>OY856410.1:697225905-698425905 GCA_963693085.1 Alisma plantago-aquatica | reverse complement strand
TTTGTTATCCTTCCTCCTACCTTTATCCTGATCGGAACCTTGCTTTTCCATGGTAGAAATTGCTCTAAAGATCTAAAACCTTGCCTTTCTTGCTCCTTATGCTTAGGGTTTGCTCATTTGATGAAGAAAGGTGCTAGATGGACGAGTTCACAACTTATTCTTGTATTTTCTACCCTACCTTCTCATGTTTTCTTATGTTTGGGATTTTATCGTCTAATTAGAGGCAAGTTTTATAACTTGCTCTACATTTATTTCTTACTATAAGCTTGATAACTCATGTTATTACTTGAAAATGATGATCCATGCACTAAAAAGCTATGCTTGACTTGGATTTTGATTTTTATAATGCTCCCTGTTCTGATTTCAGTTATAGATGAATCTTTATTGATGTGTACATTCTTCCTAAGGTATAATATGACTTGGATCAGGTTGGTTTGACAACCTATGGTTCTAAGAACCTATTAACCAATGGTCAATTTTAGGGTTTAAAGTTGATTTCTTCTATAAACACATGACTCAATGGTGGTACAATTGCAACAACAAATGGTGTTGTCTTTATGAAAACTGATGGTGGTGATCAAAGGTATCAACTGACGTTCACCCCTTAGGTCAGGTGTTGGCTTAATTATAAGCTTAGTGATTAACAACTAAGTACCTGAATGATGCTATCAATTAATGGTGATATTGGTTTGATATTCGATGGTAATTAATGAATATAGTTTTGATCCAACAATCTATGGTGACTTAATGGTCATTGCTGATGGTGGATCAGGTGTCCACAACCTATGGTGAGTTAAGCATGTAGTTGTAGCATCAGTGAAGCCTTAAACTAATGGTTTCTTGGGTCATTTGATGCAATGGTCGGACCTATACTCCAATTGATGGTTTTAATATATGAACTTGACCTAGTGGTTAAGATCTAATGTTTCTTCATCCAATAAATTTGAATGACGCCTAAATGTATATGTTGGTCCTAATAAAGTGATTCAAATGGTTTCCTTTATGATATCAATTTAAGAATCTCATTCACTGACGACTTGTTTTAAATAAAAACCGCTTGTGGGTTTTACCCTACTCTCAATGGAACTTTTTATGTTTTTAATCAAGGGATGTCTCAGGTTAGATGGTTACTCTTTCTAGTGCACAACTCAATGACTTCATAGGTGGTTTGTTCAAGATGTTTACTTATGTAAACGACCAATGGCTTTACCTTTTCAACATTTAATGGTTAGAAGTTGATGCCTCAATATTCCCATTATTTTGGGTGAAGCATATAGTGTAATGTTATGATTCTAATGATGAGTGTTTGACGGTTCAATGCCTTAAACTTGTAGTCTTACCCATTCCTTTGTATGATTATGATTTATAATCACCATAATGAATTAATGGGTAACCCTAATGAGGGGTAGCTTGTTATACCTAGCTTTAATATAACTAAATGATGGTAATTGGGTATGAATAGTCCTTAAATGATTAATACAATCATGGAATACTCTCTTATTATTGTTGAAAACCTAGTATTCTATAACCTGATGGTTACACCTTGATTTATGTGTGGGTTCATACTTGAGAATAGTATGGAATGTGATGGTGATGCTTCACCTTATACATCCATGATCCAATGGGGATGTCGTGAGTTAGGGTTTGGGTATAAGTGTTGATTAGTAACATTAATATAATTTATCATGTTGAACATAACTCTAATGCAAATAGATAAAGATGAGTATTCATGTTTAACATTCTTAGATGATGGCATGATGGTGAAATAACCTCCTTAATATGATCATAACCTTAATATGTTAATTGGTGGTTATCATAGCCACATGGTTGATTATTTCTTATGCTAAACATGTGCATTATGAAGATGATGTGGGTTAATCATATCTAGATTCCTTGCATGTTGATGTAATAAAGGAATGTTCATAATGTTAATATAACCCTTCTATGATTGTTTATGAATATCTCCCAGCTCATCAATATAATATTGTGTTGATCTGGTGTATTATATGCAAGTGATGTTGTTGAGCCTTGTTATAAGGCATGCAAAGATAATGATGATCTTCCAAGGAATAGTATCATGGTCTTAATGACTTTTGGGGATGGTTGAACCCTGAATGTGGTGTAATCCTCTTGTGTTGATAAGGGTTGATGCCCTATGATATTGTGAAAATGATTTATTTCTTGTGATAATATGATGACTAGTGTAGTCTCATGAATGGCAAGTGAATAGTACCATGTGATGATGAGATGAGAAATGATGTTTCTCACATTTTATATCTTTTGAAGTTGTGATATTTATATGCTTGCTAGAAGTGTCTTAGGGTTTGTATGTCCACTTATTTGATGCAGCCTTAATTCACCCAATTGGCATAACTAATCAAGTGCAACTCTAATCATGTAGTACCACGTGTCGTAGAGCCATCTTTAGTGTCAGAACTTGTTGGATGGTGAAACAAGTATTCCTAAGGGAAACTCAGAGCGCATATTGTTGAGTATGTGGGGGTGGCATGTTGAGGATATATCCTTGTCATCCACAATGCATGTTGTGGAGGATGGCTATGGTCATGCCTCAGTCAATTGATGTGATTGAGGACAACTGCAGTTGTACCTCAGATTAGAGGGTTTTGTATACCCTAGTTTCTAGTTTTGTGACCTATACCAAGGGTGGACTAGTGGTTATAAGCTTGAGTATATGTCACTGTAGTGGAAGCTTTGACTAATACGTCACTACCTTTTTACTCAACTGGCCCAGGGGAAGAAATATTAGGATACTGACACTCCTAGATCTTGTACAAAACTGAATAGCCCTTTGTAGGGGTCAGTTGGACTTTGGATGGTACGATTCAAATTCCCCAGGACATAATAAATGGTGTAAGACAGCCATGTAGCATATCTATTTAGGGTTATACAAAACGATTTATATTGGATGATAACCCTTGTTTGCTTTCTTTTCACTGAGATCATGTATAGTATAATAAGAGATAATAGATATGCTTATGTTGTAGTTATGCTCATGTTGTAAACATGCTTATGTTGTTAAATATACTGACACTGATGGTTAATATGATGTTGTTAGATATCCTTAGTATTGCTAGCCATGCCTATGTAATTAGAAATGCTTAAATTGATAATCATGCCTATGTAGTTAATTGTACTATGATGTTAGTTCTACTTATGATATAGATTTGTTCCCTTTCTTTGTGATGCCAATATTGATAGCCATGTTATGTTACTAGACATATTCATGATGTCAGGGATGCTTATGCTACAAGATTTCTTATGTTGTTAGCAAGGAATATGATGATAGTCAGATTAATGATAATGATTGTTATTAGATGCAATTTGATGATATTTGAGTAGATATCTATCTAGAGAAATGAATTTATGTTTTACCTATATATGCATTGATGATCATACTTGTTTCTAAGATTATTTGCTTAACATGTTTAGCATACTTAAACTGTTCAATCTATTAAATTTATTATTAAATACTCCAACTACTCGGTTATCTACTATTGAAAATGTTGTAATCGGTAAGCATTGTTGAAGGTTATATATCTTGCTGGGACATGGATCTCACCCTTGTGGTTCGCCACATCTTTTTAGGTAATCAAAAGTGATGAAAACAAACTTGTGGAAGCAAAGAAGATCTATAGGAATGAATCTTTGAGAATGTTGATTAGATGTCTAGTGTGTCCTAGAGTCGTCCTTGTACTCTCAGGTCCAGGCAGGAAAAGATTGTGTATGGTGTTTCAAATGAATCAGAATTTTCTTAGCATGTTAATGTTTTTTCTCTAGCATATACAAATATTGTTATCCTATGTATATATGTTGTGGATAAGGCAATAGAATAATTTGTATCAAATTCTTGGCATACTATGGATATAAGAAATACGTTGGGCTCTTATGCAATTGTTTCTGAGCGGGTGTTGACGTTGAAATCGATTTTAATTTACCCATTTTTTGGTATGTGGTTAATTGGTGATTGATTTTGTTTTATGTTTTGTGTAATCTCATTTAGTGTAACAGGTTCTCACATACCTCCAATGCTACTTTTCGTAGAATATGATCCCCATCCTATGGATTAGTTAGCACCATCCAAGACAACCCCATCCCAAAACCTTGAAATGGTTTCCCAAGACTAAATCTTATATATTCCTTATGTTTAATGCTAAGAGTGATAACAATAAATCCATATTCTCTTATATAGAAGTCCAACACAAAATTGGAGTACACATTAACTATTTTTTTGAGTAAGAATCACCATAGGCTTCTTGTCTAGATTGATTGGTCTAATCCACTAGGGTAAAAAGGGATGACATGATAAATGGGGGGCAATCAACCCCCCCCAATCATGATATGTAACCAAATCTTGGGGCATTTGTTATCTCCATACAAACCCCTCCTCCCATGATATCTATCATACATGATTCTTCATTTCCACCTACCACCCCACCCCCTCATTACTCCCAAACTCTCCTCCTCTAATAGCCATTTGTCAAACTAGATTCAATCTAAGGAAGCAATTGTCTCACCCTGGTCCAACCCCTATGTTGAACCATAGTATAAAGGGCATGTAATTGAGCTCTAAGAAGTGAGTACTAGATGCACTTCCAATGGCCAAGGATGTCATTTTTTCAAAGAAGGTGACTCGTGGTTTTGGAACTGTGTCATGGTCAGTTATAGAAGAAATGGAAAAACCACCACATCTTAGTAATTGTACAAATCATTGGAAAGAATCCTATCTTGGGAAACTCAAGGGGTAGATGGTCAACACAAGGACGCCCAAGGGCCATACGAAACTCTACATTGCATGAAGGCATGTTCCTTGCATGATTTTCCACTACCATCAACACAATGCAAGCTATCAAGCATGATCCATGTTTTTCAAGGACCCCCATGTTTTTCTACACAAGTGGATACCATAGGTACACTTTTGGAGGGTGGATCTTCACAAGGCACGATGTGGACATACCTTCCCATCTTGGGAAGACATTGGACCTCTCATTCCATCCATGAAAAATGGAGTTGGCGAGCCCATGACCATTGATCACAAACTAAATTTCACTTGTCTAGGGTGCAACTACATCTGCACAGTGATAGAGCCTTCATCTATGGTGATGGTGGAGCTCCTCAAGGGCAGTGAGTAGGAGGTGCATCTGTCCAACAATGAACTCCTTGAATTGTGCCAAGCCTAATGCTTGTTTTGAAAATCATATGGTTCTTTCCTAAGTGAAATTTGGATAAGGATAATTCTCTCTCATCTGGTTCATTCAGACCATTCTAGGATCAAAATCCTATGAGGGATTGCCAAGGCTTCCACACCAAACAATAGACCCTCTACGATATAGGTGGCCTACATGATGGAGGTCAAACAATAGCTTGTGATGCAACCTTGGTGATGCTTCCTCACCTTCCCTATTGGTGACATGCATCTATTTAATAGAGAAAGAGTCAATATCAAAGTCGGAGTAGTCATCGAGGCCAATTGCACAACAAATTCTAGATGGACAAGAATGATTAACCTCTCTACATTTTTTAATTAGAAAATTACCAAATGTTCACTTTTCAAAATAGAAAAAAACACAGCAGATATGAGCTCTAAGATTTATAGGAGATATGAAGATTGATGAATGTGTGATGTGATTGTGATTGAATCAATAGAAAGAGACTATGGGAGAGTGTTAGATTGTAAATAAGGTTAGGATTGGGGTAATTATTGATATAACTACATTATATATGTTTAGTATAAATTAAGTATTAGCATGCAATAGGGTAAACATGTATGGATAATGCATATGTGTTACCCTCCCCTACTAAGAGAATGGGTAAGCGGGTAAAGGGTAGATGGGTAATAAAACATTTACCACTACCCTTACACTACATGGTATGGGTAAAGGGTAAAATGGTATACGCTTAACCATTGATTTCCCTAAGTCTGTGGACTACCACAAAATTAAACTGTACAAGGTTAAAGGCGTCAAATAGATGATACACCTCATGTATGATGATGATGTACTCCTACTTTTAGTCGCACATGAAAAGGGACTAGTGGAATTCAAGAAGGTGATGTTGAAGTCTCCCATTCTTACTGGGTTGTACATGAGCAACGTAAATTCATGATCTTTATCTCTAAATCTTGTATCCCAAGATAGAGGGAGAGATATTATGCCATGTTGTATAGGGTTTTTGGTCATAATTTTATGTTACATCCTTCACCGCTTGTAGGGCTTTTTTTTAACTACTAACCAATATATTCCCACATTGTAAAAGAACTAAAGGTCCAAAGAAATATTTGTGAAAACATATTCATCTCATGCGGACTATAACTCCAATCTATATTTATTCTCTTGTGAAAAAAATTACAATTTTGAAACCATGTTAAGTTCTTGTCAAAACAATTTCACTCATTTTACTAAAATTGTCACATCATCATTCTCCCAAAACCTAGAACAAAATGACACATTTAGGACCATCTAAAATATGATATAGTTCACAAATGAATTAGAACAAAGATGTCTTAATTCTTGTTAATATGATACACAACATTTTTGTGGACATATTCTATTGTATAAGCTTAATTTATTTATATTACAAATTATATATTTCTTATTAATTTAAAAAATTTCAAATAACAGTGGTAGATAAAGATTAATAATGTTTTTAGAAATAGGAATACTAATTTCGACACTTTCACTAAGTGGCACCTCCCGTCCAATGTTCCTTCTTGTCCTTATTCTCAAGCATTGTCGAGTCTGGTACAAAACCTTCCAAAACCTAATTATAACAAAGCACATAGTGGTAATAATTATTTTGACAATTGTATGGGCTATAGCTTCTGTATTGATGCAGCCTCATTAATGAAATTTATTTTCCAAAAGAAATCTAGAGAAACATATTAACAAAGTTTGTCTTCTAATCTAATGGTCATGAAATTCCTTCTTCTGAATTCTTAATATTTATGTGATCAAACGATATATGACTTCCATGATAACGATTAATAAACACTTTTTAAAAGTCCAAACAAGATTTGTATGGAGTTTACAAGTATTTGTGTGAACAATGTAGAGAAACTGACACGTGATGATTCATAGTATGAATTGGATTTTAAAGTATTCAATTTTAGCTGTTGAAGGAACAAAGCTTGTGATTTTATCAAGAAACTGGGAGAAACATTCACTCTTGGCAATCGGCAAACAAAAATATATATTCTTATGTAGGAGAAATAGTGTTCTCAATTATTTGCATCTATTGCACTAATATTTAAAGTTCGTGCAATCATAAGAGGTCAAAAAATGTTGTCGGCCCTATATTTCTAGTTTTATAGAAAAAGAAGCCAAACATACTAAAAACAAAAATAAAATAGTTGATATTAGTCTTTAAAATCTATCCACTTTAAGATGCACATCATCCCATGTATACAAATTAGTTTGGAATGCTTACTAGAATCTAACAAATTGACAAGTGAAAGATGGCACATACAAGAAATACTTTTTAAACTAATTAAAATGATATAAAGAATATGGCTATTTAAATATTTTGCTAGAAAAACTAAAAGTATGGAACATAAAAGTTATCAATATTTACATTCTTTGATTTTATCTAATGGGCTTTCCGTATCACAATAGAAAAACTTCCCCATATCCATTCATGGATATAAATTTATACTTTTATGTCAAAAGAGAACATTAATTTTCTTGCCATAGATGATATGTCAAATGCTTATCTTTAAATACACCGATAGTATGATAGTGTTGTAATTGTCTCCCATATATAAAAATGGCATGCATACATTTCTCCTTCACGTTAACAAAGACCAAGAAATTTGTCACTTTTAGACAAAGATACCTCATATTTTTGGTGCTACTATTATAAATTGCACATCAACACAAAACATTGCCATGCGTGATAATCTCTATTGATTTATCTATCGATAAGATTGAATGACAAAAATGAGAATCTTAATCACAATGGAATATGTCAAATGGAAGAATATAACTACTTTGAATTGGGTCATCATTATACATTGAGGAAGTGAATACTTTTAAGCATATAGAATATAAGTAATGATCTTAAAAATGGATTAGATGACTTGTTCCTACATAGTCATACCAATTTCAAATCCATGTGATGAAGCACAAATGGTAGAAAATATTGATCAATATTGTGTTACCCTTGCCTTATAGGCTTATAGGTATTCATGTGTAGAAAAGGTAGCATGGCTCGGTCCACCGCTGAAGTCCACAGAGAACTCTCTTAGTGAGTGATTAAGTCCATGGAGAGACACATGCAGTGGGAGCATACCCACTGAAAAGCCATTTGTGTGAAATCATTATATATAAGGGAAACTGGGTTAGGAAGTATTTCCTACAGTAGGAAGGGTATATAGAGGGAGACTGGAGGGAAAGAAGAACTTACAACAATCATTTCTTCATCAAACCACGTCACATTGATGAGGCGACTAGTTCAAGTAGGAGTTACACTTTCTACAAGAGACGATCCCTTCTCTTAAAAGCATAGTTTGAGGTTTGGCATAAAACTTAGTATGACGTTTTCCCAAATGGTCGTACATTTTTTTTCAGTATTGAAATCGGGTACAACATCTTGCAGTAGGACCACTCAATTTGTTAAGAAAATTTGCTAGAAAATAACATATGTTATTGTTCTACTTTGAAACGCACACTCACACCATACTTATATGAATCTTTATTGAACATGATTTAGGTTTCCCACTTCTTATATTTTGTCTTTTCCATCTTTGCCAAATGATTCCCAAATGCCAAGTTTTTGGATTCTGGTTATTTCTTCATTAAAGAAATTATGTTTTTTACAATAGTAGGTCTTAATCAAGATACACAAACAATCTATATAGAAAGAAAGAGAGAGAGATAGAGAAACAATGTGGAGCCAACATATTCAGCTAAACCAATCAAGAAACAATATTAGGATTACAAATTCTAGAAGGAAATTAATAATGCTTGAGCTTCTAGGTAAGAATACATGTTAAAGCTTGCAAATATTTCATATATCGACTTATAGACCTACTTAAGAGTATAATATGTGGGCTTGATTGATCCCAAATGACAATATTATTATAAATAATTTGTTAATACAAACATTATCTAAACAAACAAGTATAAGAAAAAAACATCTCTTATGGTGGGCAAAAGCATAATAATTTTTATCCACTCCATGATCATTTGAAATTTATAATGAATGTAATGTATAGAATCTATGAATTATATAGAGAAAATTCTAAAATTTCCTTTGTTGGTACATTGTATTGTCAGACAGTGTACAATGATTTTAATAGTTGGAAAGAACTAAATATTATCACATTCTATTGTTGGTATGTATGCCCCGAGAGCCAATCATATGATGATTGAATTGGCATACATCATGATTGATTTGATAAATATCAAAGGCAAGCTTCCAAATTTATTCTGTCTCAATCGATTATGAGATAAATGATGGAGCGGAATGAATGTCTAAAGAATGACAATACTCAATGATGTATGTCTTCAGGTTGAGGACCTGGACAACGAGATCATACGAATGCTAAGAGTATGTACATTCTTGTTATATCCCTAGTCAGATGTCATTATGGAAGGTTGATAGACAATAATGACATATCAAGACTAGAGTGTGTGTTGGTTGATGACAATGTCTCATGAGTCATGATATATTATGTCAAACCAAGCACACAAATACATGTTAGAGAATAGTGTATCAGACAGACCCACCATGAGAGTGATACATGGAACCATGACATGGTAGTTAGAATCATCTCTCATAGTGATGGTGGTGATTGTAATTCTCAGACCTGAAATCACTACACTCGTCGAATGTGATTGGGTACACTTTGACATCATCAAATGCAGTCCTGAAACATGGGTTGTTATAACGGTGATGATTGGGTGGCTTTGAAACATGAGACAACCTGTGAGTGATATATATGGGGTTTGTCCCTCCTAAGGGAGTATGATGTCCATGCTACTTGATAAGGGAGACTGAGAAAGGCCTGCGCATGCACATGTGAATCAATATATGATATTGATGTCACACATATCTCAGACAGTCTACTCTAGTTTAAGAAACATCAATGAACATTGAAAGGATGACAACTCCATGCCTTGAGTTCATTCAAGATATCAGAGATAAAGGAATTATACATTCAATGGAACACCAATCACAAACTGTAGGATTGAAAGTTGTTCTCCAACTTTCCTTTTCACTTGGGTAGCAATGATGTATGATTAGGTGCCACTCTTTGCTTGTGATGTCATAAACTAGTTATGGACATTCATTGCCAACATGAAATGGGACCTATAGGGTCACACACAAAGGATTAACCTGGAAGATGATTTTATCCATGAATGATGTTTCCATTGATTACTAAAGTGTTTAGGTAATCAATCAAACATTCAATAAATACACTTGACTCAAAATCATCAATTGTTGAACCAACTAATTAGAGTGTCAGATTGATTGAGAACCGAATTGATTGTGTTCTGCACAATCTGGGCCAGCAACCGAACGGTTCATTGAGTCAACCAATTGGCTCATGGCCAATGAGATGACCAATTCACTCTGGTGAACTGATCGGTTCATTTGTTCAAATGAGCAGTGTTGGATTTTCTCGGTTTGTGAGAAAAATGGTTTTTGTTTCACTTGTTCAATTTGATTGGGACAAGAATTAATATTTGTGTTAATTAGAAACGAATAAGGAAAGTCAATTGTGGGCAAGTCTATGAAGTGAAATGACTAGTTCACTAAGTGAACTGACCGATTCACACTCTCAACCGATCGGTTCACATGTGAACCGATCGACTCACCTTGCCAAATGACCATTTCATTTATGAAACGAATGGTTTGTCTACTGCAGTGCAATTATTCATGGATATTACAAACCCTTCTACTCCCGCATAGATTGGGAACCCTGACCTTGCCCTCTACTATAAATAGAGGGGTACAAGGGGCTTCTCCAGAGACACAACTCAGAACATCGGTTGCTCTGTAAAGTTGTTGTCCTCTCTGGTTGTGATAACTAAGAGATCCCAAGCAAGTTCTATCCATGCAGGGAGGAACATCGAGGGAAAGACAACTGCAGAAAAGTGACTGGTGGTGGGAGAGTGTGTCGGTGACTAATATGTCGACAGACAGGGACAACTCCTTCTAGTCTGTTCTTCAGGACGACTAGAGTTCTCGATGTTCCATGTGGACTATCTATAGAGGCGGGAGACTTCTACCGCTCAGGAGGATGACTGTCAACGACAGTTTGGGTCAATTCCAGGAGTTGCACAGATGTCGTCAGAGACAAGTGGTTGCACTATTTGCAAGATATTGTCACTGGGCAAGCCTCAAGACTAGGTATATCTTGCTAAAAATATCCTTCCCATTATATAGATATTGATGCGATTTGTTTGTTATGGGTTTATGGTCAAGTTAATTTTTTTTTGCATCCTACTCCGACCATGTAAAACCCAACAGTGGTATCAGAGCCACGTCAATACTCCATGTTTTAGGATAATCGATATGATCAGATTTTGGTTTTACTTTCTTTTATTTATTGCATATGATGCGAATATTTAAATGACTAATGTGAATATCTGATTAATACCACATGATCCCAAACTAATATATATATATATGGTATATATATGCAATCGATATGTGTCACCCTAAAATAGTTTTAATGGTGGATGTATAGCATGGTTATGGCCTATAAACCCTATGAGCATGTGTGTGGTTGGTTATGGTTGTTTGCATCTCGGTCTGTGCATCAAGCCCTCTTCTTCTATTCTGAATGTAACTCAAGATAACTCAAGATTCTCTTCTACCTTTTCTCCCCTCAAATGTAACTCGAGGTTTCACAAAGATTATGTAAAATAGGAGTAGCTTTATTTCGTATTATGATGAAGACTGAAGATGACCGCTTGATGGACCGAGCTGACCAACTGAGGACCAATTGGTGGCCTAACGAGGAGCCTGATGACCCGACGAACCGACCGTCTAGAGGAGCCAGATGATTGGTTGGTGACAACCAACTGACTGGCCAGGAGGTGAGCCGATCACTCATAGGATGAGCTGATCAACCCGAAACGGCCGAAGTACAGATCATCATCAACAATAGGTTGTAAGTGATGTAGACCTTAGATGATCGTAGTCCAACTATGAATGCATAAGGCATCTATGTTTGTGTTCCTATTATTCACTATCTCCATGTAATATGGACAAGTTTTCTCCCACTAAATCTCTGCATACTGAACCCTTCAGCATAGACTACCAGTGTATGCTCTCTCTTTATCAGGTCAAGATACTTTCGAGAACTATCTCTATAGGTCTCTATTCCTATCACATAGGACATTTCTCTTTATTCCCTTAAAGAAGGTATTCCCACACTAGTTTTGTTTTATTCCTCATCATCATGTGGAATATGAATATGAATATGCTCCCACTAAATCTTAGTAATCACAGATCTTTTCTTTATTTTGATATATCAGTCAAACCTTTTTAACTATATAATCAAAGTAAAGACTCCAGTTCTGAGGTGCTTGTATTTAATCAATCATATTGATTAATCTCTTATAACTTATAGGCTGCATATGCATTAATGGAATTATCAAACCCTTCAGGTTGTGTCAAATACACAACCTCATGTTATTCCTACTAGGAATGTGGTTTTAATATCCATATGACAAATTTCATAGTCTTTAAGTTTCAATAGAAAGCATGATCCTTTATGGTGTATAGCCACTGCAATTGGTTAAATAAAATCATCAGGTTTGACACCTTGAACTCACTTGAATTTATCTCAACCAATCAGCTCTTCAAATGTCATCCATGCCAGTTTAACTCTTAAGACCCAGTTGCACTTATGGGTTTTATCCCTGTAAGTGATACCACTAAGGTCATACCTTATTTGGTTCACATGGAAGTCATTTTGGATCTTTATGGCTTCAATCCATAACTCAAAATCTGGTTCCTCAACATCATCTAGATAGATTATTGGCTCATCATCATATGACCAATTCATCACCTTTGAGTTTGTACGATATCATCATCAAGCTCAAGCTGTTTTCTACTTGATATATGAGGTGTATATGTTACATAAGGAATTTGAGAATCCACAACACTTGTGATTCTTAATCTCCTTTTGTACCTTTATTTAGTGTAAAGCATGTTCTTTAGAAGAATTCTGGAAGATTATTTATTTGTTTGATGATCATGCTCTTACTGTTTAGAGTATGATTCTTTCTTTGATTTAGACATCATTATGCCAAAATCATGAGTTCTCTATGATACACTATCATAATTACTCACAAGATTCTCAAACATTTTGTTTAAGTACCCCATTCAATGATCATATTAAAGAGTTAATACCTTGACCAAGTGTGTTCTTCTTTTATGTTATTCTTGAACATTTCAAGATATTCATATTGGTATTTCATTAAATACCATATCTGAAGTATTAGCATTTATTCCAATAGGTATGTATATACATCAATATTTATTATACCTAATTGAACAGTCATTCTCCCACTACATCTAGTGAAGATTGACTTGTCATCATACTCAATAAACAAGGCATTCATATCTCTTAATGGTTCATTAACCAAGAGAGTCTAGTTTATTCATCAACATGGAACCTAGAGATGAATTTCTCATTCATTTGTTTATATGATAATGCTAATTTATTGTTTGAGTCATCAATAACTTTTAGGTATCATTATTTTATCTCATGCATACCAAGTACCATAAGATAAGTAAGGCATTTCAATAAAAGATCATATCTTTGAAATTAAAACATGAACTTTATTGATAGACATCCTTGTCATTACAAGATGCAGAAATAAAGTGTTTCTATTTGTTGGCAAAATGAAATGGCAGTTCATAACTCTATTACATGCCTTTTGGGATGAAATAAACTATAAGGTACTACTATCTATGGAAGCAACACTTGCTCCAATGTTGATGAATGTTCCTTCTTGGTCCTTTCATAAAGGCCATCACTTCTTTTCAGATTCTACATATCATATATGTCAGATCTATATCTTGGTATCATATACCTAAGATAAAGAAACATTTTAAGTTTATTTCATAATACCTGAGGTGGAGACTTCCATTCCCTCCTTCTTCTTCTTTAGTTCATCTATGTAGAGAGGGAAATTTCTCTTCCAATGTCCTGGCTCATGACAGTGGTGATATTTTCCTCCCTTATTCACCCCTCATTTGTCTTTGAGAGTTGAAGATGACTTGGACTACTGGCTAGCATCCGAACCTTTCTTTGCTTTGCCTTTTCCCTTGCCTTTAGACTTTCCCTTCTTTCTACTGATCAACATAAAAAATTTTGGTTTGTCTTTCTTCATTTGTGCCTCGACTGGTCTCAACATGCCCAACAACTCTGTCAGTGGCTTGTCAAAGTTGTTCATGTTGTAGTTCATCACAAACTGACTGTAAGATTCTAGCAATGATTGCAGTATCACATTAGTAGCCAACTCTTGGCTCAGAGGGAATCCTAGTCGAGTTAGGTTCTTCACATACCCAATCATCTTGAGTGTGTGAGTGCCTACTAGATCTCCTTCTGTCATGACACACTTGCACAATGAATTGGAGACATCATATCTCTCTTTTCGTGCTTGGTCTTGATACATATTCTTGATATGTTGAACCATGTCAATGATGTCCATATTCTCATGTTGTCTCTGCAAGTCATAGTTTATTGAAGACAAAATCAAGCACTTCACATTAATGCAATCCTCAATATGCTTCTTGTAAGCATCCCTTTCAACCTTTAGTGCGGTGGGAGTGTGTTCTTCTGGCTCTGGTGTATCTAGGACATAGAGCTTTCACTCTTGAGTGAGAACAATTATCAGTGTCCTAAACCAGTCATGGAAGTTGTTCCCATTTAGCTTGTCCTTCTCAAGGACGGATCGCAATGAAAGTGATTGTTGTTGGTATCCATTTATTCTACAAAAATGAAATTTGCAATTTTAGTTCAAAACGCTTTTTTATTTGATTTGATTTGAAAATTGACGATATTAATTAGGTCTTTAATTAATTTTCGCTCCCACTATTTTGATCAAATTGATAACCCTCATGTATCAATTCAGAATATTGCAGCGTACAACCTTCTAGTGAGTAAGATCCTGACTTCCTCTAAGTTATGGGCCAGTGAGGGCTGTCAGCCACAACTAGATTCTTTCAGGTAGGCAACTTTTGCCAATTGCATCATATGCAACTCTTGATAGATGTCATGTGCAACTCCTTGCCATGTACATTTGCATGCCTCAAGGTGTTTAATCTGATCAAGGTCACCTTGTTAAGTCTGACCCAAATGCCAACATGATGAATATGCACCCTATGAAGGTAGACTTACATATTCACCATCACACTTTCACGAGATAGATGGTGCACAATGTGAAGGCGTGCCCACACTTAGTCGATAAAAATTTTCATGTGTGTTGCTTTTGGGAGGCATCTTAAACTTAATATAAATGTTTGAGGGGTTTGAATATGCTTATATATGCATATAAGTATCCAATCACCACATATATAGTATGTATCATATACATGCTATATCCCACAAATGAAAACATACAATAACAATAAAGCAATGATTATGGCCATCATATACATGCTATGTCTAAATTTAGTACGCATACGAATCAATTATAGTACTAATTCTTTAGATGTATGTTCTCTGCTCTTGGTTATTGATCCGTAAATGTTGGTGTTACTTAGTTATCTATATTTTGAAAAGTGGTAACCAGGAAGCGTGCTGATTGACACTCTTGAAGTGGGAAGTGGAAAGCGGGTTTTAAAGCGGACAAAAGCGGGCGCTTTTTGAAAAAGCGGTCAATATTGTCTTAAAAGATGTAGACAAATTTAATGACCACCATAATGCTAACATAAAGAATTATACTCAACAATCAAGTATTTTGAATCGTAGTTCATTTCATGAGAATGACTTTCACAGATTAAAAATGGTCCTAATTATAAAAATAAATTCTTACAAGCTACAAACACTCAAACATCATAAAAACTTATAATCATCGCTCAACAATCAAGTTTAATACTAGTACTATGTACACAATATTGTTCAATGGTTGGGCTTATAAATTATCATTTAGTGAAATAATATTAGTAGGTAGCAATAGTTAGATACTAGTACTTTGTACATATATTGTTGACTAAGTAAGGTAGTTTCCAACATAATATACATAGATGCATATTCAAACAGTAATAAAGAGAAATATATTACAATATAGTGAATCAAGATAATTATATATTACTCAATAAATCCTACAGAGCAATAAAATAATAGACTTGATATATAATAGTCAATATAAAAAATTTTATGACCTTATCTTGTTATAGTCTACATATGGTTGTGTAAAGTTTTTGTACAAGTATACATGATGACTTTTAATCCATCAGTGGTAATAAACAAAAATCTATCAGTGGTAATAAACAACATTAAACATACATGTCAATATCATGCATAGTAAATCATAAAGATCAAAAAACTAGTACACTTCGTACACAATTGACAATATAAAAATATTTTACGACATCATTTTGTTATAGTTTACAGATGATTGTGCAAAGGTTTTGTACAAGTATACATAATATCATACTATTAGACTGTTCGGTGTAATAAACAACATTAAACATACATAATAATATCATATACAAACTTGATAGTACAAAGTACTAGTCTAGCTGTACAGAGTGTACAAAGAATAGTAACAAAGTAAAGAATAAATGCTAATTATTATACTTTCTCAAACCATTTGAAATACAACACCTAGAGCATCACATCTCCCAAAGGTAGTGCTTTCATTTTTCTATAGATTTTGTGTGTGATTGGGTAACTCCAACAATACTTGTTGTGAAGCGTCCTAAAACGGCCGCTGAAGTGGGGCTGAAAAAGCGGCCTGAAGCGGAAAAAAGTAGGCAAAAGTGATTGTTTCACTCCACAATGCTTCAAAGCCCGCTTCAACTAAAATTACAATGAGACATTTGCTTGACCGCTTAAGAGGTTGTTTCACCCACTTTTTAATTCAATGCTAGTTATTATTCTAATTTATTTTCTTTTATTATCATGTAAGGGTACTAGTCAAAGTCCATCATAGAAGAAATGAGAGAGGCATATTTTTATTTCCATCATAGAAGAAATTTTCTGTATCAAACAACTTAGTACACATGCATATAGATTTAGGCCAACCATGAAATTTGTTTTCACAGTCACGCAGTCACACATAAGCTATTGATTATGACTATATGTAGTAATCATAGATGGTCGGGGTAGGCAGCGGAAATAAAAAATTAACTTTACCATAAGCCCATAACCAGTAGATCGCATCAATATCTATGTAATGGGAATGATGGTTTTAGTGAGATATACCTGGTCTTGAGACTTGCTCAGCGAAAATACCTCGCAGCTAGTATGGTCTTCAACCACTTGTCTTCGACGACATCTGTGCAACTCCTGGTCTTGACCCGGACTGTAGTTGATAGTCGTCGTCTTGAGCGGTAGAAGTCTCCCGCCTCTATATATAGTCCACATTGACCTCCGAGAACTCTAGTCATCCTGAAGAACAGACTAGAAAGAGTTGTCCCCTTCTGTCGGTGTACTAGTCACCGACACACTCTTCTACCGTCAGTCACTTTTCTACAGTTGTCTTTCCCTCGTTGTTCCTCCCTGGATGAGTAGAACTTGCTTGGGCTCTCTCTATTACCACAACTAGAGATGATAACAACTTCATAGAGAAACTGATATTCTGAGTTGTTCTCTAGAGAAGCCTCTTATACCTCTCTATTTATAGTAGAGGGCAGGGTCAGGGTTCCCAGTCTGTGTGGGAGTAGAAGGCTCCAGAATATCCATGAATAAGTTGCACTGCGACAGGTGAACCGGTCGTTTCATAAATGAAACGGTCATTTGGCAAGGTGAGCCGATCAGTTCACATGTGAATCGGTCAGTTGGGAGTGTGAACCGGTCAGTTTACTTAGTGAACCAGTCATTTCACTTCCCTGACTTGCCCACAATTGACTTTCCTTATTCGTTTCTAATTAACACAAATATTAATTCTTGTCCCAATCGAATTAAACAAGTGAAACGAAAAACCTTTTTCTCACAAATCGGGAAAATCCAACACTGCTCGTTTGGACAAATGAAACGACCGGTTCACTAGAGTGAACCGGTCATCTCACTGGCCATAAGCCGATCAGTTCACCCAAGGAACTGGTCGGTTGGTGGTCCAGATTGTGCATAATACAGTCAATTCAGTTCTCAATCAATCTGACACTCTAATCAGTTGGTTCAACACTTCAACTTGATGATTCTGAGTCAAGTCTATTGATTGAATGTTTGATTGAGTACCTAAACACTTTGGTAATCAATCCAAACATCATTCATCGATAAACTCCTCTTCTAGGTTAATTCTTTGTGTGTGACCCTATAGGTCCCATTTCACGTTGGCAGTGAATGTCCATAACTAGCTTATGACATCACAAGAAAAGAGTGGCACCTAGTCATACATCATTTCTACCCAAGTGAAAAGGAAAGTTGGAGAACAACTTTTAATCCTACAGTCTGTGATTGGTATTCCAGTGAATGTATAATTCCTTTATCTCTGATATCATGAATGATCTCAAGGCATGGAGTTGTCATCCTTTCAACATTCATTCATGTTTCTTGAACTAGAGAATACTTTCTGAGATATATGTGACATCAATATCATATATTGATTCACATGTACATGTACATGCCTTTCTCAGTCTCACTTATCAAGTGGCCTGGACACCATGCTCCCTTAGGAGGGACAAATCCCATATCTATCACTCACAATCTGTGTCATGTGTCAAAGCCACCCAATCATCACCTTTATAACAACCCATGTTTCAGGACTGGGTTTGATGATGTCAAAGTGTACCCAATCACATTCGACGAGTGTAGTGATTTCAAGTCTAATAATCACAATCACCACCATCACTATGAGAGATGATTTTATTTACCATATCATGGTTCCATGTATCACTCTCATGGTGGGTCTGTCTGATACACTGTTCTCTGACATGTATCTGTGTGCTTGGTTTGATATCATATATCATGACTAATGAGACATTGTCATCAACCAACACACACTCTAGTCTTGACATGTCATTATTGTCTATCAACCTTCCACAATGACATCTGACTAGGGTCATAACAAGAATGTACATACTCTTAGCATTCGTGTGATCTCATTATTCAGGTCCTCAACCTGAAGACATATGTCATTGAGTATTAACATTCTTTAGACATTCATTTTGCTCCATCATATATCTCATAATCGATTGAGCTAGAATAAATTAGAAGCTTGCCTTTGATATTTATCAAATCAATCATGACATATGTCAATCCAGTCATCATATGATTGGCTTCCAGGGCATACATACCAACAGACTCCCACTTGCACTTAGAGCCAATCACCTTTGAATCATATTCTTAGTGATCTCTTAACATGTCCCACATGTTTCTATTGTGCTATTTCTAATCCAGTGAGTCAACAACATTTTGCTTTAGTCGGTATATTGCATGTTTCACATCTCCTCGCTGTACGACATTTTGTATGAGATGGAGTTTCTGTAATATGCTATCTGATATTCCTTGCCTAACAATTAGCTCCATAGTTTGACTTAGTATTTCTACTTTGTCATCAATGGTTGGAATATTTATAAGTTCTTCCGTATGAACTTCTATATCCATATAGTATCCTCTGATGTTCATAACACAAGGATACTCGACATTCCCTTTTAGAATTAAATGGCTTTTAATTTTACTCGAAACATTTCCATTTAACAACTCATATTCACTTTTATATTTTATATTTTGTGATCATTTTATGTGATTTTGGAATCTTGCATCAGTGTAACTCATTTACACTCAACTCTTTATTTTATTACTATAAAACTAATCCTTTAATACTTCATAAGTACTTAAATAAGTTCTTTATGGTATTTCAGTGACTCTCACTAGAAGTAGACAGACATTCACTCATCATGTCCATAACATACAGGATAATTGGATGAGCATATCATATTGTCATGTCCAATACATATAATATGATGAATACATATACATTTTCTTGTCATTTCCAATACATACAAGATAATGGGATGATTACATACATGATAGATGGGATACCGCGAAGTCTTTACATGACTCTAGAACTTCAGGTGTTTATATTCATGGTTTTGAGCTAACATGGTGTTGTTTTGCACTTGCAAATTCAAATATTAATCAATTCCAAACATGCACACATCAGAAACGTTGGAGTCAAATAACAAAGGAGAAACATGTCGTTGTCCACCATCATTATTGACTGAAAACCCAAGCTCTGTCATCTTGGATAATCGATTCAGTTACATTTTTTCTCTGTGTTGCTCCTTGAATATTATCCCCAGTTTTCCTCCGTTCACATGCAAAGGGTCGGATGGGCATCTACAATTGATTTCCTTTTACCAATGCTCTTCGATTTGCCTCCGGTGTCTTCCTTTTGATTTGGACGACGGTATAAGGTGTTGCACATGCAAAAAGTATAGGAAAAATATATTGATACATGTCTACCAAAAAAGGACAGATAGAAAAACACATATTTTCGGAGAGGAATCCAAATCCTCTAATACTAAGGACTAAGGAGTTCTTTCGCACCTTACCGGCACTCTAGAAGAAGCATTCAGTGTCAGATCTGGTTGCTAGAAATTCCATCTTATAGCTTCGCCTCAATAGTAAAAGGTCTGGTGAACAACCCGAAGCCGGGATCAGATCTGTGCCTTTTAGTTAATGGGGGTTCTCCTGGACACCTTGATTATGAAAAGGTTTCCCAGGAGAAGGGTTTCTGGATAGACGGAGACGAGTTGCGTACCGAGAGACGGGAAAATTTGCAGACCGAGAGACAAGTGGTGATTTTCTTAAACTTCCACCCACCATGACCAGTAGCGTAGCCACATAATGGCAAGGGTGGGCAAGTGTCCTACCCTTGCTGCTGGATCATATAGTAATTTATATGCATAAGTAGTAAATATTTTACTAATGAACCGTTCCCTGCCCTACCTTTTAATCTTATCAATGCATGGTGCCCACCCACGTCAAAAATGCTGCCTCCGCCACTGGCCATGACTACTTGTTTAGGCCGGTATATCAAAGTCCGCGGGAAACAAGTACCGGGAGCCAAGACACTTTAGACACATGGGCCACTGCGGCACCGGACTTTCAAAATGCTGGGAAATAATGCCGTACATTCTAGTCTTTGTTGTAGTATCGACCTTGTCAGCGCTGCTTGCAATTGCAGCGTTGGTATTTGGGATTTTTGCTCAAAGCTATTTGTCCGAGGTACTTGATTGGGTGCCCGAGCTACTATTTTGTGCGTGGTATTCATAGGTAAAGGAAAGTTGTCACCCATCTATCCCAATCTATTTGCTATATGCTAGGTGGACACCATTTTGGAATTACTTTTAAAGGTGTCGGTTGTATAAATACACCGACACCTAAAACATAACGCATCGGTTTAATAAAAAAACCGACATCTATCTGTGAAGGGCGACCAGACACGAGTATCGTTTTTATTCAGTGTCGGTTCCTTAATAATAAACCGACGCCTAAAATTAACCGTCAAATCCAAAATTTTCAGTGAAGAAATTACCTCCAAAATTTAACATATGCCGTCGGTTATTAACTGCGAAACTGACGACGAAAGGTTATTCGCTAAACAGAAATTGGACACATTTTGGTCATCAGTTTTAATACAATAACTGACATTTATGGGTTTTCCCGCGTTGTTCGCGGGAAATTTTTCACACCCTTTGAGCGTCGACTTTTTAAAAAAACCAACGACTATGGTCATTAATCGAGAATAAATTTTTTAATCGGCATATGTAGATAGACGTCAGTTTTTTTTTCTAGTTAAAACCGACAACTATCATTGAGAATAGGTGTCGATTTATGTGGTTAACTGACACTTTTAGTTTTATGTGTCAGTTTTATTTAATAACCGACACCGAATGTTAACTTAATAGCGCGCAGCGAGCCCGACTCTTTCTCTTTCTCTGTTTCATTACAATCGTCTTAGGGTCTGGCGATTCCGATAGGCAAGCAGACTCCCTCCGCGCCGCCGCCCACTGCCGATGTTCTCCTTGCTCGCCGCCGCCACTGTTCTCTTTGCTCGCCGTCGGCCACCTGCTGCTCGCCGGCCACCTGATCGACTGCTCACCTGCTGCTCGCCGGCCACCTGACCACCCACCGGCGCCCTAGCTTCTCCCTCGTCCTTGCTCGCTCGTCGGCCACCTACTGCTCGTCGGCCACCTACTGCTCGTCGGCTGCCCGCTCGACTTCCTGTCGGCTCCCTGCCCGCCTAGTTGTTGACCGCCGCCTGCCTGCTCGCCCCTGCCTTCTTGCCTGCCCTCCATCTCGCCCTCTCTCCCTGCTTACGCCCGGCTGGGCTCAAATAGAGGTAAACATCCCCCAAAAATCATGTTTTATTACACTTTTTGATCTTAAATCACATAGACTTAATCAACATTACTACATGTATGATCTTAGTGATTAAAATCAATCTTTCCTGGTACCTCAATAACTAATGTTCCCTTGAGAAGAGTGTTAATTGAGCTAGCTTGCTTACTTTCCTTGTAATGTATCTTTTATGTGCTATGACCCACTAGTCACCTTTAGAGTATTAAAATGATGCAACTTGTACACTTGTTAAGTTTGAATCTATAAATCCCATGAAATGATATCACCCCACAAAATCAGTAGTCACTATTATGTCTTGTATACTCTAGAATCAAGATCTAATACTTTTATGCTATTTTAACACTATGAGACCTTTTTTGCTCATTCTAGTGGATTATTATGACCTATGATGACCTAACATGAAACCATGCTCTTAATGATATGATTTTGTTGGCCTAGAAACCCGTCCAAGAATTACTCATTAGGAGTAAATCTTGGATAGTCTCCGGTTTGGGATTGTTCTTGAACACCTAATCTCACTTAGGATGTAAGTGTATAATGTGTATTGGGTTTTCGAGAAAATTTCGGTAGCATTTCCTCGTTTGTTCTCTAAGTACATATGTACTTGGAGAACAACGGGGAAATGCTGCCAAAATTTTCTTAAAAACCCAATACACATTATATACATACTAGTGAGATTAGGTGTTCAAGAATGGGATAGGTGGTACACGTTTATTATATATAATAATGACATCACATGTATAAAATCCTAAAGTTTTAACCATAAACTCTAATCTGTTTACCCAAGACCCTAATCTTGTTGTAATATATACTTATTTTCTCTTTGATCATAGAATGGATAGATCATGGATGTCCATTCGCAATCGCTGCACCCCAGAGTTTATTTCTGGTCTTGATCATTTTATTAGATTTGCCGAGGAACATAGGAAACAACCTGGAGATAGGTTCTACTGTCCATGTAGGCATTGCGGTAACTACTTGAAAGTCGGTACTGGTGACGAAATCAGAAGTCATGTCATGTGCAACAGGATTGTACAAGGCTATACAGAATGGCACTGGCATGGAGAGATTTCAAACCCGAAACCAGTGGATGTCGATAGCAGTGCTTATGTGGAAGAAGAAATTTCCTTCGATGACGTAGATGTGAACGAATCAGTTCCAGTAGACACCGTTGATGCGATGTTGGATAGTTGTGGGGTATAGCACACCAAAATTGATCCACCTCCCATGTTTAGAAACATTGTGCATGATGCTGAGATACCGTTATACACGGGTTGTAAGTTTACGAAGCTTAACGCTGTGTTGAGATTGTATAAACTGAAAGCTAACAATCGATGGAGCGACAAAAGCTTCACGTCATTGTTGTCTTTGTTGAAAGAAATTCTTCCTGAAGGAAACGAGCTGCCGATCTCAACATACTGGTTAAAGAAATTGTTGTGCCCAATGGGAATGGAGGCCAAGAAGATACACGCATGCAAGAATGATTGTGTATTATTTTAAAAGGACTATGTGGATTTGAAAGATTGTCTGAAATGTGGTGTGTCAAGGTATAAATTGACAACTTTGGGGGAGTCCAAAACTGGTTCTACCGCTAAGGTGATGTGGTATCTACCTATAATACCACAGTTTCAACGCTTGTTTGCCAATCCTATAGATGTGAAGAATTTAAGGTGGCATGCAGATGTTAAGAAAAATAATGACGGGATCCTATGACATGCGTCTGATTCCTCACAGTGGAAGAAGATTGATTTATTGTACCATGAATTCGGTGAAGAGGACATGAATCTAAGACTTGGGCTTTGTACAGATGGGATGAATCTGTATGGGACATTGAGCAGCCAACATAGCACTTGGCCAATTATGCTTGTTATATACAATCTTCCTCCCTGGTTGTGTATGAAAAATAAGTATGTTATGTTGTCGTCTTTGATATCGGGCCCTAAACAACCTGGAAATGATATCGACGTTTATCTTGAACCTATGATTGATGACTTGAAGAAGCTCTGGGGTGAAGGTGTGATGACCTATGATGATTCACGAAGAGAGACATTTTGTTTGCACGCTATGTTATTTTGAACTGTGAATGACTTTCCAGCATATGGGAATTTGTATGGATATAGTGTCAAAGGATCTAAAGCGTGTCCTATATGTGAAGAGAACACTGATTCAATATGACTAAAACACGGCGGCAAGACTGTATATCTTTGTCATCGAAGGTTTCTTCCAAAATTTCATCTGTATCGTAGGTTGCGCAAAGCATTCAATGGACGGAATGAGGAACGTAGTGCACCTAAACCTATATCAGGGGAGGATGTTTATGAAAGAGTGAAAGACATCGCCAATGAATTTGGTAAGAGATCACAATTTACGATGGCCACAAGGAGTGACAAGTCTTTATTCAAGAAGAAGTCGATATTTTGGGATCTTCCTTATTGGAGTTCTTTGACAGTCAGACATTGTATCGATGTCATGCGTGTTGAGAAAAATATATGTGATAGCATCATCAGTACTCTGTTGAATATACCAGGTAAGACTAAAGATGGGATAAAATCCAGAATGGACCTACGTGAAATGGGAATAAGGACAGAATTAACAGAAGTAGTTAGTAGCGATCGGAGAACATACTTACCTCCCGCTTGTTACACGTTGTCTAGAAAGGAGAAGAAAGCATTTTGTGAATGCTTGGTAAATGTTAAGGTGCCACAGGGTTACCCATTCAACATCCGTACATTGGTATCAATGAAAGATCTGGAGTTAATAGGTCTTAAATCTCATGATTTCACACTCTTATGCTACAAATATTGTCTGTGGCAATTAGATCTATATTGCCAAAGCATGTAAGGTTTGCAATCACCAGACTCTGTTTCTTTTTCACCAGTCTGTGCAACAAAGTTATTGACCCTGATACTCTTGATAATTTGTAAAGAGAAGTGGTTGTTACCCTATGTCAGCTTGAGATGTATTTTCCTCCGTCGTTCTTTGATATCATGGTACATCTTGTTGTCCACTTGACTAGGGAAGTGAAAATGTTGGGACCAGTTTTCTAGCATTGGATGTATCCATTTGAACGATACATGAGCATTTTTAAAGGTGATGTTCGAAACCGTTATCGGCCTGAACGGAGTATTATTGAGGGTTATGTGGTGAGAGAGGTTATGGATTTTTGCAATGACTTTCTGAGTGGTAATGACACTCCTAAGAATGACAAGAATATTGAGGAACATTTTGGCAAAGGAATTTTGGGATCACAGGTGAAAGTAATCAGCCGTGAGCAGTTGGAGCAAGGTCACTTGTATATTTTACACAACATCGACGAAGTGAGTGTTTATATCGAGGAACATATCAGTTTCATAAAGAGACAATATCCTCGATCCAATTCAATGTGGCTTACTAGAGAGCATAATAAGACATTTATTAAGTGGTTTGAAGATAAAGTCTTACATCAACTATCTCAAACACCAGATAATGTTACTGAAACCATCAAATGCCTCGCCTTTAAACCAAAATTGAATGTTATGTCTTATGAAGGGTTTGACATAAATGGTTTATCATCTTACACAAAGCGGCAAGATGATAAGAGTGTCGTCCAAAACATCGGGGTCACCCTTCAAGCATCTTCATTTTTTTTTGCAAGTTCAAAGGATAAAAGTGCACATGAACCTAAAATGTCATATTACGGTGTCATTGAAGACATATGGGAGTTTGACTATGTAGATTTCAGAATTCCACTCTTTAAATGTAATTGGGTTGACAACAACAAAGGAGTTATAGTGGATGAATTGGGTTTCACATTAGTGAACTTTGAAAAGATTGGTGAGAAGGGTGAACCATTCATATTGGCATCACAAGTGAAACAAGTATTTTATATTGATGATCCTACAAATGATAAATGGTCAGTTGTTCTTTCTGGGAAAAGACAGTTCATTGAAGATCCTATAGATGAAGAAGAGTACTATGATACGTATGATGACTCCAGTCCATTGTCAGTTGGGTTGCCAACACCACCAAACATTGAAGCTGGGATCACAATGACTTGTATGTTCGCGGGGATCATAATGAAGGATTGTTAATTGATAAGAGATCACAACATTAGAGGCATGGATGTTTATATTTTTATTATGTTTTATTTTTCTGAATGTGAACTTTACAATGTGAATGTGGACTTTACAATGTGAATTAATTTACAATGTGAATGTGAACTTTACAATGTGAATGTGAACTTTACAATGTGAATTACTTTACAATGTGAATGTGTACTTTACAATGTGAACTTTACAATTAGTGTTACTTTACAATGTGAAATTTATAATTTGAATGTGAACTTTCAGATGGCTAAGCATTCCCATGATGACTGTGTTGATGATCTCTGTGAGGGTGAGGATGTGATTACGCCGTCTGACAATGTTAGTTAATTTTAATTATGAGTATATCACTGAGGTTTCTATCTATATGTTCATTTATAATTATATCATATAAGTGTATTTTTTTTATCAAATTTTAGGCTGGTGGTGTACCCCATGAACTTGTTACAGCACTTGATGAACAACAAAAGAAAATTGAGAAAGTGAGGGGCATCACAATGATGAACAAGTTAATACATCAAAGGGGCAATGGACTCAAATTGGTTGTAGATTTCGATCAGGCAGGAAATCCATATGGAGTGAACTGCAACTCATTTGTTTCATATCTTGGGGTTCTTACTCGCAGCCATTGCAGTCCTATCCTAGAATAATGGCATAAAGTTCCTAAGGGAAAGAAAGACCACATATGGAAGGAACTATGTGTGAGTTAATTATTATTTGTAATTCTATTTGTGTAGATTACTAATTTTTAGGATACTAGTTAATAGCAATTCTATTTAATTTGCACAACATATTTGATCTAGATGAAAAGCGGCATCATAAATGTGTGATGCAATATTGTGGGAGGATCCTAAGGAACTATAGGACCAATCTCACCCAAGATTACATACGCGATGTTGAGAATAGGTTCTTGATTGATTCCAATTATAGACATTGATCAGTATTTCACTAACTCTACACTAATAATTTTTGTTTGTATTCTCTTTGAAAAAATAAATATTGGAAGAAGGAAGCCACACAACAATGGAACTACTTGGACCCCAAAGACTGGGAGGAGTTTGTTACCCAAAGAAAAACAGATGAATTCAAGGTATTAAGCGCCACTCCCAATTTAATTAATATACGTTTTTATGTATTCACCTATTCAAGATTAACCTTTAGTGTTACTAACCAAATCAATGTGCTAACTAACTAGGCTATCAGCGATGCTCAACGAGCAAGGCGTGCACTAAATGTGCACGACTACACAATGGGTCCAAGAGGATATTCAGGCGTTCGCCAAAGACTACAGGCTGAGTCTACTCAGCCTACTGCTACTCAGGAGACTGCAGAGTCCTCTACTGCTGCTCCCGCACCTCTGCCTCGCCATGCTATGTGGATAGCTGGGAGGAAAAACAAGAAGGGAGAGATATCGAAGCCAGCAACCGCTGAGGTGGCTACAAAAATGGTAAAAATCAACTCTTAGAGCAATCTATCGATATTGATCATTGTTATGTTTACTTACGAATTTTTATTGATGGTGATTAGCGGGAGCTGCACGAGCAGAGGAAGGAAGGCAAGTTCATCCCTCAGGGTACAAGGGATGAACTGACAGTTGCTCTGGGTAATCCAGAGCATCCTGGACAAGTAAGGGGTGCAGGCGCTAGTGTTGGCATCAAAGTGTTCTTTGGGCCATCCCAGCGCAAACCTGTCCCAAAAGTAGGACTTTCACAAGCTGAGGTAACTTATTCTTATTTTAGAACGTTATTGTGAAAGGGAATTCAATAATCAGAAACTAACATTTCTTTTATCCATGTATAGGTAGATTCCTTAATTAATAGGAGAGTCGAGGAAGTACTTGATAAAAGATTCCATGAAGCAATGAACAAGTAGAAGGCATCTCAGACTGTCACTCAGATGGTACCTGTGGTGGACCCTGTGGCGGACCTCTCTTCTCCTACTGCTCGTACTATAGTGGTTGGGAGTAATCCTATAGACCCACAACCTAGCATGTCCTCTGTAAGTATTTTTATGGCATATATAATAGCTAGTCTGTTCAAGATGATATGTTTGTGTATATATGCATATAACATTCTTTACGTAAATTTGTAAGGGTTGAAGCTATGCCGACTAAAAAGTGAAGGATATGTCGTTGTAGAGGCATCAACTTACCCACCCCTTAAAGGGTGCATGTTTAATAGGAGTCCAGTACTAGATGGCATGGTACGTGTGAGCCCGATACATATACTCGCTGGCTGGATGAATCTTGCATTGCCTCATGCACACCCAGATGTTGAAACACTTGGTGAGGTAGTAGGCGGAGTGATACTGTGGTCCCAAGAAGATGTCCTCTATACTGATATTGTATGATAAATTTTCATTACTTTAATTTGTTAGTGTGTGTATATATATGAGTCAATTGATATGAAATTATATATGTATGTTAAAAAGACGAGACCCGCTACATATCGGCCTCCACCTCCTCGACTACCAAGTTGGCTTCCAGGGGACCTACACGCCTCGATAGGTCCTAATTGTAGGAGTGTGGCAGTATGGATCGACGAACATAATCCAAATTTCCCTATAAATGTTACTATTCTGGAGAATGTTGCAGGTAAATCATACGATAACAATCTATTTATACAAGTTTAACATACGTATTAATGCATACGTAATAGAATTTCTGGATACGTATTAATGCAGGTCAAACATTTAGAAACAACATATTTATGCAAGATATTTTGGAGTTGTTTAGTTATGAATGACTGAACACATCAATGATAGAGCTGTGGATATGGTGAGATTAATGCATACGACAATCTGGTTTATACATTCATATACCTTGTTTTATATATGGCAATCTGGTTTCTTATATATTAATGCATACATAATACATGTTTTGCAGTCACTTACACAAGACGTATAGATTTTGGGTTTTCCCATGTGGGATTTTTGGTTCCATCTTTGATTAGTGTTGTAAATACAGACCCTTATTCAGTTACTTCATACTGCTGTGATGCTTTTGAATATTTTGGTAAAAATAATAAGACAGTGATAATAGCTCCATTCAATGTCGAGCAAGTTTACTTTGCTTGTAATTTGGACGTAAGGAAATTACATTTTTATTGCGGATATTGAGTTATTAATTTTCTACTTTCTTACCTATAGTGCTAAGCATTGGGAGTTATTAGTTATTGTCTCCAAGACATTCACCGTCTATTATCTAGATCCTGCGGGGAGTGAGTTGGATGTATTATATGGACATGCAATTAAAAGGCCATTATTCTCGTGAGAAATATTTTACATTTTTATATCTGTTAACATTTGTTACTGCATTACTGTTTAATTTTGCAATTTAATGTGTTACATTAATATATATGGCTTTACAAGAGTACAACAAAGCTGGAGGAAAGGTCCCCAGGAAAAAAATCTGACACTCATTTGGGAGAATGTGAAAGTAATTTCCTGACTCCAGTGTATATATTATTTATGTGAACTATGCTTATTTGTATTTTTGAATATTTTGTATGTTTCCATTTATAGTGTGCTACATAAGACAACGGCTGGGCATGTGCCTACTATGTGATGTGACTTATGGACCTAATCATCAAACATGCCGTGTTTGAAAATCGATAACATACAAAAGGTATTATACATAGTCTCATTAGATAATATGAAATATATGAATCTTATTATATATATTATTATAATTATGTATATACGTCATTCTCTTTGTAGGTCTTTAAAACTGAGGACTTCAATAGTGGTGCAAAGTGTTTCGATGTACATGCTCCCTATACGAGAGATGAATTAGATGATGTAAGAGAAGATTGGGCAAAAGCCCTGCAAAGAGTGGGAATTTTTCAATATGATTTTGCTGACAATGATGACAATGATGAATAAAGAATAACTTTATTCTCATAATTAATTTTTTGTGAATGTGAATGAATTTTTATGAATTGTCATGTGTGTGAAAATCATCAATACATGAATGTTTCTACATGTGTCTGAATGTGAAAAGAGATGAAATAAATGGAACTGTGGGTTGCTACTGGTTTCTACATGTGTGTGGTGAAAAAATAATATGAATTAAATGTACTTATACATGAGTGTGAATCACATATATATAATATTGTCCATCATGTTAATTTTGCGAGTTTGTGGCCTATTATTGGTTGATATCAATGAATGTCGTAAAGCTGCTAGTTCATAACTGAACTGTAGGTTTCTCATCCTGCGACCAGCCACAGCAGGTCTGTAGACTAACAGAAAAAAACAAAAAATAGGCGTCGATTATTTGTATAAAACTGACGACATATGGTTACAGTGTCGGTTGCCATACTAGTAACTGACATTGATTTCCCTAATGAGGCCAGACACCACGGCCGTGGCAGCGGACCAGACATAAAATAGGCGTCAATTATTTGTATAAAAGCAATGACATATGGTTACAGTGTCGGTTACCCTACTAGTAACCAACGTCGATTTCCTTAATGAGGCCAGACACCACGGCGGTGCTGGTCAGCACGACCATGACAGCGAGTGAGATGGCATCGGTTATCACTAATAAACCGACGTCGACAGTGTCCCAGATGGCGCCCTTTCTGTGGCGTGAAGGTATATGGCGTCGGTTTCTAGGCTAATAACCGACGCCTATACCCCCTGCTGGCGCATTTTTGGCACATTTTCGGTGGCGCGCGAAGGGTTGTGGCGTCGGTTTGAGAACCGACGCGTAACGGTTGGACTTTTAGCGGCACCCACATAAGTGTTGCTTAAAAACCGACACTAAAGGCCTTCAATAATCGACACTAAAGGTCGGTTATGTACTAGTGCCCACTCATTCTTCACCACATATTTAAGGTTGTTATACCCTCAAATATTTGGTGAAGAATGAGTGGGGTTCCATTTTAGGTTCCAAAATGGACATATTTTATTTTTATACCCTCAAACATGTGGTGGATAATGAGTTGAGTTCTGTTATGGGTTCCAAAATGAGTCTAGATAGAAAATGTCAAAGAAAATCTACTCTAAAGCGGATTTGTGGCTTTTTCCACGTTGCAGCCGCATCGTCAGAGCCTCTTTTGACATGAGCCAAATATTTCAATCTTAGGTCTATAAACATATAAATCTTTAATCATTTAAATAAAATTGAAACATCAGTACCTTCTGAACTACTAATCCAAATGCCATGAAATTTTAAACATTAATTTCTTAGCCTATGCTTTACATTTGATACCAAAATCCATAATATGATAATCTTTATTAACCTCGTACATAAGCATATAGATGTTGAATACAAGTCAATTACTCGTCAATTCTTGATCAAATGAGTTCAAATTATATCACTGGACCACATTACACCTCAAGGCCCATCATTAAATTATTTTATGCTAGGTATGACATCATATAGTATACTGCATATCAAACTACTATATTCAAGGTCATCACATAATGTCCCTGAGTTCCTCCCATGCAAATATAACCACACACGTGTACATTTGTTTAACATTTGCATATTGGTATTATGCATGACAATTGATTTCTTCAATTTAATGTCTCATGTTTCAACTTGTTAAAACTAACCATATATTCCTTGTATCCATCCATATATATGGTTGCTACAAAAATATAATTCTAAGACAACATGTTGTTTATTATCTAATTGCAAGGGATATCGATTGTCCACATGTATTTGTGTCATTTTCTTCACTATATTCACATGGTGAACAATGATACATTGGTAATTCATTTCAAAAAGTTTGAGGTACTTGAAGATTCTAATCACCATGATCTACGAGGATTGAATGTGTGACCAGTTAGGATTTCTTTATTTATGAAATATACTTAAATATACAGATTGAAATATAGTAGTAGTTGAATTTCAAACACTAGATGAATGATGTATTGATTATATTTATGGATTTTACTAGGGAAAGATAATTCTTTAAAGTCGCATGACTAAGTATTTCATGTAGACTGTCAAATAGATTAGAGTTAAGTTATAACATTAGGGTTTGAAATCATGGTTACCACTCACATTTTATCATTGTTTGGTACAATATGTAACTTATTGAGTTATCCATCCAAGATTATAGCATACTAATTAAATTACAAGGTTTAGATTAAGATGTACCTAATTTTGGTTAAACTTTAGTTTATTATAATCACACATATTAGGTGCATATTCATAAATTTGAACAACCTTGGTGTGTTTGGCCTAGCTTCCAACATAGAGTTGTCCTTACCATTTAGTTATTAGTAATTTGGAGTATAGAGCATTAAGCTCAAGCACTATAGGAGTCGATCCTCTTTCTTTTTCTTTGCTATATCTATCTAACTTAATACATTAGCTGACCTAAGTTCGTCATTTATGACAAGTGAAGATAAGGTTTAAAAATTATCTTAATTATTGAAGTAACATTCATGGTGGTAGATTTAGTAATGCTTACTCACAATCTTGACTTGTTGATATCTTTATTCACTTGATGTTATTACTAGAAGTTAGCCAAGAGTTTCCTATTCTAGTAAGTATTGATTTCAACTATTCATTAAATTAAGTTAGATCCTAAAAACTACAAGGCTCTTCTCCTTAAAAGCATTTTTTATAACCTATCTAACCATATAGAGTCAATAAGGGTAGACATACTAGATCATATCCATGTATACATCTGAACTTCTTCTTAAATATAATGCTACATCAAACTTAGGTTTAGGGTCTCAGGATAGAACATGTAAGTCAAAAGTTTCATCACTAAATGGTTTCTCTATGACTGACTTTTTTGTGGCGGTGACTTGGTTCCAAAAACTATCAATAAAATCCAAAAACTTTTTTTACATATAGTTTTATAATGAAAATAATCTTTACGATGAAAACATTATGATAAAATTGCAAAGATGGTGCCAAAATTGAACAAGGAACTAAGTCAATCACTAAGCACTACCTAAAAAAATATAATGTCATCCTACTATCACTTTACTCCTCTAAACAACACACTTCCAATGTATATAACAAGCATCTCTAAAATCCAGATTAGGAGGATAGGAAGGTTTCTTAGGGTATGGAGTCAACTTCTCAAGTCCGACTTGGGCATTCCATCTAAAATCTCACACCTCACTCTAATCATGATCTGTACCATCTTTTATCATAGCGTTGGGTAGCTATAAGGTCATCAAACTATTATAAAAGGAAATTTGGGTTCCCTTGATGGTTTACAACTAAAGTGTCATCACAAGACAAGGTGTACTGTATATCCAACCTACTCCTCATCTCAACCATTAACTAAAAAACTTGTACTATGGAGATGACAGAGAGAGATGGGATCTAACTCATGTCATAGTTCGACACTTGTTATCCATGTAAGGTCAGACCTCAAAGTGTACATATAAAAGGCTTCCTAAGACAACAAAAGAAATTTTAATGATAGGAACTAGGGTAACGAACAAATATGTTTGTTTAAGTCAACCTACCCTCTACATAGGCAAAGTATCTTCCCATTAGGCAAGGGCTAAGGGTTGATGTTTAGGAGAGTCAACCCTTAGGTGTAGAAAGCTATACCTCTATAGAGAGGGTAGGGTTGATGAGGGTTTAATCAAAAGTCAATAAAATAGATAGTTTAGGATGAACATCACTAGGTTGAATAGGGGTTGAAACTCTATTTGGTAAACATGATTCATGTTTAGGTATGAAAACAACCTCTCAAGGGTCACCTACCTACTAGGGAACATTCTAGGATAACTTGAAATAGTCTATTTACCGACTTCTTAGGCTCTGATACCATTCTGCAGGGAGTGGGACACGACAGTGGGCCCACTCAATGACACAAATATGAGCCATGAAATATTTAAGCAGTGGAATACATAACCATTTATGAAGTTATAAAATATTATATATACATGCATTCTTCGCCCTAAAGGGTGGTACAAAAAGATAGAAAGGTCACATCTATGTACACATAAGCATGTATGTAGAGGGAAACAAGGATATCTCAAGTTCTCCTTATATTCACCACAAAGTTGGTGATCATCCTAAGTGTCTTCCCTATAAAGCATCTACACCTAGGTGGAGGGAACAACCAGAAAAATAAAAAAAAAACCAGAGATGTATCAACAAAAACTGAGTATGTACATTTAACTATATTTTGGGTATTAAATGGGTTAAAAGAGAAAATGATATGTCCCCATATAAATGAGGGTCATCAAAAGATAGGTAAGTTTCAACAAGAGGTATATCAAGAAAATGAATTCCAAAAGAATGAGACATATACATAAACAAGTGAGATAACACATCTTGCCAATAAATAGTCACAATATCACAATAATCATAATCATTTGCATGTATATATATTGACCTAAGATAGCTATAGTAGGGACAAGACACCACTGATTCATTGGCCTAAGTAAAATGGGTGGAAAAGCACACCCTAGGTAGAAAAGCACGCCTCTATATATAAAGAGGTGAAAAAACACACCCTTGATGGAAAAGCATGCACTAATGATTACTCATAAGCTTGTACCATAGTAATCTAGTCAAATTATCACGTGTGTAAGAGTGGCAAGATAGTAAGTATTCACCATTCATATTTCCAAGTAGAAACAACAATGAAGGTGGGGTCATAGACCTGAGGCAACAAAATATTCATCAAGCATTGTGAAATCAGGTAATTCAATATCAGGGAATAAAGAACTCACAACATGGTTGAATAAAAGGGGGACAATATCCAAAAGACGTCTCATTGTAAGAAGATTTAAGTCAAATTATGCCCAAAAATGAATAGGGAAGAGTATATACCTAGTATTCATGACTAACCCTATATCTAGGGGTGAAACTTTCCATTCATCCTTCTCAACCTAAAAGTATTTTATATGCACATTATTCCATAATTATCCATTTATCGTTGAAAGTATATTAAACCCAATATTGGTTACTTAATATGAATTTTGGGTTTTCATAAATACTCACATATAGTGTGAGGGACTAGTTTGATATTATTTGTCTGGATGCTCTCACTAGAAATATCTACAGTTTAATACACATACATTTGTGTGTGTGTGTGTGTGTATATATATTTATATATATATATATACATATATACATACATATATATACATATATACATACATACACACACACACACTATATATATATATATATATATATATATATATATATATATATATATATATATATATACATATATACATACATATATATACATATATACATACATATATATACACACACACACTCACACACACACACACACACACACACACACACACACACACACACACACACACACACACACACACATATATATATATATATATATATATATATATATATATATATATATATATATATATATATATATATATATATATATATATATATATATATATATATATATATATATATATATATATATATATATATATATATATATATATATATATATATGGTCATATACTCATACTTACATCATAGCCATTTGGTAATACACCAGCATAGGCCACATGCATATGTATATGTTTACATTATAAAAAGGTAGAATTTTACTAGAGGTTGATTATCATACTTCCATGGGTTACAAAAATAATAGTATAATTAGGAATAGGATTTTAGTCTATTGAATTTGACTCCCTCACATTTATTCCTTAACATAGTTATATTAATTTATTTATCCCTTTATGAAGAAGAAATCACCATTATATGTATCGTTGGGAAGATTAGTAAATTGAAGTTAAATGTTTTTGACAAATATAGTTTCAGATAGTAGATTACGACAGTTAGGAGATTCCCGATTGGATAAAAATTGCTAGCCACACATTACACTCTTCTGTACATTATTGAAGTCACACCCTTAATTATGAAGGCATTTGATAAACAAGTGCAGTGGTCGTGTGATTTCTTAGGCAATGCTCAGTATAGTAAATAAGTTACTTGTTTGAATTTGTATGCTTGTGTAATAAACTAGTATGTGTAGTATTTTATTAGAGAACCAAATAGGAAAGGGGTTGCGTACCTCAACACTCTAGGTCTCTGATTAGGTCTCTAAGCTGCTGTGGTCTATGTTTAGGTTGAAGAACCGCATGGCTTCTCTGATCCCTGGTCATCGTTTCCGTGCGGTGGTGGTAAGGGCAATGGTGGCTGGAGACAAGACTTTTGATTATCCTCAAGGCAGCATCGTCGATTAGAGTCTGATGGAGTCATGACTCCCGTAGCAATGAGGACGGTGATTGCAGTTAGTTCGTGAGTACTGGTCTCCTCCTTGTCGAGATGTGGCGGTAGCGGTCTACATTGAGTGGGTAGCTGGTGGAGGGAGGCTGTGATTGGAGTAGGCAATCACCCAGACCAAGACACAGTCTCAGGAAGAAAGGGTGGTTGGAATCAAGCAGGGGATCGTTGCAAGGAAGGAGGATGAAGGGATTCGATGAGGCAAGGAACATAGCATGATCCATTGTGTATCTCTGAGGATGTAGACCTTTTCTGTGGTCGCATCTCTGCAACTTGCACTTTGGTCGTCTGGGAAAGAAGGCTCGAAGGAGGAGAAGCAGAGGAGCGGGCAGAGTCAAATCACAGAAGCAGGCGGCTAGGCTTCTTTGCCTTACAGCTGGCCGCAGGGGAAGGAGAAGCGGACTGGAGTGATGGAGGTGGATGGTGATTTGGTGGTGAGAAGGTGTCACTATAGAACACAGATCTAGAGGTGATGAAGCTTGGTGAATGCATGGTCCCAGGCCCCAACAGTTGTTCATACACAGTGGCGACAAGCTTCTTGTTGATGGGTTTTAGGGCGTGGAGGAACGGGAAATGGCGGTTACAGTTTCTACGATGCGTGTGAAATATGAGAGGTGGCGAGGAGGAAACAATCACTGATTACAGAAGGACTTCAGACGGCATCACCGTTTTCAGAAAGTGGAAACACGCACGAGAAAGGAGCAACATTACGGAAAGAAATAAAGCTAGTGGTAATGGCAACTGAATGTAATAGTTGTAAAATAATGTGGATTAAAGTTATGTTTTTACACCTATTAATTGATTACTCAAATGAAGTCATATTGACCTGGGATTTGGTAAGTTGGCCAAACAAGACACGAAGAATCATATTTTATTGTTAATTTTAGCTTTTGATAATATTTAATATTTTATTTAATTGCGTGTAAGATGAGTACTTATACATTAAAAACCTTTCTTAATCAATATTGATACATTACTTAGAATTTCCATTTACTTTAGACTAAGAATGATTCAAGAGTGCCTAACCATGGTCAAAATGTATTAAATGTTAAATTTATGTGAGCCCAAATGAATTTTGAATTGCTTGAATGTTTCTAACCTCAGGAAAAGGGATACAATTCTTTTTATGATTTTCATTCTTAAATTATCCTAATTAGATATAAATCAAGATATATTAGGTTAGTATTAATCATTGTTGAAAAAAGGTCAAGAGAAAAAAAAATTAGATTAGAAACTTAGATTTTGGTATATTATAGTGTGGTTTCTTAGTTTACCGCCAGAGCATGGGATGAGATGATAGATGCATTCCTTAAGAGGTATTTCCCACAATAGAAGATGAAAGAATTGGTGGGAAATCCACAACTTCAAGCAACATGCAGATGAGTCATATTGAGAGGCTTGGGAGAGATTTCAGAACATGCTTAGGAAAGTACCACATCATGAGATTGATATTTATGGGCAAGAAAAGACATTCTATTATGACCTATAAAAAGGGGAAATGACTACTCTTGACAGTGCGGGGACAAGATTCTTCCTAAGCAATAAGGCTACAAGATGTCATGAGATCTTGAAGAATATAACCAATAAACAATCTTAGGGAGAGGAGAAAGAATCACCCTCAATAATCAAGGGTTCTATGGAATCAAGAGAGATCACAAAATTGAAGTCTCAATTGGAGAGACTCATAAGGAAGAGTGATCACAAATATAGAACCTTATTTGGAGGTGAATAAGAGGAGTACATGCTCATGCAGAAGTAGAGTAATAGGGGCAACAATGAGTATTCATGGCGTCAGGATCCTATATTTTCATGGAAGGATTCAAACAATTTCTAACCGGACCCCTCACAACAGCAACAAAAAAATCCTTTGTATCAATATCAACGGGATCGAGGTCCTAGTAATTTGACAATACTGAAGACATGCCGGACAAATTTGTGAGTCAGAATGAGGCCTTAGTGGATCAGACAAAAAGGAAGCAGCGGAATCAAGGAGCTCATATCTATAGTATTGAAAATCAAATTTCTCGATTGGCTACGGAGGTGGCAGCCATTAAGAATCCTATGTGGCAGGGATTTCTTGGGAACACAGAGGCAACTCATCAGAATTATCAAGTAAACTATGTCTCTATTTTCAAGGAAACAAAGAATGCTATCAAGAATACACCAAAGTTTGAATGTGTGTACATGCCAAAGGTTCCATTTCCACACAACATGTATGAAAGACCAGGAGAATGTAGAACGTCAGTGTATTATTTGCACACATGCACCTCAGTCAATACAATGTTTGTAAAGAGAAATAAGGACACCCCATCTACATTAGTTTTATAAGATAAGGAACTTCAAGGTTACACCGTTGCGATATCCACACTCCCAGTTCAGGTTCTTGTGCATCAAGAACATGCGAAGTTTCTACTTTGTAGTGGAGTAGTCACAATCAACAAGAAAGTGCCCACAATAGAGAATGAGAAGCCACAAGGTCACCCCTTCCACAAGAGACATTTTAGATTATGTCCTAGGAGGTGACATTGATGCAAGATTATGGGAGAATATCCCTAATGTGTCATACATTCCTCCATACAGAAGTGAAGAGAAGCAACATGTGCCATTCCCAAATTGTCTAAAGTTGAGAAAGGAGGACAAGAAATTTAAGTAATTCCTAGACATTTTCCAAAAGCTCCACATCAACATCCTACTTGTGGAGGTGATAGAATAGATCCCTACATATGGAAGATTTATGAAGGATATCAGTAACAAGATAAGACAGATAAAATATGCATATGTCTTGCGTGTTGATGAAGTGGTTAGTTCTCTAATCCACAAAAGGTTGCCGACTCAGAGAAAGGACCAAATATGTTTTTACATATATTTCTCCATTGCCAACAAACATTTCTAACAAGAACAATGTGACTATGCGGTAAGCATAAATATCATGCCTGTCTGTACCTTTTAGAAGGTGGGATTGCAGAAACCAACAAAGATGTCCATGACAATCCAATTGGCAGATGCAGATCAATTGTGAGACCATATGGTATATGTAACATTCTTTTAATCAATTTGACAAATTTATCTATCATGCCGACTTTGTGGTCATGGTTATGTAAAAAATATACAGAACTGAGTGCTTTAGGAAGGCCTTCCCAAAATACAATGGGGGTGATCATTGCCATGGATAGAGGCTATTTGGCACTATAGATAGATGATGATAAAGTGGAGTTCAAACTGCCAGATGATTCTTAACAACCATCCCATGAAAACCCAGGCTGATTAAAATTATCTTGTCGATCCTAGGACATTAAACAAGGAAACCTATGGGAAGAAACCCACTTTCATTTCTACTATTTTCTTTTGATTTAGGTATTTTTATTAGTTACAGTTAGTATATGTTATATTATTTGTTTAGTTGTTGTAATAAAGGTTCCTTGATACATTTTGTGCAATATGTAGAAACACATTGTGTCAATACCACCAATGAACCTATGGATACCACTGATAGACATGTTTGTACCACTGAAACACTATCAAAAAATTAGCTGGGAAAGTCATCAAATATCTCAATACCACCAACACACCTATCTATGGCACAGGGTCCTTATAAGTATGTCTCAACAAATTCATGTCAATAGCATTGACACCACCATCGGTAGTGCTGAAATTCTTTGAGAAAAAAATACAGAGCTATAGGAAAGATCTTCGATACCACCGAGAGTTTTCCCAGTAGTAAAAACCCATCCAGCTCAAAAGAAGTCAAAGAACAACATAGCTTGGTACCACTAGCATGTATGTCGGTGGCAGCAACACAAAAGGCCATAACTTGATCCACAAACTTTCTAGAGACATTCCACTCACCACCACCATATTGAGAAATTGGTATGTGTGTTACACCTCTTAGTTTGATTTTTTACTATGAGGACATAGTCAAGTTCAAGCTTAGGGGATGATCAAACGACCTTATCTTACTTTTTTTATATCTTGTTTAGTTTGTCTTATTTCCAAGTAATATGATCCACAATCTATCTAGTGTAATCATGGAGCTTAATTTATATTGATTGTATTGTATCGTTAAAAAGAATGTGTTTCTTGATCTTGCAATAGATCTAAAAAAGCAAATCTTCATAAGCTTATTTGTGAAGTCTAAGGCAACATCAACCGGAGGAAGTGTTTGGGTCAGTAAACTTGATCACACTTTATATGGATGAAAAATTTAAATTATCCAGGACTTGTGTATGATGATGGGGTTTGATCACAAACCAACCAAACAAATAACGAGATCTTAAATGAAATTTGTAGAAAGAAATTCTAAGGTCACCCTATACACATGTTTATAGGAGAGGGATATATAATAGTTAAGAATGGTATTGTCTCTTAGTCATGTGATTTTATCCACCATTCATGATATTCCATTCACCATCACAAGATGATCAAGTAGTCTAAATTATTTCCTATAGACTTTATTGCACATCATAGTAGGTATCATGACAGTTAGTTTCTTTGCAAGTGCATTAGAAGAAGAATAAAAAATATAGAGATGTGCATATCACTTTATTAAGTTGAGTAATTCTAGTTTATAACAAATTTCATATAGATTGCATTTTTCTTGCCCATCATTTCTGCATATTGTGCAACATATATCTATTTATCTTTCTACACAAATAAAGAGTGAAAGGATCTACATCCATATCCCTCCCAATGAAAAAAAACAAGAAACATCAAAAGAAAGAAATGATGAAGAAATCTCAAGCATTAATCATAAATCATGCTAAAATAAGAGGGAAAAGGAAAAAAAGGAGAAATCTAATAAAAAAAAGAAAAGGGTACCTTGAAGGATAAGGTGAAATTTGTTTACATGTATGCATCATTTCACCCCACATTCATCATCAAGATGGGAAATTTAGTGCATTCATCGTCCCATTGTAATAGTAGGCATTAGGAGTCATGTATTTTCATTACACTCATACTGATAGCGCATCGTATTTTCATTTATGTATAACTAATTTGAATGCTACTTGTGATTCTTGTTCATAGGCACTATTTTATTTCCACCCATTGTTGGTAGTCCGTATATATTTAATCCCCTTATTCATTTATATATGGGAAACTGCTTCTAACATTGTTGTGTAGGCAAATTATGTCAATATTGATAGGGAATCACATGGTACATCAAGTCTATGATCTATTGACTATGATGTTAATTTCTCTATATTAATAGTGTCTCGTTGATCTAAGTATGTACGTCTTTAATGAACATTATTCATTAATTCAGAGTAGTTATTTGTTGAGTAGTTGGTAAGTGCCGGTTCGGGATCGTTAGGTGGGGGTAACTGAGAATCATAGTTCATAGAATTTGTCCTCTTGATAACTCTTTCAAATATATCCAAAGGTAGTATTATTCGAAGATGAGAAATAATGAAACACACACTTTGCTAATAATCATAGCATATCAGGTTGTTATTACTTGTTACTATGGTTACATACGACATTAATATTAAAATTGGTAGCTTGTTTATGATTTTAAAAGGGGTAATCTATTTATTTTCTAATTTTGTAGATTTCATGTGTTGGGAATAAACAACGGTTGTTTACAGTCAGTTAAAATAGTTTCATAATTAGTTAATAATAAATAGAAGTTCTTATAGATGATTTGTGATTGGAAATTTAAATAAATGGAATGTATTTCAAGTATATCTTGTTCAAATCATATATCAATCCTGCATCATTCTTCTTAAGGATTGAGTTGTTTTATTTAAAAAAGATTTTTGTCTCAAAGAATTATATTTGCGGTTTGACAACTTACTAACGTTCTTTACCTCCTCAGGATCTTGGGACTCTCTCTCCCTAACCTAGATGGTAGGTATTGATATCATATCCGTATATATGTAAGAAGCCTCTTTATCTGTCTCTAGAGTTTGGACCTCCAAGGAAATCTAGGGTACAACAAGACTATAGGGATCATGCACTAAGAAACTCAACTCATTCACTCACTAGTAGTCTTGTTTAGGAATATCACAAAAAATATTTCTCATAATTTATCATATCTTGGAGTTTAGGTTTTTGACCTTCTCCCTCTGGGTCACTTCTTTACAACATATCATTAACTATTGTATTTGATTAGAGTTTAACTGGTCATATCGAACTGATTTTATTAATCAAATTATCTATATTTAAAAAATATAATAAATATGAATTTATTTTTTTATTCATTTCACAAACAAGCACATCATAGAAAAAAAATCTATCAAACCTTGAAAAAAACTTGTACTAAATTTCATAAATAATCAATCATCCATACACAGATTTAATAATACAAAGAACTGAGTACGCACTCTAGAACTGAACTGAAAATTTACTACAATGGTTTCACACATTTGTCTATGCTAAAGAGTAGATGTCTCTCCCTCATGTCACATACTCTTATGTGTGCTCAAGAACATATGTCACCCACTCATTCTGAACATCGTCAAATTCTTCTTGGTTAAAGAAATGACCAATATAGTTTGAATAATACTATAATTATATGTCAAATATATCAACATATTGTCATTTATTCAATGTATTTAGAAATTTGAACAAACTAAAAGAATATAATGATAAGCATATTAAACATTTAGGTATATTTTATATGAGGAGAAAATATTATACTAGTTCAAGACAACATAACTTATAATACTTATGAAGACTTCTTTGTAAATATATAAATATATAATGTCTTCATTCTTCTCATCAATGCATACAATGAACTAGAAGTTCTTTCACATAAGATATTGGCACATACACCGACCTTTAGGGATGGAGCCAGAAACATGAAGTTGGCAGGAGGCATGGTCAAGTAATTGAACTTGAAAAAAAATTATACACATAAGAACTATTATTTTGACAACATTCTTACAATTAATTGTTTGAATTTTTCTTTGTGATTCTTCGTAGTATGAAACTCACAATAATAATATCACCCAATTATTTATTCTAAAGGATACAACATAAGCGTGAATTAACAAATAGGTAATATATCAACAACAATATGTGTCCTAATGAGATGTAGCAATTTAAAAAAGTAACATACAAAATATATGAAGATAAATTGTACCTTTACCATTGTTTAAAAAACCTAAGAAACTTGTTGTCGATATATATGTTACAAGTCCTCCACACAAAAGCATGTACGTAGTTGTTCCTATTTTATCTTTGCCAATGAAAGATACTCTTTATAAGCTCTGAGAACAAGATAGTGATGGCCTATAACAAGCTCTGTCTCTCAATTTCTATTCATTTTAGATCTTGTGGCATACAATCTTGAACAAGTGGTGGTTTTTATACCATTCTTTCAAAGTCATGTCAGTTTTTTATACATATTAAAAATATATTAGGAAAGTAGAATGTAACACAGATATTTTTTTTCTTCAAAGCAAAAGTTTGTACATACCATATGTGTGCATGGAATAATTAAGGAGATGAATCCCCATGGACCGTGTGCAAATAAGACCCTTTGACTTCTAATTTTTTTTGTGGGCAAGGTAAAGTTTGTATAAATTATGCTAATAACTCAAAGAAACACTTGTACGTACCATATAAATATATTTAAACTTCCACACAAAAAGTCATTCTTGGATCCTGAGAAAGTTTTCATTAATAGATTTATTTGTATTTCATATATTAGGGATGTTTAAAATACAGGAGGAGGATTCTCAAAAAATTAAACAATGCCATTAATAAAAAAATTTGTGATTGGTTTTCTTGATTAACTTAGACTAGTAATACTACAATTCAATTTTTATTTATTGACACTTGTTTTACTTCAATGTTAAAACTTTCTATCAAAAGTACATTTATTTGAACAGTTGTTGCTATAATATATGTATTTTAGTGGACGAGAAAGGAATGGTTGAAAGATGAGACATGATTCAAACGAAAAGAAAAGACACAAAATGATTGAGTTCTCGGAATGGAGGAACCAGAAAAGGAGAAAGACAATTAGGAATTAATTAAGTATAACTAATTACCATATTTTATAAATTTGGGGGGTGAGGCCCCGACTCCCCTATCCTTGTCGACCTTTGAAGTGTGGACTTTAGTGACAGTTAGATCTTACACATAAATAACAAAAATGTGTTATTATAAGTCATTGTTAGCATTCATCTTCATATCCATTCTACTAATATAAGATGTTGGTATCTTTCTTTTATTTTAAGAAATTGTGTTCATCAACACCATCATTATAATAATATGGGGAAAAGAAAGTCGGAGTACTGGTGGCCGGAAGAAATCAACAAGTCATGCGTTAATTTTGGGTGAGTGGAGGCATGCAAATAGAGAGAGAAAGTCATGTACCGGTGTAGGCTTTTATGTTTAAGGGGGTTTTAATAGAATTATGATTTTGAAAGTTTAGAAAAAATACCATGATTATATTGTCGTGTTTGTTGTAGTGGTGGAAAAAGAGAGGAAGAAACGGACTACAAAATTTGTTTCCATCTTTAGTGCAACATTGAAGACAATATTATGGCCATTAGGACATATGGTCCAACGGATCTGTACACACCTTAAATGAAAATGGCACCCAAGATAGAAACTAGGGGCTTGGACAAATAAATATTGTGTATTAAATGAATCAATTTCTTAGTTAGGCAACTATATTGTGAATTCCAAAGTTAATATCTTTTAAAACGTTATTTCAAATGCATTTAAATTTTGGTTATTTTATCATATTTAAATAATCTACATGGTGACCCAAAACTAAATCAAATTAAAATTGTTTGATCCCTCAAATAAATTATTTATAATATCTTTCCTCGAAGGGCATAAAATAATTCAGCATTATTCATTAATCCTCCAAAACTCATCAAAAATTCAATCTATGCTCAAAAGTTTCCAATAAAAATGTTTATCTCATTTGGATAAATAAAATCTATGATATTAACTTTTTACTCTTTCATTGAAATAATGTAAATGACTAAAACCATTAAATTTAGTTCGAATATAGTTCTTGTATAATTTTTGAACCATCAAACAAGCTCTTTTTGTATCACACTTTAATACTACCGTAACAACTATTCCTACACGTTTCATCAATAAAGAAATTCATTTAGCCATATAACTAAAATATCTCTAAAAATATCATTTTTTGCCCATATGAAATATATAATTATTCAAATGATCTCTAAAAATTCTAAAATCTTAATCATAGATCTGAGAAATGACTATAAGCTTCATCGAAAATTTTTGGGTCATTTGGATACACCAAAATGATGTCATTTACTTCATCATCTCCTTCATGAGGCCTTTTTCATAAGAAAAAAAAACAATTCTCTGATTACATGCTCATGATTAAATTTTCTGTTAAGAATTTGGGTTTCTGTCGGTTTCATGTCAAAACATCTAACCCCATGGTTGTTCTGTTGGGTTCTCAAGAACCGACTCATATTGTAAAAAATTGGATCCAGAATCAAACCCAGATTCATCTTTAAATATTATTTTTTAAGAAAAAACAATAGTGAGGTTAAGGTCTGTCTTATAAGATTTGAGAATTTCAAGGACTTAGTTACATAATTACTCAGTGTTAGGTTCATTGGACATATGCTGAAATTGATAATGGTGTGACAGTCCTAATAATGGGACCGATTGGTTGTTAGAGTGAGGCATAGTAAATATGAATGAGAGGGGAAGGGAGGATGTATTCATTGTATAAATAAAAAAAGAGAGGAATTCAAAGTGGTCGGAAGGTTTTGTATTTTTATACTAAGGGGATTTGCTAAATAATATGGATATAATGTGATTATGCAATAGGTTGGAGTCTGTTGTGTAGTTATGGTATATAACAACAAGTCAGAGTTTATTTTATCATCTTGGTATATGAAAAAGGATTACATCATGTTGTGTGAATATGGTCTATTACAACATTTAGCTATTACAATAGGTGAACTCATGTTGTGTGATTATGTTATATTATAAAGGGTTGGTCTACATTGTGTAATGGTTATGTATTATAAAGATTTATCATGTGTGGCTATTATAACAGATCACAACATGTTGTGTAATTATAGTATATAACAACAGGTCAGAGTCTATTGTGTGGTCTTGGTATATAACCACGGATATTAACATGTTGTTTTATTGTGGTCTATTAAAACATATACCTATTAGAATGGGTGAACGTCTTTTCGGTGATTATGATATATTACAATAGGTCAGTCTATCTTGTGTCATGATTGTCTACTAGAACATGTTTTCATGTGTGACTATTACAATGGGTCATAGTATGTTTTATAATTAAGGTCTTTTACAATAGGTTTAAGTATGTTCTGATACTATAGTCTATTATGACATCTTAGCACATGTTATAATATCATGTATACTACAATGGGTTAGGCCTATTGTAAACAACTTGTGTTGTATAAAATATACAATATACAACACACAAATAGGCTTGTTGTGATAAGTATGCTAACTACAACACAACTAGCAGAACTGTTGTGTTTCTCCCATTGTAAAAAGAATCTTCTGTACTAGTTTTATATTATCTTGGAGAAGAATACATACTTGTATCATCAAAACTAAAATAAAATTCTCAAATCTAACTAAAATCATCATAAACCATATTATCTCATTATATAAAATTGAGATCATCTCATTTAAACTTATTCCAGCTATCACATATTCCAAAAAGGCTTTAGACATTTAATCTATACCTAAACACTCTTCTAGGATGATGTCACTCACTCTCACTTAGGTGCATGACTACCTCTTATGCATACCTATGTGGGGACACTTTTCCTATCAGGGTTCCTAAAAGGAGGAGGTTAGGCTTTCTATCCACAACCTTACCTCACAGTTTTAGGTTTTTGCCTCCCTCATAGGTCGTTTCCCCATTTTTTATGAGTTGACCTACCCTAGATTAGGATACCAACCCTAAAGTTGAATTGAAGGTATCATATTCATTTTTTATGTAACCCTTGTTTACTTATGTCTTACGCTTACTTATTCAAAACCCCTCACATACATCATGCATGTATTACTCCATGTACCATTCATGGGGATATTAGGGTATCCAAATTTTTGTGTTTTCTCTTTCCTCTTTCCATTACTTAGGTTTTATTTGTGTAGAGTTATTATTTTACTGACACTACTCCCATTACCCAGGATTAGGTTTTAGGGTTAGGGTTAGGCACTGCACCCTGCATCTTAGGGTTTCTATATCCCTTAACCCACTTAGGCTTTTCCTAAACCAACCCTAGTTCCATCTAGGTTTTACCCCTACAAGAACAATCTCATAAATCATTTTTCTTCCACATTTCATGTACATTAATTGGCGGAGGATGCCTTAATCATAATTATTCTCAAAAACCCTAACTTGAGATGAGGACGGAAGTTCCTTTTAGAGATTATTTTAGCAAGGAGGTGAGAAGTGGATGAACATGGAGATGAGAAGCTTAGAGGAAATATTTCTTTAGGAAAACCTCCTAGGTTCTGTCTAGGCTGGTATCAAATTAACTAAGGGAGTCATCGCATACCAACTAAATGGTGTGGAGGAAAATATTGCCAGTCCCCAAAATCATGATCCTTTCTAGAAACCATAACCCTTAGGTTATTCCGTAGTAATTGTCCATATATTTCTATTGATTACTTCAAATTATCAACTATTAAATATTATATAGAAAATTTAGATCTCTGATACCAAATGTAACAACCTCAATTCTCCGTGTCCCTCAATTAAGAAAGGGCGTTGAGATCCATTACCTAAATTCTCAAGGATCCATGATTAGAAAATAACACGTTATAGCAAATAGTCTTCATTATTTCATTAATGTTGATTACATGATGTAGATTGATAATCCACTAAGAGGTTACATGGACTTTCAACCTGATAAACTACTATAGATGAGAAGGAATCTACTAATCCTCCTTTGCTTAGATTTAATGCTTTCATTTGATTTCATCTGATTCACCTTATCTTCATATTTTCAAATATATAGCAATTACATAAAACACCCACAAACCAAAATGCGGTCAGCATATTTCTATACTAAGTATGTGGTGCAAGAAAAATATTTCCATGTAGGTGTAACAAGATAAGCAATCATATCAAAAATTATTATTAGATAATTGAACATGCAATTTTCATTTATAACTTCTGTTATAACTTCCCAACCATTATTTGCTCAATCTCTATGGTGTAACCAATCACTAAGGGTAATCTTGATTACGTACCCATTAGTTGGGGATAATTTCAATGGAATACCCACTCACTGGGGGTAATCTCTCATGCATACCCATTCGTTGGGGGTAAATCCAATAGTGTACCCACTTCCTGGGAGTAGTCTCTGTAATGACTTCTTTCAATACATCAAACCCTCCACAAATAGTATATTGGGCTTGAGCAAGTTATGCCCATATAAGGTAATACACATAGGGCTTTATAGATTACAGGAAGTAAATAAAAAACCAAGCAAATAAATTGCAAACTATTCATGAAACTTCAAAAAACATTGAAAGTCAATAAGAGTGAGTATCATACCTTATTTCCTTATACAAACCATGCAACATGTACTTTAAGCATATATCCAAATATCCAAGCATTCAACAAAGTCAACCAACATTATCTACATGATTGTATATCCTAAAGTGTCACCAATCATATCCAAAACATTCTAATCTAGCATATGTCATAAACTAGAGTTTAGAATTGTCTCGGGTCTGAATAAGGGTACAAACCCTAATTATCATATTTATGATCCAGAACCTTCATCGAACATGTATCAAGGACTTCAAGTCACATTAGATTATACATTTGATGTTATTATGAACATTAAGGTTAGATTATGTGCATTAATAATGATCTTTGGTTTCATAATCCTAGGTATCCATTTATATAATTATTGGTCCATAAACCCCAAATCATCATCATCTTATATTCATTTTATATTTGACAATATCAGATTTTATCACAATTTAACTGGGCTTTCTACTTCTTGAATCATATTCACCAAATATAGAGTTTCCCTGTATTAAGCATCACTTAATTATGCATTCACCTTATTTTAGAACATGTATCTTAATGAAGTTCTAGAATTATTTTTATTTAGATTCTACATGGTTTTTGATGAATTTGATATATAGTGTTTCTATATTTGGAGTTACTAATAAATTTCTATAAGATTTGCAAATTAGACATATAAAGGACAATAGGATGTTGCCACGTCAGTAGGTATACCTTTTCTTCTTACATTTCCATTCCCATCTCGCGGATCCCTACTTGGACCCTCCTAACCCGCTACCCAGATCCAGTCACTCCCTTCTCCTTCACGCTACTTCTCCCTGATCCATGTTGTGTGTGTTCCGCATGGACACTATCGCACAGTAGGGGTGTTGGTAACAAGGATGGGGGCTCCTAGCCCCGGTGAGGTCCCCCAACAAGCCAGATGATCTCAACACAGCGTCCCCAATGTGGACCCACCCCTAGCAGACACCGACGAGCCAAGGCATGAGATTCCATGGAAATAGAACACTGAGGTGAGGGGAGAGAAAGGTGTTTTAAGGATGAGTCTGGACTTCTCTACAGTACTAGTTGGCAACCACATATCCTCCACAAGAATTGAGTGCTCCTAGAAAATTCCTGGATTGATGGCCATTGCTTGGACAATGACCCATTCGATGCTAAGAGATGATGAGACTACTAGTCAATGTTTTGGGACAATGATGCTCGGAGACATTCTTCCCTCAGGACTCAAGGATGGAAACCCTCTCTCATCTCGTGAAGAAGATTATGGCCCTTATATAGGAAGGACTAGATATTGGTTGCTGATGGATTTTTACTGGTACTAGATATTTTGCTTGAGATTGTGGAAGTCCCAAATCCTCACAATTATGGCAAAAATAGAGGATTGTTCAGTTCGTTTTTCTTTCTTGAGTGTGAAGGTAATATTTCCAAAATCTTTTGGAATCTATATATGGTAAGGGAGTTTAGAGGGGGGGTTCACTCTATTGTAGGGGGTTTCCTTTATATGTTAGAGGAGGAAGACAAGGTGGAGACCGTCAATCCTAAATATGATGGTTCCCAAGCCATGCGACAATAAAGGGGGTCGAGACTAAGTTCATGGTCACATTAAGTGTGAAAAATAATATATATATATCAATTAGTATCTTAGTTTATGGAACTCATAAAATCCATATCTCTTTCATCTTTAAATTGATTGGCTCCAAATTTGGATACGTTCGTCATAAATATATTTTCTGGTATTATGCCAAGTTTGGAGTCAAACGGATGTTTTCTAGATACCCTTTCCTCTATCTTCAAATAAGGGAACAAGAATTAAATATTAAAAGTACGTCCCTCATCCTTCAAAATTTTTGTATAGGTTTTTAGTATCATTCTTTTGGTATGAAACTTGGAAGGTAACTCATTAATACCTTAAAACTTATATTCATTTTTTGAGAATTTATTGAGATAACTTGCATAGACAAAACTCTCTTTTTTGGCTATAAGTCAGGAGGTGATCTTATTCATCTTTCCCACCTTGTGCAAGCCCAATAAAATTGGAGTTATAGATATTTGAGATTTGCAAATGTCTAAACATGGTAGTACTACTACCAATACATAGAGGTGCTTGACCCATGTCAAGTATTTCCTTAGGCGGTCTTTCATATAAGTGACTGCCATTTTTTTTTGGAGGTGGTACTTATCTAGAGAGTCAGCCAGAGTATTTCTTTCTCTCCCACAGAAGTTAATAGATGTCACTCCTTCATTGCCGATTGGATTCCCTTAACCATGTTAGCATATTGGGGGTGTGTCTTGTAGTCAGTATGGATCATGACAATTGCTTGTTGACTATCAGTCTCGATGACAACTTATTGTATGGAGCTCACTGCGATGATTTTCACTGTCAGGGCTACTACCTTAAGTTCAGCTTCCAGGGGCTGGCTGCATAGATAAGCTGTCCTACCCCTCCCAACTAGCTATTTCTTCCATCTCTGATGACAACAACAATGGCCCCCTTACCCTTCTTCCAAGTAGCATCAATATTGAATCTTATCATTCCTGGTTCAAGACTTTGGTGTTGCAGCTTCTTGTAGCAGGTCGTGTACTGATGGGTATCATTCTAGGCCATAAAAGACAAGTTAGCCTCCTTAATTGAGTTGATCTGGTGTTGGATATGAATCTCTTTGCCTTTAAATGTCCACAAATTGTGATGTTTCCATATGCACCAGCACGCAATGATGAAAATGTTTCTTTGTTCTTATGGTGCCTTTAGATTTTGACTTATCCACTAATCAAAGTTGGTTTTGGTCCAAAAATTCATAGACGAATTTGTATTAAGGATTCATTGCCATACTGATCGCACCTTTTCATAATCGCACAATGCGTATAGGCTGGTTTTATCTTTGACATTGCATCTAGTGTAGGTTGGAGACTTCGTCATCTACTTTCTTTTCCTACTCTAGTTTGTAAGAAGAGCCCCATTCACTGCTATCCACATGAATAGCTTAACTCTTGTGGCCACGTGAGCTCTCCAAATAAGCCTCCAATGTCTTGGTCTTTGAATTTCAGTTCCTTCCTGTAGGGCATTGTAAGCCATTTTGGCCATGTAGCTACCTCCTTCATTAAGTTTCCACACTCAGACATCCTCATCTTCAGGATTTGCTGGGGGGCTCATGTTACTGATCTCCTCAACTGAGTTAGGTGGGAACCAAGACTCTAGGAAATATCTATCCCATTGCCCTTCTAGGTTGATCATGCTACTCACCTTTAGGTCATCTAGATCAGTGGGAATGGGATGTAGAGTGATTTCTATCAGTTTAATTACACTGGGTAACCAACTATCATGCCATACATTGATGTATGTGCCACTCACAGGGCACAAGAAAGTGTTAGACTTCATGAATGCCTTCGTTTGTAACATAGATCTAGCCAGTCTAGATAAGTTGGTCTAAGAAGTAGGAATATCACTCAACCTTTTACCTGTCATTACCTCGCTCCACATGGTTTTCCTACCACTATAAATATACCAACCATGTTTCATCAAAAGGGCCTAGTTCCATTCTCTCATGGAGGTCTTGGCCTCAAACTTTCTCTTTAAGTATTTCTTTAATTTAATTACTCACAACTCATGGAAAGTCCTTTTTATCTCAAATTCTAGAGTTATCTTTCTTTCCTCATTACCATTAAGTTTTCTAAAATTTAGATCAAATTATATTTATTGATGTCTCAAAATGTGGATTCCAAACCATCGTTAGATAATTACTCGGTTAATTATCTAGATAACAAATTATCTTAGAATACCTTGGAAACTTTCATAAAATTCCATATTTTCATTATCTGACAATTCTAAAAGCCATTATCATCCATTTAAGCATGGATTGCTTTTGTTTCTTAAACTTGTTCCACAAGAACTTATTTTTAAAGCAAATAGTCTCATGGGCCTCACTTGGGCCATGGGTTGAACACATGCCAAAAAGATACAATCATTATTCTATCAATTACAATTTGGAACGTGCTTCATAGAATTCAAAATTTATCAAATTTGATGATCTTACAATATTACCCTAACGTCTCCATCATGTTATCTAAAGATGATTTACCTATCACCTCAGAAAACACATGTCTCATATTCTCATCAAGGGTTTAAAATAAAACAAATTATATCTTAGATCTTAGGTTTAGATTTCTCTACATCCAAGATCTTATAAATTTGCAAATTGTCGGGAAAACTAGATTTGCAAGTATAAAAAAAGTTGTGTAAAATATATTATGGTTAATAAAAGATTATAAACTATAAAAAGAATGGAAGCAAGTAGAGGGGACTTCTCACTCCTTATGGCAGCAACAAGATAAGAAATATATATTGAAAAAACTAACATAGTCACAAGAGAAAATAGATGAGAAGCCATGATGTGTGGATGATTGTCTTCTTTCTTAGGGATGTCTTGAGGGGACCTTAACATTGCAATAATTGACTAAATGGCATAGCGGAGGTTTACTGAGTTGCAAAATGGACGATCGATCAAGCTATCTCTTTTGATGTTGAGTGATTAAGCTACAGATCGAAGGCGATCAATCGAACTGGTAGGCTAGGGTGGCCAATTGAGATGGCAGAGAGGTACATGTAGATTGAGATACCTCTATTTAGGTTGGTCTTTCAAAAGGAGGAGGAGATCAATCGATCAACTAGTCTTTTCTGAGGGTGGTCAATCAAGTTGCAATGTGATAGAGATCAATTGATCGAACTCTTTTGAGGTTAATCACTCAATGTGGAGTGTAGCTCAATTGGTCTATCTCCTTCTAGGTTGTTCAATCAATCATTGTAATGAATGGACGCAAGGTGGAGTTTTGGGTAAAGTTTTGCAATCGCTCATTGACTCTAAAGTCTTATGGTGGAGGAAATACCTTTATATTCATAGGAGGTTGAGGGGAAGGCTGACAACCTCACATGAATTATGATGAGGTGCCTATTGTGAATATATTTAAGGTGAGATGATAATAGGTAGTAGAATTTGGTTGGTACATGAAGCTTGGAAATTTGAAGTCTACCAATGGATCTCAATTGTAAAGGTCGAATGTATGATGGATGATGACCAGGAGGTCAATCAGTGAAGTTCGATCATTAGAGTTTTATCAATAGATGTTGATCATTAGGTCAATAGGTGGCTTATTGAAAAAATGCTCGACCGGTGAACCTCGATTAGTTGATTTATCATGAGGTTGATCATGGATTTTAACCAAAAATATTTATTGATTTTCTTTCTCAACATGCTCAAAATCCATTTCGGGTTAGGGAGCTGCCCTACATCTTGCAAGAAGCACCCCCCTCTCAACTCCTATCCATTGAAGGGAAGTATGACTCCTATACTTGCAAAATAAAGTTGAGAAAAGTGTCATAATATTAAAAAACTAACAAAACACTAAATAGAATCAAACAAAGTTATTTCTAAAGAAAACTAAAACATCTAAATCCAAAATAAGACTAAAAATGTGACTAAAACTAGGATGAACATGCATTCATGTCATCCATCTAAGGCAACAATTTAGTCAATCTTTAGTATTCCTTGCATGCAGTTCCTACCTGTAATCACTAAACTTCATTACATGAATCAAATATGAGTAAAACATGTGACTTTTATGGCAGTTTTTGTTATAACATGAGGAACATAATAATTGTCACCAACTTTCTATTTGATTGTTGTTCTAAAACAAAATGATGATTAGTTATTGCTATGTTGCTAAAATTACAAAATTGTACAAGTTTCTTGTCCAAATTGACCAATTTAGGAAGTTTATTACTTATTCCATATTGACTCAAACAAGAGAGTTTTAAGTGAAATTTTGTGTGATGTCTGTCCTATAGCCATATAGCTTTTGATTTTTTTAAAAGTTGGTCAAGCAAAGAATGTGTAATATCCTCAAAATCCTAAACCTATCAATGATCCTTAATCTAAAACCCTAATTTGCAAATTTATGATTTTATCCAACAAATTGTGAGTAATGTGACCTCTAAGTCCCAAATATAAGGAAATATTCTCCTAAACTCAAATTTGACTCAACCAACTCATTAAAGAAAGAATAATTTTATTAATCTCACCATTTAATAACATATGCATTAAAGTGGTGACCGATATGAGGTTGATGGACAAAAGTTAATTAAAACCTAAATCTAATTGGATACTGTAACATAATGAATCTTAGATGTAATATCCATGTAAACCTTTTTCCCAAGTTTCCCTTTCATTTATTTCCTTTATGTCATTCTTGTTTAATTAGTGAAATTTATAGTGGTTTAGCGAACATTTATTCACTAATTGTACGAATATAAGGGTTTATGCACAAATACCTAAGTGAAAGCTTAATTACCATAATTAAGTTCTCTAAACCTTAATATAACTTTTTTATGTGATTTGAAAACATAAATTGAGCCTAAGTTTCAAATTTTGTTCGATTTGGATGTTCTTTGTGCAAGTTATGCAATTTTAGGAACATTTTGGACTTTATGCAATTTACCCAATTGGGAGGTTTCCTTTGCAAATTATCACCTGTATTTTAATCCTTAGATATACCCTTACCAATATAGAGATTTTTAACCAAGGGACACCTGGTTTCACCTTAGTTTGAAGGTGTTTCTCTCCAAGGGCAATATAGGGATTACCCTCTTTATAAATGAGCTTATCTTTAAAAGCTATCAACCAATGGGGTTATTTATTTGATTGGAGGATGTTGGGGATGGCCTACAAGACTCCATGGGATTTTAGGACTTACATTGGATATACAAGAAGTATCTATGAGCTGTCCTCTTGCATGGCCATGAAGCCTTAGCCTAAGGACACATGGAAAGTCCCATAGACACCTCATGCTTGCCCCCTTCTTTATGAAGCCATGTCTACCCCTTCCCACCTCCCAATCCAAGAAGCAATCCTCTACTTCTCTTTCCCCAAGATTATAGAATCGTCCCTTCTATGTTTGGGCACGAATTTTCTATCCCAAGGTAAAAGAGGGTGCCTGCCTTGGTGAAGAAGGCTCCTAGGGTTCCAAATTTCTCCATTTAGGATTTCTTAAGCTCCTCCTTGGTGATTTTGACCAAAACTTGTAAGTATCCTCCTTTTCTTCCCTGTTTTCATGCTGTTAGTATTACTCCCACCTTCTTCCAGGTCGGAACCATGACCTTCCATGGTAAAAATCCACCTAGAACCCTAAAACATCTCATCTCCATGCTCTTTTGCTATGGTTTGCACCTCTAAAGTGGAGAAGGTGATCTTTGCTCAAGAAAGGAGCCTAGATTGGAGCAACCAGAACTTATAATCTAGGGATACTTGCGGTTTGGACCTTCTTACCTTCCTAGAGGCAAGTTTTGTTAACCCCCTTCTCATATATTTCTTAGTACATACTTAAAACTCATGCTTCTATGTTTAAAATCGATGATCTCCATCTCTATTTACCATGTTCTTCTAGAATTTTAGTTTCTTGTTGTTTTACCTTCTCTAGAAGCTCTAGTTTGGTTATATATGCAACTTCAAACCTGATATTGGGTCAAATGGTGTTTTCTCCCTCTCCCCCGCTCTTCAATTATCTCGATCGATTTGATGATGTGGCCATTTCCTATTGGTCAGTATTGAAAAATTCATATCTTCTAATCTGCTTATTCAAAATTGACAAATAAATATGTTTTGGAATTGAAAAATTAATATATATATATATAATAAAAATATTTTCAAGGTCTAATTTCATAGTTTGATAAAGGGTATTTTTGTAAAATGAATTTAATGCATAAAAAACATAAAAAGTACATTTTAATCCTCATAACTCCAAAATTAACATAAAAATATGTTTTCTTGATCATGAGAATCTAATAAGTTCATTGATGATATTTTCAAAAGCTAAATCCGAATTTTTCTAAAAGTTTTGAAATTAGGATTTTGATACGTTAATGTGCACTATGTACTATAATACATGTTAATACATTGAAAATAGGCAAAGTGGAACTTGGACTCAATTAAAGTCGTGAACGTTAGTAATTGATATCAGTAAGAGAGGTATGTGCATTCCTTACACCCTATGTTGGGATAATTGTAGTCAAATCCTGTATTTCCCTAATGAGGCTTAAATGAACCCTAAATCTTCTATTCTTGAATCATAATGTTGTTCATGCCTCAAATCAGATTATAATTTCTTCTTGTTTAGGTCTTATACCCCACTTCCATGCTTATTGAATATTATGACTACTCTTGCCATGACTACCTTTCTAGCATGTAGATTTATGTTCTATTTAATTTAAAGTAGCGATACTTATGTACAACCACCCACAGAGGGCATGTACTTAATTGCCCTGGGGAATGTTTTTATTCTCCCCTATATAATTGTGTAGGTGACTGCAAATATATAATTCTCCCCTCACCTATAGGTTAGAGGTCCAGTAGGTGCCTTAATTCTACTTAGTTAGGTAGACATAATTATTTTACATGCAAATCCTTTTTAATATAATTGTTAATGACAAGTTTCTTTTGAATATAGCCTTGTACTCTTGTTATCTTCATCTTATGATGAACCCTAGCCTGTTCTTATTTGCTTTACTTATCTTGTTATCCTAGACTAGTTTTGTGACACATACCTTGTTTTCTTTCCCCTTTTGTTGGGTGCTTTCCCAACCACCCAAGTGTTGGTGCTGAGTAAGGAGAAGGACAAGTTTGAAGGAAGTCATCTCAGGAGTAAATCTCAAGCTATCTGAAAGGATGTCTAGGTTGCTATAGCTAGATCCTTTTTTCTTATATTTTTCTTTTGGGAATAGTCATGTAATGAACAATGAAATCCATGTAATAGGCTTAGTATTTTTATTTCCACTGCTATTGACATTTTATAATGTATCTGGTGCATGCTTATTTACTTAGAATATTATACATGCATACCTCCATATCTTTTATCTTTCTAAAAAGATGGATGTTTTGTACTTCCATTATATTTTAGTAAGGAGGTGATCTCGCCTCTTTACAACATGGTATCAGATCCTTTAGGAGACTATTAGGACATGAAGTTGAAGCAAAGGTGTCTAGAATGGAAAAGGGTTTTGGGGGCTGGCAATATTTTCCACCGCACCACTATCTTGGTTTACGAGGACTCCCATGCCCATATGATACCGGCCTGGCCTGAGGTGATACGAATTGACCAAGATAGTATGATTTTAGGCAATACCATTCTAGATATTCTTTTTTCATCTATGCTTCTATTCTTTTATCATCTATGATTCAAATACTCCTAGGAACTTAATATGTTAACCCTACCTATCAGGTTAGGTGACTTGTTCGACAGAAGGAACAAGGGAAAGGAGTCGAACCATGATGACTCCAGTGTGGGAAACACTCATGTGACTCCTTCCAACCATAGTGTGGTCAACCCTACTACTCCGAGCACCCCCACCTTCACACCAGAGCAAGGCTGGCAATTTTGTGCCAGTTGTAGTCCACCATGATGGGGTAGCTCCACACAGTGGCCGCCAACGCTATCAAGCCGAGGGAGTTCACCCTCACCGACTTCATAAAGATGCAGCCACCCTACTTCAAGGGTGAAAGTGAACACAATATGGTGGATAAAGCTGATGACTGGGTGTTGGATTTGGATCGCACCTTTTAGGGTATGGCATGCCCTCCTCACCAGAATGTTCAGTTCGCGATGTATGTGCTGGATGGACCAACACATGTTTGGTGGAATGGTGTCGCCCGCACTCAAGATACCTCTACCATGGAGTGGGACAAGTTCCTAAAACTCTTCATGAAGAAGTACCTATGTCCCTCCTTCCTGAGGAAAAAGGAAGCCGAGTTCTACAACCTCAATCAGGGAGGCATGTGTGTCGCCGACTACATCCAATAGTTCCTACTTCTGGAATGCTACGCCACCAAGAGCCGAGAGAAGGGCAATGTTGTTCTTAGAGGGTCTGAACTACCAGGTGGGCCAAAGTCTCGTTCCGTAGCTTCCACTCACCTTCCAACAGATGGTGGATAAGGCCCTGGTCATCGAGTCCTACCCAGGATTCCAATTCTATGGACACAGTAATGGCTACAATAACAACAAGAGGAAGAACCCTACTCAGAATGAAAATTATGGACGTGATCGGTGCAATAGGTTCTCTCGCCACCATCCTCTAGTGAAATGTCCTACCAACAATGCACCTGCTCGTAGAGACAACCGACCTCCTCCGACCTGCCATGAGTGTGGCCAAGTTGGGAGTATCTGACCACTCTGCCCCCATTTCTAGTAGGGATAGAATAATTCCCAGCAGCCGCAGCAGCCAAGGCAGAATCTTCCTCCGTGGAATAATAATAACAACAACAACCATAACTCGATTCGACCGCCAATGGAGAGGCGGAATGAGAGAGTGTTTTCTCTCAATATTGAGGAAGCAGGTGAAGATAATGAAGTTATTGAAGGTACCTTGCATCTTAATATGCATCCTATAAAGGCACTGTTTGATTATGGCTCATCCAATACCTTCATATCCTGTCAGCTTGCTTCTATGTTAGAAATAGAATCTGAGTAAATGGATCATATATTAGATGTAAGAAAACCCTGGTGGTAAGATCTTCTCATCGTATCTCCAAACATCTTCCCTGGACCTCTGTATATCTGGTATAATGTTTCCCTCAGATTTCATCTTGCTCGACATGACCGCCTTTGATGTCATCCTGGGAATAGATTGGTTGAAGAGGTACAAAACTATTTTTTTGTGAAGAATCAAATGTTAGTTTGTCACATCTTGTTGAGGGAAGACTGTGTGTCAAGGGTAGGAAGCGAGAGGATTGGAAATTTGTTATCTCCTCCATCAAAGCTGAAAAGCTAGTCTCTCAAGGGTGTAGAGCTTTCTTAGCCTCTATAGTCCTTGAGGCTACACCTCCTTCTCTCAACCACATAGATGTGGTGAAGGACTTCCCAGATGTCTTTCCTAAGGAGTTACCCAATTTTCCACCAACTCGGGAGGTGAAGTTCTCAATCGAGCTTGTACCCATAACTTCACCAATATCAAAGCCCCCTTACCGCTTGGCCCCTGTCGAGCTTGCTGAACTGAAGAAGCAGCTAGAAGAGCTTCTCGACATGGGCTTCATCTGCCCTAGTGTTTCACCTTTGGGAGTCCATGTCCTGTTCGTGAAGAATAAGGATGGTTCGATGTGGATTTATATGGACTACCACATGCTTAACCAAGTGACGGTGAAGAATCGTTATCCTTTGCCTTGCATTGATGACTTGTTCGACCAGTTAAACTCAGCCACTGTGTTCTCCAAGATGGATCTGTGAAGTGGCTACTACCAGATGCGTGTGAAGGATGATGATGTCCCAAAGATGGCATTCAGAACTCGCTAGGGGCATTATGAATTCATGGTCATTTCTTTCATGTTGACAAATGCCCCTACTGCCTTCATGGACTTGATGAACCGAGTGTTCCTCCCATACCTTGACAAGTTCATGGTGGTGTTTATCGACGATGTTTAGGTTTATTCCAAGATGTTATAACAACATTACGATCATCTGTGGATTGTACTCAACATACTGTGAGAAAATCAACTCTATGAAAAATTCTCAAAGTGTGAGTTCTGGATAAAGAAAGTGATGTTTCTGGGTCGTGATTTCTGCCAGACATATAGTTGTTGATCCTACAAAGGTAGAAGTTGTGACCAAGTGGAAAGCTCCGAACAATCCCTCAGAGATCTGTAGTTTCCTCAGCTTAGCAGGTTACTATCGAAGTTTTTTTCAAGAGCTTCTTTGAGTTGGCCTTGCCTTTAACCAAGTTGACGTGAAAGGAGGTCAAGTTCTATTGGACACCAGAATGTGAGAATAGTTTCTGAAAGCTGAAGAAGTGTTGGACTTCTGTTCCTGTTCATGCCTTGCCTGTTGAAGGAATACCCTATGTCATCTACATTGATGCTTCTAAACAAGGCTTAGGGTGTGTTTTGATGCAAGATGGAAAGGTGATCGTCTATGCTTCCTGCCAATTGAGACCGAATGAAGCTAATTGGCCTACACATAATTTAGAGCTTGCTGCCATCGTTCATGCTCTCAAAATCTGGTGACATTATCTCTATGGTGTGAAGTTTGATGTTTTCTCCCACCATAAAAGCTTGAGGTACTTGTTAACACAGAAGGATCTGAATCTACGACAGTGAAGGTGGATGGAATATCTCAAAGGTTATGACTTCACCAACACCTATCATCCCGGTAAAGCAAACATCGTAGCTAAAGCTTTATGTTGCAAGAAGGATGTCGTTTGTGCTGCTCTGAGATGTTCAGTGCGGGAAAATCTTGAATATGTGACTAGTTGGTGACCTCAACCTATCAATTCAGTGTATGAAGACAAGTTGTGTGTCCATATGGCTAGTTTGACCGTTACACTGACTTGGATCTCATAATTTGTTGATGCACAGTTGGAAAGATTTGAGATGGAAGAGATGAAGGCCTTGACTGAGAAACTGCAATTTGGCTTCTCTGTCGAAGTGGATGGTGTTGTCTACTTCAGACAAAGGTTGTGAATTCTTGATGTGGGTGATCTGAGACAAAAGGTGCTGAGTGAAGTGCATGGGTCCAAGTACACTATTCATCGTGGCACAAAAAAAATGTACAAGGACTTACAGTGAAGCGTATGGTGGAAGAACATGAAGAATGATATAGATCTATTCGTTGCGATGTGCCTGACATGTCAGCAAGTCAAGATCGAACATCAATGACCTGGTGGCCTTCTTCACCCTCTTGAAATTCCAGAATGGAAGTGGGTGAAGATCATAATGGACTTCGTTACTGGTTTCCCAAAGTCCTAGAAAGGTTATGATGATGTTTGGGTGGTTATTGATCGACTTACAAAATCTACTCATCTCTTGCCTTTCAAAACCAATTACAACATTGCAGATATGGCTCAGTTGTACGTTGAGTGGATCGTACACCTGCATGGAGTACCTAAGGTAATAGTTTATGATTGTGACCCAAAGCTTACTTCTCATTTATGGGGTCAAATTCAGGAGGAGATGGGTACTGACTTGCGTTTTAGTACTACTTACCACCCACAGACTGATGGTCAATCTGAGAGAACATTTTAGATTCTGGAGGACTTGCTTCATGCTTGTGTGATGGATTGGCATGGTTCATGAGATTGGTATCTTCCATTAGCTAAGTTTGATTACAACAATAGCTACCAAGCTAGTATTGGTATGCCACCTTTTTAAGCTCTCTATGGTAGACCATGTCGTTCACCTTTGCATTGGGATGATGTCGGTGAACGTTCTCTAGTGAAGAATGATGACATGCAAATGATGATAGAAAAGGTACAGTTGATAAAGAAATGCAGGAAAGCTGCTCAAGACCTATGATGACAAGAAAAGGTCCAATGTTAACTTCCTAGTGGGTGACTATGCATTTCTGAAGATCAAGCCTATTCGTTTTATTGCTAGATCTAAAGTTAAAGGCAAGTTGAGTCCCCACTATGTTGGACCATTTGAAATCTTAGATAAGGTTGGAGACAGTGCATACCACTTAGATTTACCTCCTTCCAATGATAAGATTCATAATGTGTTCCATGCTTCTGTGTTGAAGAAGTGTGAAGGACTCTTCTCATGTGCTTACTGTTGATACTTTGGAGATACATGAGAATATGACCTATGAAGAGCTACCAGTGAAGATCCTTGACTCCCAAGTAAAGCAGCTAAAGAATAAAGATATTGAGTTGGTAGAAGTTTTGTGGAAATATCATGGTCTGGAAGAAACTACTTGGGAGTTGAGAGGAAATGTTACGTACTCACCCTTCTCTTTTTGCTTGAGATTTCGAGGATGAAATCCTTTAAAAGGGGTGGATTGTTGTAACATAATGAATCTTAGATGTAATTTCCATGTAAACCTTTTTCCCAAGTTTCCCTTTCATTTATGTCTTTTATGTCGTTCATGATTAATTAGTGGAATTTAAGTGGTTTAGCGAACATTTATTCACTAATTGTACCAATATAAGGGTTTATGCACAAATACCTCAGTGAAAGCTTAATTACCATAATTAAGTGCTCTAAACCTTAATCTAACTTTTTGATGTGATTTGAAAACATTAAATGAGCCTAAGCTTCAAATTTGGTTTGATTTAGATGTTGTTTGTGTAAGTTATGCAATTTTAGGTACATTCTGAACTTTTATGCAATTTACCCAATCAGGAGGTTTTCTTTGCAAATTATCATCTGGATTTTCATCCTTAGATATTCCCTTACGAATATTGATATTTTGAACCATGGGTCACCTGGTTGCACCGTGGTTTGAAGGTGTTTCTCTCCAAGGGCATTATAGGGATTACCCTCTTTATAAATGAGCCTATCTTTAAACGCTATCAACCAATGGGGTAATTTCTTTGATTGGAGGATGGTGGGGATGGCCTAGAAGCCTCCATGGGCTTTTAGGACCGACCTTTGATATACAATAAGTCTCTATGAGCTGTCCTCTTTCATAGCCAAGAAGCCTTAGCCTAAGGACACATGGAAAGTCCCATAGACACCTCATGCTTGGCCCCTTCTTTATAAAGCCATGCCTACCCCTTCCCACCTCCCAATCCAAGAAGCAATCCTCCCCTTCTCTTTCCCCCATCTTATACCATCATCCCTTCTATGTTTGGCCACGAATTTGTTGTCCCAATGTAAAATAGTGTGCCTAACTTGGTGAAGAAGGCTCCTAGGGTTCCAAATTTCTCCATTTAGGATTTCTTAAGCTCCTCCTTGGTGATTTTGACCAAAATTAGTAAGTATCCTCCTTTACATCCCTATTTTCTAGATGTTAGTATTCCTCCCACCTTATTCTAGGTCGGAACCATAACCTTCCATGGTAAAACTCGACCTAGAACCCTAAAACATCTCATCTCCATGTTCTTTTGCTAGGGTTTGCACCTCTAAAGTGGAGAAGTTGATCTTTGCTCAAGAAAGGACCTTGGCTTGGAGGAACCGAACCTTCTAATCTCGAGATCCTTGCTGTTTGGACCTTATTACCTTACTAGATGAAAGTTTTGTTAACCCCTTTCTCATATATTGCTTAGTACATGCTTAAAACTCATGCCTCTATGTTTAAAATCGATGATCTCCATCTCTATATACCATGTTCTTCTAGCGTTTTGGTTTCTTGATATTTCACCTTCTCTAGAAGCTCTAGTTTGGTTACCTATGTGACTTCAAACCTGATATTGGGTCAAATTGTGCTTTCTCCCTCTCCCCCTCTCTTCAATTATATCGATCGGTTTGATGAGGTGGCAATTTCCTATTGGTCAATATTGAAAAATTCATATCTTTTAATCCGCTTATCCAAATTTGACAAATAAATATGTTTTGGAATTGGAAAATTAATATATATCTAATAAAAATATTTTGAAGGTCTTATTTCATGGTTTGACGAAGGGTGATTTTTGTAAAATGAATTTAATGCATAAAAACCATAAAAAGTACATTTTAATCCTCATAACACTACAACAAATGTTACATTTCACGACATTAAATTTCAGCATTTTCTAAACAAGTTGTCAGTAATCCAATTTGCATACTCACATGGGTTTTTTATCACCGCATTATCCCAACTGCCTCTCTCTATCGTGCGTTCTCTTTCCCCTTTCCCCTTCTCTCGCGCGTTCCCTCTCTTGCGCTCCCCTGACAACGTCGGCCCCCCTTCTCCCATCCTTGCGCTCTTTTTGCTCCACTGCGTGCACCGTTTGTGATATAAATCTCCTAGCCGCGCGCAATCTGCTTCTTCCAGTCTCTACATGGGCTCTCCACTCACGCCGAATTCCTCTCTCATGATCTCCCCCCTCTTCAAGCACTGGTGCGACGGGTACGAGAACGGCGGGTTCACAGTGCCTGGCTGCAGGTTCGGCTACGGCAGCAACCCAATAAAGCCTGATTGTGGCTAGCTCCCACTGTTGGTTTTGCTACAGCGGCGAATTAGGCCGTAAATATGGATGCATTTGGCTCTGAAGGTATACGATCTCTCCCCCTCTGATAATTGGCCACCGAGCCCTACCCCATCGTGCGGCTCTACCTCTCACCCTCTTCTCCCCCAGATCCCTCAGTCTCTCCTTCTTGCCATTTTCTCCTTACTTCATAGTTCTAATGGAATCCCTGCGATATGGAAGGAAGGGGTTCGGCCGAAGCAGACAAAATGGAATCCCTACGATATGGGTTTAGGCTTTTTGATTTAATCTGGGTTATGACGATTGGATTGAAGGAGATGCCAACCTCTCTGTTCTAATGGAGGCAGCGGTGGCAGAATCCGCAGTCTATATACTAGACGTATAGGGAGGAGCGGTCGGGCAACGCGATTTGCAGAATAGCAGCACACACAATAGAACAGAGCAGCTGCCTTCTATTGCTATAGAGTCGCGCACTCCAAACCTCTGTAGCTACAAACTAGCTGTGTGTAATATGATGATTAGGAATCTACTCCAAGTCACTACTAGAAATTGGACATGCTTCTTAGGTAGTTTTGTGCCCTCTGATCGATTTCACATAGTATTCATAGTTCATTTTTCTCACGACAATTATGTAAGATATTTTGAGGGTATTTGGTATTAGTATGTTAAGTGTAATTTTATTCTTTTTCAATCTATTCAGAATGGTTTATTCCACATTGCAGGACTAGAGAGACTATTCTCTTTTCTAAAGCACGCTTAGACATAGAAACATGTTCACAAATCAAAATTAACTACTTACAAAAAAATTTAGCAGTCTTGTACAATCCTCGCTTCCTTTTTATGATGGCCTTGATCGTTCCACCAACTTTTCACATCATAGGGACTGGTAATCTATGGTCACATAGTATACACCACATTGGTCTTTCAATTGTAGACGGGCTTCATTTCCTTATTGTTGTGAAGTATTCTGCATGAATTCTTGCATTTATCAGTCAACTATTATGAAACCACCATATTAATCTTCATGTTATAGATGCAATAAAAGATAACACTTTCTTAATCTACAGTCAAAGAAACACAACAATCTAATTATTCAAAAGTTTGTATTTCCAACCTGAACAGATCAATTCCAATGGTTCTATAGTTTGTCAGTATAGAAGCCCTTAAGAGCTGAACCTTAAATTGCAGCGGTCTTCATTCTCATTATATATATGTAGGAGAAATGCAATCCTCTTTTTACTTAAAACACCATTCTCATTATAATAATTCTTGTACAATATTTTGGTTCTCCATCATATCGTTACATGGATGTTCATTTACAACGGTCAAAATTATATTGTCTTCAAGTCTAGGCATGGAAGAACATCTTTTGCATCTACATTCGTCTATCGATCCTAGGTTTCATCTGAACGTAGGATAGGAAACGAAATGACCAATCCCTTACATCTACCTTCCTGCCTTTGTCCTTCTCATATCTTTTCTTAATCCTTTCCAGCAAACCAAACGGGGACTCATAGTATGTGGATTATTCAACAAGTAGTAATCATTCACATGTTTTGGAAATGATAATAATGTTGTGGTACTTTTTCTTGACAGGCTGATGGTGATTTTACTTTTTCTTGAACTGGAGCTGATCACTTCTATTCGTTGACTGAAAAAGGCAAGTACATGCTGACTTCGACTTGGGACACAATATATTTATTGATTCGGTTTCAGATTTATATTATTAGTTTTGTTAAAATAAATCATGGATGGATGAGAAAGATTATTAATAGTTTCTTTGGTCGAAAATGTTGCTAACATTATGTGTTCTATTTGTAACATGTGTGATAGGCCAATACTATTTTTTTTTGTCTATACATGTATGATACGTTCTATCCTGCTGATGCTCAGACTATTCATTCAAAATAATTCATTGGACTTCTACTTGAAGCTACACATATCCAATACCCAAAAACAAAGCATGTCTCTATCTTGATATTTTTATGTTTATCTTTACTAAGATTATTAATCTGATTCTGAATGTAGATTTGTATGTTTGTTCTTCTTTATTGGTACAAGAAAAAACATGCAAGTCCAATAGTTTTTAAATGTGTCAATGTTAGTAACATAATCACAGTCTGAAGTATTCTTGATTTCTTGTCGGTTGAAAACTATCATAATTATCTTGGATTTGTATGGGATAAGGCATCTGTTGAGTTGATCGGCTTGCCAATCTTATTATTATTCTCAATAAGAAATGTAGAATGTTGTCACTGATGGATTTAAAACAAGACTATCACATTCGTCTCCTTGATTACATCAGGGACTCAATCTGTGAAAAAAATCATCGGTGGAAGTTCTTTCCAAGCCTGAGTTACCCCTCATACTGATTTTTCTTAGTTCCATTTCAATTTATTTTTATTCCCATTTAAAAGATATAAACAATCATCATTCATATATATCATGATGTCACCCATGCTGCTAAAAGCATCCAATTGATTCATGGTTTGACACATCTCTATATTAACATTATTTTCCTTAGAAGGAAATGTGTACACTTGCCATTGTTCACTTCTCCTTAAACCATACTAGGCTAGTTGCTTCCTTTTACTTGGTATCCCTTTTACTCATGGTTGTCAAGGCGTCTAGGCAGTGGGTTTAATCTAAGGGGTGCCTAGCCCGCCTAGGCGCCTAGGTGCTTTTCTGGGCATTTTTGTTTTTTTTTAAGTTACATATTTAAATGTTCATACACATGATACTATATGTGATAGTCTTATTTATTCATTAAATGTTATTGTAAGTCTAATTTGAATTGATAACTATAGGAGAATCAGGGACAACAGAATTAACATGAAGAAAATGAAACAATAGCAAGAGGAAGACAAGTATGAATTGGTGAGAGAAAATGGGATAAAAAGAGCATGCAAATGGTAGAAGTTCAGTAGGAAGAAGTCAGATAAGACAAACCGAGGGCAGTAAAAGGAGATTGAAAGAGGAAGAATCAACAAAATAAAATAAAAAATAGAAGTAGCAGGTGCTGAATTAGAAAATATAGAGGAAGGAATAGGTCAGTGAAAATAAATGGAAACATGCAAACAACAGTGGCTAAGAGGAGATTTAGGAGGAAGAAATCAAAAAAAGAAAATTAGATATGTAAATAGTAGTAGTAGATTTTGTAGCATGATGTATAGGAAAAATTTGAAAAAGAAAATATGCACATGCTTGCATAGTAGTAGGAGGGGATATAGGATGAATAACTCAGAAAAAACATAGCAGCAGGACTCAGGAATAAGATACAGGAGAATGGATAAAAAAAGAAAAGAGAAAGAAGCAAGAACAATAAACATATGAAAAAGTAGAAAAAACTTAACAAACAACACTATGAGGACATACCAATTTGGCCCAAATCAATCCTCATTTCCTCAACTCAGACCTGAGTTTCCTCAGACCAGACCTAATTTGCCAAAATTTGACCTAATTTACTCTAAATCAGACCTATATCAACCATGCAATGACTGAAGGTGATCTAATTTGACCAAATCTAGACTCGATTCATGCTAGTTTAGCCTTTAAATTGCATAATTTGGGCCTAAAATGCCTTAGACGCCCACTTAATGCATTTAACAGGCTGGGCACCTAGTTTGAGGCGACTGGCCTAACACCTAGGGTGCCTAGGCACACCTAGGTGGAGCCTAGGTGGGTGCCTTGATAACTAAGCTTTTACTATGATGGTTAGACCCTTATAAGGATTAAAATAGTTAACATTGTTTAATAAAAAAATAGAATACAATTTAGAAGGAGTCAATACATTAGTGATCTAGACTAATTTTCTAGAGCTATCAAGGCTTCTTCCGATTACAACTTCATATGTTGAAAAAGTGTCTTCATGAAGTAAATACTAAATGTTGTCTATAATATGATGAATGTTGAGTAACTCAAAGATGATTTGATGAACCAGGTTAAAAGATGGAGGTTATTATTCAGAGAATAACAAATATGTCACCTTGAAAAGATTTATTGCACCGTATTTTTTTAAGAAAACACATTCTTACACAACTCGTTATGTATGCCTCAATCACTGATATAAAATATATTTATAAAAAAAATTATAGGCTAGTAACATTGTGGCTCTGGAAAACTATATTTATATTTTGTGTTTTACTCATTTAAAAATCCTACCACCTACTAGGATTTGGTGGTTCCCTCGAGTTCGACCATATGTCCTTCTTTCTTTCCTTTCTAATATTATTTATTAAAATGATTCATAAGATTCCATACTTCTAGGAAGCTACTATTTCAATTTAATTGTTTTGTTTTTCATTTCCACAAACTATTCTCGAGATCAATTTTCTACTAAACTACTGATTTCTACCATAACAATTCATCTATTTTTGGGTAAAGCAAAATGATATGTCCTTATTTTTCAACTGAGCTTCAATAATTTTATTTCTATCATTATATTCTCATTTCTCCAATGTCTAGTACTTGATATGAAATATAAATGATCCAAAGATGATATAGAATCATGACGATCATAGTCCAAAGCATATGATACACAATATGTGTTGTAAGAACCCTATCCTAACTTGGGAAGAGAAATCGTAGGCCTAGGGCAATGCAAACATATATACAATCTCAGAGATTTTATATTTGAGTATACTAAAATTTAATTGACCCTATATCAAATTTATTTCCTGGAAAGAATAAGATGGAGTAGTTGTAGGCTCTATGAAGACTTGCTTTGCATTTACTCTCTCTTCTGATATGACAACATGTGATATGTAGAGAGGTGATGTTGTGTAGGTCATAACTCGTGTAGCTAGGTTCTTTCTACTTCCTTCCACTAGTTTGACCAAAAATGCACCTGATTTTCCCTAATCAAGCGTGATTAGGTACTAAATAAGATCTATATTTTTTCTTCTACTAAATCCTATGTAAGATATTATATTTAGTCAAACCTGATTTGGTATAATTAATATCTAATTTATTCCGCAGGTGTTTCTAGGCATTTTTCATAAAGATATAGTCTAATTTAACACATAAATAATTAATTATATTCAAATATATACACTACTTTGTACATTTCTTTCGGCTACCCTAAATCTTAATCAATAATAATGTGAACTATATCACGCCTCACATGATCCACAATAACCAAATTTGCCCTAATTTGTGTATTTTGTAGTAAATTAAACCTAATTGTACCTAAATCAGACTTAATTTTACATAATATGACCTAAGCAGAGTTAACTTCCCCTAGTTTTTTCTATATTGGCTGAAATGAGACTAATTTAGACCTAAGTTAACCTAATTTTCCTTATTTATGTCGAAGTCAGACTTAGTTTGCTGTAACATGACCTAAGCATTGCTAGCTTTCCTTGATCTGCCCCATATTCACGTAATGTGAGACCTAATTTTGGTAAAATTAGACATAATTTGCCCACAACAAACCTATTTTCCCCAAACTATAAGTGTTTTACCAAAATTACACCTTATTTTCCGTAAATAGACATAAGTTTCCCTATTTAGACCTAATTTGTCTTAAATCAGATCTCTTTCCACCTATGAGTAGCCTATTTTCTACCAGATAAAATTTCTAAGAGATTTTAAAAGGTAGTTCATTCAATGATATATGATCTTTGAATTTGCTGCAATAAAATATATGATTGATTGTATATTATGAATTTGTTCTCTAATAAAAATTCTCCCTATTCAATTTAGTGACTTGTGATTTTGATTTTTAAGCATTGCATGGTTTATAATGAAAAGGAGTTCTATTCAACCCAGGGAATTGAGTGAGTGTTATTTAAAATTTGTACATGTTTGAATACATATGAAAGTTTGGATTACCTATTGTTGTATACTTGTTTACCTTATACATTGAATGTTATATGCACTCCTTCTTTTCCTAGTGTTATGCTAACCAAGATTTGGTATTTATGTAACATTTATAAAAAATCATTGAGTAACAATTTTTTTTTTAATTTAGTTAATTGTAGCTTGTATCTTTGTAGGATTCAAATGTCTGGAATAGATAAGAGTTGGATGAAAAATAAAAATAGGTTATCAATAGAATACAGAAATGGTGTTGAAGAATTTATTCAATTTGCATCTCAAAATGTAGAAGTTGATGGATTAATACCTTGTCCTTGCATTAAATGTAACAATGGTAGTTGCAAGACAAAGGATGAGGTGTCAGCTGATCTGATAGTTAATGGCATAACTGAGTGCTACACATGTTGGGTAGCACCTGGTGAATCAGTTCATGTAGATTATCACAATGATAGTGATGATGGCTAGGATGAGGATGATGATGTTGAGGATGAGGCTGATGATGTAGAGGGGATGATAAGGGATGGGCTAGGATTTCCTGATAACCATGTTCCAACATTCGATGAAATTGATTACAACTATGAAATTGATGAGTTGAGTGATGAACTTAAGACATTTTGTAGGCTGATGAAAGATGCAAAGGAACTACTTTATGATGGTTGTGGAGGATACTCAAAATTATCATTCACCATGACATTACTACAACTAAAGGGCTTTCATGGAATGAGTAATAATCTTTTAATAGTTTGATTACATTGTTATCAAAGGCATTCAAGGATTGTCGGTTACCAAAATATTTTTATGATGCAAGAAAGTATATTACTGACCTTGGACTTGACTACATAAAAATAGATGTTTGTAAAGAACATTGCATGTTGTTTTGGAAGGATCGAAAGAAAGAAGATGTATGTTTAAAATGTGGCGCTAGTAGGTGGAAGTATAGCTCTATTGACTACTCAACCAAGGATAAGACTACAAAAAGGAATAAACTTAAGTTAGTCAAAAAGGTTTCTGTTAAGACGTAATGGTACTTTCCACTAATCCCAAGGTTAAAACGGTTGTACATGTGCTATCAAATAGCTTCAGAGATGAGATGGCATCAAGAAAAGCGCATAAATGATGGTAAACTACAACACCCAGCTGATGCTGAAGAGTGGAAAAGATTTGATGAGATGCATCCATCCTTTTCTGGAGACCCTCGCAATGTTAGGCTTGGATTGGCTTCTGATGGATTTAATCCATATGGGAATATGAGTAATTCTTATAGCATATGGCATGTTATCCTCATTCCATATAATTTGCCTCCATGGCTTTGTATGAAACAAGATTATCTTATTTTGTCCATGATCATTCCTGGGAAGAAGTCTCTACCTACAAGATTGATGTCTACTTACAACCATTGATAGAGGAGTTAATGGATTTATGGGATGCAGGAGTTGAAACTTATGATGCTGTTTCAAAATAGAATTTTAAAATGCATGCTGCTCTATTATGGACAATTAATGATTTCCCTGCTTATGGATATTTGTCTGGATGGTCCACCCAAGGCGAGTTAGCATGTCCTTCTTGTCACAAGGATACATGGTCTCTCAGATTGAAACATGGGGGGAAATTTTGTTATATGGGGCATCGTAGATTCTTACCAGAAAAGCATAGATGGCGGTGCAATGAGCATGCATTTGATGGGAAACAACAACCATGACCTCGTCCTCAAGAACTATCTAGGGAAGATGCTTTGAATCAACTACATGACATCTTTGAAACAAATCTGGGAAAGAGAAAGAAAAAAAGTTCAAAAAAAATGCCCTCTCATGCTTGGAAGAAAAAAAGCATTTTTTTGAACTTCCTTATTGGAAGAGTCTTCGTCTTCGCCATAATCTTGATGTAATGCACATTGAGAAGAATATTTGTGATAGCTTAATTGGAACAATTATGGATATTGACGAGAAGACTAAGGATAATTCAAAAGCTCGTAAAGACTTTAAAGATATGAATATAAGGTAGGAGCTTCTCCCAAAAATTGTAAATGGAAAGCTAGAAGTCCCTATACCATGTTTTACTTTATCATCAGAGGAAAAAAAGTTTTTTTGTGAATTCTTAAAAGAAATCAAATTTCCATATGGGTTGTGCTCAAATATTTCTAGATGTGTGAATGTTGATGAGCGTAGAATTTCTGGTATGAAATCTCATGATTTTCATGTATTTTTGCAAAAAATCCTTCCTCTTGCAACACTTGTAATCTTTCCAAAGGATGTATTTGAGATATTAACTTAGCTTAGTATATCATTTAAGGAGTTGTGCTCTAAGGTTTTGGAGGTAGAAAATCTGAAGAGGTTGGAAAATCATATTACTATTACATTATGTAAAATGGAGCAGATATTTGTACCATCATTCTTCGATATAATGGTACACCTTCCTATTCACCTAGCAAATCAAGCAATTCTTGGAGGCCCTATGCAATACAGATGGATGTATCCGATTGAGAGGTGATTACAAGTACATATTAGTTTGTTTTTAATTTGCTTGTATGTTTTTAATTTTCCTCTCGTGTGTAGGTTTCTTCGAACATTGAAGTCATATATGCGGAATAAAAATCGACCAGAAGGTTCAATAGATGAGATGTATATCACCAATGAATGCTTGGTTTTTTGCTCAAGATACATGAAGGAGAATGACACTAGATTTAATCATCCACGATACCATGATAATAGAGAGATAACAATTTCATCTCAATTTATAGTTTTCAAATATATTGGAAAAACATTATCAGTAGGCACCACCATTAGTCTTACTGTTAATGAATGGCAACAAGCTCACAAGTATGTTCTTGAAAATTCAGATGCAATATTACCATTTATAAGGTAAATTATATTTACTTAACTGTACTTTTTCTTGACATGATGTTAAGTCTTACAATTTTATAATAAATATTTTTTAGTGAGCACAAACAAATAATCCAAGATATGGGTGTTCACAACATCGAGGTGCATCATAAAAAATTCTTCTTTGATTGGTTGGAGAGTCAGGTGAGCATTTAAAGTACTCTCAACAAATTTAAACTTGAAGTCTAACATTTTCGTTAATGTGTGTTTTTCTATTATGATAGGTGGTTGAATTACATAAACATGGCAAAGTGGATGATGAACTTCTAAGTTTAGTTCACGGTCATGATAAAGAGGTGTTATCTTTTATGGATCTAGACATAAATGGATTCTGATTTCATACTGAAGATCATGACAATAGGTTAACAACACAAAGCAGTGGTGTTCTTGTTAGGTAGACTCAACCAACGGACCATTTATCTATTATGGTGTTTTGAGTGAAACTTAGAGTTGAGATACACTGGTGGAAGACGAGCTCACATTTTTAGGTGTGAGTGGTGCGACATGCATAATGAAGGAAGAGGGTTTGAGCGGAAAAAATATGGTCTTGTTAGTTTAAATACAAAATGCAAGTTGAAAACCAATGAACCATTTATTCTAGCATGCCAAGCAAAATAATGTTTTTATGTCTGTGACCTTTCCAGAAGTAATTGGATTGTTGCTATTGAATAACTACCACGCGACTTGTACAATGTGACACATGGAGATGAAGGAGATGAAGGTAGTATTGATGATGAAAGTGCATTTCAAGAAAACACATCAAATTTATCTACATTTTCATCATTCCCCTCAGATACATTTAATGTTTGTCATTGGAAGAGACATGATGTAGTGAAAACTTTGTCCATGAAAGCTGCAAAGAAAAAAGGATGGCTTTTAAAAGATGGACACAATATATGGGAGACAATGAACTGAATTTATAATCCTTTTAATTTGTATTTTCCTTATAGACTATGATTAATTTTACTAAGTTCTATCTGAACATTGATAGGTGCCATTTGATTGATAATGTATTAGCATCTGAGTATAGATGTTGCCTTTGATTGCTTCTTTTGATATTTTCTTGGATTATTATCCTTTTTAAATAATTTGATGAGACACATGTAGGAAATATGGTCAATCTATCTAGTGCCCAGACCCAATTTGCAGGTAACTATGAGATGCTAATGGTTGACCATTGTAGCAAGACCCAACATAAGTAATGTTTGCTCCATTTTTAACAATGTTTCAATTGAATCCCATGCGTAACTTGCTAATTTTTTATTATGCAGAGTCAAAAAAGCAGAAAGACCTGGATCACCATGGTACAAGTTATATTGAAGGGTAGACCAACAATGTATCACATAGAAATTTAGGTATATCCATTATTGATTTCTTCACTAGAAAACTCCATGCATAAGTGTTGTGATTTAATATATTTATTTGTTGTCTCTATATGTAGGTTTTTCTAAGGAGCTAAGCAGTACCAAAAAGGCGGTTCAAAGTGGATCTTTTAGTGGGACAAAACATCAACCACTTGATAAAGACTGTAATTATTTATCTCAAAGCTTTTATGGTAATGGTCTTGTCTCAGTTTTGTGTCATTCTATGTTTACTGGATTTATAAAACAATTGTGGCAGCATCCCTTAAACCCATGGGAGAAAGGCCCATCCAAAATCCTCAAGACAAGAATGTAGATGTTGCGGATGATGATTTTCTACAACAAATTCAAAACTATGGTGACTTTTTGAAGCACAGGATGAATGGTAGCTTGCTTTTTAATAATGCAACATTTAGTATTTAGCCTCCAAACTTAGTAATCTGCTGCTTGGTATTTTAGTTGATTTATTCTATTGTTTTTAGAAAAATCTATTGAAGAGATTGTGAAAAAACGTGCACATATGTTGATGGTTGGTTCATGGAATTCTTCCAACAAGAATCCAGGTAGAGTTTTTAAAGAAATTAATACATAATGTTTCTATGTATATAATAGTATAACACTATGTTCATGAAATGCAGTTAAAATTAGCAACAATATTCAAAATCCTCATCAAATTGAAAATTTTGGTGTTGCAAAAGAAAAAGATGGGCCACCAAACAATGTGGATGTTTCTCAACTTGACAAGAACGTTAGAACACTCCCTAATGCACACATTAAAAAAATATAGGTAATATTTATGTTTTTATTTTCATATATATGTGTCTTCTTATCATATATATTCATACATATTGATATAGTTCATGATATTTGTTGTTACATATTTGTTTTCTTCTTATCATGATATTTGTTGTTATTCATATGTATTGATATAGTTCATGATATATTCATGATTGCACTTAATGTTCCGGTAGGTTACAACGAGGAGGAGGATGTTTCGGTGAGGCGGACGAACACTGGTAAGAGGATCTTGAGGCCACAAAGTATTGATAGTTCTCAGTAGGTCGTTAATTAGTTCAGAGTATGATGAAAAAAATCCTGGTGACGGTTAGACATTGGGTATACATATATAATGAATACTAGCTTATATTTACATAATTTAATAACTATGTTTTCATGATTTGTAGTTAAAATTAGCAACAAAGCATGCAATCCACATCCACTTGGATGTTTAGGTGTTGTGAAAGAAAAAAGTTGGGCAATGAACAATGACAACACTTCTCTAGATGACAAGCAACACAAAGTGCCGCTTAATGAAAAATCTAGGAAAGATCAAGGTAATTTCTTACCATGTTTTTTGTTCACATACATACCTATACATAGATTCCTATAGTCTGTAATGTGTGGCAGCACAATTTCAAGTGCCTCCTAATTCACAATCTAGAAAAGATCAAGGTAGTTTTCTACCATGTTTGCTTTTCACATATTTTTCTGCCACTTTAATATATTCAAAGTAAAATATTTCAAAATGTATTATAGTTCAATATGATGAAGGGCGGTTGACCATGGACAATGTTCTTGAAGATCACATCGAGGATGAGGGTGTTTCACTAAGGTAGAGAAACAATAGAAAGAGGGTTTTACGGCCTTGAGATCTCCAAAAGCACTCTGAACAAGCTTCTGAAATAATTCAGAGTCAAACCAACATGAATTCTGGTGAGGATTAGACCTTTGGTATGAAAAATAATGAAAGTATGCACAATGTTTTAGCATTGTTTCTATTGGAAACAACGGATGGTACCACCTCTATTTATATAGTGCTTTTGTTGTTTTATTCTTATATGTTGTCTGTTGGTATATGTTGATCGTAGATTCTCATTATGTTTGTGATTCTTATTCTAGAAGACTAGAAGTAGGTTCTTTTACTTCATACTGCCTTTTGTATGGAAAATAGATGGGACTTGAAAGCCTTCTATATTTTGATATCCACCACAATAATTGTTATCTTTTACCTCTTCTTCTTCCTTGAATCAAAATCTACTTTATCCATCTCCCCATTGAGATTTCCCACCATCCCAAGTATCTTTTCCACAGTAAGTTTTCTTTCAATCTTTTGTCTATAATCAAGAACAGATTTTTCTTTATGTTAGTAATCTTCTTTGATGCTACTCACTTGACTTGAAGACTCATTTTCAAGGTTATATCTCTACACCACTTTGTTTTCATGATTTGTAGTTAAAATTAGCAACAAAGCATGCAATCCACATCCACTTGGATGTTTAGGTGTTGTGAAAGAAAAAAGTTGGGCAATGAACAATGACAATGCTTCTCTAGATGACAAGCAACACAAAGTGCCACTTAATGAAAAATCTAGGAAAGATCAAGGTAATTTCCTACCATGTTTGTTGTTCACATACGTACCTATACATAGATTCCTACATATATGTATATGTATATATTTATATAGTCTGTAATGTGTGGCAGCACAATTTCAAGTGCATCCTAATTCACAAGCTAGAAAAGATCAAGGTAGTTTTCTACCATGTTTGCTTTTCACATATTTTTCTGCCACTTTAATATATTCAAAGTAAAATATTTCAAAATGTATTATAGTTCAATATGATGAAGGGTGGTTGACCATGGACAATGTTCATGAAGATCACATCGAGGATGAGGGTGTTTCACTAAGGTAGAGAAATGATAGAAAGAGGGTTTTGCGGCCTCAAGATCTCCAAAAGCACTCTGAACAAGCTGCTGAAATAATTCAGAGTCGAACCAACATGAATTCTGGTGAGGATTAGACCTTTGGTATGAAAAACTAATGAAAGTATGCACAATGTTTTAGCATTGTTTCTGTTGGAAACAACAGATGGTACCACCTCTATTTATATAGTGCTTTCGTTGTTTTATTCTTATATATTGTTTGTTGGTATATGTTGATCGTAGATTCTCATTATGTTTGTGATTCTTATTCTACAAGACTAGAAGTAGGTTCCTTTACTTCATACTACCTTTTGTATGGAAAATAGATGGGACTCGAAAGCCTTCTCTATTTTGATATCCACCACAATAATTGTTATCTTTTACCTCTTCTTCTTCCTTGAATCAAAATCTACTTTATCCATCTCCCCATTGAGATTTCCCACCATCCCAAGTATCTTTTCCACAGTAAGTTTTCTTTCAATCTTTTGTCTATAATCAAGAACAGATTTTTCTTTATGTTAGTAATCTTCTTTGATGCTACTCACTTGACTTGAAGACTCATTTAAAAGGTTATATCTCTACACCACTCTGTTTTCATGATTTATAGTTAAAATTAGCAACAAAGCATGCAATCCACATCCACTTGGATGTTTAGGTGCTGTGAAAGAAAAAAGTTGGGCAATGAACAATGACAATGCTTCTCTAGATGACAAGCAACACAAAGTGTCACTTAATGAAAAATCTAGGAAAGATCAAGGTAATTTCCTACCATGTTTGTTGTTCACATACTTACCTATACATAGATTCCTACATATATGTATATGTATATATTTATATAGTCTATAATGTGTGGCAGCACAATTTCAAGTGCCTCCTAATTCACAAGCTAGAAAAGATCAAGGTAGTTTTCTACCATGTTTGCTTTTCACATATATTTCTACCACTTTAATATATTCAAAGTAAAATATTTCTAAATGTATTAAAGTTCAATATTATGAAGGGGGGTTAACCATGGACAATGATCTTGAAGATCACATCGAGGATGAGGGTGTTTCACTAAGGTAGAGAAACAATAGAAAGAGGGTTTTGCGGCCTCAAGATCTCCAAAAGTACTCTAAACAAGCTGCTGAAATAATTCAGAGTCGAACCAACATGAATTCTGGTGAGGATTAGACCTTTGGTATGAAAAAGTAATGAAAGTATGCACAATGTTTTTGCATTGTTTCTATTGGAAACAACGGATGGTACCACCTCTATTTATATAGTGCTTTTGTTGTTTTATTCTTATATGTTGTCTATTGGTATATGTTGATCGTAGATTCTCATTATGTTTGTGTTTCTTATTCTAGAAGACTAGAAGTAGGTTCCTTTAATTCATACTACCTTTTGTATGGAAAATAGATGGGACTCGAAAGCCTTCTCTATTTTGATATCCACCACAATAGTTGTTATCTTTTACCTCTTCTTCTTCTTCCTTGAATCAAAATCTACTTTATCCATCTCCCCATTGAGATTTCCCACCATCCCAAGTATCTTTTCCATGGTAAGTTTTCTTTCAATCTTTTGTCTATAATCAAGAACATATTTTTCTTTATGTTAGTAATCTATTTTGATGCTACTCACTTGACTTGAAGACTCATTTTCAAGGTTATATCTCTACACCAGTAGTGATGTGGTCACGTTCATGCATTCCCTATTTGTAAATAAGCTAACATCGCTCTTTTGCAAGTTGTGTTGCTGATGAGTAGGATTTGATCCATGTTGTTACCTACATTTCTTTGGATGAAGTTCCAAGTATTTTCTTATGATTCATATATATTTTCTTTATTGTTGAAATTCCTAAAATATTATAGTTCAACATGAGGAGGATTTCACCACAGAGTCATTTGTTGTAGGTGATAGGAATGTTAATGGAGATTCTACAACAAGACAAGTTAACTTTAGTAATAGGGTGTTGAGGCATCATACTCTGAACAATGGCTCACAACTAACTCCTGAGGCAATTGAAGTTACAGAAGAGATGGATAACGACGATGGTAATAATTCTTTAATTCTATCTTATGTATAAATACGATACTCATTTTTTAATATCTTAGACCAAACAAAGAGAAAAAGGGTTTGAGGGAAAACAAAAAATTTGAACTTGAGGACTTTCAGAAATGGCACTATAGATAAAATAAAGATAGATTATAATTCTGAAGGTAATCTGATAAATAAAATCCAAAATTGACTTCTAGCTAGTCGAATCGGAGTGGTTGTTCACAATTCAATAAATGCCCCTCTTAGGTATTCAAGGTGGAGTAGCATGCCTATTGAAAAGAAGGAGAAGATGCTCAAATTAATTCAGGTTTTGTTCAATTGCTATGTGGTTATGTTCTGGAATAATCAATGTTTCATTTCTCAAATTCACCTTACTATTTTGTAGGATGATTTTATCATTCACAATGTTGATTTATTGCGTGAGGAAAATGATCTAAGGACAAGTTCATTGTACAAATCAATGGGAAAGTCTTGGCGTGAATTTAAAATTGAATTGTTTAAGAAATACAAGACATACGCCACTGATGAAGAAGCTCTCAAAATCTGTCCTTCCAATGTAACAAAATCTGATTGGGAGTTTCTAATAAAAAATTATTAGAGAAGTAAATACTTCCAGGTAGATATAAAGTAATTTTTTGAGTTTATTTATTGTTGCACACTCAATTTTATTAGGAGTTTTCTTTAGTAGACTTTTCACTATGTTTACATTTCTATTCGTTGAACCTACTATTTTGTTCTCAAGGATGCTAGGACCCGTAACAAGATAAGTTGTTCTAAACAGTCAATGCTTCACTGTACTGGGAGGACTCCATTTCGTGTTGTAGAACATGAAGAAGTATGTAATATAGCTTATGTTTTCTATTTTTTTAATCTAAATTAATTTTATTTCTTGAATCTATATACTAACAAGAACAATGGTGTTGTGCCATCTCGATTGACGATGTTTGAATTGACTCAAACAAAAAAAGACAAGAAGCTTATGGATGTTGTTGCTGAAGAAAAGATGGTAAGCATGATTCTTATGTTTCCATCAGATACACTGACCTATATAACACTGAATTTGCAAAATTACTCTTTTAACAATATAAAAATATTGCTCAGGAACAAATCACACAGTTAGTGTCTCAGCGTGAACAAGGAATAATTGAACTGGGTGATGAAGAGATATGCTTGAGGGTCTTCGGACCTGAAAGACCGGGACATATACGTATGTGAGGAAGTTCAGTTGGTGGTCAAAGATATATAAATATTACACATGCAAAAGAAATTGAGAAATATAAGAAAGAAACAAATGATGCACGAGCTAGAGCTGAACAAGAAGAAAAACTAGCAGTTGAGGCCAAAACTAGAGCTGACATGGCTAATCAGAAAGCTGAGAAAGCTCACCTTTACATTAGAAAGTTATTCAATGTACTAAAGTCCAGTGTGAATGAAGATCTTATGGAGTTTGACAACCTTGATGATGAGGTACTACAAAAATATATTAAAAATTATCTAATCATAGATCTTATTAACAACATTGTGTATTTACAGGATTTGGAGTATGATGGCAGTCCATGAAACTCATGGACTAAAGAGATTCAACTTGAAATGCAAAATGCATGCATGAAGCCTAGTAGATGTTTTTGTAATGTTCTTTAAGACAAAGCATAGATAAATAGATAATGGTTTTTATTCATATTTGAAACAGAGTAAACTCACTATTTATATGGTTTATAATTGTGTATGTTTTTTTAAACTATATGTAGTATTTGTTCATCCAGATATTGTTGTTGTGGTTTTTGCTTTCTCAAAGTTTTGAAAATCCTTTTTTTCCTATAATCATCCACCATGCATTGTTTTACTATTGAAATTCTTTGGATAATAGATGCATGGATTGTTTTTCATATATGCACACTCATGTAACCCAGACCTTCATTGTGAAGCAATTGTTTTGGTCGTCTATAGAAATATGCATCTTCTAGTGGTGCTTTTATTTCAATACTATGCAAGTGAAAGGTTGCTTTCTATTGATATCAATGATGACTTGGATTTTCTTCATTTGGAGTACTTTATATGGGTATAACCTTCACAAAAATTTGAATTATCTTGTACTTGATTCCTTTCAAATTTGGATTTCCAAGGTGTATTATTTATACTTGGTATTATCTTGCGCGTGTCTATTTTTGTGCTACTCATCTTGATAATGAATCCTCTCTAGGAATGCTACCTATTGTAGACAAACTAGCTGCTTTAGTCATGGTGTTTGACTTGAACGTTGTATGTCCTTTTTCTCTATGTATCATACATTTAGCATCCAATTTAATGCTAATTTATTTCTGTTGTACTTTATTAGTATTTGGTGCTGATTTATGCACCTAAACTTGTATAGTTTATGCAGTTTTGATCATTTACCACATTGAAAACATGGATTACTGCAATTGTAATCATATGTTTTTACCTACCATGTATTGGAAATAACGTTGATCTCTTATCTGGTCATTTAGCTCATGATGAATACAGACATTGGCTGCCAAAAGTTCAAATATTTTCAACCTAGGATACAATATGTACATGCATGTTTATCTAATATCAGGAGACGAAGTATGTCATTAGAAGCTAATGTATTTATTGATGTGGCAAGTTATTCCACTACTAATGTCATGTCTAACCAATAAACCAATATGGTTAACATACTTTAAAGGCTTCTGCTTGTTGGCCATTCTTGTTGTACTGATGTTCACTCACATGATACAGTCATTGGCGGCTAATCTCGAAGTTGCAAGTTTAGGTTTTGTTTGGTTGGCCCATTAGGTCCACGAGTGAACCTTATTCTTCATTTATACACACTGACTACTTCAAAATTGAGTAAGATGTTATTGAAGGTAAATTCTATTTTGTTGTCATTGTAAATTATGAGTTTCTTGTACTCCTTGTTTTCATTTACAGCCATGAAAATTAGTTTTGGATCCATTGTTTGGTATTAGTCTTATGTGTAGCTTGATTCTTCATCACAGTTCTATCCACATTTTTGTTGCAGAAGTTGGATGGTGGTTGGATAATGTAAAGGGTGCCCAGAACAAGCATATCTCTTCAATGAAATTTAAATGATTTGTTTCTAGTTTTGTTATATTTGTTCTATATATCCAGACAGTTTGTTTGAGACTTCAACTCCTTGATCTATTCAATTCGTGTTATTGATTTTTGCACCTATTATATTTATCAATCAAGTCGTGTCTTCTATTTTCAGGTGATGTTGTGGTATTGTTTGCCCATGTCGCGTGCTATTCTAACGTCGGATGGCGCAACAGGCACCGTATATTCCCGGATGTGTAGTCGTTTTTGCGCATGTGAACCGATCCCCTCCTCCCTCTGTCTTCTCACAGTCGCACGCAGCGGTAACTGCACTCATTTCCACCTCCTGAGAACTCTGAACCAGTAGCTCCCTTCTCTAGTTTCTGTTGGTACCTACAGCAGAGGAGTGCAGCTCTGTTGAAGCTGTGTTGAGGTGAAGGTGAGCTTCCCAGCCGTGGATATGCCCCTGGCGCTGCTACTGGGCTCTGCGGCTGTCTTCTTCCTCATACACACAGGTAGAAAACCCATTCAAAGATTGACCCGAGATTGGCGTAGCTAGATGATGGATGGATGCCACCTAAAAATATCATTTTTTGTCTTCTTTCTTTCTCTCAGCCTGCACGTACGACCCTTTGGATCCAAATGGGCGCATTACCATCAGGTGGGACGTCATGGCATGGAGAGATGACCTATTGAGATATGATGTATGTTTATTCTTGATCGATCCCTTCATCTTGCCTGCCATATCCTTAATTTCTAGTTTTATTATTTGCGCTTTGATTGTCACTGGTGGTGGTAGGATTGGGTTTCGGTATAGTTCCAGTCACATCACGTGCTTGATGACCTTCATCACCATAGCTATAACCATACCTCATGGCAAGCACGATCAGAAATGTTAGACCAGAGTCTTGCTGCATAGTCACCATTTGATTCTTACTGGTGACCTTACCTTTTTGTTCCTAGGTTCATTGCGTACCTAGAAGGTGCTCACTCCTTCACAGTAAAAGGAAGAAGGCATGAAGGTAGATAGATAGGAAATTGTTGGAAGCATCTATTGCTGTGTAGCCTGATCTTCAGGCTAAAGTTGTCGAGGTGATTGTTTCTTTGAGAAGTACAAACGTAGGCAATATTGTTGATGTTGGTATACTTCATTTGATTATTCTTCTTGCAGATGGTTCATCTAACGTTTGGGGACTTCCTATTTTATCCTGATACTCATGATCTAGAACAATTTCCTTTGTCGGAATCCTTGAAAAAAAGGATCATCCTCTCAACAAAACCACCAAAAGAGTATCTAGCTGGAAAACCTATGAAGGATAAAGAAGAAGAGTCTAGGAAAGGAAAGGATTTACCTGATTAGGAGGCATGGGGTGGGGAAGTTCCTAGATTTAAATCTGAAAGAGAAAATGACGACAAGGTGACCATCAATCATTACTGTAATACATAGGTTGTCTACATACAATTTCTATATATATTCCCTCATTTTTAGAATGGCAATGAGCAAAGTGATGGGGATAACAAAGAATCTGATGAAGAAGATGAGCTATCACATCTATGAACTGCACCTGAATACAAACGTCTGATCACCATCTCTGCTGGAAAGCCAAAGGGGGGTCTTAAGGAGGCCTTAAAGATAGATCCCAACAAAGTTAGGCGTTTAAGTTTGAGTGAGAAACAACTGGAAAAAGCCACAGAGACTTATGGTACAAAAATTATGAGGTATTAATTTAATTTTTATCCACATTGAATCCTTGTATTTCTTCTTATAAATGTCCACTTCGGAAGTTGTATTTTCTGATGATTAGTTATAAATGCATGTGTTGTGATAGTTTCTTTATGGTACTTTTTACGATTATTATAGAGCGTGTTTGAATTTATTTTTTCGTAAGTAATTAACAATTAATAATAATTGATGATGTTTCTAGATTCACTCAGAAGAACATCCTCAGGGTCTATCCTAAGGGCACTCATTTCAATTCATCAAATTATAATCCTTTCGTTGGGTGGATGCATGGTGGTCAAATGGTAGCTTTTAATATGCAGGTTAGTATTCCATGTAGATTAAGCCTGAAATATCTTCTATATTTGCAAAGTCAGATTCTGCAGCATGTTACCCATTCTTTCGATCACAGAAGAAAAGCTTTAGTATACTTAAATAAACCCTAACCATATAGGTTCACCCAAGAAAACTTCATAATGTAACCAGTTTATATTTCTTTACAAAAGAAAGAGATCATAAAGGCATATGGCCTCTAGCAACTGGAACATTTTTGTATCAGTTTATTCATCCAACTAGTTCTTGTGTATCGCTTAGAGGTCCAAGTCCAAATTTGATAATTGCAAAAATGCTGAACCGAAGGGAATTGACTCACAATCATCCTATTGAGTTGGAATTAAATTTGACATATTTATTTCAAATAGTAGTTCCAGTGAGAAGCATTTCTTCCACTGCCACCAGAATTTGCTTACTAAAGTTTGGCAGTCCTAAATATTGCTCAAACTGAAACTTAGGGTTCCTAGGTGCATATTCGATCTTGGGAAATGAATAAAAATCCCAATATGAAGGTGGACTAGCACAATGATTCATTTTCGTTTTATGGTTGGCTCAACCAATTGATTCTCCTTTGAGAGTTTTAATATAACTGACTGGTTCTTGCAAATTCAATTTAACTGTTTTGGTTTCTAATTTACTATACATTAGAACATCCTTAGTCATTGGTAGTGTTGTATTCTTTCTGACATTTACATGGTTATAACTTGTTCCTTATCGGTGTCATCCTATTAGCCACTGTTTTCTCTTATCCTGAAGTTGTTTACTTATTCTTTTCTTCCCCTTCTCTGTTTCTACAAGTTCAATGTTATTGCTCTCCTGGTTGAAACTTTATCTTGAGAACCCAGCATTAAATCCATTAGTGGTCTACTTATAGATAGATGAGGACTGTAACTGACGAGCAGAACGAAATATGATATTAGTAAGACTGGGTTTAATCAAGTAATAGTCGAAATCTAAGTTAAACAGGGTTGTTCTTTTCCCTGCTTGTCCGAAATGTAAGATTTTAAAGGGGTAACTGTATAACTAATAGAGCGACTGAGTAAAATGTAGGCATGATTATATTATGAGTTCTGAAAACTAAATTTGTTATGCCTTATGTTGGCCATTGCAACTTGCTCCCTATTTTCCATTCATTGAAGTGATATTTGTAGATTCTTTTCCTTCAAACACTCTGTTGTGGCAATAAGTAACTTTTGTTCTATACTTAAAAGGTATATGTAACATTATATTCACTGTGTATTTGATATATGCCCTTACAGGGATATGGAAGGTCCCTGTGGTTAATGCAAGGATTTTTCAGGGCCAACGGTGGGTTTGGTTTTGTAAAGAAACCTGACTTTTCAATGAAGACAGGACCAAGCAATGACGTATGATCAATCCACGGGTATCATCATCTTACCCAAGATATATAGGCATTCTTTATCATTTTTGGCAAGCCATTTCAAGAAGTTCCATCATCTTTGGTATACATTTTATTAACATAAAATTCTAGATTTATCTAAAAGTGGTTTCCTTCAAGTTCCTTTATATGATTTGTGACATGGTGTATTTGTAGGGGATGGTACGAAGTGGAAACTAGCTTTCATTGTCCAAGCTCTTCAAACTCATATTGCTCCACACAAACCCGAGCAAATGCCACCTTTCTCATGGATGCAAGACCATATTCCTGCATACAAAAACCCAGGTGGGGCATCCTGATGTTGCAGATGCCCTTGCCTAACTTGGACCCTACCACCATTGTGGAACTAAATGAATTCTCTTTGAGGAACCCGACCAGATCGGGTGGAACAGGAAGATGGCCAACAATTAAATTGCAAGGTCAAATAATGTTGGGGGTGCTGAATCCAAAATCTTAGCAGATGGCAAGAAAGCTCAATGTTGAATGTGGCAAGCAGAGTAAATATGCAGCCGAACAGAACATGGCGCGGCGAAGTGCACTAACAACCATCATGAAATTCCCAGCAGCTACCAATTTTGGGAAACAACTAATGATCAAAGATGGAATGCAAGAACCTCGCTAGTCTTTGAAACCACATGATGTATTCTATGCATTCAATTGCAGTTTCTATGAATGGGATGTCGTGTTTAACTTGTTATCTATTCAACGAGAAAAATGATGTCTGCATATGTATAGGATAAATTGAAGGAGTCTTGTATTGTTTTATCATATTACGATGTTGTACATTGAAAATATGTGTTATTAATATGAGTATAACCATGTTTATCTAGAAGAAAACAGTTGTATCAAAATTTTCCCAAGAATGAATAAATTCTTTTTATACTAGTCTGATTTGTATTAACATTAATATATATATATATATATATATATATATATATATATATTAATTTGATTTGAAGTCAAGTGACGTAGTCACTACATATTTGAGTTTCAGTATCATTTTTATGCATATGGTTAACTCCGACATTAGTGACATGTTGTGTTTGGTGTTATTCACCATCAATTTTGCGGTGACCTACGACATTTATATAGTGCCGGTTTGATGCCACAACGACATCTTAAAAAACCCAGAAAAATCATTCAACAGCATGTCTTAAAAATGTCGATAAAATATTTACACGGCAGATCTGAAAAATGCCCGTAAAACATTTAAACAGCATGTCTTTCTACGACATACTTACGGCTTTTAAAAATACGCCGGAAAAAATATTGCCGGCATAATTTTGATACCTCTCTGGCATATTTCTATGCCGGTAAAATCAATATTTGTTGTAGACTCCAAAATTTACATAAAAATATGTTTTCTTGATCAAGAGAACCTAATAAGTTCATTGGCTATATTTTCAAAATCTATGTACTATTTCGATACATTAATGTGCACTATGTACTCTAATACATGTTAATACATTGAAAATAGTCAAAGTGGAACTTGGACTCAATTAAAGTCATGAAAGTTAGTTATTGATATCAGTAAGAGAGGTATGTGCATTCATTACACCCAATGTTGGGATAATTGCAGCCAAATCCTATATTTCCTTAATAAGGCTTACATGAACCCTAAATCTTCTATTATTGAATCATAATGTTGTTCATGCCTCAAATCAGATTATAATTTCTTCTTGTTTGGGTCTTATACCCCAGTACCATGCTTATTGAATATTATGACTACTATTGCCACGACTACTTGTCTAGCATGTAGATTTATATTCTATTTAATTTAAAGTAGTGATACTTATGTTCAACCACCCATAGAGGGCATGTACTTAATCGCCCTGGGGAATGTTTTAATTCTCCCCTATATAATTGTGTAGGTGATTGGGAATGTCTTATTCTCTTTTCACCTATAGGTTAGAGGTCTGGTAGGTGCCCCAACCCTACTTATTTAGGTAGACATAATTATCTTACATGCAAATCCTTTTTAATATAATTGTTAATGGCAAATTTCTTTTGAATATAGCCTCATACTCTTGTTATCTTCATCTTATGATGAACCCTAGCCTGTTCTTATTTGCTTTACTTATCTTGTTATCCTAGGCTAGTTTTGTGACACATACCTTGTTTTCTTTCGCCTTTTTATGGGTGCTTTCCTAACCACCCAGGCACTGGTGCTGAGAAAGGAGAAGGACAAGTTTGAAGGAAGTCATCTCAGGAGTATATCTCAAGCTATCTGAAAGGATGTCTAGGCTTCTATAGCTAGATCCTTTTTTCTTATCTTTTTCTTTTGGGAACAATCATGTAATGAACAATGAAATCCATGTAATAGGCTTAGTACTTTTATTTCTACTACTACTGACATTTTATAATGTATCTGGTGCATGCTTATTTACTTGGAATATTAAACATGCATCCCTCAATATCTTTTTCTTTCTAAAAGATGGATATTTTGTACTTCCTTTATATTTTAGTAAGGAGTTGATCTCGCCTCTTTACAAACAAGGAGATTTTAGAGTTCCTAGTTAGCGTTTGGTTCAAATTTGCAGTCAATAGGGCTTCATTTGACCCTTCAAATCAATTAGGGAAGTTAACATATGGTTTTAGTGGTACATTATTCAAATATTTGATGATTTAACCAAAGGACCCGCATTATTTAAGTTTCACACTCGGATTTACATCGTTTTAGGCTATGGTTTAAGTGTTACATGCTCCCTTTTGATTCGAAGTCTATCTGGGCCATTAGATTACTCATCAGACGGCTCTGGACTTGTCTCCTACCTTGAGTAGGAGACCAAGAATAGACCACCAAGCCGTGATGTTTTTCTGACTTGGATATCCCTCCACATAGCCCCATTTCCAGATATTTCTTCACCATTGAATTCATAAGCTCCCCGCGATCACGGTAGTCCCAAGTTTGTTGGGACTTCTCACAGCAAAGAGAAAATGTCCTTTAGGGCTGGGCTTCTCTTCACCGATGTAAGGTTATAGGAGACCCCATATTCCATTGTGCCTATAAATACAGATCTAGAATCGATCGCCAGACCTTAGGAATCTATTATCCACCCCCAATTTCCTTGTGAACACTTAGGGACTCCTTGGCCTAATCGAGCTACATATCTGACGAAAGTCGCTTCGCTCCAATAGTGTGCATGCTTTCCGGTGTAATTGACTGTCGAGTAAGCATCCTCTATCCCTTTTCTTTGCTTCCACTTAACTGGTTTACCCTTGCCTTTCCTCGATCATCGTAACATGTAATTCAACTTTGAGGTCTTCAACGGTGGTTATTGCTACAGCTACCTTAGGGATACCTTGACCACGGAACTTCTCACCTTAGCATCGCCTCAAACCTGGGATTGTTTTTCAATCATCACAGTTGAGTTTCATTTTGGGTTCCTTTGGTTATGGGTTTCTAATCCCCTCCCCTATTTTTGTGGTTTGTGCCACGGTTCCTGTGCCAGGAGGGACTTTGTACGATCACAATTATTGCTTTGACCTCGAGGAATGCCTCTAATATCTCAGTTTTCACAAACCTCTCCCGCACGATCAGTTTCTTTGGTTCCTTTCACCAATGTCTTCCTCCATGACCGTGGTCAGGAGCTTGGTGCCCTGACATGATCTACAGGCAGAGAGTTGGCTCATGAGGTCCGTCTACACATAGAGAAGATCTTGGTAACTTCGGTTTTTGAAAATTGATCCCCAATTCATGAGTTTGATCATAGCATGCACCTTCAGTATTCACGCATTGGAGCCATGGCTTGAGTGGGAAGAAACCAAGCCATGGAATGACCTTGGTGCCCCCACAATTTTTCTATCGACTGATTTTAGGTATAAGGGCAGTTTAGGGTTTTCTCACCTTCATTTTTCCTTGATCGATGATGATTTGGGGAAAGTTCCTTTGCTAGATGGTAGGCAGAGATTGGCCCAAGTCAGAACGGGCCTAGATCCGTGTCTGCTAGTCTGGGTAACGATGCCCATGTGGCCTTTTTGCATATTTCTATTGGTCTCAACTTCCAAAATTGATAATATATCGACTACTTATCAAAATAATACCCAAAAATAATCGTTGGAAAGGATTTTCAAAGAGGAACCTATTTTTTGGCTTTCAAACCCTAATTTCATCGTATCTGACCATGTTTTCTAGAAAGACCAATTCATGGTTTAGGATGGTGTTTAAGGTGATAATTAACATAGATCATGTAATTTTAGGAACATAGGAGTGAAGCAGGATTAGGGAAAATAATTAGGGTTTGCTCCAATTAAGGTAAGTGGGTCCATGCACTTTGAGTATTAAATAATTGTTTTTAAATTGCTTTAAGATTTATGCATCATGATGATCAATTTAGACTATATGCATAACTATCTACTTCAATTTGAATGTTACTCACATCAATGTTATCAAATATTTCATATACCTTCAAGTTATTTTTAAGAGCTTAGGTCATGATCAAATTAAGTTCAATTAAAGTAAATAATTATTAAGTTAATGATTAATCATGTAATTGGTTGTATTATTTTGTCCTCATTATGTTAATTTTGATCCCTCGGGCCTTATGAGTTAAAATGGAACATTATGGCACTCAAGTGCAAATTATAAGTTTGAATGGAACATTATGGCACTCAGGTGCAAATTATGAGTTCAAATGGAACATTATGGCACTTTGGTGCAAATCATGAGTTCAAATGGAACATCAATTGAGCCTACGAGCCTGATGAGCATAGTTGGTGCATGAGAGTAGAGGACATTATAGTTAACCACTAATAGCATATTATGTGAATCTAAGATTTATTGTTTAAGTTAATTTTATGTTCCCTTATTTCCAAGTTATTATTTTGTTATAACAATACTCAATGATGATTGCTTTAACATGTTTTCCATTTTAAATACATGGCTAGGTTCGCGATGTCTGCAAGAGGAAAGAATAAGGGAGGAGCTTAAGCAAGGAGGATACATCTCATGGATAAACTAAGAGTTTAGACTTGGTGGGGTGCCAACTATGATATGGCGTTTAATTTAGTTTTTCAATTAGTGTTTATTTTATGTACTAGTTTAGTTTAGTTCAAAGTTTAAGTCTTATGATGTGGAACTTGAGACAAGAGATTTACAATTATGTATCATGTTTTGGTTTATTTAAACTATATTTTTATGCAATGATAATCATGTTTGTGACATTCCCAATAATATTATGCTTCCGCTCAGTGAATTATATGTTTTAGAAAATTTAGGATGTTACAATATGGTATTAGAGAGAAAATGTAGATGGCCACCAGGTTTTTCTCAAAATCTCATGTAGTTTATGTTCCGTTTTGTAGATGTCTCCCAAGAGGAAATGTGATAAGGGAAAGAAGCACGTAGATGGAGAGGGAAGCTCTTCCAATGGAAGGAGTGATCATAGTGCTACTGGAGGGGTTAACTCTAATGGTAACTCTAATACACCTCTAGAAGTGCTCATCAAGGATCTGACCGATGCTATCATTGGTCAACAAGGAAGACCACATCAACCAAGGAACCATGATTTGACCTTAGTAAACTTCCTAAAGGTCAAACCAGAAACCTTCTCTGGAGAAGCTGAGACTGGTGTAGTTGGTAGTGCTAAAGAGTGGCTTCTCAATGTCGAGCATTGTTTTCGTGACTTAGGATGTCACAAGCCTTCTAAAGTTCACTTTGGGACACACATGCTGAAGAGTGCAACCTGCAGATGGTGTGAGAATTTCACCAATTCTTGAGGACCTAATGTTGAGCCATTGACCTGGGAGGAGTTCACCACTGCCTTCCAGAATCATTACATTTCAGAAGATATGATCGAGAAGAAGGTGATGGAGTTCAAGTGCCTAAAGCAGTATGACTCAACTGTAAGTCAGTATACAATGAAGTTTCGTATGCTGCATAAGTATATGGTTTAGATGAGACGCATCTGGCAAAGAAGTTTATTCGTGGATTGAATCATGATTTGTGTTATGCCCTGACTGGACATGGCATCATTACAATGCATGAGGCACTCGAGTCTGCCCTAGAGTTGGAAGACCACCTTGGCCAACACTGGAAGAATGGAGGACCCTCAGGAGGCAAGAATGAGCCCAAAAGCCATAATGACAAGAAGAGGAAGGCCCCAGAAGGACAACCTTCTAAGCAACCTTATGTAACTTTTGGTAGACTTCACGTGGACCATGCAAACAAGGATTGGGAGTTTGCTACTATTGTGGAGACCGAAATTATAAGAATCCAGAATGTCCCAAGATCAAAGCAAAGAATGATGTAGGGAAAAACCCTAAACCAGAGCAACGAGAAAAGAGGCAAGCAAGGATCTTTGCAATGGTTGATAGAGAGGAGGAAGAAGAAGGTATGATCTACATCTATCCATCATTTTAGTTTTGTGGATATACATGTTGAGTTTTTGCAAACTAGGTGTAAGAAAAACCCTAAGGTGGGTAGTGGTCTAAAATTTGTTTAAGGTGGGTAGAGTTGTAACATCCTAAAAATCTTAAACCTACCAATGATTCTTAATCTGAAACCCTAATTTCCAAATTTATGATTTTATCTAACAAATTGGATGTAATGTGACCTTTAAGTCCCAAATATAAGGAAATATTCTCCTGACCTCAAATTTTGACTCAACCAACTCATTAAAGAAAGGATAATTTCATTATTCTCACCATTTAATAACATATGCATTAAAATGATGACCTAATGAGGTTGATGAAAAAAAGTTAATTAAAACCTAAATCCAATTGGATAGAGAGATTGTAGAGGTCCTATTTAGCTTGTGGTTCAAATTTGGAGTCAATAGGGCTTCATTTGACCCTTCAAATCTATTAGGGAAGTTAACATATGGTTTTAGTGGTACATTATTCAAATATTTGATGATTTAACCAAAGGACCCACATTATTTAAATGTCACACTCGGATTTACATTGTTTTAGGCTATGGTTTAAGTGTCACACGCTCCCTTTTGATTTAGAGTCTATCTGAGTCGTTGGATTACTCATTGGACGGCTATGAACTCATCTCCTACTCAACCTTGAGTAGGAGACTGAGAATAGACCATCCGGTTGTGATGTTTGCTGACTTGAATATCCCTCCACATTGCCCCATTTCCAAAACTTTCTTCACCATTGCACTCGTACTCTCCACGCGATCACAATAGTCCTAGGTTTGTTGGGACTTCTCATAGTAAAGAGAAAACACCCTTTAGGCCTGGGCTTCTCCTCGCCAATGTAAGGTTACAGGAGACCCTATTGTCCATCACGCCTATGAATATAGGTCCAGAATCGATTCCCAGACCTAAGGAATCCATTATCCACCCCCAAATTCATCATGAATGCTCAGGGACTCCTTGGTTTAATTTAGCTTCATCTCTGACAAACGCTGTTTCGCTCCAACGGTGTGCACCTTTTCCAGTGTAATTGACAATCGAGTAAGAATCCTCAATCCCTTTTCTTTGCTTCCACATCACTGGTTTACCCTAGCCTTTCCCCGATCATCATAACTTGTAAGTCAACTTTGAGGTCTTCATTGAATGTTATTGCAACGTCGACCTCAGGGATCCCTTGACCACAAAACTGCTCGCCTTGGCATCGCCTCACACATGGGATCATTTTTCAATCATCACATTTGAGTTTTGTTTTGGGTTCATTTGGTTATGGATTTCTAATCCCCTCCCCTATTTCTACGATCTACGCCACGGTTCTTGTGCCAAGAGGGACCTTGCGCGATCAAAGTTATTGCTTTGAACTCGAGGAATGCCTTTTGTATCTCTTTTCACAAACCTCTCATGCACGATCGTTTTCCTTAGTTCCTTTCACCAATGTCTTCCTCCATGACCGTGGTCAGGAGCTTGGTGCCCCGACATGCTCTACAACTAAAGATTTGGCTCATGAGGTTTGTCTGCACATAGAGAAGATCCCAGTAACTTCTATTTTTGAAGATTGATCCCCAATTCATGAGTTTGATCATAGCATGCACCTTCAGGACTCAAGCATTGGAACCATGTCTCGAGTGGGAAGAAATTAGGCCATGTAATGACCTTGGTGCCCCCACAATTTTTCTATCGAGTGATTTTAGGTACAAGGACAATTTAGGGTTTTCTCACCTTCATTTTTCCTTGACCGATGATGAGTTGGGGCAATTTCCTTTGCTAGATGGTAGGCATTGATTGGACCAGGTCAGAATGGGCCCAGATCTGCATCCGCTAGTCTGGGTAACAATGCCCATGTGCCTTTTTCACATTTTTTATTGGTCTCAACTTCCAAAATTGATAATAAATTGACAGCTTATATCAATAATACCCAAAAATAATCACTGGAAAGGATTTTCAAAGAGAAACCTATTTTTCTAGCTTTCAAACCCTAATTTTGTCGTATCCGACCATGTTTTCTTGAAAGGCCAATTCAGGGTCTAGAATGGTGTTTAAGGTGATAATCAACATAGATCATGTAATTTCAGGAACATAGGAGTGATTTAGGATCAGGGAGAATAATTAGGATTTTCTCCAATAAAGGTAAGCAGGTCCATGCACTTTGAGTATTAAATAATGGTTTTTAAATCTCTTTAAGATTTATGCATCATGATGATCAATTTAGATTATATGCATAACTATCTACTTCAATTTGAATTTTACTCACATCAATGTTATTAAATATTTCCTAATGCTACAAGTTATTTTCAAGAGCTTAGGTCATGATCAAATTAAATTCATTTAAAGTAAAGAATTATTAAGTTAATGATTAATCATGTAATTGGTTGTATTATTTTGTCCTGATTGTGTTAATGTTGAGCCCTCGGGCCTTATGAGTTCAAATGGACATTGTGGCACTCAGGTGCAAATTATGAGTTCATATTGAACATTATGGCACCACTACTACAGAAATAGCATTCAGTGTCGCTTTTCTGGGCGTCAGTTTTTAAGGAACACGGACGCCTTATATTAACGGCGTCGGTTATTTCGAAGAACCGACGTCTATATTCAAAGACCAGCCAAACACGGGTACCGCTTTGTATACAGCGTCGGTTGTTTATACAAAACCGACGCATTATTTCATCCAATTTTTGAGTGAAAAAATAATGTCACTTTCGGCGTCGGTTATTTAGTTAAAACACCGACGCTTATGTGCGATGGAAATTTGCGCGAAAAGTGTCCTTTTCCGCGTCGGTCGTCCTTTACTAACCGACGCTGAATGGGGTTCCCGCCAAACATTTTCACGAAAATATCGTCCAAATGGACGTCGGATGTTGCCAACGACCGACGGTAAATATGTTTAGGCGTCGGTTGTTGTCAACAACCGACGCTATTGGGGAACTTCATAACCTTCGATCGCCCGACTCTTCCCCTCATTGCTACCCTATTTCCCTATTGCGGCGATTTCTCCGGTGATTTCTCTGTAATTTTTCTCCGGCGCTTCTCTCCGGTGCCCCATCTCTGGCGTCCCCTCTCCGGCGCCCCTCTCCGACGCGTTTCTTCTCTGGCACCCCTGCGCCGCCGCCACGCCTGACAACCGGCGCCCCTGCTCCAACCGCCTGCGCCGCCGCCACGCCTGACAACCGGCGCCGCCGCAACGCCTGGTGCCCACCTGCCTGCCACGCCTGAGAACCGGCGCCGCCGTACCCCCTTCTCCTTCTCCTCCGCCTGGTCGCTGCCTGCCTGCCGCCGCCTGGCAGCCTACCTGCCTACTGCGGCTGACGCTCCTGCTTGTCGGAGTCACTGCCGCTGGTTCTGGAGCTCGTCGGCCGCCACCCACGTACTCAACCAGCTCGACCTCACCCTACTCTTCTTGCCCAGGTACCTGCAGACCTACCCAGGTGCGAAATTGGTTCTTTATGTGCTGACCTAATCTGTTGCCTAATCTGTTTGCACGAAATTGGCTCCCTACTCTGCTTGCTTAATGTGCCTAATCTGCTTTAAGTGGTCCTAATATCATAACATGATAGTTTTATTATATGATTTGTGGCACTTTAGGGTGTATATACATGCAAATTATATAAGTGATAGATGTTGGATGTTTGTCAAGGTTTTTTGAAGATTGAATAAGTGATAGATGCTGGATGTTTATTTATTTCATCTATCCATGTTGCCTATAGTTTATAACATTGCATTGTGAATTATTGCATGTTTGAAACTATGAAATTCTTGATTTATTAGATGATATTCAAGAAAACCCTAGTTTGATGAGCATGTTGTTAATCATGTTAATTATGATTCTTCTATATATTCTGATGTCATTATATAATTATGTGATCCCAACATATTAAATTGAATTAGAATGATTTCATGAATTATAGGGTTTATATAAGAATGACAACACATGTATTTGTTGGCCTAGAAACCCGTCCAAGATTTACTCAGTAGGAGTAAATCTTGGATAGTCCCCAGTTTGGGACTGTTCTTGAACACCTAATCTCACTTAGGATGTAAGTGTATAATGTGTATTGGGTTTTCGAGAAAATTTCGGTAGCATTTCCCCGTTTGTTCTCTACGTACATATGTACTTAGAGAACAACGGGGAAATGCTGCCGAAATTTTCTTGAAAACCAAATACACATTATACACTTACATCCTAAGTGAGATTAGGTGTTCAAGGATGGGATAGGTGGTACACATTTATTATATATAAGATTGACATCAAATGTGTTTGTTGGCCTAGAAACCCGTCCAAGATTGACTAATATATACTTGTTTCCTAATATATACTTGTTTAAAAGGTTAACTGATGTTATACAACTTTTTCTGAAAATATATAACATCGTTATATGTACTTACACTTTGTTAATACTAATATTGTGCAGTCTCTGTCTTCCCATAACAATGACTATGAATTGGGCCTCTATGTCAATGTTAACGTTCCCTATTGAAGAACAATTGGACATCATCCTAGATGATCGTTCCTTAAACCAATTGGTCATACCCAAACATTGGCGTTTTCTAAAAGGAAGACACTACATGCCTGGTAAAGTGACCCTAACTTTTGGAAATTATTCACATGTAATCGAGGTTGAGTATGATTTGGCGGGAAATCTTGTATCAAAATCCGGTTGGCATGATTGGATTGGAGAGCTGTATCTGGTCCGTTGGAATAGGCTTTTTCTCCGTCCAGTTGGCGATAATTCCATCAAAGTTTGGATAACCAACAACAACTGCGACACCCTCGATCATCTTCTGCGGTATGAGCGCAAGGCGTCGGATATCATCTATGAGGAATCGGAATCTGAGGCCCCTATCAGTTCAGATTCGTCTAAATACAGTGAGGAGCTTCGTGACACAGCTTCATCATCAAAAAGAAGTTACTGATGCATGCGGGACCATGTTGGTGTAGTATTTAGTTGTCTATCTATCTAGACTTGTCTGTAGTAATAGTTTTTTTAATTATGCGCATGTTTAGGGGTACACCAACCCCTTTGTTTAGTTATTGTTATAACTAAAGTGTTTGTTCCCATGAGTGGAAATGTAAGTTGCTACATGAATGCTTATAACTGAAGTGTGTGTTCCCATGAATGTTCCCATTTACATGATTACACTACTATTTTCTCATATTGTCTTGCCTCAAAAAAAAATTCTTTTATTGTTTAGTCTATTTTAATACGACATACTTGCTTATATCTTTCTTAATGATGAACTGTAATACGACATACTTGCTTATATACTTGTTTCCTAATATATACTTGCTTTCCTAATATATACTTGCTTTCTCTAATCATAGAATGGATAGATCATGGATGTCCATTCGTAATCGTTGCACCCCAGAGTTTATATCTGGTCTTGATCAGTTTATTAGATTTGCCGAGGAACATAGGAAAAAACCTACAGATAGGTTCTACTGTCCATGTAGGCATTGCGGTAACAACTTGAAACTCAACACTGGTGAGGAAATCAAAAGTCATGTCATGTGCAACGGGATTGTACAAGGCTATACAGAATGGCACTGGCATGGAGAGATTTCAAAATCGAATCCAGTAGATGTCAATAGCAGTGCTTGGGTGGAAGAAGAAATTGCCTCCGATGACGTAAATGTGAACGAACCAGTTCCAGCAGACATTGTTGATGCGATGCTGGATAGTTGTAGGGTAGAGCACACCGATCCACCTCCTATCTTTACAAACATTGTGCATGATGCTGAGATACCGTTATACACAGGCTGTGCTAAGTTTACGAAGCTTAGCGCTGTGCTGAGATTGTATAAGTTGAAAGCTAACAATAGATGGAGCGACAAAAGCTTCACTGAATTGTTGACTTTGTTGAAAGAAATTCTTCCTGAAGGAAACGAGCTGCCAATCTCAACATACCAGGTAAAGAAAATGTTGTGCCCAATGGGAATGGAGGCCAAAAAGATACACGCATGCCCGAATGATTGTGTATTATTTCAAAAGGACTATGTAGATTTGAAAGATTGTCCAAAATGTGGTGCGTCACGATATAAATTGACGACTTCGGGGGAGTCCAGAACTGGTTCTCCTGCCAAGGTGTTGTGGTATCTACCTATAACATCACGGTTTCAACGCTTGTTTGCAAATCCGAAAGATGCGAAGAATTTGAGGTGGCATGCAGATGTTAAGAAAAATAATGATGGGATCCTACGACATGCGTCTGATTCCCCACAGTGGAAGAAGATTGATGTATTGTTCCCTGAATTTGGTGAAGAAGTCAGGAATCTAAGACTTGGGCTTTGTACAGACGGGATGAATCCGTACGGGACATTGAGCAGCCAACATAGCACTTGGCCAGTCATGCTTGTTATATACAATCTTCCTCCCTGGCTGTGTATGAAAAATAAGTACGTTATGTTGTCATTGTTGATATCGGGCCCTAAACAACCCGGAAATGATATCGATGTTTATCTTGAACCTTTGATTGATGACTTAAAGAAACTTTGGGCTGAAGGTGTGATGACCTATGATGCTTCTGCAAGAGAGACATTTTGTTTGCATGCTATGTTGTTTTGCACTATTAATGACTTTCCGGCATATGGGAATTTGTCTGGATATAGTGTCAAAGGAGCTAAAGCGTGTCCTATATGTGAAGAAAACACTGATTCAATAAGACTAAAATATGGCGGCAAGACTGTATATCTTGGTCATCGAAGGTTTCTTTCAAAATTCCATCCGTATCGTAGGAAGCGCAAAGCATTCAATGGATTGAATGATGAACGGAGTGCACCTAAACCTATACCAGGGGATGTTGTTTATGAAAGAGTAAAAGACATTGTCAATGAATTTGGTAAGAAATCACAATGTAGTATGGCCACACGGAGTGATAATTCTTCATTCAAAAAGAAGTCAATATTTTGGGATCTTCCTTATTGGAGTTCTTTGTCAGTCAGGCATTGTATCGATGTAATGCACGTTGAGAAAAATGTCTGTGATAGCATCATTGGTACTCTATTAAATATACCAGGTAAGACTAAAGATGGGATAAAATCCAGACTGGACCTACGTGAAATGGGAATAAGGTCAGAATTAACAGAATTACGTGAAATGGGTAATAAAAGAACATACTTACCTCCCACTTGTTACACGTTGTCTAGAAAGGAGAAGAAAACTTTTTGTGAATGCTTGGTAAATGTTAAGGTGCCACATGGTTACTCATCCAACATCCGTAGATTGGTATCAATGAAAAATCTGAAGTTGATAGGTCTTAAATCTCATGATTGTCACACTCTAATGCAACAAATATTGCCCGTGGCAATTCAATCTATATTGCCGAAGCATGTAAGGTTTGCAATTACCAGACTTTGTTTCTTTTTCAACAGTCTATGCAGCAAAGTTATTGACCCTGATACTCTCGATAATTTGCAAAGAGAAGTGGTTGTTACCCTATGTCAGCTTGAGATGTATTTCCCTCCTTCGTTCTTTGATATCATGGTACATCTTGTTGTCCACTTGACTAGGGAAGTGAAAATCTTGGGACCGGTTTTCTTGCATTGGATGTATCCCTTTGAACGATACATGAGCGTTTTTAAAGGTGATGTTCGAAACCGTTATCGTCCTGAAGGGAGTATTATTGAAGGTTATGTGGCGAGAGAGGTTATGGATTTCTGCAATGACTTTCTCAGTGGTAATGACACTCCTGATAATGACACGAATATTGAGGAGGGCAAAGGAATTTTGGGATCACGGGTGAAAGTAATCAGCCGTGAGCAGTTGGAACAAGCTCACTTGTATATTTTACATAATATGGACGAAGTGAGTGTTTATATCGAGGAACATACCAATTTCATAAAGAGACAACATCCTCGAGCAAGTTCAATGTGGCTTGCTAGAGAGCATAATAAGACTTTTACTAAGTGGTTTGAAGATAAAGTCTTACATCAACTATCTCACACACCAAATGATATTACAGAAACTATCAAATGTCTCGCCTTTAAACCAAAACCGAATGTTATGTCTTATGAAGGGTTTGACATTAATGGATTCACATATTACACAAAGCGCCAAGATGATAAGAGTGTCGTCCAAAATAGTGGGGTCACTCTTCAAGCGTCAACTATGTACTTTGCAAGTGCAAAGGATAAGAGTCCACGTGAAGCTAAAATGTCATATTACGGTGTCATTGAAGACATTTGGGAGTTTGACTACATAGATTTCAATATTCCGCTCTTTAAATGTAATTGGGTTGATAACACCAAAGGAGTTATAGTGGATGAATTGGGTTTCACTTTGGTGAACTTTGAAATGATTGGCGAGAAGGCTGAACCATTCATATTGGCATCACAGGCAAAACAAATATTCTATATCGATGATCCTGCAAATGATAAATGGTCGGTTGTTCTTCATGGTAAAAGACAGTTCATTGAAGATCCTATAGATGAAGAAGAGTACTATGATAAGTATGATGACTCCAGTCCATTCTCAGTTGGGTTGCCAACTCCACAAAATATTGAAGCTAATGATGACTTATATGTGCGCGGAGATCACAATGAAGGATTGTTAATTGATAAAAGATCACAATTTTAGAGACATGTATGTTTATACAAATGGTAAATGTTTTCCTTTTTCTAGTTTATACAAATGCTAAATGTTTTCCTTTTTCTAGTTAATACAAATGCTAAATGTTTGCCTTTTTAATGACATTTTCAGATGCGCGGAGGCGGCTGGAGCAACTTGATGTGCGGAGAGGGACATTCCAACTCAAGATATCGTCTACCGTTTCCTCCTCCTCCGCAGTAATATCCTCATCTCTAAACGTTTCTCGTAGGATTCTGAACCCCTTCCTTCCCTCTACTGCATCGAAGCCATGCTGCAGTTGAACCCTTTCGCCGAGCCCTACCCGGCCAAGTAGGCATCGCCTGAAGTACCACCGTCGTCGTCGTCTCCACCTCCATCGCAACTTGCTGTGCTAGTCCTGGCAGTTTATCACCCCACATGCCTTCCTCCCCAGTTCCTGCCGCTAGACGACCACACAATGGATCCAAGAGGATATGCAGGAGTTCGCCAAAGACTATAAGCTGAGTATACTCATCCTATAGTCTGTGGCGAACGCCTGCATATCCTCTTGGATTCCATTGTGTGGTCGTCTAGCGGCAGGAACTGGTGAGGAAAGCATGTGGGGTGATAAACTGCCAGGACTAGCACAGCAAGTTGCGATGGAGGTGGAGACGACGACGACGGTGGTACTTCAGGCGACGTCTGTTTGGCCAGGTAGGGCTCGGTGAAAGGGTTCAGCTGTGGCATGGCTTCGATGTAGTAGAGGGAAGGAGGGGTTCAGAATCCTACGAGAAACGTTCAGAGATAAGGATATTGCTGCGGAGGAGGCAACGGAAGATGATATCTCGAGTTGGAATGTCCCTCTCCGCACAGGAGTCTGTGAGGGAGATACTGGAGGAGAGTTCTATACCATACACAGGCGAAGAAAGACATCGATACCATACATGAGGTATTATATATAGTCTCATTAGTTAGTATAAAATATATCAATCTTATTTTTATATTATTACTTATATACATCATTCTCTTTGCAGGTGTTTAAAACTGACCACACTATAGGCAAACACTTAAAAAATGTACATGCTCCATATACGAGGGAAGCATTAGATGAAGTAAGAGAAGAATGGGCAATAGTTGTACAAACAGTGGCAACTGTAAGATATAATTGGGATGTTGATAGTGATGATGAATGATACTTTGTAAATGAATGTTTCTGAATGTTAAAACATGTATTTGAATGATTCTATATGTGTGAACGTGACAATTGAATTGATGTCTGAATGTATCTACTTGTGTGAATCTTTTTATGTTAATTTTGCAGGTTTGTGGCCTGTTTGTAGGCTGATATCAATGGATGTCGTAAACCTGCAGTTCAGAAAACTGAACTGCAGGTTCTCATCCTGCTGACCAGCCACAGCAGGCCTGCAAACAGATTTATAAAAAAAAAAATAGATATAGGCGTCGGTTATTTACCGATAACCGTCAGCACAGACTTACAGCGTCGGTTTTTTGTTGAACACCGATGCCAAAAGTGTTCGCGCTATAGGAAATGGGAGTCATCTAGGACACTTTTCTGCGTCGGTTGTTTAGTATATAACCGACGCAGAAAGCGTCCTAGATGACGCCGTTTTCTGTGGCGCGGACCCTTTTGGCGTCGGTGTTTTATAAATAACCGACGCCTTTATATTAAATAGGCGTCAGTTTTTTAACCGACGCTGAAGTGTCCAACCTTTTAGCGGCGCCCACATAGGCGTCGTTCCGAAACCGACGCCAAAGGGGGTTAAACAACCGACACTAAAAGGCACTTCTGTAGTAGTGCACACAGGTGCAAATTACGAGTTCAAATGGAACATTATGGCACTTTGGTATAAATCATGAGTTCAAATGGAACATCAGTTGAGCCTACATGCCTTACAAGCATTGTTAGTGCATGAGAGTAGAGGACATTATAGTTAACCACTAAGAGCATATTATGTGAATTTAAGATTTATTGTTTAATGTAATTTCATGTTCCCTTATTGCCAAGTTATTATTTTATTATAACAATACTCATTGTCGCTTACTCTAACATGTTTTCCATTTTAAATGCATGGTTGGGGATGCAATGTCTGCAGGAGGAAAGAATAATGGAGGAGCTTAAGCGAGGAGCATACATCTCAAGGACAAACTAAGAGTTTAGACCTGGTGGGGTGCCAACTATCATATGGCATTTAATTTATTTTTCAATTAGTGTTAAGACTATGTTCTAGTTTAGTTTAGTTCAATGTTTAAGTGTTATGTTGTGGAACCTGAGACATGAGATTTGCAATTATGTATCATGTGTTGGTTTATTTAAACTATATTTTTATGCAATGATAATCATGTTTGTGACATTCCCAATAAGATTATGCTTCCTCTTAGTGAATTATATGTTTTAGAAAATTTGGGATGTTACAAAATGTACCCTTACAGAGATCATGGGTTCTGAGAAGGTACTCCAAGTTGTATACTATTGAGTTATAATAGGATTTTTAATAATTCATATGAGGTATGGTACCCTGTATGACCTAAAGTTACCTATCTATATGAGTGTGGAAGAGGCCCTGCTCATTTGTTATTGTATATCTACTAGTGTGATTGATAAACATGTGATATGATATAAAAAACAATATTGTCTATTTGATATGATAATAAGTCAACCTAAGGACCATAGACAAACCTTACACATTTATGTAGACTACAAGATGATGAGTCCCTACATTTTTAAAACTGCACCGACTGGGGCATGGAAAGATGTTAATAATACCATTAAGTCCCAAGATCCTCTATGATAAACTAGATGACATCACAGTCACAAGTCCAAACTTTGGTTGGTACATCCCAACTACGTGTGTCTTAATAATAAAATATGTAACAAGCCATTACGTAGTAGACTACCACTTTCACATTATAGCGTTTTTACTTCTATAGTGTTCTTAGTGCATATGACTTGCATTTATTCTATACTTCCTTTATGTTTTCTAGAATTTGTTTCTAAATTTTTAATACCTATTTTAACATATATAGTATATATTATATATACTTGGTGTATTATATGTATATTTTATCTATATCTAGGATATTAGTCTCACTCTTGTGGTTGTACCCCCTTTTTAGGTCCTCAACACTCATATTAGATCACAAACACCGGGTTCCACATTCTCAGGGAAATAGTGTGATGAAGGTGGACATCTAATATTTTCTCTATCTATAGTTGTCCTTGTATACTCCGATCTAGGCATGTTTGTTTTTTATGACTTGTGTCTACAAACCAACAGATGTCTTATATACCATGTGTAAAGAGTGAGAACCGAAAGGGGGTCCACTCCTTACTTAATTGAAGACTAAACCCATTAAATCCAAACACACTATCCAATATAGTGGATTAGGTGTATAATTCATTTATAAAAAAGAATGGTATACAAGAAATGTGAATACATAGTAGAAAAAGAAATAAAAACTATTTATTATCACTAAAATAGTCATTTAAATTATTTCTCACCCATTAAAGGTAGAGAATCAACAATGTAACCTATAAAAAGAAGTTGTAGAAGAGGGAAACTTGGAAACTCTATTCTATCCTCAAAGTTCTACTCTTTGCTACATCTCCAACTTGTGCCATCATCCTCTAAGATACCTATACTTGGGTGGGTTAGGAACATCACATAGAAATAGAAAAATCAAATAGAGAGAGAATCGAAATAAATTGAGTATGTTCACTAGAAACATGTTGAGCATCGTTAAATGCAAATAAAAGCAATTTAGGAGATTTCAAATAGGGGGATTCAAATTACCAAGAAAGTCCAAAAGGGAGTAATTTCAAAAGATTTATTAGGTCAAGTAGATGAGCTATTTAATAACAAGTAAGATGATTAAGAAACAGATTCTTTCCGTATTACTTTCACATAAGAAATATATCAAGCATAAGAAGTGCATGCCAACATAATTAGACTACCACTTTTTAGTCATGTCTTAGTCCCATAAAATCTGAAGCCTAAAGTGTCAGGTGGAAAGGCACACCATGGGTAGAAAGATGTGCCCCTGTACATAATAAGTGGATAGAAATAGTTGGCGTGAAAAGGAGTAACCAATAATTTTATCATGGTACAAATATACCGCTACTCTAAATAATTTTGGGTCAAGTGTACTTGTATAAATATAGAGACAAGATACAGGTTTAGTCAATCTCAAATTAAATGAAATAAAAAGGGATGTGAACATCCATGTATAACCAGGTTTCGATCAGAGCACCAAAATTAGTGATGTCGTCGAATCTAAATGCAAGTCTAGAAAATAATCTAAATCTAAAGGTTACAAGAATCAAATAAAGGATAATCATTTTTTCAAGTAGATGCCTCAAATGGGAATTCATAATTTTAGTTGTAATCATGCTAAATAAATAGAGTAGACTCGTATACCTTATATATCTATCAAAAATATCTAGTATCAAACCTTAGATCCACCAAATGGTCTCAAGAACCAAAAAAACATTGTATAAGAATTAATGTTATTTTATCATTAAGTATTTTCCTAAAAGTGTCATTTATGTTACCATTAAATTAGGTCACAGCGCCTATATTATCTTGTACAAAAAACCAAATGATTCCAAAAAATATTATTTTAAGTTGCTCATCTCTAAATAGTTAGTTGCGGATTTCATAAAAAATTATGAATCATTCACAACAACTGATGAAGGATTCCTCGAAAACTTGATTAGTAATCAGATAACTTAATTTTACTCAAATATTGGAAAAAAGACCCTACTATCCCTCCCCCATTATGACCTACAATCATAGTCATGTGACATGCTATTTTTAGTCAAAAAAGAAACCAAAACTAATGAGGAATACAAAGAAACATAGTAAGGTAATAGCTTGACTACTTTTCATATAGTAACAAGAATAAAATGCATATGTGGGAAACACTGGGAATCAAGTCCCTTAATCGTTCTAAATGAATATCATGACGAAACTAGAATAACAAACATGATTTCAAATAGTTACTCCCAATTTAATGTTGATATCTCAATTACCAAACCTCTGACTCAAGTTCCTCAACTCTTATCAAACTCAATGAAATCTTCGAAAGGTCATGAGGTGGTCAAAGGAATAAATTTGTCCCTCTGCCATGGAAGTTAGAGAGGGGCAAGTCAGAGAATGCAACAACATCCAAACAAAACCAAAATATGGAATTGAGGTTTTCTCCATCACATGATCACGCAATTGATGACAAAATCAATATGAATCATGAAACATTTCCTGAGCAAGCAACATGGGTAATTGATATAAGTGAAAAGATGAAAAAATGGTAGACTTTCCTAGATGAGCTTCATGTTATCTCCATGAAGTTTATGCCTTGTGTAACCATGGCATACTTGATATTAGAAGTAGTAAAAGAAGAAACTTGCAATAATGATAGAAGAAAGGGGAGGGTTCATGGGGGTTCTATTACCTTCTTGATGGATTAGGATTGGATTCATGGGATATTCCAATAGGGGAAAAGGACTAGAGACATCGTGAGGTGGCATTGAAATGGAAACATAGGTGGTCCAGTGATGATAGTGAATAGGGGTAATTAAAGTATGAAGCCAAGAAAAAGTAGGGATAAAAAACCTAGGATTAGATGGGGAAGCTAGAGGGTTGGTGAGGGAGTTGAAAGGGAGAGGGACGTTAGATAGAGAAACAAAAGAGAGGGCACACACATACTATTCATAGAAATTCAGCCAATGAACTAAGGTAGGGAATGACCTATGATCTATAACATTGCAATTCAAAGACTGTCAAAGGGGATAACTTAACTAAAAATCTGGGATAGTGCAACTAGAGTGTTACACATTGATTAAATTGGATACATTGGTAAATTTGCAATTCTCTACACTTTGATCCTAATTCATTTAGTTGTACAACCAAACCCCAATACAAAAATTGGCACCTATACTAGTAACTCCCAATAGAATCACAAAAACACATTAGCTTCCTCCTTTGAGACTACATTATATATTATTTAATCTATGGAAGTTTCCAACAATGTTGTATCTTAGGTGGTAAAGGCATGGGCTCCATAATGAAAGGACCCAAGTTGGAAACCTACATTGTGCACCTTGGAAATATATTACCCTGTCATGTAGGATGGCATACTGTGTGATTTAAACACCCTCTCTGGTGTGTTGAATATCGAGGGGGGCAAGGGTTTACACTTCCTGGGTGGGGTCACTGAAGTCGATCTTGTAGGGAAATTTGGCATCAAATAACGGTAGAGGAAATACAAATTTTACTACCATATTCTCCATGAACAGTTGATCGTGTCAAAAACTACTGAATGGGAAGGAGGGTTGCAAGGTTTAAGCCAGGTCCTGGAGCAAGTCCAACAACTATCTCTTGATGCAGTTTGTTTCAAGTTGCACTTGGACAACATCGGCAGCGGCCTCCTAGTTGATCATCACATACGGTGATTGACTTCGTCCTCTTGGAAGGTGGCAACGACCTCCACGCCTTTCTAATAGTCCACATGGACCACCAAGAAATCGTGTCATTCTAGTTGAATGGATAAGAAGGAGTTGTCCCTTCTAGTCAGTGTGTTAGTGTCGACTTGCTCTCCAAATTGCCCTCCCTTGCTATCCCTCCCTTTGACATGTAGGACTTTCTCGGGTTCTCATATTACTAAAAATGTGACAAGACAACAATCGTCAGAGCTTATTTTTGTGTCTCTAGAGAGCCTCCACTACCCATCTACTTATATAAGGGTCACAGTCAGGAGTTCTAGTCTGAGCGAGAGTTGAAAGGATGGAATTTCATGAATTTTCTAGAAAATGCAAACATTGAACTGGTTGGTTCACATGCGTGCCAATCGGTTTAACTCTTGAACTGGTCATTTCATAATGTTTACTATTTTCAATTTTATTGGCGATTAATATTTGATTAATGCACAACATGATGTCATCATCAATCCTTGTCCAATCGTATTGATCAACCAAATAGTTGATTCACATCCTGGATCGGTCAGTTTAGACACGAACCAATTAGCTCACTTTTTGAACCGGTCATTTTAGAGTTCTGATTGCTAATTCTAGTTCAAATTGTCTTGACACTTGAATCGATCAGCTAAACACTTGAACTAGTTGAATCACAGTCTAGTCAGTCAATTTCCTAACATTGTTGTTTAAATAGAATACCTAACACTTTAGTAATCAAGTTAAACATCATTCATGAATAACTCCTATTCCAAGTGTATCCAATGTGTATGACCCTACAAGTTCCAAGTTACAGTGGCAAGAAATGTCCATGATTGATTTATGACATCACAATCAATGAGTGGTATCTAGCAAGACATCATTGCTACCCAAGTAATCAGAAAGTTGGAGAACAACTACAACCTAAAATTTGTGATTGGTGTTATAGTGATCATATAGTTCCTTTGTCATTGATATCTAGGTTAAACTTAAGGCATGGAATTGTCATACTCTTCAATGTTTAATCCATGTTCCTTGAACTAGAGAAGACTGTCTGAGATATATGTAAGATCAATATCACATACTGACTCACATGAGCATGGGAATGCATTTCTCAGTCTCTCTTATCAAGTGGACAAGATATCATATTCTTGTAGGAGGGACAAATCCCATCTACATCACTCACAATCATCCCCATGTGTTACAATATCCCCGTGCACCACCTTTATGGAAACCCTTACTCAAGGTCACGGTGAATGATCTCAAAAAAAAATGAGAGACATGAGATGAGTGCAGTTATTTCAGTTCTGTGAACCACAATCACCATCATCTCTATGAGAGATTATTCTATCTACCAATTATTGTTTCCATACATCATTCTCAAGGTGGGTCTGTCTGATACACGGTTCTCCAACCAGTACCTATATTTTTTGTTTTCTATCTCATATCATGACTTGATGAGATTTTGTCATCAACCAACACTCTAGTTTTATGTGTTACCGATGTCTATTAGTCTTCCACAATAATGAACGACTGGGACATAACAAGAATGGATATACTCTTAACATCTATATGATCTCATTATGCAGGTCCTCAACCTGAAGACATACATCTATCATTCTTTAGACATTTATTATGTAATATCAATATCTCATAACTGAATAAACTAGAATAAATTGGAAGGTTGCCTTTAATATTAATCAAATCATTTACAAGATACGACATTACAATCATCATATGATTGGCTCTCTGGCATACATACCAATAAATCACCTATGAACTTAATCCCAAGTTATCTAACATGTCCTTCATTCATCTGTTTTGAAAGTTCTTTGTCAAGGGGTTAGCCACATTACTCTCAGTTGGTACTATGCATATCTTCACATCTCCTTATTGTAAAATCTCTTGTATGGATGGAACAACCTTTGTATGTGCTTAGAATGCTGATGTGAAATGGGTTCCTTAGCTTGCATAATATCTCCATTGTTTTTGCAATATAGATCCATTACATTGTTGATGCTTGAAACCAACCCAAGTTCTGAGATGAACTTCTTGATCCAAACAACCTCCTTTGTTTCATTGGATGCAACAATATACTCAGTCTCTATTGTAGAATTAGCAAAGGTCTCTTTCTTGGAACTCTCCTGCTTACATCTCTATTGTTTAGGTAAAACACAAATCTAGACTATGATCTATAGTCATCTTTGTCAATTTAGAAGCTTGCATCAGTGTAACCCTTTACCAAGAACTCTTCCTCACCACCATAGACAAGAAATTGATCCTTAGTTCTTCTCAATTACTGAAGAATGTTCTTCACGACAGTCTAGTGAGCTTCATCGAGGTCTGATTGATATATGCTTCTCATGCTTAAGGCATATGAGACATCTGGGCGAGTAGATAACATTTCATACATGATAGATCCAAATGCTAATGCATATGGAATCCTACACATGCTCTCCCTTTCTTCATGAGAATTGGGAAATTAAGCTCTAGAGATAGTTACACCATGATACATGGGCATGTTTCCTCTCTTTGAGTTCTCCATGTTTGAACCTCTTCAATACTTTATCAATGAATGTTCTCTAACTTAGCACAAGAAGCCTTGTAGATCTATCTCTATAGATCTTGGTTCCTAAGATGTAGGTTGCTTCACCTAAGTCCTTCATAGAGAATGTATTTCCTATCCAGGTCTTTACCATTTGTAAAATAGGAATGCCATTCCCCATCAATAGTATGTAATCCAAATACAGTATGAGGAATACAATCATGTTGCCACTAACCTTCTTGTAAGAACATAGTTCATCTTCATTTTGACCAAAGCCAAACTCTTTGACTATTTTGTCAAATTGAATATTCCAACTCTGAGATGCTTGCTTCAATCCATAGATTGACCTTTGTAGCTTACAAACTTCATTTGTATCCTTTGGATTTATAAAACACTTAGGTTGTGCCAAGTAACATCCTCAAGCAGATTCCCATTATGGAATGTGATTTTAACATCCATCTGTTGAATCTCATAGTCATGATAAGCTGCAATGGAAAACATGATCATGATGAACTTAACCATGGAAACTAGAGAAAAGGCTTCATCATAGTCAACACCTTGAACTCATATGAAACCCTTTGCAACCAATCAACCATTGTAAATTGTACGTTACCATCCATGTCACTGCTTTTCTTAAAGACCCACTTTCCCTTATGAGTTTTACCCCTTCATGTGGATCCATTAAGGTCCATACCTTATTGGTGTACATGGATTCCTTCTCATTTCTTATGGCCTCAAGCCATTTCTTAGACTCTAGACCCTTTGTAGCTTCTAGGTAGGTAGTTGGTTTATCATCAATGATAGACTTTTCACCTTCTTGAGTCACTAGATGAAGAAATATATTTGACTCAAGGAATGTCCTACTGGATCTATGGGGTTCTTGTGTTACATGAGGAATTTAATATTCCACAATAAATTATGACTCTCTATGTTCCTCTTGTACCTCTATAGGTTCAATGTTTTCTTATTATTCTCAAACTTCTTTGAGCTCAACTTTCCTCCCACTAATTCCATCATAAATAAATTTATTTTTGAGGAATACAACATCTCTGGCAACAAACACTTTGTTGTCAAATGGGGTATAAAAGTAGTGTCCTTTGATTTCCCTAGGATATCTAACAAAATAACATTTATCAGATTTAGGTCAAAGCTTTTAGGTCCTACTTTCTCACATAAGATTCACAACTCCAAATCTTCACAATATACACATTGGGATGCTTCCCATATCATATCTCATATGGTGTCTTTTGAATCTATTTAGATGGTACACAATTTAGTGTAAATGTGGCGGTTTCCAGAGCATAACCCCATAAGGAAGTTTGAAGATCAAGAAAACTCATAATAGATCGCACCAGATCTAATAATGTGTGCTTTCTTCTTTCTAATACACCATTGTGTTGTAGTGTTCTATGTGGAGTCCATTGTGATACAATATCATGATCTCACAGAAGGTCCTCAAACTCTTAGGTTAAGTACTCTCCATCTCGATCTAAACGAATTGCCTTAATACTTTTACCAAGTTGGTTTTATACATCATTCATGAAATCCTTGAACTTTTTAAGAGTTTATGACTTATGTTTCATCAAGAAAACATAACCATACCTATTGAAGTCACAAGTAAAGGTAATGGAGTACTGATAACAACTCTAGCATTTGTTCTAAAAGGGCCCACACGTCAGTATGTATGAGTCCTAATAGATTAACATCCCACTCATTGTTTCCAGTGAAGAGAGTCTTTTTCATCTTTCCTAAGAAACAAGAATCGCATGTCTCTATTATTTTGAAATCAAAATATTCTAGATAACCATCTTTTTGGAGTTTAGAGATAATATTCTCATTAATGTTCCCTATACAGCAATGCCAAAGATATATTTTGTTTTAGTTATCAAGTTTTCACTTTTTGGTATTAACATTATAACTTTTCCATAAAATAAAGACCATAAGACATTGGGGCTCTACCATAAAAGATATCATCCTTTAAAATAGAACATTGACCATTCTTTATATGAAATTCATATCCATTCTTGTCCATACATGGTATAGAAATACTGTTTCTATTTATGGAAGGTACAAACTAGAAGTTCTTTAACTCTATTACAAGCCATGGGGGTAGATATAAATTATAGGCCTTACCTATTGTGGCAGTAACTCTTGCTCTATTTGCAATGTACAGTTCAAACTTGCCCATTCGTAAAGGCTTACTTATTTTTAGATCCAGCATATTCAAACATATGTGAGATCCACATCCTCTATCTAGCACCTAAGTTGAAGAAGTAAACAAATTTATCTCAATAATGTATATATCTGAAGTGGAGATCTCTATCCCCACCTTCTTCCTCATTTCCTCTAGGTATAGAGGGAAATTCTTTATCTAATGTACATGATGGTGATAGTGGTATCAATAGCCTCCCTTGTTCAACCCTCCCTTTGCTTTGAGTGCCAAAAACTTGGATTTCTGGTCATCTTTAGAACTCTTCTTAGCTTTGCCTTTACCCATATATTCCCCTTTACTTTGTTGATCATCATCACGGATTTGGATGTGTCCTTCTTCATTTGCGCTTCAGCATTTCTCAACATGCCAAGAATTCTGACAACAGCTTGTCAAAATTGTTCATGTTGTAGTTAATGACAAACTAGCTATATCACTTTAGCAGTGACTATATAATCACATCTATGGCCAACTCTTAACCCAAGGGAAATCCTAGTCTAGCAAGGTTCTCCACATACCCAATAAGTTTGAGTACATAGGGACGTATTGGATCTCCTTCTTCCATGTTGTACTCGAATAGCACCTTGGATTCATCATACCTCTCTTGTCTTGCCTAGTCTTGGTACATGTTCTTAAGATGTGTTAGCATCTCAATAACATCCATGTTTTCATGTTGTCTCTACAACTCATAGTTCATTGAGCATAGAATCATTCCCTTGACATATATGACATCTTCAGGGTGCTTCTTATAAGCATCCATGTCAGCCTTAGGTGCAGTGCAAGCAAGTTCAGCTAGTTCTAGTGTCTCCATGACATAGAGCTTGTGCTCTTCTATGAGAACAATTCTCAATGTCCTAAACTATTCATGGAAATCATTCCCATTCAACTTGTCCTTCTCAAGGACTGGTCACAAGGAAAACATGTTATTAGTTTCCATTTGATTCCATAAGAAAAGTTTGCAATTTTTTAAAACATTTTTATTTGATTTGATTAAAATGAAATTTGATGATGTTTAATTAGGCCTTTAATTAATTATCACTTCCATGATTTTGTTCAAATCGATAGCCTTCACATATCAATTTGGAAGATTGTAGGTACAATCTTATTGTGAGCCAAGACCCAAAACAAATTGAGTTATTACACGACCAACGCCAGTTTCCATAATCAATCATGAAGGTAAGCAACTTTTGGCAAGTGCATCTTATGTAATTCTTGGATAGATGGTACACACAACTTTTTGCCATAGTCCTTTGCATGATTCTAGGTACTTAATCTCATTAAGCTCACCTAGTTAAGTCTGACCCAAAAGCTAATGTGATAGTGATTCACCTTAATTGGAGGCCCACATGACTACCATCACACTTCCACGAGATAGATAGTGCACCCACATCTAGTCAATCAAGTTTTTTATGTATGTTGCTTATGTAAATCATCTTAGACTTAATATTTTATTGAGGGATTTTATATTTATATATATACATATATGCAATCACCACATACTATTTGTATCATATACATACTATATCCCACAAAAAACATGCAATTATAAAACACAAGTGATGGTTATGGCCATATCATTATAATTCCTTAGAGCCATAATGAATTACTACCACATATAGTCCACATTACATGTAACAACCTGTTGTTGATGAACATATATGTTGGAACCAGTTTGGAACAACTAGTTCAACTCTTGAACCGATCGATTGGCCTCCTAGTCGGTCAGTTGGTTTCTCAAATCGATCGTCTAGTCTATGGTCCAAATGACATTTGGACACCTCCAGCTGAATGGTTGGGCCACCATCCAATTGGCTCGGCTCCTCCTATCATCTGGTCATCTCGGTCCTCTAGTCAATTGGTTCTTCTTCTGAAATGGGTAGTTCGTCTAGTTTTGAGCGTCTTCTTTGCCATAACAAGAATTAGAACTATCCTAATCGTATTAAACATATAACATGATAATAACAAAACCTCAAGTTACATTTCAGGGGAGTATAGAAGGAAAGAATTAATACTTTTACATATGAAAAAGAAGAGAGCGGCTCAGTATGAAAGCCAAGATATAAGCAGGAACAACAACCATCCAATCAAGCAGAAAGGTCTAGGGGGTTACTGGCCATGACCATGCTAACATCCACCATCAAAACTAATTTTAGGGTGACATGTATAAATTTATATATATATATATATACATATATATACACACACTTCAAATATATATATATATATATATGCATATATATATTTATATATATGTTAGTTGGAATCGTATGTGGTATTTAATCAGATATACACATTAATCATTTAAATATTTGTATCACATGTGATGGATAAATGATAAAACAAAAATCTGATCATATCAATTAGATCTCAAAACATAGTAAGTTGGTGTGGCTTTGATACCACTGTAGGGAAATTTGGCATTAGATACGGAATTAATAAAAACTTCATTATAATATTCCCCTTGAATAGTAGATCATGTCAAATACATTCTAATGGGAAGGAGGGTTGCAAGGATTATACCTGGTCCTGGAGCATGTCTAGGGACTATCCCTTGTTGTAGTGAGCTTCAAGTTGCACTTAGACGACGTCAGAAGCAGCCTCATAATTTATCATCGCAGACAACGATTGACTTCATCCTACTCGTGGGTGGAAATAGACTCCTTGCCTCCATAGTAGTCCTCATAGACCATCGGGAACTCTTGTATATATTCTAGTGGAATAGACAAGAACGAGTTGTGTCTTTTATTCAACGTGCTAGCACAGACTTTCTCTCCCAATTGTCTCTCCCTTGCCTCCCTCCCATTGTTGGGTAGGACTTGATTGGGTTATCACATTACCACAACTGTGAGAAGACAATAATTGTTAGATCTTATTGTTATGTCTCTATAAAGCCTCAACCACCCCTCTATTTATAAGAGGGTTAGGGTCAGGAGTTCTAGTCTGAGTGGGAGTTGAATGGATAGAATTTCATGAATTTTTTGGAACCTAGGAACCTTCACCCGATTGGTTCACTACTAAAGCGGTCAGTTCACTGCTGAGCCGATCAGTTCAATATTGAGCTAGTTATTTCAACTCTTGAATTGGTCATTTCACAATGTTTCCTATTTGCATTGGTAGTTAATATTTGATTAATGCAAAATATGACATCAACATCAATCCTTGATCCAATCATATTGATCAACCAAAAGGTCAGTTCACAACCTGAACCAATTAGTTTAGACATTTGATCATATTGGTTCATTTCTCGAAGCATTAATTTTAGAGTTCTAAATGCCAATGTTGGTTCAAATTGTTTGACACTTGAACAGATCGGTTCAACACTCGAACTGGTCAGTTCAGTCCAGTCAGTCAACTTCCAACCATTGTTGTTCAAATTTAATGCCAAACACTTTAGTAATCAAGAAAACTTTTATTCCAAGGTTATCCTATGTGTGTTACCCTATAAATTCCAAGTTACGTATGTAGCGAATGTCCATAATTGATTTATGACATCACAAGCAATAAGTGGTATCTAGAAAGACATCATTGCTACCCAAGTAATTGGAAAGTTGTAGAACAAATTCTACCTGCAATCTATTATTGGTGTTACAATGATCGTATAGTTCCTTTGTCACTGATATCTAGATTAAACTTGAGGCATGAAATCGCCATCCTCTTCAATGTTCCCTGAACTAGAGTATACTGTCTAAGATATGTCTAAGCTCAATATCACATATTGACTAACATGAGCATGGCCATGCATTTCGTAGTCTCACTTATCAAGTAGCCAGAATATCATACTCCTGTAGGAGGGACAAATGCCATCTACATGACTCACAACCATCCCCATGTGTCACAATGCACCTGAGCACCACTTTTATGGCAACCCTTATTTGAGGTCATAGTGGATGATGTCAAAGTACATCGAACAACATGTGATTAGTGTAGTGATTTTAGGTCTAAGAACCACAATCACCACCATCACTATGAGAGATAATTCTGACTACCAATCATGGTTTCAATGAATTATTCTCAATGTGGGTCTGTTTGAAAGACTATTCTCTAACAAGTATCCACATAGTGGACTGACATGTTTTGACAGAACCATTCTACATCGGGTGTCTTTGCAAGGAGTATGAAGGAATCCATAGTTAAGAAACTTTTAATAATAGAGATCCCATCTCTAGAGTAGACATATTATCTAGTGCCACGTGCTTTCCTCGAGCCAAATTATCCATCAACTCTGACGATAGATTAGACAACCCTTATCTCCCATATCTCACCAAGATATCTTCTACATGGTGACATGGTCATGGTGGAAGAGGAGGTAAAATGTTTGTCTAGAGGAAGAGTTCAACTTTATTGTGCCTATTGTATCAAAAACAATCACTACAAGGAGACTTTCTACAAGCTCCATGGCTTCCCTCCAAGGGTTTCCACTACAAATATTTTCTCTATTGGTGAATCTTTTGAGCAGCCCATTTGTTAGATCAAGATAAGTGATGAGGATTATAGTCAATTTCTCCAACTCTAGGCATCCTAATATGCATCTTCCTCTCATATCCTATGCTCGTAAGTTTGGATCATCAAGACATCTACAACTTGCATATCCCAATTTAACCATATAAGTTCATCTTCTTGGGTTCTTAAATCAGGTGAAATAGATCATGTTACATGTATATCCATCCTAGTCTCAAACCTATACACCAACAAAGCCAATACATCCAAATTCACCATTGATAATGGTTCTTCAGTCTCTGTCTAAGACACATGAACTATTTCACATCTTCCAAATATTACCCTACAATCTCTATTTTTTCATATTTTCCCAATAATTTACTATCCATTAGTAGTTAACTCATCATCTATGAGCATCGATCATATTTTGATTGTTGCTTTACATAGGATATTTGAATAGAAGCATTTCTAGCATTTAGGCATGGTAGGGAAGATACAAAAAGATGAGCTCTACAAGAATTTAGGGACAGTAGGATAAAAGAAAAAAAATCATAAAAATGTGGGTGTTTAGATATATAACATGTAGATCCCTATGAAATAGAAGCACTGAGACATATGGGTTAGGGAAACCACGTGGAGAGGAAGAAAAATAGTATGGTGCACCTTTTCTTACTTTTTGGTAGTTTACATATTAGTATATGGTCTTTTCTAATTGGAAATGACAACTCGGGTAAATATGCAACATGATATATATAGAGGGGGTGAATAGATCTTATATAAAAACTTATTCAGATTAAAATATAGGAGGTTAGATTGCAACTTTCTTAAAAAGATAATGCAAGGAAAGAAAGTTATATGGATAAAGAAGGAAAACCACAAGAGACACCTGAAGTAGAGTGGTTCTGTCAAAATATATCAGTCTACTATGTGGTTGCTCCCAACTAGGGATTTTTAACCTATATTTTATTCCTTTTGTTTAACCGATACAAAATACATGAAATTAACTGGAGTCTTTTTGTGGATCAAGGCAACCCTCCTTTTAAAGATCAAGGAGAACTTACAAGAAGGAGTAGATCACAATCAGCCTCCCACCTTAGTTGCAGTCTTCTCACAAGTAGTAGCTCCAATAACGCTTCCCAATAGTCTTCTTCCCAAGAAGTAGTTGGAAGCAACACTATGGAGTAGATCACAATTAGCATCCTCCTTGGATGCAACCTTCTCATCAGAAGTATCTCCAATACGCTTCCCAATAGCCTTCTTTCCAAGAAGTATTTGGAAGCAATAAAAGTAGAGTAGATTCGATCAATATTTACAAGTATTAACACCAAGAAGCTTCTTCACAGCCTTCTCTCAAGAAGTTGTAAGAAGAACCAAGAACAATAATGGTGAATAAGAGAAGAAGAAGGAATTACAACTCTTCAAGATATACAGTATGAATCTCTCTATGAACAAGTACTAAATTACAGAGCATGGCTTCATAAGGCAGACGGGAACTATTCTTGGAGTTCAGCCTACCACGTTTTAAGAGAAGGAAAGGAAAAGGTATGTCAGGGAGACTGGGGGTCAATATGGAAATTACAGGTTCCAACTAGGATACGTTTCTTTGCCCGGCTAGTCACCCATGGAGCTCTGTTGACAAACGAAAGGCATGTGGCGAGGCATATGACCATGGACGGGTTATGTCCTAGATGCAGGAAAGAAGATGAATCACCTATCCATGCGCTGAGAGACTGTGAGAAGGTTAAGGAAATCTGGAGGCATTTTCTAAACACCGGAGATCAGGTTCAATTCTTTAGGCCGACCACCACAGAACGATGGCTGAAAATAGCACAAGGCAAATTGAACATCACAAAGGAGAAGTTCTGGATCACCTGCTGCAATGTGTGGGGGTTCGGGAATGCAGAGATCTTTGACGGTGAGGTCAAGCCGTTGGAACACCAAATCTGATACATTCAGAAGGCAACTATGCTTACTACTGAAGCATGGGTGGGGAACAACTTGACTCAACGACCGACTAAATCGCGCAGCTGGAGCAAACCGAAGCACGGAACGATCAAGCTGAACGTCGACACAGCAGTACACAACAAGGGTGCAGCGGTAGCTTTAGTAGCTAGAGACTCACAGGGCTATTGGCTTGGGGGTTGGTCGAAGAAGATAGAATGTTCATCTGTTACGGCCGCGGAGTTAGCAGGAATACACCTAGCCCTCGAGCAAATTCGGATACACGCATGGAATTCCTGCATAGTGGAAACAGACTGCTTGACGGCTGTGCAGCTGTGCGACGAGGAGGCTGACAAGTTCCCTAAGTACACGTACTGGATGAGTCGACTGAAGAAGGAGAAGTCGGAAAACGTGATAATACAATATGTAAATCGAGAGAGCAACTCCATTGCGGACAAGCTTGCCAAACATCAACTACGCTGCAGCTCGCAGCATGAGTCTTTTGACACACCTCCTAGCTGGGTCATGAACACATACTTTTTAGAAGGGCCCTCTAATTACACGTCAGAAAGCAGTGAAGCCCTGCTTGTAAATCAAATATGTAATGGGAGTAGTGCCGCATGTACGAGCTGATTAAATAAAGTCGATAGTTACCTCCAAAAAAAAAATTATATCCAAATAAATAGTAAAAAAAGTTGAGCTCCGGTTTTACAATATCATTGACCATTAATACAAAATACTAATAGATAAATATGTTAATGATATGTTTTAATAATGTAATTATATACCATTTTGAGCAATTAATATCATTACATAAACTCTTTAGACTGTAAGTGTGAATTACTGAAAAAGAAAGAAAAACAAAAGAGATCATGCCGTTAGCACATTGGTAACAAAAGTTTTTTACTAAAATTTTGGATACTACAAGGGAATTTCCCAATTTTGACAAAAGTGATGTGGTATACCGAAGAAACTCTTTTTATTTAGGGTGTGGTATGGGAGAGTTTGTCATATGCGATAACTAGCGTTCTACATCCGATGATTCTTACGCACTAATAACTAGCGTTCTACGTCGGATGATTCTTAGGCTCTCTAAAAATAGATGGCGGAGACAGCTTCGGCTCTCTGTTTTTCTCCCAAAAATGGGGGCCGGTGGTACCGCCACCACCGGCATTAGCTAACACAGCCTGAGAAGACAGGAAAAACCGTCGGAACACAGTCGGGACAAAACCGCCACTGTTACGACGTTCATCCAGCTAAACCAACCCATTGTCTTTATTAGCTTGCCGGCCGAAAAGGTCAAGGTGTCTCGATTATCTGCACGTCGTCGATCAGGCGAGGTCGAAATGAGCTCCTTGTGTCATTGGCCTGCCATCCCGGCTCTCGTCCTCCTCCTCTCCGTCTTCACCACCTCCACGGATGCGGCTGGCGCTACAACTCCATTGGGCAATCTCAAGCCCATGGTCCTCGACGCCCCTTTGCTGACATCCAAGATTGCTACCAACCGCACAATCCTTGTGGACATCACAGGCAAGGAGGAGTTCACGTCGGTACAAAAGGCCATCGACTCCGTCCCCGAAGGTAACAAAGAGTGGGTCATCATTCACGTCCGGAAGGGCACCTACAGAGAGAAGGTGGTCATACCAGAGAGCAAGCCCTTCATCTTCCTGAGGGGAAACGGCAAGGGCAGGACGCATATCGTGTGGAACCAGAGCGCCGATGACAATGTCGCGTCTGCCACCTTCTCTGCCCTTGCAAGCAAATTCGTCGCTTTTGGAATTAGCTTCAGGGTACGTTTGCGTCAATCAATTAAGCTCAAATAAATGAGAATTTTCTTACATACACGTAAGATATTAATAAATATTTATAACTTGACGCAATCAAACAGAACGATGCTCCAATTGGCGAAGCCAACACCCCCAATAACCAATCCGTGGCCGCCATGGTCGCCGGCGACATGTCCGCCTTCTACCACTGCGCGTTCTACAGCCCCCACAACACCCTCTTCGACCGCACAGGCAGGCACTATTACGACAACTGCTACATTCAGGGTTCCATCGACTTCATCTTCGGCCGGGGCCAATCTCTGTTCCAAGAATGCGAGATCTTCGTGGTGTCCGACCGTCGGAAGCCCGTGACGGGGTCAATCGTGGCCCAGAACCGCGAGGAAGCCGACGACGCAGGCGGGTTCGTGTTCGTCGGCGGGAAGGTGTACGGGGTTAGGGACGTGTACCTTGGTAGGCCCAAGGGGGAGTTCTCAAGGGTGGTGTTCGTCAAGACGTACATCTCCAAGACCATCATGCCGGAGGGGTGGACGACGTGGAGCTACGACGGCAGCACACAGTAAGCGATGTTTGATTTAACACCCGGTCCTGTTCTTCGATTTCTCAATTTCTATCGTGATAATATTTCTTCCACTTTTGTCGCAACAGAAACGTGCTGTGCGGCGAGTTTGATTGCCGCGGTCCCGGCGCCGACCAATCTAAGCGGGTCTCATGGGCAAGGAAGCTCAAGGAACAGGACGTTAAGGACCTGACCAGCATCAAGTTCATCAATGGTGACGAATGGCTGCCGGCCTTTAATGAGATTAACTAGAGTCGCGCCCATTAAAAATATGCTCTGCATTGGATTAGTGAAGCTTCTTTGTGGATATACACTGCAACACGGAGGAATACGAATGAAAAATTGATATCAAGTTCTTGCAATGGTAGCCTACAAGGGGACGGGATGCTGCAATATCTACAAGCTGCTTACTCCGATCACAGACCATGAACATGAAGAGATTGTAATTATGAAGCCTCGCCCTTCGCCCTTCGCCGTTAATTGACAGATTTAAAGATTTGTAATACGATATATTTTAAGAGATGTTTGCACTTACAAATATAAGAGAACAATTATTATTGAGTATATCTATCTAGTTGCACTTGGTAAAAAACAGTAAGAAGGAGCCATTGTTGGTCTTGCGTTGTATTTCACTAATGAAAGCATCTCTTAAGGTTAAGACATTTTTTATTGATACAATGAAACTTTATCAAATAAAAGCATCTCTTAAGCTTAAGATTATAACTAACAATATCCTAGTTGTCTGTTTGCTGCAAAGGCTGTGGTTCAAGCAAGCGACAACGGATGTCAAGGTGGTCACATTCAATATCTCGATAGATCTATAAGAAAAGATTGATACCAATCAATGGAAAAAGAAAAGATCTTTGCATTCTTCACGAAGATAAACTCTACCTTCACGGACTCCTCAGTATTATACTCAGAAAACCAACTTATCTAGGGAAACACGTCACTAGTTAGGGTTACCAGTCCTGTCAAACATTAGTACAAAACTCATCAATGCCCTTCTATACCTCACACATTGTGAAAACAATCATAACCCTGAAAGACCTAACGACGAGCTTCTTGACAAGCAACTCACCTCCCTTAGTGCATCTAAATCATTACCCACAATTTGACAAGCATTGCAATACCCATCTGAGCATAATGGTCTCTAGGATGATTCCAACCATTGTACTAGACAAGAAGATACTAAGGACATTCATCTAGAGTAGAATGGCTCGTGGGACTAGTTAAGACAAGGATGGCCACATGGGACACATCCAGTTGAGAATATATGTATCCTAACGGCATCCCAACTTTCATGATCATCTAGGCACTCTACATTATTTCCACATCTTTGGATCAATCCTCATGACATCATATGATTAGAGCCAAAACTCAACAATCCATAACCTGGAAAAGCCTTAACTCCTATAAAGCCTTTATAATTACATTGTTGGGACAGCCCTTTCCCCACTAAAATAATCTAGCATTGAGTCATCTGGAGTAAGTTCAAACATAAATTTGACTCTTTCTTGGCATAACTTTTGTTTATATATATATAACCAATGTTATCCTTCTTGTCAATCTTCATGAACTAAATGTCTTGGAATCAACCAACTCACAAACCTTGTGAAACCTCACATCAATATGATTTGTTTATGCATGTAATTTTGATATTTTCTAAGAAGTGCACATTCCAGGTGTAACAATATGACCGCATTTACTATCAATTAAATCCCAACCACACCAAGTGCATGCGCAATCACAAAGCCTCCTTGACATATTCAATAAGTGCAATATATGTCACTTATGTTGTTGATAAGGCATAAATGGTATACATAGTTAATCTCCAACATATATGTCATCTGGCATATGTGTACACAAAACATGTATATGAACTCTTACTTTCCACATTACCCACATAGTCAAAGTAGACATACCCTTTAGCATTAAGTAAGTCTACCTTAAATGCAAATTTAAGCATCTATGTTTGTTTTAGATACATGTATATCGACTTCACTACCATAGAACACTTCTTTGTAGGATAATTCATATATATGCTTAATGTTAGAGTTATTAGCTTATTATGCATATGGGATCAAGCATACTTGACCCATTATGGTTTGAGTCCACTTCCTTGTAAGTGTTTTCTCTCCTATATATGGTAGTGGGGTATTGTCTAATTATCCATCGCATTAGCCTCCATCTTATTTTATATATAGTATCAGAGGATATATCCTACTCCTAAACCTAGAGAGAAATAGAGATTGCATGCCCCTCTGGGTGGAAGTCATCTTTTCTTGGATTGGCCACCCTCTAGGCATCATCTCAACCTCCAAATAACATTTCCATCCTTCTCTCCTGACCAACCATTTTGGTGGAGGCTACCATTGATAGTCGTGATTCATGCCAAGGGTGTCGAGTAACCACGTGCTGAAATACCCCTTCTTTGCAACATGTACAACTCATGGATGTTGAGACACTCTAGGTTTATCTAACCAGGGCACTTAATCACCTGATTTCCCTCCCCCTCTACACCCTATATCAATTAAATTGGAGCTTGACAAACTTGAAGGCCATCATAACATGACGCTTTCACATCTCATCCTAGAACGCTTCCACATCTCTTCTACTTGGAGTTGTAGGGAGGTAGGGAGCCTATGAGATTATCATCCACAACATTTGAGGCCCCCGAGTTGTCTGCTCTTGAGATTGATGTCCCCCTGCTATTCAATACCAATGAGATTAATAAGAAATTGGAATGACTACAAACTATGGAGTTAGAGAGGTATGCCTTCCCCATCATGTGTCCCCTATCCATATATATAGTCTGATTACACTTTCTAATCAAATTTCCATTTTTTTGTGAACTATGGAGTTGGGACTTAGGAGACCTACCTTATTTTGTTTGGTAAATCATCCAATTGAGATTTAAAGAGAATTCTCTTTCTCTGTAACACATCTTTGTTTGCCTTTCTACAACATTCTGAGAGTAGTCTCCCTCTTTTAGTTCCTACATTTTCTTGTACGATCTAATGATAAATAGTATTCTCCCTTAATTTTGTTGTGTCTGCCACCTCCATACATATTGTACCTATTGCTCAGATCCTTAATCAAATCTGGTTTTTAACCTAATTAGATACCTTAGGGCTGGACAAATGTGCCTTTTGGGGTCATATAAGGATCCATTTATTTTCTTGACTTGGAATTGTCTAATCTAGGGATGTTGTGTTGGGTTTTGGATATGTCACACTCTAATTTTGATAGTACAAATATTTCCCATAAATGTTACTAACAGTGTAAATTTAGTATTTTAGGTGATCAAGAAACTTAGACAAGATTTCACATCAAATTGTACCATGAGTGTACCTTGTATTAATTATTTTTATACAACTTATTAGGAATGATGTAAGAATAAGTGATAGCACTATCCTATCCTAAATCCTTATCCACACTCACATCAACTCTTTAGGATAGTTAGGTGCCATTGGAAAAATCATTTAATGTGTTTACCAAAATTAAGATATGCATTTATAGGGTCTTTTTCATTCGAACTCTTTGTTGACCGAATTCCATTTTGGTCAAAATATACTTCGATTGCGAATGAGTCATTGTTGAAATATAGCCATTGAAGAAAATAACCATTGTATTTTTTTAGAGGAGACTACCTCTCAGTCGAACTAGAGTTTACCAGAGATACAATTCACCATTTTTTAATATAGTCATTGTAAACTCGACTTTTAATATTCTAATAGCTAATATAGCATTTGTCTTGGTCTAAACACTCCCAACAACTACCTTGACTATTACTATGTATTTCCTATATATAGAAGTGTCTTTTGGACACTTAGGACATACATTTGACGCACATACTCTTGAGCAAACTATCAAAAGCTATCTTTCTCAAAGGTTAGAATTCTATGTTTCCATCTTCATATCCAAGCTATAGATCAAGTAGTGGCATACTCCACCAAATATAGCCTTTCATGTCCTTGTGGAGAGATTGATCATCACTTGTTCATAGATAGATTCATATTGTATATCTTGAAGAGTTGTATTTCCTTCTTCCTCTCTTATTCACCATTATTGTTTTTGGTGCGTCTTACTACTTCTTGAGAGAAGTCTATGAAGAAGCTTCTTGGTGATACTACTTGCAAGAAGATTGCATCCAAGGAGGATGCTGATCATATCTACTCTATTATGTTGTTTCTAACTACTTCTTGGGAACAAGGATGTTAGGAAGTGTATTGCAGCAACTTCTGGTGAGAAGGCTACATCCAAGGAGGAGACTAATTTCCATCTACTCCATAGTGTTTCTTCCAACTACTACTTGGGAAGAAGGTTGTTGAGAAGCATTATTGGAGCTATGACTTGTGAAAAGGATGGAACTAAGATGGGTGGTTGATTGTGATATACTCCCTCGTGCAAGTGCTCCTTGATCTTTAAAAAGAGGGTTGTCTTGATCCACAAAAAGACACTAGTTGATTTTATGTATTTTGTATCAACTAAATGAAAGAAATAAAATACAACTTGAAATACCCTACTTGAGAACAACCACATAATAGATTGACGTCTTTTGACAAAACCACTATGTCTCTTATGATTTGCCTTCTATATCCATATAACTTGCTTTAAATTTCCACTGCATTATCTTTTTAAGCAGTTGAAATTTAAATTTCTTGTGTTTTAAATTGAAAAAGTTTCTATATAAGATCTATTCACCCCTCCTCGAGATCTATCAAGTGGTATCAGAGCCGATCTTCAAGGAGGAGTAATACATCTTGAAGGATGGGGGGAAATTATTGAGCCATCTCAATCTTGAATGATCATATGCAACCTACTGACCTCTAGTGTTTGACAGAGCAGACTACATATATTGAAAGAAAAGGATGTAATATTACTTCCAAGGTATTGGCTTCAAGCTATGGAAATGGTTGCCTTACTATACAAACCTCCTATGGTATAGATGAGAAATGGGATCCATAAACTATTATAAAGGCAACTCTGAATGCCAGAGCAGTAAGCATTTAAAGTCTTATCTATATCCTAGTCAATTTAATAGAATATATTCATGTGAAACCACATATGATATCTAGTGAAAACTTTCTGTTACCCATGAATAAACTCTACAAGTTAAAAATACAAAGATTACTATGTTGAAACATAAATTTGAATTATTTCACGTCTAAAATTGAGAGTATTTCTCAAATATATACCATATTTTCTAATCTAATAAAATATTTGAGTGATTTAGGAAGACTTGTATCAAAAGAAGAGCAAGTCTCCAAGGTTCTTAGGTCTCTACCATCAAAACTCAAAGATAAGGTCACCACTAATTATAAGAATCCAATGACCTTTCAAAATTATAAATGGAACACATTATTAGGAACTTGGTAACACATGAAGTGAAGCTTCAAGAAGAGGCTAGAATAGAAGAAGAAGAAGAAAGGCTTGCTGATAAAAAGCGTGTGTCATTCAAAGAAAGAGCTTCAATGTCATATTCTCCTGGAAACACATCTAGTGGTGAAGAAGAAATATATCATAAAGGTAAGAAATATATACATTCTTCTTCTAACAAAAATGTTAGATCTTTTTCCACCAGATGCCACATATGTGGAGAGAAAGGACATAGAAATATGATTTCCCAGAACTCAAGAAGAAGAAAAAGAAAAACTCTAAGGATAAGAAGAAGAAAGCATATCATGCAACTTGGGATGACTCTTCAAACTCTGATGTAGTGATTAAGAGATATGCCATCATGTAGTTGAATGTTTAATTGCCAAACATGATGAAAATGATGAACAATAAGAAGAAAATTCACAAGGTAATGATGATGAGGGATCTCTCTTTATTTTTTAAAATTGAACTTACACAACTCGTTGAACTTATGTTAGACAAAATTGGAAAATGTAAGGAAAAGAAAAATAAATTATATACTATTTTTGATTCTTTAAACAAAGAAATTAATGAACTAAATGATCTAAATGCAAGTGAAAAGATGAAGATATATGAACTTGTTTCGCAGAATACATCATTGCAAACTCATGTGAGTACTATTTTAGATAAATTGAGTAATATGGAGAAACAACATTTAATTATGATCTCATAATTAAAAATAAATGATGGGTCAAATGAGAAAATTGATACTTGTGAAGAAAACATTTCTAGTACAAGAAAATGCTTAATTTATACTACTTAAGATTCTTTGAATCTTGCAAGGAAAATGAAAATCTTAAGAAGTCTTTACAAATATTTTCATATAGGAGAAATATGTTGAACAATATGTTGCATTCTCGTATTCATGTTGGGACTTATGGACTTTGTTACATTTCGAAACATGATGAAAGAAAGAAAAAGAGAGGTCCTTTTTTAATTTAAATCAAAATCTAGTTCTTTAGTTCCGATAAATAATTTCACTTTTCATGGTTGTGGGAGATTTGGGCATCATGCATTCTCATACTAGTTGACAACAACATGGTTTGGGTCCCTAAAACGTTTCTTTAGATAAGAATTGAAGGATCATGAGCTTAACAGATAACTTGTTGATCTTGTTTATGGTTTTTTTATAATTGATTATATCCTAATTCTACATTTTATTAAAACCATTATCTTGGTGCTTAGTTTATTCAGTTATCTTTCACATTGGTTTTTCAAAATTCTTTACATGAAATATAATTTTATTTGATATATCTATCATAATGTCTCAATTCATACTTTGAGCTTAACTTTTTTATGGATATGAGGTTAGGGGGTGGGGTGCTCAAAGTTATTTGATAAACTTGCATATCTATAACAATTTTTTTATGGCAATTCTCTATATCAATATGGTCTTAACAACCCTTATATTTGGTCTAGAGATTCTGTAGCAATCTCATTCTATGCTTAATGGATTCTTTAAATCAATATGGGATTAACATCCGTTATATTTGATTTATAGATTTTCTTGTTCACTTCATATTAATATACTCTTTATCATTTATGGGATTAACATCCCTTGAAAGTGAGTGGAAATCAATTTAGGTTTTACCATTGGTGTTTTATGGAAAACTCTATATCACAGTGGACTTAACATTCCTTACTATTGGATTAGAGTATCTTTATGAAAGTTTGTACTTAATGTGATCTTTTTATCATGAAGGACTTAACATTCCTTTAATAGGTAATTTTTTTACTATTTGATGTTCCTTGATCACAAACGGATTTTTGTGTATACGTCTTATGAAATATATCTTGTTTTGTTTGGTACATATTTATTTTTCAGTAGTTACATATTCCCTCATCAAAGTTACTATATTGCTGAGGGGGAGTGTCTCCTTGAAGGGGAGCATTGGTAAATATAAAACCCTTTTGTACTTTGATAAAGGGGGACAAGAATCCATGAAGATATATTTGAATATATACAACTACAATTTAAAGTTATAATGATCTAGATTGTTTATTTTCAAATTCTCTTATGAAAATATTTGCCATCATCAAAAAGGGGGAGATTAGTAGCTTTTTGGATATGCCACACTCTAATTTATATGATGAAAATATTTCCAATTTATTTACTAATAATGTGATTTAGTATTCAGGTAATCAAGGAACTCAGGAAAAATTCCACATCAAGTTGCACCATGAATGTACCTTGCATTAATTTTTGTTATACAAATTGCTAGGAATGATGTAAGAACAAGTGATTATGAACACTATAATATCCTAAATCCTTCTTCTACACTCACATCAAGTCTTTAGGATAGTTACGTACCATTAAAAAAATTATTTAATACGTTTTCCAAAATTTAAGATATGCATTTATAGAGTATATTTTGGTCAAACTTTTTGTTGAACGAATTCCATTTTGGTCAAACTATAGTTTGATTGAGAAAGAGTTGTTATTAAAATGTAACCTTTGCAAAAAAAAATAGCGGTTGCAATTTTTCAGAGGAGACTACCTCTCAGTTGAACTACAATTCGACCGAGACCCAGTCCACTATTTTGCAACCTAGTCATTATAAACTCGACTTATTAACATCCTCACGACTAGTTTAACATTTATCTTGGTCTAAACACTCCCAACAGATAAATTGACCATTTCTAAGTGTTTCCCATACATAGGAGTGTCTTATGAACACTTAGGATATAAAATAAACACACATACACTTGAGAAGACTATTACATGCTATCTTTTTCAAAGTTTAGAATTCTATATTTCTATCTTCAGATCTAATCCATAGCTCAAAGTATTGTCATACTCCACCAAATATAGCCTTGCCTATCCTTGTAGAGTTATTAATCTTAAATATGTTGTCTCTTGGGTTCAATCTTAAATTATACTTTGATAAGATATGTCTTCTTGAGGGTGGGGTTGTTGTACATTTTGTCAAGGTAAAACAAAGGGATTTCATCCCTAGGTAATTTGTCATGTGAAAATGACCACATCAATGGTCTTGCTTATTCAAATCAGTCTCTTGTGTTGATGGCTACAACTATTTGTGTCTGATATCCAGGAAAAGAATAACATCGTATACCATTTGATGAAGGACCTTAAAAATTAGACCCTTGATATCAAAAACCCCAAGGTTGCTAAATTATTACAATATATTGATAATGAAGATGATGATGTAATCATCTTGGAAGACACATCTGACCTTAAACTCGAGGCAACCAATTTTGTTTCTTTGATAAGAACACCACTTGATGAAGAATCTCCCAAACATATAACCAAGTTGAAAATAGATCTAGGATAAGATTTAGTACTTGTTCATAGAGAGATTCATACTGTATATCTTGAAGAGTTGTAATTCCTTCTTCTTCTCTTATTCACCATTATTGTTCTTGGTTATTCTTACTACTTCTTGAGAGAAGGTTGTGAAGAAGCTTCTTGGTGTTAATACTTGTAAATATTGATCAAATCTACTCTACTTTTATTGCTTCCAAATACTTCTTGGAAAGAGGGCTATTGGGAAGCGTATTGGAGATACTTCTAATGAGAAGGTTGCATCCAAGGAGGATACTAATTGTGATCTACTCCATAGTATTGCTTCCAACTACTTCTTGGGAAGTGTTATTGGAGCTACTACTTGTGAGAAGACTGCAACTAAGGTGGGAGGCTGATTGTGATCTACTCCTTCTTATAAGTTCTCCTTGATCTTTAAAAGGAGGGTTGCCTTGATCCACAAAAGACTCCAGTTAATTTCATGTATTTTGTATTGGTTAAACAAAAGGAATAAAATATAGGTTAAAAATCCCTGGTTGGGAGCAACCACGTAGTAGACTGATATCTTTTGACAGAACCACTCTACTTTGGGTGTCTCTTGTGGTTTTCCTTCTTTATCCATATAACTTTCTTTCCTTGCATTATTTTTTTAAGAAAGTTGCAATCTAACCTCCTATATTTAAAATTGAATAAGTTTTTATATAATATCTATTCACCCCCTCTATATATATCATGTTGCATATTTACCCGAGTTGTCATTTCCAATTAGAAAAGACCATATGCTAATATGTAAACTACCAAAAAGAAAGAAAAGGTGCACCATACTATTTTTCTTCCTCTCCATGTGGTTTCCCTAACCCATATGTCTAAGTTCTTCTATTTCATAGGGATCTACATGTTATATATCTAAACACCCACATTTCTATGATTTTTTTTTCTTTTATCCTAATGTCCCTAAATTCTTGTAGAGCTCATCTTTTTATATCTTCCCTACCGTGCCTAAATGCTAGAAATGCTTCTATTCAAAGATCCTATGTAAAGCAAAAATCAAAATATGATCGATGCTCATAGATGATGAGTTAACTACTAATGGATAGTAAATTAATGGGAAAATATGAAAAAATAGAGATTGTAGGGTAATATTTGGAAGATGTGAAATAGTTCATGTGTCTTAGACAGACACTGAAGAACCATTATGAATAGTGAATTTGGATGTATTGGCTTTGTTGGTGTATAGGTTAGAGACTAGGATGGATATACATGTAACATGATCTATTTCACCTAATTTAAGAACCCAAGAAGATGAACTTATATGGTTAAATTGGGATATGCAAGTTGTAGATGTCTTGATGATCCAAACTTCCGAGCATAGGATATGTGAGGAAGATGCATATTAGGATGCCGAGAGTTGGACAAATTGACTATAATCCTCATCACTTGTCTTGATCTAACAAATGGGCTGCTCAAAAGATTCACCAATAGAGAAAATATTTGTAGTGGAAACCCTTGGAGGGAAGCCATGGAGCTTGTAGAAAGTCTCCTTGTAGTGATTGTTTTTGATACAATAGGCACAATTAAGTTGAACTCTTCCTCTAGACAAACATTTTACCTCCTCTTCCACCATGACCATGTCACCATGTAGAAGATATCTTGGTGAGATATGGGAGATAAGGGTTGTCTAATCTATCGTCAGAGTTGATGGATAATTTGGCTCGAGGAAAGCACGTGGCACTAGATAATATGTCTACTCTAGAGATGGGATCTCTATTATTAAAAGTTTCTTAACTATGGATTCCTTCATACTCCTTGCAAAGACACCCGATGTAGAGTGGTTCTGTCAAAACATGTCAGTCCACTATGTGGATACTTGTTAGAGAATAGTCTTTCAAACAGACCCACATTGAGAATAATTCATTGAAACCATGATTGGTAGTCAGAATTATCTCTCATAGTGATGGTGGTGATTGTGGTTCTTAGACCTAAAATCACTGCACTAATCACATGTTGTTCGATGTACTTTGACATCATCCACTATGACCTCAAATAAGGGTTGCCATAAAAGTGGTGCTCAGGTGCATTGTGACACATGGGGATGGTTGTGAGTCATGTAGATGGGATTTGTCCCTCCTACAGGAGTATGATATTCTGGCTACTTGATAAGTGAGACTACGAAATGCATGACCATGCTCATGTTAGTCAATATGTGATATTGAGCTTAGACATATCTTAGACAGTATACTCTAGTTCAGGGAACATTGAAGAGGATGGCGATTTCATGCCTCAAGTTTAATCTAGATATCAGTGACAAAGGAACTATACGATCACTGTAACACCAATAATAGATTGCAGGTAGAATTTGTTCTACAACTTTCCAATTACTTGGGTAGCAATGATGTCTTTCTAGATACCACTTATTGCTTGTGATGTCATAAATCAATTATGGACATTCGCTGCATACGTAACTTGGAATTTATAGGGTAACACACATAGGATACCCTTGGAATAAGAGTTTTCTTTATTACTAAAGTGTTTGGTATTAAATTTGAACAATGGTTGGAAGTTGACTAATTGGACTGAACTGACCAGTTCGAGTGTTGAATGGATCTATTCAAGTGTCAAACAATTTGAACCAACATTGGCAATTAGAACTCCAAAATTAATGCTTCAAGAAATGAACCAATCTGATCAAATGTCTAAACTGACTGGTTCAGGTTGTGAACTGACCTTTTTGTTGATCAATCTGATTGGATCAAGGATTGATGTTGATGTCATATTTTGCATTAATCAAATATTAACTACCAATGCAAATAGGAAACATTGTGAAATGACCAATTCAAGAGTTGAAATAACTAGCTCAATACTGAACTGATCGGCTCAGTAGTGAACCGACTGCTTTAGTAGTGAACCAATCGGGTGAAGGTTCCTAGGTTCCAAAAAATTCATGAAATTCCATCCATTCAACTCCCACTCAGACTAGAACTCCTGACCCTAACCCTCTTATAAATAGAGGGGTGGTTGAGGCTTTATAGAGACATAACAATAAGCTCTAACAATTGTTGTCTTCTCACAGTTGTGGTAATGTGATAACCCAATCAAGTCCTACCCATCAAAGGGAGAGAGGTAAGGGAGAGACAATTGGGAGAGCAAGTTTGCGCTAGCACGTTGACTAAAAGACACAACTCCTTCTTGTCTGTTCCACTAGAATACAAGAGTTCCCGATGGTCTATGTGGACTACTATAGAGGCAAGGAGGCTATTTCCACCCACTAGTAGGATGAAGTCAACTGTTGTCTGTGGTGATAAACTATGAGGCTGCTTATGACGTCGTCTAAGTGCAACTTGGAGCTCACTGCAACAATGGATAGTCCCTAGACTTGCTCCAGGACCAGGTATAAGCCTTGCAACCCTCCTTCCCATTAGAATGTATTTGACATGATCTACTATTCAAGGGGAATATTACAATGAAGTTTTTATTTCTTCCGTATCTATTGACAAATTTCCCTACAATGGTGTCAAAGCTACACCAACTTACTATGTTTTGAGATCTAATCGATATGATCGGATTTTTGTTTTATCATTTATCCATCACATGTGAAACAAATATTTAAATGATTAATGTTTATATCTGATTAAATACCACATACGATTCCAACTAACATATATATATAAATATATATAAATACATATATATATGTATGTTTGTATATATATATATATATATATATATATATATATATAGAGAGAGAGAGAGAGAGAGAGAGAGAGTCAGGCTAGAATACACTCGAGTGTATCCGGAGCGGAATACACTCAAGTAGTTTTTCATGATGCAATATTTTTTTTGAAAATCTAATCTGTTGATCTTCTTAAACATCTTGTGAACAACTCATACGCAAAATTTGAGCACATTTGGATATGTATAGCTCATATTATGAAGACCACAAAAATTATGCATTTCAAATTAGTTTCGCACGTCGATTTTGTTTCCCGCGGATGAGTGACTTACACTCATCCAAATGGGCTCAAAATTTGTATGTAGCCTAGTTATAGTAAGACGGTGAAGATCAATGGTTTACATTTTGCAAAAAATAGTCTTGATATGCAAACACACTTGAGTGTATTTGTGCAATCCGTACACTCGAGTGTATTCTAGCCTGACTCTATATATATATATATATATATATATATAGATATAGATATAGATATATATATATAAATTTATACATGTCACCCAAAAATTAGTTTTGATGGTGGATGTTAGCATGGTCAAGGCCAGTAACTCCCTAGACCTTTCTACTTGGTTGGATGGTTGTTGTTCCTACTTATATCTTGGTTTTCATATCGAGCTGCTCTCTTCTTTTTCATATGTAAAAGTATTAATTCTTTCCTTCTATACTCCCCTAAAATGTAACTTGAGGTTTTCTTATTACCATGTTATATGTTTAATAGGATTAGGATAGTTCTAATTCTTTTTATGGCAAAGAAGACGCTCAAAACTAGACAAAATACCCATTTGAGAAGAAGAACCAATTGACTCGAGAACCGAGATGACCATATGATAGGAGGAGCCAAGCCAATTGGCTGGTGGCCCAACCGATCAGCTAGAGGTGTCCAAATGTCATTTGGACCATAGACTAGATGATCGATTCTAGAAACCAACTGACCGACTAGGAGGCCAATCGATCGGTTCAACAGTTGAACCAGTTGTCCCAGACTAGTTCCAACATATATGTTCATCAACAATAGGTTGTTACATGTGATGTGGACTATATGCGGTAGTAATTCATTGTGGCTCTAAGGAATTATAATGATATGGCCATAACCATCACTTGTGTTTTATAATTGCATGTTTTTTGTGGGATATAGTATGTATATGATACAAATAGTATGTGGTGATTGAATATATGTATATATATAAATATAAAATCCCTCAATAAAATATTAAGTCAGATGATTTACATAAGCAACATACATGAAAAACTTGATTGACAAGACGTGGGTGCACTATCTATCTCGTGGAAGTGTGATGGTAGTCATGTGGGCCTCCAAGCAAGGTGAATCACTATCACATTGGCTTTTGGGTCAGAATTAACTAGGTGATCTTAATGAGATTAAGTACCTAGAAGCATGCAAATGACTATGGGAAAAAGTTGTGTGTACCGTCTATCCAAGAATTACATAAGATGCACTTGGAAAAAGTTTCTTACCTTCATGATTGATTATGGATACTGGCATTGGTTGTGTAATAACTCAATTGTTTTGGGTCTTGGCTCACTATAAGATTGTACCTACAATCTTCCAAATTGATATGTGAAAGCTATCAATTTGAACAAAATCATGGAAGTGATAATTAATTAAAAGCCTAATTAAACATCATCAAAATTTATTTTAATCAAATCAAATAAAAAATGTTTTAAAAAATTGCAAACTTTTCTTGTGGAATCAAATGGCAACTAATAACATGTTTTCCTTGTGACCAGACCTTGAGAAGGACAAGCTGAATGAGAATGATTTCCTTGACTAGTTCAGGACATTGAGAATTGTTCTCATAGAAGAGCACAAGCTCTATGTCATGGAGACACTAGAACTAGCTGAACTTGCTTGCACTGCACCTAAGGCTGACATGGATGCTTATAAGAAGCACCCTGAAGATGTCATATATGTCAAGGGCATGATGTTATGCTCAATGAACTATGAGTTATAGAGACAACATGAAAACGTGGATGTTATTGATATGCGAACACATCTTAAGAACATGTACCAAGATCAGGAAAGACAAGAGAGATATGATGAATCCAAGGCGCTATTCAAGTACAACATGGAAGAAGGAGATCCAATATGTCCCTATGTACTCAAACTTATTGGGTATGTGGAGAACCTTGCTAGACTAGGATTTCCCTTGGGTCAAGAGTTGGCCATAGATGTGATTATACAGTCACTGCTAGAGTGATATAGCTAGTTTGTCATTAACTACAACATGAACAATTTTCACAAACTGTTGTCAGAATTACTTGGCATGTTGAGAACTGCTGAAGCGCAAATGAAGAAGGACAAACCCAAATCCGTGATGATGATCAACAAAGTAAAGGGGAATATATGGGTAAAGGCAAAGATAAGAAGATTTATAAAGATGACCAGAAATCCAAGTCTTTGGCACTCAAAGCAAAGGGAGGGTTGAACAAGGGAGGCTATTATTACCACTGTCACCATCATGTACATTGGATAAGGAATTTCCCTCTCTACCTAGAGGAAATGAGGAAGAAGGTGGGGATAGAGATCTCCACTTCAGATATATACATTATTGAGATAAATTTGTTTACTTATTCATCTTAGGTGCTAGATAGAGGATGTGGATCTCACATATGTTCGAATATGCTGGATCTAAAACGAAGTAAGCCTTTACGAATGGGTGAGTTTGAACTGCACGTTGCAAATGGAGCAAGAGTTGCTTCCATCATAGTTGGAACCTATAATTTATATCTGCCCACATGGCTTGTAATAGAGTTAAAGAACTACTAGTGTGTACCTTCCATAAATATAAACATTATTTCTATACCATGTATGGACAAGGATGGATATGAATTTCATATAAAGAATGGTCAATGTTCTATTTTAAAAGATGAGATCTTTTATCGAAGAGCCTCAATGTCTTATGGTCTTTATTTTTTGGAAAAGTTATAATGTTAATACCAAAAAGTGAAAACTTGATAACTAAAACAAAATATATCTTTGGCGTTGTTGTATAGGGCACATTAATGAGAATCTTATCTCTAAACTCCAAAAAGATGGTTATCTAGACTATTTTGATTTCAAAATAATAGAGACATGCGGGTCTTGTTTGTTGGGAAAGATGAAAAAGACTCCCTTCACTGGCAACAATGAGTGGGATATTAATCTATTGGGACTCATACATACTAAAGTGTGTGGCCCTTTTAGAACAAATGCTAGAGTGGTTATCAGTACTCGATTACCTTTACTAATGACTTCAATAGGTATGGTTATGTTTTCTTGATGAAACATAAGTCATAAACTCTTAAAAAGTTCAAGGATTTCATGAATGATGTATAAAACCAACTTGGTAAAAGTATTAAGGCACTTCTTTTAGATCGAGGTGGAGAATACTTAACCTAAGAGTTTGAGGACCTTCTGTGAGATCATGATATTGTATCACAATGGACTCCACATGGAACACTACAACACAATGGTGTATTAGAAAGAAGGAATCACACATTACTTGATCTGGTGCGATCTATTATGAGTTTTCTTGATCTTCAAACTTCCTTATGGGTTTATGCTCTGGAAACCGCCACATTTACACTAAATTGTGTACCATCTAAATAGATTCAAAAGACACCATATGAAATATGATATGGGAAGTATCCCAGTGTGTATATTGTGAAGAATTGGAGTTGTGAATCTTATGTGAGAAAGCAGGACCTGAAAAGCTTTGAACTAAATCTGATAAATGTTATTTTGTTGGATATCCTAGGGAAATCAAAGGATATTAATTTTATACTCCATTTGACAACAAATTGTTTGTTGCCAGAGATGTTGTATTCCTCAAAAATAAATTTATTTACAAAGGAATTAGTGGGAGGAAAGTTGAGCTCAAAGAAGTTTGAGAACAAAAAGAAAACATTAAACCTATAGAGGTACAAGAGGAACATAGAGAGTCATAATTTATTGTGGAATATTAAATTCTTCATGTAACACAGGAACCTCACGGATCTAGTAGGACACTCCTTGAGTCAAATATTTTTCTTTATCTAGTGACTCAAGAAGGTGAAACGTCTATCATTGATGATGACCAACTACCTACCTAGAAGCTACAAAGGGTCTAGAGTCTGAGAAATGGCTTGAGGCCATGAGAAATGAGATGGAATCCATGTACACCAATAAGGTATGGACCTTAGTGGATCCACCTGAAGGGGTAAAACCCATAAGGGAAAGTGGGTCTTTAAGAAAATCAGTGACATGGATGGTAACGTACAAAATTACAAAGGTTGATTGGTTGCAAAGGGTTTCATATGAGTTCAAGGTGTTGACTATGATGAAGCCTTTTCTCCAGTTTCCATGGTTAAGTTCCTCATGATCATGTTTTCCATTACAACTTATCATGACTATGAGATTCAACAGATGGATGTTAAAATCGCATTCCTTAATGGGAATCTACTTGAGGATGTTACTTGACACAACCTATGTATTTTATAAATCCAAAGGATGCAAATGAAGTTTTTAAGCTACAAAGGTAAATCTATGGATTGAAGCAAGCATCTAAGAGTTGGAATATTCAATTTAACAAAATAGTCAAAGAGTTTGGCTTTGGTCAAAATGAAGATGAACCATGTTCTTACAAGAAGGTTAGTGGCAACATGATTGTATTCCTCATACTGTATTTGGATTACATACTATTGATGGGGAATGGCATTCCTATTTTACAAATGGTAAAGACCTGGATAGGAAATACACTCTCTATGAAGGACTTAGGTGAAGCAACCTACATCTTAGGAACCAAGATCTATAGAGATAGATCTACAAGGCTTCTTGTGCTAAGTTAGAGAACATTCATTGATAAAGTATTGAAGAGGTTCAAACATGGAGAACTCAAAGAGAGGAAACATGCCCATGTATCATGGTGTAACTATCTCTAGAGCTTAATTTCCCAATTCTCATGAAGAAAGGGAGAGCATGTGTAGGATTCCATATGCATTAGCATTTGGATCTATCATGTATGAAATGTTATCTACTCGCCCAGATGTCTCATATGCCTTAAGTATGACAAGCATATATCAATCAGACCCCGATGAAGCTCACTAGACTATTGTGAAGAACATCCTTCAGTAATTGAGAAGAACTAAGGATCAATTTCTTGTCAATGGTGGTGAGGAAGAGTTGGTGGTAAAGGGTTACACTGATGCAAGCTTTTAAACTGACAAAGATGACTATAGATCATAGTCTGGATTTGTGTTTTACCTAAACAATAGAGATGTAAGCTGGAGAGTTCCAAGAAAGAGACATTTGCTAATTCTATAATAGAGACTGAGTATATTTCTGCATCCAATGAAACAAAGGAGGTTGTTTGGATCAAGAAGTTCATCTCAGAACTTGGGGTGGTTTCGAGCATCTACAATGTAATTGAGCTATATTGCAAAAACAATGGAGATATTGTGCAAGCTAAGGAACCCAGTTCACATCCGCATTCTAAGCACATACAAAGGTTGTTCCATCTCATATAAGAGATTGTATAATAAGGAGATGTGAAGATATGCATAGTACCAACTGAGAGTAATGTGGCTAACCCCTTGACAAAGAAATTTCACAATAGATGAATGAAGGTCATGTTAGATAACTTGGGATTAAGTTCATAGGTGATTTATTGGTATGTATGCCAGACAGCCAATCATATGATGATTGTAATGTCATATCTTGTAAATGATTTGATTAATATTAAAGGCAATCTTCCAATTTATTCTAGTTTATTCAGTTATGAGATAATGATATTACATAATAAATGTCTAAATAATGATAGATGTATGTCTTCAGGTTGAGGACCTGCATAATGAGATCATATAGATGTTAAGAGTATATCCATTCTTGTTATGTCCCAGTCGTTCGTTATTGTGGAAGACTAATAGACATCAATAACACATAAAACTAGAGTGTTGGTTGATGACAAAATATCATCAAGTCATGATATGAGATATAAAAATATATAGGTAATTGTTAGAGAACCGTGTATCAGATAGACCCACCTTGAGAATGATGTATGGAAACAATGATTGATAGATAGAATAATCTCTCATAGCGATGATGGTGATTGTGGTTCTTAGAACTGAAATAACTGCACTCATATCATGTCTCTCATTTTTTTTGACATCATCCACCGTGACCTTGAATAAGGGTTTCCATAAAGGTGGTGCACGGGGATATTGTGACACATGGGGATGATTGTGAGTGATGTAGATGGGATTTGTCCCTCCTACAAGAATATGATATCTTGTCCACTTGATAAGAGAGACTAAGAAATGCATTCCCATGCTCATGTGAGTCAGTATGTGATATTGATCTTACATATATCTCAGACAGTCTGCTCTAGTTCAAGGAACATGGATTGAACATTGAAGAGTATGACAATTCCATGCCTCAAGTTTAACCTAGATATCAGTGACAAAGGAACTATATGATCACTATAACACCAATCACAAATTTTAGGTTGATGTTGTTCTCCAACTTTCTGATTACTTGGGTAGCAATGATGTCTTGCTAGATACCACTCATTGATTGTGATGTCATAAATCAATTATGGACATTTCTTGCCAATGTAACTTGGAACTTGTAGGGTCATACACATTGGATACACTTGGAATAGGAGTTATTCATGAATGATGTTTAACTTGATTACTAAAGTGTTAGGTATTCTATTTAAACAACAATGGTAGGAAATTGACTGACTAGACTGTGATTCAACTAGTTCAAGTATTTAACTGATTGATTCAAGTGTCAAGACAATTTGAACTAGAATTAGAAATCAAAACTCTAAAACAACCGGTTCAAAAAGTGAGCTAATTGGCTCATGTGTCTAAACTGACCGATCCAGGCTGTGAATCAACTATTTGGTTTATCAATACGATTGGACAAGGATTGATGCTGACATCATGTTGTGCATTAATCGAATATTAATTGCCAATAAAATTGAAAATAGTAAACATTATGAAATGACCAGTTCAAGAGTTAAACCGATTGGCTCGCATGTGAACCAACCAGTTCAATGTTTGCATGTTCTAGAAAATTCATGAAATTCCATCCCTTCAACTCTCGCTCATACTATAACTCCTGACTATGACCCTCCTATAAGTAGAGGGGTAGTGGAGGCTCTCTAGAAACACAACAATAAGCTCTGACAATTGTTGTCTTGTCACATTTTTAGTAATATGAGAACCCGAGCAAGTCCTGCATGTCAAAGGGAGGGATAGTAAGGGAGGGCAATTGGGAGAGCAAGTCGACACTAACACACTGACTACAAGGGACAACTCCTTCTTATCCATTCAACTAGAATGACACAATTTATTGGTGGTCCGTGTGGACTACTAGAAAGCCGAGGAGGTCATTGCCACCCTCCAGGAGGACGAAGTCAATCACCGTATGTGGTGATCAAATAGGAGGTCGTTTCCGACACTGTCCAAGTGCAACTTGAAACAAACTACATCGAGAGATAGTCGTTGGACTTGCTCCAGGACCTGGCTTAAACCTTGCAACCCTCCTTCCCATTTGGTAGTTTTTGACACGATCAACTGTTCATGGAGAATATGGTAGTAAAATTTGTATTTCCTCTACAGTTATCTGATGCCAAATTTCCCTACAACATCGACTTCAGTGACCCCACCCAGGAAGTGTAAACCCTTGCCCCCCTCTATATTCAACACACCAGAGAGGGTGTTTAAATCACACAGTGTGCCATCCTACATGAAGGGGTAATCTATTTCCAAGGTGCACAATGTAGGTTTCCAGCTTGGGTCCTTTCATTATCGAGCTCATGCCTTTACCACCTAAGATACAACATTGTTGGAAACTTCCATAGATTAAATAATATATAATGTAGTCTCAAAAGAGGAAGCTAATGTGTTTTTGTGATTCTATTGGGCGTTACTAGTATAGGTGCCAATTTTTGTATTGGGGTTTGGCAGTACACCTAAATGAATTAGGATCAAAGTGTAGAGAATTGCAAATTTAGCAATGTATCCAATTTAATCAATGTGTAACACTCTAGTTGCACTATCCAAGATTTTTAGTTAAGTTATCCCCTTTGATAGTCTTTGACTTGCAATCTTATAGATCATAGGTCATTCCCTACCTTAGTTCGGTGGCTCACTTTCTATGAATAGTATGTGTGTGCCCTCTCTTTTGTTTCCCTCTCCCTTTCAACTCCCTCACCAAACCTCTAGCTTCCCCATCTAATCCTAGGTTTTTTTATCCCTACTTTTTCTTGGCTTCATACTTTAATTACTCCTATTCACTGTCATCACTGGACCACCTATGTTTCCATTTCAATGCCGCCTCACGATGTCTTTAGTCCTTTGCCTGATTGGAAGATCCCATGAATCCAATCCTAATCCATCAAGAAGGTAATAGAACCCCCATGAACCCTCCCCTTTCTTCTATCATTATTGCAAGTTTATTCTTTTACTACTTCTAATCTCAAGTATGCCATGGTTACACAAAGCATAAAAGTTCATGGAGATAACACGAATCTCATCTAGGAAAGTCTACCATTTTTTCATCTTTTCACTTATATCAATTACCCATTGCTTGCTCAGGCAATGTTTCATGATTCATATTGATTTTGTCATCAATTGCGTCATCATGTGATGGAGACAACCTCAATTCCATATTCTGGTTTTATTTGGATGTTGTTGCATTCTCTTACTTGCCCCTCTCTAACTTCCATGGTAGAGGGACAAGTTTATTCCTTTGACCACCTCATGACCTTTGGAAGGTGTCATTGAGTTTGTTAGGAGTTGGGGAACTAGAGTCAGAGGTTTGGTTATTGAGATATCAACATTGAATTGGGAGGAACTATTTGAAATCATGTTTGTTGTTCTAGTTTCGTCATGATATTCATTTAGAAAGATTAAGGGACTTGTTTCCCAGTGTTTCCCCCAAATGCTTTTTATTCTTGTTAATATATGAAAAGTAGTCACGCTATTACCTTACTATGTTTCTTTGTATTCCTCATGAGTTTTGGTTTCTTTTTTGACTAAAAATAGTGTAACATCCATAACCTGGGTTATGTGTTAACCCTAGACGTTTTGTCTAATAAGGTTGAGTAGATTCTTAATATTATCTTGGTAAAAGTAATTAGGGCTCATGAGAAACTTATGTTTCAATTTTGGTCCTGTTTGAACAATGTTGAAGCAATTTTTGCTTATTTTGGTCTAAAGTGCAAATTACCCAAGTTGAGGGGTTAAATTGCAAATTTTTCATGATAAGATGTTCCTCTGATGTGGAGACATCATAAGAATGAACATTATGTAGTGGTATGGTTTTCACAAACTTGGGCACCAAGATTAAGCTTGTAAAGCAATCCTTGTGCATTAAAACCTAGTTTTGGTGTAATGTGCAATTTACCCAAAACCTAGGGTTCAATATGCAAATTACCACTTCAATAAGGTCCCTAATGTTTCTTGGCATCATGTAGAGCAAAGAAAATGAGAAGGGAGCCTCATTTGAATTAAGTTGGAGGAGAGAGAATCTTGATATTAAAATAATCAAGATTTAATCCTAATTGAAACCCTAACTCGATTTAGGGCAAAAATGAATGTATTAATTAAAGGGCCTTCAACCAAAATTAAAATGGTTGGATTAAGATATGTTTTTATAATCCTAAAGCCTTGCAAAGGCACGAGCATATCCTAAGGAGGTGAAATTTCACTCACCATTATTATAAGAAAAAGAATTTCCACTCAAATATGGATATTCTTATTATAAGGGTTAAGGTGCTTAATTTCTTTTCCCTTGATTCATGGATAATGGAAGGGAGTTCGGTGGGGATATAGATTCCCTTGCATGCAAGAAACCAAGGGGGAAGTGGTGGCAACAATTTTGGAATTAAAAGAGTTTTATAAAGTATCTTCTCTCTTATAAAAGTACCTTTTCCAAGCCAAAACAAAGGCTTTTTCGGATTCCTTTCTTTCCCATTTCTTGGAAAACGAACAAGGAGCTTTTTAGGAGTAGGAGGACGACCCCCAACCTGTTGGTAAGGTTCTTTACTTCCTTTCTCCTTGATTCCATGGAAATTGAAAATAAATCATTGATTTCTTCTTATTTCGATCTCCTCTTCAACCCTAGCCAATTCTTTTCACTCAAAGCTTGAGGAAGAGCCTTGGAATAGTGAAAGGAGTTGAATACACCATTTTTACCGTAGACATTGAGCTTTGGAGCTCAATTGGATGCGGGTTTTATAACTTGAACCCTTTTTCATTGTTATTCAACCATTAATCTTGCAATTTCATTGATTCCTTCATTATCTTGATTAATTGCTGGTTGAAATTGATTAATTCATGAAATCAGAAGTTGTTAGAACTTCAGGGATGAAGGTAGATGATGATTACATCATCTTGGATACCTTTTCCAAAGAAATCATGGTTCATACGGTTTTGAGTTAATTGTTCATGCGGTTTCACCAAACCGTTTGAGAGCAAACGGTTTGAAATAGTTTGGGAGAAAATGGTTTCAAAACCATTTGAGGGAGTTGACCAAGGGTTGACAGTTTGCGATTACTGTTCCTAATTATGTTGGTTAATGACTCACCAATATTTATGGGTTAACTCCCAAGGAATCGTGAGTTGAAGGCTAATCAATTAGGCAAAGCCTAATTGGATTAAGTGCTGATTTTTCAACTTGATTAATTTGCCTTTTTGGGAAAACTGTTTCAAAACCATTTGCGAGGGTTGAACGTTTGAGATTCCTGTTCCTAATGATGTTGGTTAATAACTCACCAAATGTTATGGATTATTTCCAAAGGAATCATGAGTTGAAGGCTAATCAATTAGGCAAAGCCTAATTGGAATAAGTGCTGATTTTCAACTTGATTAATTTGCCTTTTTGGGAAAACGGTTTCAAAACCGTTTGAGAGGGTTGACCAAGGGTTTAATGTTTGATATTACTGTTCCTAATGATGTTGGTTAATAACTCACCAAATTTTATGGATTATTTCCAAAGGAATCATGAGTTGAAGGCTAATAAATTAGGCAAAGCCTAATTGGAATAAGTGCTGATTTTCAACTTGATTAATTTGCCTTTTTGGGAAAACGGTTTCAAAACCATTTGAGAGGGTTGACAAAGGGTTGAACGTTTGATATTCCTGTTCCTAATGATGTTGTTTAATAACTCACCAAATATTATGTATTAGTTCCAAATGAATCATGAGTTGAAGGCTAGTCAATTAGGCAAAGCCTAATTGGAATAAGTGCTGATTTTCAACTTGATTAATTTTTCTTTTTTGGGCAAACGGTTTCAAAACCGTTTTAGAGGTTGACCAAGGGTTTACCGTTTTATATTCCTGTTCATAATGATGTTATTTAATAACTCACCAAATTTTATGGATTAGTTCCAAAGGAATCATGAGTTGAAGGCTAATCAATGAGGCAAACCCTAATTGAAATTAGTGCTGAAATTCCAATGAGTTGATTTGAGATTTCGGGTTGATTAGCCCAAACGGTTTCAAAACCATTTGGGAATCACCCAAACGGTTTAAAGACCGTTTGGGGATAACCAAAGACCTTTTGGAGGTCTGGGGTTAAGTATAGTTTACCAATTGAAGGTCTAAAGGTACCAAATCACTTTGCAATTAAGTGTTGATTTGATGATCAACTCAATAGCTCAAAGCCTAATGATTTTTCACTAGAATCCAAGGGTTGGATGAGCCAAACGGTCTCAAGACCGTTTGGAGCTCATCCAAACAGTCTCAAACCGTTTGGAGGTCACCCAAGACCGTTTGGAGGTCTAGGGGTGAGTATGGTTAAGCAATTGATGATCCAATGATACTAAGTTAAAGTGTAATCAATTGCTGATTTGGTGATCAATCCAATGATCCAAACCTTAATTGGTTGACTTGGATTTTGATGAAATGATGGGCAAACGGTCTTAAGACCATTTGGAGGTCATCCAAATGACCTCAAGACCGTTTGGGGTCAGGTCATGTTCAATTTGGATGATGGTTCAAAGGTTTCAAAGTAACTAATCTTGCATTGATTAGTGTTGAAGGATCATTGATTCCAAACCCTAATTCAATTGATTCAAACCCTAGTTGATGACTAATTGAGGGTTAAATCAGTTGTAGGTTGACCTATTTAACTCAATTGAAGTATGATGATAGGTCCAATTGATGATTGGGTACATGAATTCAATGATTGAAGGAATCAACATTGAGAACCCTAAATTGATTTGATCGGTTGAGACCATATTTGGTCCATGCGGTTTTGAGGAGGTTTGGACCAAACGGTATCAAGATCGTTTGAGTCCAAATGGTCTCAAGACCGTTTGGGGCCAAATGGTCTCAAGACCGTTTGGGACCAAACGATCCCAAACCGTTTGGAGACCCAAAGTGCAAACGGGTTCAATACCTACTTTGTCTAATCGATTTCAAGTACAACTTTTTCAAATGGTTTTCAACCAATTGATGTATAAGAACCAGGATAATTGAGGGTCTAAGTAATTAACTTTGTGAAGATTAACATGGTTAATCTATTTGAATATCTCATGTGATTGAAGGTTCAATATGGTGAACCTATTTAGATACTTAATTCATTTGAAGATTTCAATGGTTAACCCGATTGATCATTTTGTGGAATTGAAAGTTTAATTGGTCAACTCCTTATATAAGTGATGGTTTAATTGATTAGACCATTTGGACATCTAATATGATCAAAGGTCAATCAGCTATGTGATTATTAAAGATGTAGACCCATGATGATTGTGAAGGTTAACCCTAGCTATGTGTACTCAAGTGAAGAGTTGACCTAGATTAATCTTGTAGTAGTTAACATCCTAAAGAGGATGAGAGAGAGAATGAGAGGGATGAATGCTTATATAATTAAGCTCTAATTCTCTCATTATGAGTAAACTATCTGATAAGGGTTTGATCCATAATAATGAGATCATGAAACCCTAATCAATGAGCCCTAACCCTAATCTAGGGCAAAGCTGAGTGTTATTATAAATCCAGGATGATGAAGTAACCCTAACTTGTTGTAACAATGAAGGAAACCCTAATTTAATGGGAATTGTATATCCTAACCCTAATTTGGGTATGAGGAAAGAGAAACCCCACATGGATGTGAATGGTGAACCCTAATCCCTTAAATGGGATAAAGGTATATGAAACCCTAATATAGGGTTGTGCTACTAATTCTATGTGAATTTCTATCACGGGGTGATGTGTTGTGAAATCCTAATTTCACATAATACTAGGTGAAACCCTGATATAGAAGGATGATTATATGAAACTCTATTGAAGAGTAATACTATGTGAAATCCATAAATGTATGGAATATTCTAGGTGAATCCTCAAATTATAAATATGGAGAATACTAATCCTAAAAATGGAATAGTGGTTAAGGTTATGACAAATGTAACACCTAGAGAGATTGATTATGGATATCCTTATATTAATAGTTCTTAATTTAAGGATGAGTCCATAATATGGGAAATGGTTGTATATTCTAAGTGAGTGATTAATGATCACTAATTTACATGATAAATGTGATGAACTGGTGCATAAAGTATTAGGATGGGGAATACCCTAATACAAGCTAAGTGTATAAACTCAAGTAAGATAAGGTGTTGAGGGAAGTTATATATCATGATATGATAGATATCACATCCAACACCCCAATGCTAATATACCTTGATGAGTTATAAGTCTAGGATAATTGGATGAATGACAAATGAGATGTGTCATGTCAATGGTTACATTGTAATGTAATGCACTCTGTTGAATGTAGGCTAACATGCCTTATGAAAGGGTTAGTTCAAACCTATAAACTATGATGTGATCATATTCTGATAAAGATGAGAGAGAAACTCATGATGTGTGTTGATAATTCATTCAATGATGAATGATGAGAATAAATAAGTATGATTGAATACTTATGTTATCCATATTGATTCCTTGCTATGTGAACCCTAATATAGGGTAATGCTATATGAAACCCTAATACAGGGTAATGCTATGTGAAAACCTAATACAAGGTACTTCTATGTGAAACCCTAATACAAAGTGATTCTATGTGAAGTTCCAACACAGAGTAATCCTATGTGAAGCTCAAATACAGACTAATGGGTTATGAATGTAATAAGATAACCCTTGTATTGCATAGTACTGATATGTAATGGCATCATGATCACTGATCATGCAGGTATGTTGAGATGATGAGCATAGCCAGGTATGAGCTATGATGTTCTGTATACTGAAAATGTTTTATAGGCTTTATAAGCTTCATATGCTTTGTGTGGTAAGAATCATTGAACTTTGTGTACTATGTGCAATACTTTGTGTAGAAAGATTTATATTGTCCTTGGTCAGATAACCTGAAGGTATGGAGTTATCTAATAAGTGGTAACAAGTGTTCTATGATGAGATAAGGGTTTAAATACCCAGATTCTATATTCATGATAATGAACTTGTTAAGAAGTGGAAATGTACTTGATGAGATGAGGGACTAAGATCCCAACACTGTGTGAAAAGAGTATGGCTACAGGCCATGACTCCCCAATAACAATGCCAGGCATTAGATATATGATCTAAGCCTGAAGAGAGTAAATGTTGTGGTAATGATTCTTTAGTGAATAAATGTTATACATGTTCTTCATATTCTTTAAAGGATAAGTAACATGTTGTTCTATCAAATTATAGCTATAATGCTTTTGATAAGAATAATGTTCTAATTTGTTAGACGTGAAAATATCTGCTACCAAACAAATATAATTCCTTTGTGTATATTTATCTTCTTAAGATGAAATAATATTGTTTCTGGCGGAGAGTTATATCTCTCACTAGGGCAATTTACAATTGTCTCACCCCCGTGGGAATCACATTTTTAGGTGGACGTGGGCGAGGAGGAAGGAACCCTTCAATAGGTGAAGGACAACAACAGCAGCAGTAGAGACAACAGCTAAGTCTCAGGTGGAGACACTGGTTGTTATGCCTTGTATAGATGTAAATAGAGTCCTAAGAGTCTCTGTACTCTCAGGTCCTCAGAGTAGTAGTTAGTGCCTCGAGATTTTATACTGCCTGTGTTTAGCTTGACAGGACAGTTAATGCTTGTAATTCTCAAAAGGAGATGATACAGAATATGTACCTGTGAACAAGAATGTAATTATGTTACTTTGGTTCTATATGAGAAAGTTTTCCTTCAATGGATCTTTTGATAAAAAGGTTTTAATTTTTAGTGATTTTTGGTAATCTGCTGCTTAGTGAACGCTTCCGCATTAGTTAATCTTGTTTTCGTGAGACAGACGTCACAAATAGCATGTCACATGACTATGATTGTAGGTCATAATGGGGGAGGGGTAGTAGGGTCTTTTTTTCTAATATTTGAGTAAAATTAAGTTATCTGATTATTAATCAAATTTTTGAGGAATCCTTCATCAGTTGTTGTGAATGATTCATAATTTTTTATGAAATCCACAACTAACTATTTAGAGATGAGAAACTTAAAATAATATGTTTTGGAATCATTTGTTTTTTTGTACAATATAATATAGGCGTTGTGACCTAATTTAATAGTAACATAAATGACACTTTTAGGAAAATACTTAATGATAAAATAACATTAATTCTTATACAATGTTTTTTGGTTCTTGAGACCATTTGGTGGACCTAAGGTTTGATACTAGATATTTTATATAGATATATAAGGTATATGAGTCTACTCTATTTATTTAGGCATGATTACAACTAAAATTATGAATTCCCATTTGAGGCATCTACTTGAAATAATGATTATCCTTTATTTGATTCTTGTAACCTTTAGATTTAAATTAATTTCTAGACTTGCATTGAGATTAGATGAAAGCACTAATTTTTGTGCTCTGACCCAAACCTGGTTATACATGGATGTTCACATCCCTTTTTATTTCATTTAAATTGAGATTGACTAAACCTATATCTTGTCTCTATATTTATACAAGTACACTTGACCCAAAATTATTTAGAGTAGCGGTATCTTTGTACCATGATAAAATTTTTGGTTACTCCTTTTCACGCCAACTATTTCTATCCACTTATTATGTACAGGGGCACATCTTTCTACCCATGGTGTGCCTTTCCACCTAACATTTTAGACTTCAGATTTTATGGGACTAAGCCATGACTAAAAAGTGGTAGTCTAATTATCTTGGCATGCACTTCTTATGCTTGATATATTTCTTATGTGAAAGTAATATGGAAAGAATTTGTTTTCTTAATCATCTTATTTGTTATTAAATAGATCATCTACTTGACCTAATAAATCTTTTGAAATTACTCCCTTTTGGACTTTCTTGGTAATTTGAATCCCCCCTATTTGAAATCTCCTAAATTGCTTTTATTTGCATTAAACAATGCTCAACATGTTTCTAGTGAACATACTCAATTTATTTCGATTCTCTCTCTATTTGATTTTTCTATTTCTATGTGATGTTCCCAACCCACCCAAGTATAGGTATCTTAGAGGATGATGGCACATGTTGGAGATGTAGTGAAGAGTAGAACTTTGAGGATAGATTGGAATTGCCAAGTTTCCCTCTTCTACTACTTGTTTTTATAGATTACATTGTTGATTCTCATGTATATTATGCTGCCTTTAATGGGTGAGAAATAATTTAAATGAATATTTTAGTGATAATAAAATAGTTTTTGTTTCTTTTGCTACTATGTATTCACATTTCTTGTATACCTTTCTTTTTGAGAAATGAATTATACACCTAATCCACTATACTAGATAGTGTGTTTGGATTTAATGGGTTTAGTCTTCAATTAAGTAAGGAGTGGACCCCCTTTAGGTTCTCACTCTTTACACATGGTATATAAGACATCTGTTGGTTTGTAGAGACAAGTCATAAAAACAAACATGCCTAGATCGGAGTATACAAGGACAACTATAGATAGAGAAAATATTAGATGCCCACCTTCATCACACTATTTCCCTGAGAACGTGGAACCCATTGTTTGTGATTTGATATGAGTGTTGAGGATCTAAAAAGGGGGTACAACCACAAGAGTGAGACCAATATCCTAGATATAGCTAAAATATACATATAATACACCAAGTATATATAATATATACTATATATGTTAAAATAGGTATTAAACATTTAGAAACAAATTCTAGAAAACATAAAGGAAGTATAGAATAAATGCAAGTCATATACACTAAGAACGCTATAGAAGTAAAAATGATATAATGTGAAAGTGGTAGTCTACTACGCAATGGCTTGTTACATATTTTATTATTAAGACACACGTAGTTGGGATGTACCACCCAAACATTGGACTTGTGACTGTGATGTCATCTAGTTTATCATAGAGGATCTTAGGACTTAATGGTATTACTAAGATCTTTCCATGCCTCAGTTGGTGCAGTTATAAAAATGTAGGGACTCATCATCTTGTAGTCTACATAAAAGTTTAAGGTTTTTCTATGGTCCTCAGGTTGACTTACTATCATATCAAATAGACAATATTGTTTTTTATAACATCATATCACATGTTTATCAATCACACTAGTAGATATACAATAACAAAATGAGAAGGGCCTCTTCCACACTCATATATACAGATACTTTTAGGTCATACAGGGTACCATACCTCATATGAATTATTAAAAATCCTATTATAACTCAATAGTATACAACTTGGAGTACCTTCTCAGAACCCATGATCTCTGTAAGGGTACAATCTGTAACATCTGAAATTTTCTAAAACATATAATTCACTAAGAGGAAGCATAATCTTATTGGGAATGTCACAAACATGATTATCATTGCATCAAAATATAGTTTAAATAAACCAACACATGATACATAATTGCAAATCTCATGTCTCAGGTTCCACAACATAAGACTTAAACTTTGAACTAAACTAAACTAGAACATAGTCTTAACACTAATTGAAAAACTAAATTAAATGCCATATGATAGTTGGCACCCCACCAGGTCTAAACTCTTAGTTTGTCCTTGAGATGCATGCTCCTCGCTTAAGCTCCTCCCTTATTCTTTCCTCCTGCAGACATTGCACCCCCAACCATGCATTTAAAATGGAAAACATGTTAGAGTAAGCAACATTGAGTATTGTTATAAAAAAATAATAACTTGGCAATAAGGGAACATGAAATTACATTAAACTATAAATCTTAAATTCACATAATATGCTCTTAGTTGTTAACTATAATGTCATCTACTCTCATGCACCAATAGTACTTATAAGGCCTATAGGCTCAACAGATGTTCCATTTGAACTCATGATTTATACCAAAGTGCCATAATGTTCCATTTGAACTCATAATTTGCACCTAAGTGCCATAATATTCAATTTGAACTCATAATTTGCACCTGAGTGCCACAATGTCCATTTGAACTCATAAGGCCCGAGGTCTCAACATTAACATAATGAGGACAAAATAATACAACCAATTACATGATTAATCATTAACTTAATAATTCTTTACTTTAAATGCATTTAATTTGATCATGACCTAAGCTCTTGAGAATAACTTCAAGCATTAAGACATATTTAATAACATTGATGTGAGTAACATTCAAATTGAAGTAGATAGTTATACATATAATCTAAATTGATCATCATGATGCATAAATCTTAAAACGATTTAAAAACCATTATTTAATACTCAAAGTTCATGGACCCGCTTACCTTTATTGGAGAAAACCCTAATTATTCTCCTTGATCCTGAGTCACTCCTATGTTCCTGAAATTACATGATCTATGTTAATTATCACCTTAAACACCATTCTAAACCCTAAATTGGCCTTTCAAGAAAACATGGTCGGATACGATGAAATTAGGGTTTGAAAGCCTAAAAAATAGGTTTCTCTTTGAAAATCCTTTCCAGTGATTATTTTTGGGTATTATTCATATAAGAGGTCAATTTATTATCAATTTTGGAAGTTGAGACCAATAAAAAATGTGAAAAAGGCACATGGGCATTGTTACCCATACTAGCGGACACAGATCTGGGCCCATTCTAACCTGGTCTAATCGATTCCTACCATCTTGCAAAGGAACTTGCCCCAACTCGTCATCGGTCAAAGAAAAATGAAGGTGAGAAAACCCTAAATTGTCCTTGTACCTAAAATCACTCGATAGAAAAATTGTGGGGGCACCAAGGTCATTACATGGCCTAGTTTCTTCCCACTCGAGCCATGGCTCCAATGCCTGAGTCCTGAAGGAGCAGGCTATGATCAAACTCATGAATTGGGGATTGATCTTCAAAAATAGAAGTTACTGGGATCTTCTCTATGTGCAGACGAACCTCATGAGCCAACTCTTCGGTTGTAGAGCATGTCGGGGCACCAAGCTCCTGACCACGATCATGGAGGAAGACATTGGTGAAAGGAACCAAGGAAAACGATCGTGCAGGAGAGGTTTGTGAAAAGAAATACAAAAGGCATTCCTCGAGGTCAAAGTAATAACTCTAATCATGCAAGGTCCCTCTTGGCACAAGAATAGTGGCGCAGACCACAGAAATAAGGGAGGGGATCAGAAACCCATAACCAAATGAACCCAAAACAAAACTCAACTGTGATGATTGAAAAATGATCCCATGTGTGAGGTGATGCCAAGGCGAGCAGTTCTGTGGTCAGGGGATCCCTGAGGTGGATCTTGCAATAACCTTCAATGAAGACCTCAAAGTTGACTTACAAGTTATGATGATCGGGGAAAGGCTAGGGTAAACCAGTGATGTGGAAGCAAAGAAAAGGGATAGGGATTCTTACTCAACTGTGAATTACACTGGAAAAGGTCCACACCGTTGGAGCGAAGTGGTGTTTGTCGGAGATGAAGCTCGATTAAACCAAGGATTCCCCAAGCGTTCATGATGAATTTGGGGGTGGATGATGGATTCCTTAGGTCTGGCGATCGATTATGGACATGTATTCATATGCGTGATGGACAATGGGGTCTCCTGTAACCTTACATTGGTGAGGAGAAGACCTGGCCTAAAGGGTGTTTTCTCTTTACTGTGAGAAGTCCCAAAAAACCTAGGACTATCGTGATCGCATGGAGAGTACGAGTGCAATGGTGAAGAAAGTTTTGGAAATGGGGCTATGTGGAGGGATATTCAAGTCGGAAAAACATCACAGTCGGATGGTCTATTCTCGGTCTCCTACTCAAGGTTGAGTAGGAGATGAGTCCATAGTCGTCCGATGAGTAATCCAACGGCTCAGATAGACTCTGAATCTAAAGGGAGCATGTGACACTTAAACCATAGCCTAAAACAATGTAAATCCGAGTGTGACATTTAAATAATGTGGGTCCTTTGGTTAAATCATCAAATATTTGAATAATGTACCACTAAAACCATATGTTAACTTCCCTAATAGATTTGAAGGGTCAAATGAAGCCCTATTGACTCCATATTTGAACCACAAGATAACTAGGACCTCTACAATCTCCCTATCCAATTGGATTTAGGTTTTAATTAACTTTTTTCATCAACCTCATATAGGTCATCATTTTAATGCATATGTTATTAAATGGTGAGATTAATGAAATTATCCTTTCTTTAATGAGTTGGTTGAGTCAAAATTTGAGGTTAGGAGAATATTTCCTTATATTTGGGACTTAAAGGTCACATTACATCCAATTTGTTAGATAAAATCATAAATTTGCAAATTAGGGTTTCAGATTAAGGTTCATTGGTAGGTTTAAGATTTTGAGGATGTTACAATTCTACCCACCTTAAACAAATTTCGTCCTCAAAATTTTTCTTAGACCACTACCCACCTTAGGGTTTTTCTTACACCTAGTTTGCAAAAACTCAACATGTATATCCACAAAAATAAAATCATGGATAGAAGTAGATCGTACCTTCTTCTTCCACCTCTCTATCAACCATTGCAAAGATCCTTGCTTGCCTCTTTTCTCATTGCTCTGGTTTAGGGTTTTTCCCTACATCATTCTTTGCTTTGATCTTGGGACATTCTGGATTCTTATAATTTGGGTCTCCACAATAGTAGCAAACTCCCAATCCTTGTCTGAATGGTCCACGTGACGTCTACCACAAGTTGCACAAGGTTACTTAGCAGGTTGTCCTTTTGGGGCCTTCCTCTTCTTGTCATTATGGCTTTTGTGCTCATTCTTGCCTCTTGAGAGTCCTCAATTATTCCAGTGTTGGCCAAGGTGGTCTTCCAACTCTAGGGCAGACTTGAGTGCCTCATGCACTGTCATGATGCCATGTCCAGTCAGGGCATAGCACAAATCAGGCTTCAGTCCACAAATAAACTTCTTTGCCAGTTGTGTCTCATCTAAACCATACATGTACTTATGCACCATACGAAACTTCATTGTATATTGACTTACAGTTGAGTCATACTGCTTTAGGCACTTGAACTCCATCTCCTTCTTCTCGATCATATCTTCTAAAATGTAATGATTCTGGAAGGCAGTGGTGAACTCCTCCCAGGTCAATGGCTCAACATTGGGTCCTCAAGAATTGGTGAAATTCTCCCACCATGTGTAGGCTGCACTCTTCAGCATGTTTGTCCCAAAGTGAACTTTAGAAGGCTTGGGACATCCTAAGTCACAGAAACAATGCTCGACATTGAGAAGCCACTCTTCAGCAATACCAACTACACCAGTCTCAGCTTCTCCAGAGAAGGTTTCTGGTTTGACCTTCAGGAAGTCTACTAAGGTCAAATCCTGGTTCCTTGGTTGATGTGGTCTTCCTTGTTGACCAGTGATAGAATTGGTCAGAGCATTGATGAGCACTTCTAGAGGTGTATTAGGGTTACCATTAGAGTTAACCCCTCCAGTAGCACTATGATCACTCCCCCCATTGGAAGAGCTTCCCTCTCCATCTACGTGCTTCTTTCCTTTATCATATTTCCTCTTGGGAGCCATCTACAAAAGGGAACATAAACTACATGAGATTTTGAGAAACACCTGGTGGCCAACTGTATTTTTCTCTCTAATACCATATTGTAACATCCTGAATTTTCTAAAACATATAATTCACTGAGCGGAAGCATAATATTATTGGGAATGTCATAAATATGATTATCATTGCATAAAAATATAGTTTAAGTAAACGAAAACATGATACATAATTGAAAATCTTAGGTTTCAAGTTCCACAGCATAAGACTTAAAATTTGAACTAAACTAAACTAGTACATAAAATAAACACTAATTGAAAAACTAAATTAAACGCCATATCATAGTTGGCACCCCACCAAGTCTAAACTCTTAGTTTATCTTTGAGATGTATGCTCCTCGCTTAAGCTCCTCCCTTATTCTTTCCTCCTACATACATCGCAACCCTAGCCATGTGTTTAAAATGGAAAACATGTTAAAGAAAGCATCATTGAGTATTGTTATAACAAAATAATAACTTGGCAATAAGGGAACATAAAATTAAGTTAAACAATAAATCTTAAATTCACATAATATGCTCTTAGTGGTTAACTATAATGTCCTCTACTCTCATGCACCAACTGTGCTCATAAGGCTCGTAGGCTCAATTGATGTTCCATTTGAACTCATGATTTGCACCAAAGTGCCATAATGTTCCATTTGAACTCATAATTTGCACCTGAGTGCCATAATGTTCCATTCAAACTTATAATTTGCACCTGAGTTCCATAATGTTCCATTTTAACTCATAAGGCCCGAGGGCTCAAAATTAACATAATGAGGACAAAATAATACAACCCATTACATGATTAATCATTAACTTTATAATTATTTACTTTAATTGAACTTAATTTGATCATGACCTAAGCTCTTAAAAATAACTTGAAGGTATAAGAAATATTTGATAACATTGATGTGAGTAACATTCAAATTGAAGTAGATAGTTATGCATATAGTCTAAATTGATCATCATGATGCATAAATCTTAAAGAAATCTAAAACCCATTATTTAATACTCAAAGTGCATGGACCCGCTTATCTTTATTGGAGCAAACCCTAATTATTCTCCCTGATCCTGAATCACTCTTATGTTCCTAAAATCACCTTAAACACCATCCTAAACCATGAATTGGTCTTTCTAGAAAACATGGTCAGATACGATAAAATTAGGGTTTGAAAGCAAAAAAATAGGTTCCACTTTTAAAATCCTTTCCAACGATTATTTTTGGGTATTATTTTTATAAGCGGTCGATATATTATCAATTCTGGAAGTTGAGACCAATAGAAATATTAGAAAAAGCCACATGGGCATCGTTACCCAGATTAGTAGACATAGATCCAAGCCCGTTCTGACTGGGCCAATCACTACCTACCATCTAGCAAAGGAACTTGCCCCAGCTCATCATCGATCAAGGAAAAATGAAGGTGAGAAAACCCTAAACTGCCCTTGTACCTAAAATCAGTCGATAGAAAAATTGTGGGGGCACCAAGGTCATTCCATGGCATGGTTTCTTCCCACTCGAGCCATGGCTCCGATGTGCGAATCCTGAAGGTGCATGCTATGATCAAACTCATGAATTGGGGATCGATTTTCAAAAACAGAAGTTACCGGGATCTTCTCTATGTGTAGACGGACCTCATGAGCCAACTCTCCGACTGTAGAGCATGTTAGGGCACCAAGCTCCTGACCATGGTTATGGAGGAAGACATTGGTGAAAGGAACCAAAGAAATTGATCGTGCGGGAGAGGTTTGTGAAAATTGAGATATAAGAGGCATTCCTCGAGGTCAAAGAAATAACTCTGATCACACAAAGTCCCTCCTAGAACAAGAACCGTGGCACAGACCACGGAAACAGGGGAGGGGATTAGAAACCCATAACCAAAGGAACCCAAAATGAAACTCAACTGTGATGATTGAAAAAAAATCCCAGGTTTGAGGCGATGCCAAGGTGAGAAGTGCCGTGGTCAGGGTATCCCTGAGGTGGCCGTAGCAATAACCACCGTTAAAGACCTCAAAGTTGACTTACATGTTACGATGATCGGGGAAAGGCAAGCGTAAACCAGTTATGTGGAAGCAAAGAAAAGGGATAGAGGATGCTTACTCAATAGTCAATTACATCGGAAAGCATGTACACTATTGGAGCGAAGCAGATTTCATCGGATATGTAGATCGATTAGGCCAAGGAGTCCCCGAGCGTTCACAAGGAAATTGGGGGTGGATAATAGATTACTAAGGTCTGGGGATTGATTCTAGACCTATATTTATAGGCGCAATGGAATATGGGGTCTCCTGTAACCTTATATCGGCGAAGAGAAGCCCATCCCTAAGGAGCATTTTAGAAAGAAAAAATATATTGAGGGATGCATGTATAATATTCCAAGTAAATAAGCATGCACCAGATACATTATAAAATGTCAGTAGTAGTAGAAATAAAAGTACTAAGCCTATTACATGGATTGCATTGTTCATTACATGATTGTCCTAAAAAAAGATAAGAAAAAAGGATCTAGCTATAGCAACCTAGACATCCTTTCAGATAGCTTGAGATCTACTCCTGAGATGACTTCCTTCAAACTTGTCCTTCCCCTTTCTCAGCACCAGCGCCTGGGTGGTTGGGAAAGCACCCAGCAAAAGAGGAAAGAAAACAAGGTATGTGTCACAAAACTAGCCTAGGATAACAATATAAGTAAAGCAAATAAGAACATGCTAGGGTTCATCATAAGATGAAGATAACAAGAGTATGAGGCTATATTCAAAAGAATTTGCCATTGACAATTATATTAAAAAGGATTTGTATGTAAGATAATTATGTCTACCTAAATAAGTAGGGTTGGGGCACCTACCGGAGCTCTAAACTATAGGTGAAAGGAGAATAAGACATTCCCAATCACCTATACAATTATATAGGGGAGAATTAAAACATTCCCCAGGGCGATTAAGTACATGCCCTCTGTGGGTGGTTGAACATAAGTATCACTACTTTAAATTAAATAGAACATAAATCCACATGCTAGACAAGTAGTCCTGGCAAGAGTAGTCATAATATTCAATAAGCATGGTATTGGGGTATAAAACCCAAACAAGAAGAAATTATAATCTGATTTGAGGCATGACCAACATTATGATTCAAGAATAGAAGATTTAGGGTTCATTTAAGCCTTATTAGGGAAATATAGGATTTGGCTGCAATTATCCCAACATAGGGTGCAATGAATGCACATACCTCTCTTACTGATATCAATTACTAACTTTCATGACTTTAATTGAGTCCAAGTTCCACTTTGACTATTTTCAATGTATTAACATGTATTAGAGTACATAGTGTACATTAATGTATCGAAATCCTAATTTCAGAACTTTTAATAAAAATTTGTATTTAGCTTTTGAAAATATCACCAATGAACTTATTAGGTTCTCCTAATCAAGAAAACATATTTTTATGTAAATTTTGGAGTTATGGGGATTAAAATGTACTTTTTATGGTTTTTATACATTAAATTCATTTTACAAAAATCACCCTTCGTAAAACCATGAAATAAGACCTTGAAAATATTTTTATTAGATATATATTAATTTTCCAATTCCAAAACATATTTATTTGTCAAATTTGGATAAACGAATTAGAAGATATGAATTTTTCAATACTGACCAATAGGAAATTGCCACATCATCAAACCGATCGATATAATTGAAGAGGGGGAGAGGGAGAAAGCACCATTTGACCCAATATCAGGTTTGAAGTCGCATAGGTAACCAAAATAGAGCTTCTAGAGAAGGTAAAATTGCAAGAAACCAAAACCCTAGAAGAACATGGTATATAGAGATGGAGATCATCGATTTTAAACATAGAGGCATGAGTTTTAAACATGTACTAAGCAATATATGAGAAAGGGGTTAACAAAACTTTCCTATAGGAAGGTAATAAGGTCCAAACAGCAAGGATCCCGAGATTAGAAGGTTCGGCTGCTCCAAGCCAAGGTCCTTTCTTGAGCAAAGATCAACTTCTCCACTTTAGAGGTGCAAACCATAGCAAAAGAACATGGAGATGAGATGTTTTAGGGTTCTAGGTGGAGTTTTACCATGGAAGGTCATGGTTCCTACCTAGAATAAGGTGGGAGGAATACTAACATCTTGAAAATAGGGATGGAAAGGAGGATACTTACTAGTTTTGGTCAAAATCACCAAGGAGGAGCTTAAGAAATCCTAAATGGAGAAATTTGGAACCCTAGGAGCCTTCTTCACCAAATTAGGCACACTATTTTACATTGGAACAAAAAATTCGTGGCCAAATATAGAATGGATGATGGTATAAGCTGGGGGGAAGAGAAGGGGAGGATTGCTTCTTGGATTGGGAGGTGGGAAGGGGTAGGCATGGCTTTATAAAGATGGGGCCAAGCATGAGGTGTCTATGGGACTTTCCATGTGTCCTTAGGCTAAGGCTTCATGGCCATGAAAGAGGACAACTCATAGAGACTTATTGTATATCCAAGGTCGGTCCTAAAAACCCATGGAGGCTTCTAGGCCATCCCCACCGTCCTCCAATCAAAGAAATTACCCCATTGGTTGATAGCTTTTAAAGATAGGCTCATTTATAAAAAGGGTAATCCCTATAATACCCTTGGAGAGAAACACCTTCAAACCAAGGTGCAACCAGGTGACCCATGGTTCAAAATCTCAAGAATGGTAAGGGAATATCTAAGGATTAAAATCCATATGATAATTTGCAAAGAAAACCTCCCAATTGGGTAAATTGCATAAAAGTCCAGAATGTACCTAAAATTGCATAACTTACACAAACAACATCCAAATCAAACCAAATTTGAAGCATAGGCTCATTTTATGTTTTCAAATCACATCAAAAAGTTATATTAAGGTTTAGATCACTTAATTATGGTAATTAAGCTTTCACTGAGGTATTTGTGCATAAACCCTTATATTGGTACAATTAGTGAATAAATGTGCGCTAAATCACTTAAATTCCACTAATTAATCATGAACGACATAAAGGACAGAAATGAAAGGGAAACTTGGGAAAAATGTTTACATGGAGATTACATCTATGATTGATTATGTTACAACAATCCACCCCTTTTAAAGGATTTCGTCCTTGAAATCTCAAGAAAAAAGAGAAGGGTGAGTACATAACATTTCCTCTCAACTCCCAAGTGGTTTCTTCCAGACCATGATATTTCCACAAAACTTCTACCAACTCAATATCTTTATTCTTTAGCTTCTTTACTTAGGAGTCAAGGATCTTCATCGGTATCTCTTCATAGGTCAAATTCTCATGTATCTCCAATGGCTCAACAGTAAGCACATGAAAAGAGTCCTTCACATACTTCTTCAGCACAAAGACATGGAACATATTATGAATCTTATCATAGGAAGGAGGTAAAGCAAAGTGGTATGCACCATCTGCAACCTTATCTAAGATTTCAAATGGTCCAACATAGTGGGGACTCAACTTACCTTTAACTTTAGATCTAGCAATAAAATGAATAGGCTTGATCTTCAGAAATGCATGTTCACCCACTAGGAAGTTAACATCATACCTTTTCTTGTCAGCATAGGTCTTGAGCAGCTTTCATGCATTTCTTTATCAATTGTACCTTTTCTATCATCATTTTCATGTCATCAGTCTTCACTAGAGAACGTTCACCGACATCATCCCAATGCAAAGGTGAACGACATGGTCTACCATAGAGAGCTTCAAAAGGTGGCATACCAATACTAGCTTGGTAGCTATTGTTGTAATCAAACTTAGCTAATGGCAGATACCGATCCCATGAACCACCCCAATCCATCACACAAGAACGAAGCAAGTCCTCTAGAATCTAAAATGTTCTCTCAGATTGACCATCAGTTTGTGGGTGGTAAGTAGTACTGAAATGCAAGTTAATACCCATCTCTTCCTGAATTTGACCCCATAAATGAGAAGTAAACTTTGGGTCACAATCAGAAACTATTACCTTAGGTACTCCATGCAGGCTTACGATCCACTCAACGTACAACTGAGGCATATCTACAATGTTGTAATTGGTTTTGAAAGGCAAGAAATGAGTAGATTTTGTAAGCCAATCAATAGCCACCCAAACAGCATCATAACCTTTCTTGGACTTTGGGAAACCAGTAACGAAGTCCATTGTGATCTTCACCCACTTCCATTCTGGAATTTCAAGAGGGTGAAGAAGGCCAACAGGTCATTGATGTTCGATCTTGACTTGCTGACATGTCAGGCACTTCACAATGAACAGATCTATATCATTCTTCATGTTCTTCCACCAGACACTTCACTGTAAGTCCTTGTACATTTTTGTTGTTCCAGGATGAATAGTGTACTTGGACCCATGCACTTCACTCAGCACCTTCTGTCTCAGATCACCCACGTCAGGAATTCACAACCTTTGTCTGAAGCGGACAACACCATCCACTCTGACAGAGAAGTCAAATTGTAGTTTCTCAGTCAAGGCCTTCATCTCTTCCATCTTAGATCTTTCCAATTTTGCATCAACGACTTCTGAGATCCATGTCAATGTAATGGTCAAACTAGCCATATGGACACACAACTTGTCTTCATACACTGAATCGATAGGTTGAGGTCACCAACTAGTCACATATTCAAGATTTTCCCACACTGAACATCTCAGAGCAGCACAAACGACATCTGTCTTGCAACATAAAGCTTCAACTACGATGTTTGCTTTACCGGGATGATAGGTGATGGTGAAGTCATAACCTTTGAGATATTCCATCCACCTTCATTGGCATAGATTCAGATACTTCTGTGTCAACAAGTACCTCAAGCTTTTATGGTCGGAGAAAACTTCAAACTTCACACCATAGAGATAGGGTCACCAGATTTTGAGAGCATGAACGATGGCAACAAGCTCTAAATTATGTGTAGGCCAGTTAGCTTCATTCGGTTTCAATTGGCAGGAAGCATAGGCGATCATCTTTCCATCTTGCATCAAAACACACCCTAAGCCTTATTTAGAAGCATCAGTGTAGATGACATAGGGTATGCCTTCAACAGGCAAGGCAAGAATAGGAGCAGAAGTCCAACACTCCTTCAACTTTTGGAAACTATTCTCACATTCTGGTGTCCAAGAGAACTTGACCTCCTTTCACGTCAGCTTGGTTAAATGCAAGGCCAACTCAGAGAATCTCTTGATAAAACTTCGATAGTAACCTGCTAAGCTGAGGAAACTACATACCTCTAAGTGATTCTTCGGAGCTTTCCACTTGGTCAAAGCTTCTACCTTTACAGGATCAACAACTATATGTCTGGCAGAAATCACATGACCCAGAAACATCACTTCCTTTATCCAGAACTCACACTTTGAGAATTTTGCATAGAGTTGATTTTCTCGCAGTGTGTTGAGTACAATCCGCAGATGCTCGTAATGTTGTTCTAACATCTTGGAATAAACCAAAACATCGTCGATAAACACCACCATGAACTTGTCAAGGTATGGGCAGAACACTCGATTCATCAAGTCCATGAAGGGAGTAGGGGCATTTGTTAACATGAAAGACATGACCATGAATTCATAATTCCCCTAGTGAGTTCTGAATGCCATCTTCGGGACATCATCATCCTTCACACACATCTGGTAGTAGCCACTTCGCAGATCCATCTTGGAGAACACAGTGGCTGACTTCAGCTGGTCGAACAAGTCATCGATGCAAGGCAAAGGATAACAGTTCTTCACCGACACTTGGTTAAGCATGTGGTAGTCCATATAAATCCACATCGAACCATCCTTCTTCTTCATGAACAGGATAGGGACTCCCAAAGGTGAAACACTAGGCCCATGTCGAGAAGCTCTTCTAGCTGGTTCTTCAGTTCGGCAAGCTCGACAGGGGCAAGCAGTAAGGGGGCTTCGATATTGGTGAAGTTTCGGGTACAAGCTCGATTGAGAACTCCACCTCCCGAGTTGGTGGCAAACTGGGTAACTCCTCAGGAAATACATCTGGGAAGTCCTTCACCACATCTATGTGGTCGAGAGAAGGAGGGGTAGCCTCAAGGACTATAGAGGCTAAGAAAGCTCTACACCCTTGCGAGACTAGCTTTTCAGCTTTGATGGAGGAGATAAAAAATTGCCGATCCTCTCACTTCCTACCCTTGACACACAATCTTCCCTCAATAGGATGTGACAAACTAACATTTGATTCTTCACAAAAAATAGCTTTGTACCTCTTCAACCAATCCATTCCCAGGATGACATCAAAGGCGGTCATGTCGAGCAAGATGAAATCTGAGGGAAACATTATACCAGATATACAGAGGTCCAGGGAAGGCGTTTGGAGATACGATGAGAAGATCTTACCACTATGGTTTTCTTACATATAATATATGATCCATTTACTCATATTCTATTTCTAACATAGAAGCAAGCTGACAAAATGTGAAGGTATTGGATGAGGCAGAATCAAACAGTGCCTTTATAGGATGCATATTAAGATGCAAGGTACCTTCAATAACTTCATTATATTCACCTGCTTCCTCAATATTGAGAGAAAACACTCTCTCATTCCGCCTCTCCATTTAGGGTTGAGCATCGGTCTAGAACCGGACCGGACCGCGGACCGAATTTTAACAAATATATGGACTACAGACCGGACCGTTTCAAGGTAGGATCGGACCGGGACCGGACCGTTTTGTGCTAGGACCGGACCGGACCATTTGGACCGTAAACAACCTTTTTTTACATGTTTTACAACTTATTTAATTGTACAAAGTTGATAATCTTAGTCACTTCTAACAATTATATAACTTTAGTATCAAATATTTATACTAGTAGTGATTATATATGTACTTTATTTGTAATTATTATAGAATACACCTTCAAATATACATAAATTTTATATAAAAGTCAATCTGCGGTCCGGACCGGACCGGACCAGTTTTGGACCGGACCGGACTGAAGACCGAACTCATCGAAATTCCCGGACTGCGGACCGGACCGAACTCAAAATGGACCGGACCGGACCGAATTGAGCAGTCCGGTCTGGATTTGCAGTTTGGACCATTATTTGCTCACCCCTAACTCCATTGGTGGTCGAATCGAGTTCTAGTTGTTGTTGTTGTTATTATTCCACGGAAGCGGATTCTACGTTGGCTACTGCGGCTGCTTGGCATTATTCTATCCCTACTGGAAATGGGGGCAGAGTGGTCAGATATTCCCAACTTGGCCACACTCATGGCGGGTCATAGGAGGTCGGTTGTCTCTACGAGCAGGTGCATTGTTGGCAGGACATTTCCCTGGAGGATGGTGGTGAGAGAACCAATTGCACCGATCACGCCCGCAATTTTCGTTCTGGGTAGGTTTCTTCCTCTTGTTGTTTTTATAGCCATTACTATGTCGATAGGATTGGAATCCTGGGTAGGACTCGATGACCAGGGCCTTATCCACCATCTATTGGAAGGTGAGTGGAAGCTACGGAACAAGACTTTGGCCCACCTGGTAGTTCAGGCCCTCTAAGAAAAACATTGCCCTTCTCTTAGCTCCAAGGTTGGTGGCGTAGTATTCCAGAAGTAGGAACCGTTGGATGTAGTCGGCCACACACATGCCTCCCTGCTTGAGGTTGTAGAACTCGGTTTCCTTTTTCCTCAGGAAGGAGGGACATATGTACTTCTCCATGAAGAGTTTTAGGAACTGGTCCCACTCCATGGTAGAGGTGTCTCGAGTGCGGGAGACACCATTCCACCAAACATGTGTTGGTCCATCTAGCACATACGTCGCGAATCAAACATTCTGGTGAGGAGGGCATGCCATACCCTCAAAGGTGTGATCCAAAGCCAACGCCCAATCATCAGCTTTATCCACCATATTGTGTTCACTTTCACCCTTGAAGTAGGGTGGCTGCATCTTTATGAAGTCGGTGAGGGTGAACTCCCTCATCTTGTTAGTGTTGGCAGACACTGTGTGGAGCTACCCCATCATGGTGGACAACAACTAGCACAACATTGCTAGCTCTTGCTATGGTGTGAAGGTGGGGGTGCCCGGAGTAGTAGGGTTGACCACACTATGGTCGGAAGGAGTCACATGAGTGTTTCCCACATTGGAGTCATCATGGTTCGACTCCTTTACCTTGTTCCTTCTATCAAACAAGTCACCTAACCTGATGGGTAGGGTTAACATATTAAGTTCCCAGGAGTATTTGAATCAGAGATGAGAAAATAATAGAAGAATAGACGAGAAAAGAATATCTAGAATGCTATTGCCTAAAATCATACTATCTTGGTCAATTTGTATCAACTCAGGCCAGGCCAGTATCATATGGGCATGGGAGTCCTCGTAAACCAAGCGAGTGGTACGGTGGAAAATATTGCCAGCCCCCAAAACCCTTTTCCATTCTAGACACCTTTGCTTCAACTTCATGTTCTAATAGTTGCCTAAAGGCTCTGATACCATGTTGTAAAGAGGCGAGATCACCTCCTTACTAAAATATAAAGGAAGTACAAAACATCCATCTTTTTAGAAAGATAAAAGATATTGAGGTATGCATGTATAATATTCCATGTAAATAAGCATGCACCAGATACGTTATAAAATTTCAATAGCAGCGGAAATAAAAATACTAAGCCTATTACATGGATTTCGTTGTTCATTACATGATTGTTCCCAAAAGAAAAAGATAAGAAAAAAGGATCTAGCTATAGCAACCTAGACATCCTTTCAGATAGCTTGAGATCTACTCCTGAGATGACTTCCTTCAAACTTGTCCTTCTCCTTGCTCAGCACCAGCACTTGGGTGGTTGGGAAAGCACCTAGAAAAAGGGGAAAGAAAACAAGGTATGTGTCACAAAACTAGTCTAGGATAACAAGATAAGTAAAGCAAATAAGAACAGGATAGGGTTTATCATAAGATGAAGATAACAAGAGTATGATGATATATTCAAAAGAAACTTGTCATTAACAATTATATTAAAAAGGATTTGCATGTAAGATAATTATGTCTACCCAACTAAGTAGGATTAAGGCACCTACCGAACCTCTAACCTATAGGCGAGGGGAGAATTATACATTCCCAGTCACCTACACAATTATATAGGGGAGAATAAAAACATTCCCTGGGGCAATTAAGTACATGCCCTCTGTGGGGGGTTGTACATAAGTACCGCTACTTTAAATTAAATAGAACATAAATCTACATGCTAGAAAAGTAGTCATGGTAAGAGTAGTCATAATATTCAATAAACATGGAAGTGGGGTATAAGACCTAAACAAGATGAAATTATAAACTAATTTGAGGCATGAACAACATTATGATTCAAGAATAGAATATTTAGGGTTCATTTAAGCCTCATTAGGGAATTATAGGATTTGACTACAATTATCCCAAAATAGGGTGTAAGGAATGCACATACCTATCTTACTGATATCAATTACTAACTTTCACGACTTTAATTGAGTCCAAGTTCCACTTTGCCTATTTTCAATGTATTAACATGTATTATAGTACATAGTGCACATTACTGTATCAAAATCCTAATTTTAGAACTTTTTAGAAATATTTGGATTTAGCTTTTGAAAATATCATCAGTGAACTTATTAGGTTCTCATGATCAAGAAAACATATTTTTATGTTAATTTTGGAGTTATGAGGATTAAAATGTACTTTTATGTTTTTTATGCATTAAATTCATTTTAAAAGAATCACCCTTCATCAAACCATGAAATTAGACCTTGAAAATATTTTTATTATATATATTAATTTTCCAATTCCAAAACATATTTATTTGTCAAATTTGGATAAGCAAATTAGAAGATATGAATTTTTCAATACTGACCAATAGGAAATGGCCACATCATCAAACCGATCGAGATAATTGAAGAGAGGGTGAGAGGGAGAAAACACCATTTGACCCAATATGAGGTTTGAAGTTGCATAGATAACCAAACTAGAGCTTCTAAAGAAGGTAAAACAACAAGAAACCAAAACCCTAGAAGAACATGGTAAATACAGATGGAGATCATCGATTTTAAACATAGACGCATGAGTTTTAAGCATGTACTAAGCAATATATGAGAAGGGGGTTAACAAACTTGCCTCTAGGAAGGTAAGAAGGTCCAAACAGAAAGGATCCCTAGATTATAAGGTATGGTTTCTCCAATCTAGGCTCCTTTCTTGAGCAAAGATCACCTTCTCCACTTTAGAGGTGCAAACCCTAACAAAAGAGCATGGAGATGAGATGTTTTAGGGTTCTAGGTGGTTTTTTACCATGGAAGGTCATGATTCCGACCTGGAAGAAGGTGGGAGTAATACTAACAGCATGAAAATAGGGAAGAAAAGGAGGATAATTACTAGTTTTGGTCAAAATCACCAAGGAGGTGCTTAAGAAATCCTAAATGGAGAAATTTGGAACCCTAGGAGCCTTCTTCACCAAGCAGGCACCCTCTTTTACCTTGGGACAGAAAATTTGTGCCCAAACATAGAAGGGACAATGCTCTAAGCTGGGGGAAAGAGAAGGAGAGGATTTCTTCTTGGATTGGGAGGTGGGAAGGGGTAGGCATGGCTTTATAAAGAAGGGGGCAAGCTTGAGGTGTCTATTGGACTTTCCATGTGTCCTTAGGCTAAGGCTTCATGGCCATACAAGAGGACATATCATAAATACTTCTTCTATATCCAACGTCAGTCCTAAAAGCCCATGGAGGCTTATAGGCCATCCTCAACATCCTCCAATCAAAGAAATAACCCCATTGGTTGATAGCTTTTAAAGATAAGCTCATTTATAAAGAGGGTAATCCCTATAATGCCCTTGGAGAGAAACACCTTCAAACCAAGGTGAAACCAGGTGACCCTTGGTTCAAAATATCTATTTTGGTAAGGGTATATCTGAGGATTAAAATACAGGTGATAATTTCCAAAGAAAATCTTCCAATTGGGTAAATTGCATAAAAGTCCAGAATGTTCCTAAAATTGCATAACCTGCACAAACAACATCCAAATCGAACCAAATTTGAAACTTAGGCTCATTTTATATTTTCAAATCACATAAAAAAGTTATATTAAGGTTTAGAGCACTTAATTATGGTAATTAGGCTTTCACTGAGGTATTTGCGCATAAACCCTTATATTGGTACAATTAGTGAATAAATGTTCCCTAAACCACTCTAAATTCCACTAATTAAACATGAATGACATAAAGGAAAGAAATGAAAGGGAAACTTGGGAAAAAGGTTTACATGGATATTAGATCTAAGATTCATTATGTTACAATATCCAATTAGATTTAGGTTTTAATTAACTTTTGTCCATCAACCTCATATAGGTCACCACTTTAATGCATATGTTATTAAATGGTGATATTAATAAAATTATCCTTTCTTTAATGAGTTGGTTGAGTAAAATTTGAGTTTAGGAGAATATTTCCTTATATTTGGGACTTAGAGGTCACATTACACCCAATTTCTTAGATAAAATAATAAATTTGCAAATTAGGGTTTCAGATTAAGGATCATTGATAGGTTTAGGATTTTGAGGATGTTACACATTCTTTGCTTGACCAACTTTTAAACAATCAAAAGCTATATGGTTATAGGACTGACATCTCACAAAATTTCACTTAAAACTCTCTTGTTTGAGTCAATATGGAATAAATAATAAACTTCCTAAATTGGTCAATTTGGACAAGAAACTTATACAATTTTGAAATTTTAGCAACATAGCAATAATTGATCATCATTTTGTTTAAGAACAACAATCAAATAGAAGTTTGGTGACAATTCTTATGTTCCTCATGTTATAACAAAAAACCTCCATAAAAGTCACATGTTTTACTCATATTTGATTCATGTAGTGAAGTTTAGTGATTACAGGTAGGAACTGCATGCAAGGAATACTAAAGATTGACTAAATTGTTGCCTTAGATGGATGACATGAATGCATGTTCATCCTAGTTTTAGTCACATTTTAAGTCTTGTTTTGGATTTCGATTTTTTAGTTTTCTTTAGAAATAGCTTTGTTTGATTCTATTTATAGTTTTGTTAGTTTTTTAATATTATGACACTTTTCTCAACTTTATTTTGCAAGTATAGGGGTCATACTTCCCTTCAATGGATAGGAGTTGAGAGGGGGTGCTTCTTGCAAGATGTAGGGCAGCTCCCTGGCCCGAAATGGATTTTGAGCATGTTGAAAAGGAAAATCAATAAATGTTTTTGGCTAAAATCCATGATCAACATCATGATAAATCATATAATTGAGGTTCACCGGTCGATCATTTTTTCAATAAGCCACCTATTGACCTAATGATCAACATCTATTGATAAAGCTCTAATGATCGAGCTTCAATGATTGACCTCCTGGTCATCGTCCATCAGACATTCGACCTTTACAATTGAGTTCCAATGGTTGACTTCAAATTTCCAAGCTTCATGTACCAACCAAATTCCACTACCTATTATCATCTCACCTTAAATATATTCACAATAGGCACTTCATCATAATTCATGTGAGGCTGTCAGCCTTCCTCTCAACCTCCTATGAATATAAGGGTATTTCCTCCACCATAAGACTTTAGAGTCAATGAGCGATTGCAAAACTTTACCCAAAACTCCACCTTTAATTCATTCATTGCAATGATTGACTGAACAACCTAGAAGGAGATAGACTAATCGAGCTACACTCCACATTGAGTGATTAACCTCAAAAGAGTTAGATTAATTGATCTCTATCACATTGCAGCTCGATTGACCACCCTCAGAAAAGACTAGTTGATCGATTGATCTCCTCCTCCTTTTGAAAGACCAACCTAAATAGAGGTATCTCAATCTACATGTACCTCTCTGCCAGCTCAATTGACCACCCTAGCCTACCAGTTCGATTGATCGCCTTCTATCTGTATCTCAATCACTCAACATCAAATGAGATAGCTCGATCGATCGTCCATTTTGCAACTCAATAAACCTCCGCTATGCCATTTATTCAATTATTGCAATGTTAAGGTCCCCTCAAGACATCCCTAAGAAAGAAGACAAGCATCCACACATCATGGTTGCTCATCTATTTTCTCTTGTGACTATGTTAGTTTTTTCAATATATATTTCTTATCTTGTTGCCGCCATAAGGAGTGAGTAGTCCCCTCTACTTGCTTCCATTCTTTTTATAGTTTATAATCTTTTATCAACCATAATATATTTTACAAAACTTTTTTTATACTTGCAAATCTAATTTGCCCGACAATTTTGCAAGTTTATAAGATCTTGGATGTAGAGAAATCTAAACCTAAGATCTAAGATATAATTTGTTTTATTTTAAACCCTTGATGAGAATCTGAGACATGTGTTTTCTGAGGTGATAGGTAAATCATCTTTAGATAACACGATGGAGACGTTAGGGTAAAATTGTAAGATCATCAAATTTGATAAATTTTGAATTCTATGAAGCACATTCCAAATTGTAATGGATAGAATAATGATTGTATCTTTGTGGCATGTGTTCAACCCATGGCCCAAGTGAGGCCCATGAGACTATTTTCTTTAAAAATAAGTTCTTGTGGAACAAGTTTAAGAAACAAAAGCAATTCATGCTTAAATGGATGATAATGGCTTTTGAAATTGTCAGATAATGAAAATATGGAATTTTATGAAAGTTTCCAAGGTATTCTAAGATAATTCATTATCTAGATAATTAATCGAGTAATTATCTAACCATGGTTTGGAATCCACATTTTGAGACATCAATAAATATAATTTGATCTAACTTTTAGAAAACTTAAAGGTAATGAGGAAAGAAAGATAACTCTAGAATTTGAGATAAAAAGTACTTTCCATGAGTTGTGAGTAATTAAATTAAAGAAATACTTAAAGAGAAAGTTTGAGGCCAAGACCTCCATGAGAGAATGGAACTAGGCCCTTTTGATGAAACACGGTTAGGATATTTATAGTGGTAGGAAAACCATGTGGAGCGAGGCAATGGCAGATAAAAGGTTGAGTGATAATCCTACTTCTCAGACCAACCTATCCAAACTGGCTAGATCTATGTTACAAACGAAGGCATTCATGGAGGCTAACACTTTCTTGTGCCCTGTGAGTGGAACATCCATCAACGTATGGCATGATAGTTGGTTACCCAGTGTAATTAAACTGATAGAAATTGCTCTACATCCCATTCCCACTGATCTAGACGACCTAAAGGTGAGTAGCATGATCAACCTGGAAGGGCAATGGGATAGAGATTTCCTGGAGTCTTGGTTCCCACCTAACGCAGTTGAGGAGATCAGTAACATGAGCCCCCCAGAAGATCCTGAAGATGAGGATGTCTGAGTGTGGAAACTTAATGAAGGAGGTAGCTACATGGCCAAAATGGCTTACAATGCCCTACGGATAGGAACTGAAATCAAAAGACCAGGACATTGGACGCTTATTTGGAGAGCTCACGTGGCCGCAAGAGTTAAGATATTCATGTGGATAGCAGTGAATGTGGCTCTTCTTACAAACTGGAGCAGGAAAAGAAAGTAGATGACGACGTCTCCAACCTACACTAGATGCAATGTCAAAGAGAAAACCAACCTGTACGCATTGTGCGATTGTGAAAAGGTGTGATCAGTATGGCAAGAACTCCTTAATACAAATTCGTCTATGACATTCTGGACCACAACCAACTTTGATTAGTGGATAATTCAAAATCTGAAGGCACCAGAGGAACAAAGAAACCTTTTCATCATCGCGTGCTGGTGCATATGGAAACATCACAATTTGTGGACATTTTAAGGCAAAGAGATTCATATCCAACACCAGATCAACTCGATCAAGAAGGAGGCCAACTTGTCTTATATAGCCTAGAATGAGACCCATCAGTACACGACCTGCTACAAACAGCTACAACACCAAAGTCTTGAACCAGGAATGATAAGATTCAATACTGATGCTACTAGGAAGAAGGGTAAGGGGGCCATTGTTGTTGTCATCAGAGATGGAAGAAATTGCTGGTTGGGAGGGGTAGGACAACTTATCTATGCAGCCAACCCCTTGGAAGCTGAACTTAAGGTAGTAGCCCTGGCAGTGAAAATCATCGCAGTGAGCTCCATACAACAAGTTGTCATCGAGACTGATAGTCAACAAGCAACTATCATGATCCATACTGACTACAAGACACACCCCCGATATGCTAACATGGTTAAGGGAATCAAATCGGCAATGAAGGAGCGACATCTATTAACTACTGTGGGAGAGAAAGAAATACTCTGGATGACTCTCTAGCTAAGTACCACCTCCACACAAAAAATGGCAGTCACTTATACGAAAGACCGCCTAAGGAAATACTTGACATGGGTCAAGCACCTCTATGTATTGGTAGTAGTACTACCATGTTTAGACATTTGCAAATCTCAAATATCTATAACTCCAGTTTTATTGGACTTGCACAAGGTGGGAAAGATGAATAAGAGTACCTCCTGACTTATAGCAAAAAAAAGAGAGAAAGTTTTATCTATGCAAGTTATCTCAATAAATTCTCAAAAAATGAATATAAGTTTTAAGGTATTAATGAGTTACCTTCAAAGTTTCATACCAAAAGAATGATCCTAAAAACCTATGGAAAATTTTGAAGGATGAGGGACATACTTTTAATAATTAATTGTTGTTCCCTTATTTGAAGATAGAGGAAAGGGTATCTAGAAACATCCCTTTGACTCCAAACTTGGCATAATACCAGAAAATGTATTTATGAAGAACGTGTCCAAATTTTGAGCCAATCAATTTAAAGATGAGAGAGATATGGATTTTATGATTTCCATAAACTAAGAGACTAATTGATATATATTATTTTTCACACTTAATGTGACCATGAACTTAGTCCTGACCCCCTTTATTGTCGCATGGCTTGGGAACCATCATATTTAGGATTGACGGTCTCCACCTTGTCTTCCTCCTCCAACATATAAATGAAACCCGCTACAATAGAATGAACCCCCCTCGAAACTCCCTTACCATATATAGATTCTAAAAGATTTTGGAAATATTCCCTTCACACTCAAGAAAGAAAAACAAACTGAACAATCCTCTATTTTTGCCATAATTGTGAGAATTGGGACCTCCACAATCTCAAGCAAAATATCTAGTACCAGTAAAAATCCATCAGCAACCAATATCTAGTCCTTCCTATATAAGGGCAATAAGCTTCTTCACGAGATGAGAGAGGGGTTCCATCCTTGAGTACTGAGGGAAGAATGTCTCCGAGCATCATTGTCCCAAAACATTGACTAGTAGTCTCTCTATCTCTTGGCATCGAATGGGTCATGGTCCAAGCAATGGCCATCAATCCAGGAATTTTCTAGGAGCACTCAATCCTTATGGAGGATCTGTGGATGCCAACTAGTACCGTAGAAAAGTCCAAACTCATCCTTAAAACACCTTTCTCTCCCCTCACCTCACTATTCTATTTCCATGGAACCACCACAGAAGCTCTCCAGAGTGCTCATGCCTTGGCTCGTCGGTGTCTACTAGCGGTGCGTCCACATTGGGGATGTTGTGTTGAGATCATCTAGCTTGTTGGGGGACCTCACTGAGGCTAGGATCCCCCATCTGTGTTACCAACACCCCTACTATGCGATAGTGTCCATATGGAACACACACAACATGGATCAGGGAGAAGTAGCATGAAGGGGAAGGGAGTGACTGGATCTGGGTAGCGGGTTAGGACGGTCCAAGTAGTGATCCGCGAGATGGGAATGGAAATGTAAGAAGAAAAGATATACCTACTGACGTGGCAACGTCCTATTGTCCTTTATATGTCTAATTTGCAAATCTTATAGAAATTTATTAGTAACTCCAAATATAGAAACACTATATATCAAATTCATCCAAAAACATGTAGAATCTAAATAAAAATAATTCTAGAACTTCATTAAGTTACATGTTCTAAAATAAGGTTAATGCATAATTAAGTGATGTTTAATACAGGGAAACTCTATATTTTGTGAATATGATTCAAGAAGTAGCAAGCCTAGTTAAATTGTGATAAAATATGATATTTTCAAATATAAAATGAATATAAGATGATGACAATTTGGGGTTTATGGACCAATAATTATATACATGGATAACTAGGATTATGAAACCAAAGATCATTATTAATGCACATAATCTTACCTTGATGTTCATAATAACCTCAAATGTATAATCTAATGTGACTTGAAGTCCTTGATACATGTTCGATGAAGGTTCTGAATAATAAATATGATAATTAGGGTTTGTACCCTTATTCAGACCCGAGACAATTCTAAACTCTCGTTTATGACATATGCTAGATTAGAATGTTTTGGATATGATTGGTGACACCTTAGGATATACAATCATGTAGATAATGTTGGTTGACTTTGATGAATGCTTGGATATTTGGATATTTGCTTAAAGTACACGTTGCATGGTTTGTATAAGGAAATAAGTTATGTGGTTAAAATTATGAATACTCACTCTTATTGACTTTCAATGTTTTTTGAAGTTTCATGAATAGTTTGCAATTTATCTGCTTGGTTGTTTATTTACTTCCTACAATCTATAAGGCCCTATGTGTATCACCTTATATGGGCATAACTTGCTTAAGCCCAAGATACTATCTGTGGAGGGTTTGATGTATCGAAAGAAGTCATTATAGAGACTACTCCCAGCGAGTGGGTACACTATTGGATTTACCCCCAGCGAATGGGTATGCATGAGAGATTACCCCCAGTGAGTGGGTATTCCATTGAAATTACCCCCAACTAATGGGTATGTAATCAAAATTACCCTTAGTGATTGGTTACACCATAGAGATTGAGAAAATAATGGTTGGGAAGTTATAACATAAGTTATAACAGAAAAATGCATGTTTAGTTATCTAATAATAATTTTTGATATGATTGTTTATGTTGTTACACCTACATGGAAATATTTTTCTTGCACCACATACTTAGTATAGAAATATGCTGACCGCATTTTGGTTTGTTAGTGTTTTATGTAATTGCTATATATTTGAAAATATGAAGATAAGGTGAATCAGATGAAATCAAATGAAAGCATTAAATCTAAGCAAAGGAGGATTAGTAGATTCCTTCTCTCATCTGTAGTAGTTTCTCAGGTTGAAAGTCCATGTAACCTCTTAGTGGATTATCATTCTACATCATTTAATCAACATTAATGAAATAATGAAGACTATTTGCTATAACTTGTTATTTTCTAATCATGGATCCTTGGGAATTTAGGTAATGGCTCTCAACTTCCTTCCTTAATTGAGGGACACAGAGAATTGAGGTTGTTACATTTGATATTAGAGACCTAAATTTTCTATATGATATTTAATAGTTGATAATTTCAAGCAATCAATAGAAATATATGAATAATTATTACGGAATAACCTAAGGGTAATGGTTTCTAGATAGGATCATGGTTCTGGGGACTGGCAGTATTTTCCTCCACACCATTTAGTTGGTATGTGATGACTCCCTTAGCTAATCTGATACCATCCTAGACAGAACCTAGGAGGTTTTCCTAAAGAAATATTTCCTCTAAGCTTCTCATCTCTAAGTTCGTCCACTTCTCATCTCCTTGCTAAAATAATCTCTAAAAGGAACTTCCGTCCTCATCTCAAGTTAGGGTTTTTGAGAATAATTATGATTAAGGCATCCTCTGCCAATTAATGTACATGCAATGTGGAAGAAAAATGATTTATGAGATTGTTCTTGTAGGGGTAAAACCTAGATGGAACTAGGGTTGGTTTAGGAAAACCCTAAGTGGGTCAAGGGATATAGAAACCCTAAGATGCAGGGTGTAGTGCCTAACCCTAACCCTAAAACCTAATCCTAGGTAATGGGAGTAGTTTCGGTAAAATAATAACTCTACCCAAATAAAACGTAAGCAATGGAAAGAGGAAAGAGAAAACACAAAGATTTGGATACCCTAATATCCCCATGCATGGTACATGGAGTAATACATGCATGATGTATGTGAGGGGTTTTGAATAAGTAAGCATAAGACATAAGTAAACAAGGGTTACATAAAAAAATGAATATGATACCTTCAATTCAACTTTAGGTTTGGTATCCCAATCTAGGGTAGGTCAACTCATAAAAAATGGGGAAATGACCTATGAGGGAGGCAAAAACCTAAAATCGTGAGGTAAGGTTGTGGATAGAAAGCCTAACCTCCTCCTTTTAGGAACCCTGATAGGAAAAGTGTCCCCACATAGGTATGCATAAGAGGTAGTCATGCACCTACGTGAGAGTGAGTGACATCATCCTAGAAGAGTGTTTAGGTATAGATTAAATGTCTAAAGCCATTTTGGAATATGTGATAGCTGGAATAGGTTTAAATGAGATGATCTCAATTTTATATAATGAGATAATATGGTTTATGATGATTTTAGTTAGATTTGAGAATTTTATTTTAGTTTTGATGATACAAGTATGTATTCTTCTCCAAGATAGTATAAAACTAGTACATAAAATTCATTTTATAATGGGAGAAACACAACAGTTATGCTAGTTGTGTTGTAGTTAGCATACTTATCACAATAAGCCTATTTGTGTGTTGTATATTGTATATTTTATACAACACAAGTTGTTTACAATAGGCCTAACCCATGGTAGTATACATGATATTATAACATTTGCTAAGATGTCATAATAGACTATAGTATCACAACATACTTAAACATGTTGTAAAAGACCTTAATTACAAAACATATTGTGACCCATTGTAATAGTCACACATGAAAACATGTTCTAGTAGACAATCATTACACAAGATAGACTAACCCATTGTAATATATCATAATCACCACAAAAGACGTTCACCCATTCTAATAGGTATATGTTGTAATAGACCGTAATAACACAACATGTTAATACCCGTGGTTATATACCAAGACCACACAATAGACTATGACATGTTGTTATATACTATAATTACACAACATGTTGTGATCTATTATAATAGCCACACATGATAAATCGTTGTAATAGATAACCATTACACAACGTAGACCAACCCTTTATAATATACCATAATCACACAACATGAGTTCACCTATTGTAATAGCTAAATGTTGTAATAGACCATATTCACACAACATGATGTAACCCTTTTTCATATACCAAGATGATAAAATAAACTCTGACTTGTTGTTATATACCATAACTACACAATAGACTCCAACCTATTGCATAATCACATTATGTCCTTATTATTCAGCAAATCCCCTTAGTATAAAAATACAAAACCTTCTGACTACTTTGAATTCCTCTCTTTTTTATTTATACAATGAATACATCCTCTCTTCCCCTCTCATTCAGATATACTCTGCCTCACTCTAACAACCAATCGGTCCCATTATCAGGACTGTCACACCATTATCAATTTCAACATATGTCCAATGAACCTAACACTGAGTGATTATGTAATTAAGTCCTTGAAATTCTCAAGCCTTATAAGACGGACCTTAACCTCACTATTGATTTTTCTTAAAAAATAATATTTAAAGATGAATCTAGGTTTGATTCTTGATCCAATTTTTTACAATATGAGTCGGTTCTTGAGAACCCAATAGAACAACCATGGGGTTAGATGTTTTGACATGAAACCGACACAAACCCAAAATCTTAACAGAAAATTTAATCATGAGCATGTAATCAGAGAATTGTTTTTTTTCTTATGAAAAAGGCCTCATGAAGGAGATGATGAAGAAGATGACATCATTTTGGTGTATCCAAATGACCCAAAAATTTTTGATGAAGCTTATAGTCATTTCTTAGATCTATGATTAAGATTTTAGAATGTTTGGAGATCGTTTGAATAATTATAAATTTCATATGGGCCAAAAATGATATTTTTAGAGATATTTTAGTTATATGGCTAAATGAATTTCTTTATTGATGAAACGTGTAGGAATAGTTTTTACGGTAGTATTAAAGTGTGATACAAAATTTCAGACCAATCAGAGCTTGTTTGATGGTTCAAAATTATATAAGAACTATATTCGAACTAAATTTAATGATTTTAGTCATTTACATTATTTCAATGAAAGAGTAAAAAGTTAATATCATAGATTTTTTTTATCCAAATGAGATAAACATTTTTATTGGAAACTTTTGAGCATAGATTGAATTTTTGATGATTTTTGGAGGATTAATGAATAATGCTAAATTGTTTTATGCCCTTCGAGGAAAGATATGATAAATAATTTATTTGAGGGATCAAACAATTTAATTTAATTTAGTTTTGGATCATCATGTATATTATTTAAATATGATGAAATAACCAAAATTTAAATGCATTTGAAATAACGGTTTAAAAGATATTAACTTTTGAATTCACAATATAGTTTCCTAACTAAGAAATTGATTCATTTAATACATAATATCTATTTGTCCAAGCCCCTAGTTTCTATCTTGGGTGCCCTTTTCATTTAAGGTGTGTACAGAAGCCGTTGGACCATATGATCTAATGGCCACAATATTGTCTTCAATGTTGCACTAAAGATGGAAACAAATTTTATAGTCCGTTTCTTCCTCTCTTTTTCCACCACTACAACAAACAAGAAAATATAATCATGGTATTTTTTCTAAACTTTCAAAATCGTAATTCTACTAAACCCCCCTTAAACATAAAATCCTACACTGTTATGTGACTTTCTCTCTCTATTTGCATGCCTCCACTCACCCAAAAATAAAGCATGACTTGTTTATTTCTTCCATCCCCCAGTACTCCCACTTTCTTTTCCCCATATTATTATAATGATGGTGTTGATGAACACAATTTCTTAAAATAAACAAAGATACCAACATCTTATATTAGTGGAATGGATATGAAGATGAATTCTAACAATGACTTATAATAACACATTTTTGTTATTTATATGTAAGATCTAACTGTCACTAAAGTCCACACTTCCATCAAAGGTCGACAAGGATGGGGGATTCGGGGCCTCGCCCCCCAAATTTATAAAATATGGTAATTAGTTATACTTAATTAATTCCCAATTGTCTTTCTCCTTTTCTTGTTCCTCCATTCTGAGAAGTCTATCATTTTGTGTCTTTTCTTTTTGTTTGAATCATGTCTCATCTTTCAACCATTCCTTTCTCATCCACTAAAATATATATATATTATAGTAACAACTATTCAAATAAATGTACTTTTGATAGAAAGTTTTAATGTTGAAGTAAAACAAGTGCCAATAAATAAAAATTGAATTGTAGTATTACTAGTCTAAGTTAATCAAGAAAACCAATCACAAGTTTTTTATTAATGGCATTGTTTAATTTTTTGAGAATCCTCCTCCTGTATTTTAAACATCCCTAATATATGAAATACAAATAAATCTATTAATGAAAACTTTCCCAGGATCCAAGAATGACTTTTTGTGTGGAAGTTTAAATATATTTATATGGTACGTACAAGTTTTTCTTTGAGTTATTAGTATAATTTATACAAACTTTACCTTGCCCACAAAAAAAATAGAAGTCAAAGGGTCTTAGTTGCACACGGTCCAGGGGATTCATCTCCTTAATTATTCCATGCACACATATGGTATGTACAAACTTTTTCTTTGAAGAAAAAAAGTCTCTATGTTACATTCTACTTTCCTAATATCTTTTTAATCTGTATAAAAAACTGACATGACTTTGGAAGAATGGTATAAAAACCACCACTTATTCAAGATTGTATGCCACAAGATCTAAAATGAATAGAAATTGAGAGACAGAGCTTGTTATAGGCCATCACTATCTTGTTCTCAGAGCTTATAAAGAGTATCTTTCATTAGCAAAGATAAAATAGGAACAACTATGTACATGCTTTTGTGTGGAGGACTTGTAACATATATATCGACAACAAGTTTCTTAGGTTTTTTAAACAATGAAAAAGGTACAATTTATCTTCATATATTTTGTATGTTACTTTTTTTAAATTGCTACATCTCATTAGGACACATATTGTTGTTGATACATTATCTATTTGTTAATTCACGTTTATGTTGTATCCTTTCGAATAACTAATTGGGTGATATTATTATTGTGAGTTTCATACTATGAAGAATCAGAAAGTAGAATTCAAACAATTAATTGTAAGAATGTTGTCAAAATAATAGTTCTTATGCATATAATTTTTTTTCAAGTTCAATTACTTGACCATGTCCCCCCGCCAACTTTATGTTTCTGGCTCCATCCCTGAAGGTCGGTGTATGTGCCAATATCTTATGTGAAAGAACTTCTAGTTCATTGTATGCATTGATGAGAAGAATGAAGAAATTATATATTTATATATTTACAAGGAAGGCTTCATAAATATTATAAGTTATGTTGTCTTGAACTAGTATAATATCCTCTACTCATATAAAATATTCCTAAATGTGTAACATGCTTATCATTATATTCTTTTAGTTTGTTCAAATTTCTAAATATATTGAATAAATGATAATATGTTGATATATTTGACATATAATTGTAGTATTATTCAAACTATATTGGTCATTTCTTTAACCAAGAAGAATTCGACGAGGTTCAGAATGAGTGGGTGACATATGTTCTTGAGCACGCATAAGAGTATGTGACATGAGGGAGAGACATCTACTCTTTATCATAGACAAATGTGTGAAACTATTGTAGTAAATTTTCAGTTCAGTTCTAGAGTGCGTACTCAGTTCTTTATATTATTGAATCTGTGTATGGATGATTGATTATTTATTAAATTCAGTACAAGTTTTTTTCAAGGTTTGATAGATTTTTTTTTTCAATTATGTGCTTGTTTGTGAAATGAATAAAAAATAAATTCATATTTATTATATTTTTAAATATAGATAATTTGATTAATAAAATCAGTTCGATATGACCAGTCAAACTCTAATCAAATACAATAGTTAATGATATGTTGTAAAAGTTGTGATACTACAACGAACAACACATGTTGTGTTATCTACAGCTATTACAACGGGTGTATTTAGAAAATGGACCCCTATTACAACAGGTGTTTCTAGTGAACTACAACATGCACCACATATTGTATAAAATATGATATTATAATAGGCACACCACATGTTGTATAAACACCCCTATTACAACGGTTGTATTTATCAAAAGATAACATGATTCAACTATTATATATATATATATATATATATATATATATATATATATATATATATATATATATATTATAAAGGTGCACTGCACATTGTAAAAAACACCCTTATTACAACTGGTGTGAACATGGTTCAAATGTTGTATAATATATATTACAACGGGTGTACCACATGTTGTATAGAACACCCATATTAAAACGGGCAATTCATTGAAAGACAACATCTTTCAATTGTTGTATAAAATAAATGTATTACAACATGCACATCACATGTTGTATAAAAGACCCCCATAAGACGACGTGGTCTAATAAAATGGTTAACACCTATTATAAAATGGAAAAATGAACTGTTGTAAAAAATATTTTCTGTAGTAGTGTAAGCTAAGTTTAGATAAGATGTGAATCAACAAGAGCCTCAATGTCTTCAACAAAGAAGGACTACTAGTGTTAGGACCAATTATAGGGTTAACTCCAGTGAGAAGTGACCCAGAGGGAGAAGGTCAAAAACCTAAACTCCAAGATATGATAAATTATGAGAAATATTTTTTGTGATATTCCTAAACAAGACTACTAGTGAGTGAATGAGTTGAGTTTCTTAGTGCATGATCGCTATAGTCTTGTTGCACCCTAGATGTACTTGGAGGACCAAACTCTAGAGACAGATAAAGAGGATGCTTACATATATATGAATATGATATCAGTACCTACCATCTAGGTTAGGGAGAGAGAGTCCCAAGATCCTGAGGAGGTAAAGAATGTTAGTAAGTTGTCAAACCGCAAATATAATTCTTTGAGAGAAAAATCTTTTTTAAATAAAACAACTCAAACCTTAAGAAGAATGATGTGGGATTGATATATGATTTGAAGAAGATATACTTGAAATACATTCCATTTATTTAAATTTCCAATCACAAATCATCTATAAGAACTTCTATTTATTATTAACTAATTATGAAACTATTTTAACTGACTGTAAACAACCGTTGTTTATTCCCAACACATGAAATCTACAGGATTAGAAAATAAATAGATTACCCCTTTCAAAATCATAAACAAGCTACCAATTTTAATATTAATGTCATATGTAACCATAGTAACAAGTAATAACAACCTGATATGCTATGATTATTAGCCAAGTGTGTGTTTCATTATTTCTCATCTTCGAACAATACTACCTTTGGATATATTTGAAAGAGTTATCAAGAGGACAAATTCTATGAACTATGATTCTCAATTACCCCCACCTAACGGCCCCGAACTGGCACTTACCAACTACTCAACAAATAACTACTCTGATTTAATGAATAATGTTCATTAAAGACGTACATACTTAGATCAATGAGACACTATTAATATAGAGAAATTAACATCATAGTCAATAGAGAATAGACTTGATGCACCATGTGATTCCCTATCAATATTGATCTAATTTGCCTACACAACAATGTTGGAAGCAGTTTCCCATATATAAATGAATAAGGGGATTAAATATATATGCGACCTACCATATAGAGCAATGGGTGGAAATAAAATAGTGCCTATGAACAAGAATCACAAGTAGCATTCAAATTAGTTATACATAAATGAAAATACGATGCACTATGAGAATGAATGTAATGAAAATACATGACTCCTAATGCCTATTATTACAATGGGACGATGAATGCACTAAATTTCCCATCATGATGATGAATGTGGGGTGAAATGATGCATACATGTAAAAAAATTTCACCTTATCCTTGAAGAAAAGTAATATTGAGTTCAAGGTACCCTTTTCTTTTTTTTATAAGATTTCTCCTTTTTTTTCCTTTTCCCTCTTATTTTAGCATGATTTATGATTAATGCTTGAGATTTCTTCATCATTTCTTTCTTTTGATGTTTCTCATTTTTTTCATTGGGAGAGATATGGATGTATATTCTTTCACTCTTTATTTGTGTAGAAAGATAAATAGATATATGTTGCACAATATGCAGAAATGATGGGCAAGAAAAATGCAATCTATATGAAATTTGTTATGAAACTAGAATTACTCAACTTAATAAAGTGATATGCACATCTCTATATTTTTTATTCTTCTTCTAATGCACATGCAAAGAAACTAACTATCATGATACCTACTATGATATGCAATAAAGTCTAGAGGAAATAATTTAGACTACTTGATCATCTTGTAATGGTGAATGAAATATCATGAATGGTGGATGGAATCACATGACTAAGAGACAATACCATTCTTAACTATGATATATCCCTCTCCTATCAACGTGTGTATAGGGTGACCTTAGAATTTCTTTCTACAAATTTCATTTAAGATCTCGTTATTTGTTTGGTTGTTTTGGGATCAAACCTCATCATCATACACAAGTCTTGGATAATTTAAATTTTTCATTCATATAAAGTGTGATCAAGTTTACTGACCCAAACTTTTCCTCCGGTTGATGTTGCCTTAGACTTCACAAATAAGCTTGTGTAGATTTGCTTTTTTAGATTTATTGCAAGAGCAAGAAACACATTCTTTTTAACGATACAATACAATCATGATAAACTAAGCTCCATGATTACACTAGATAGATTGTGGATCATATTACTTGGAAATAAGACAAACTAAACAAGATATAAAAAAAAGCAAGATAAGGTCATTTGATCATCCCCTAAGCTTGAACTTGACTATGTCCTCATAGTAAAAAATCAAACTAAGAGGTGTAACACGCATACCAATTGCTCAATATGGTGGTGGTGAGTGGAATGTCCCTATCAAGTTTGTGGATCAAGTTATGGCCTTTTGTGTTGCTGCCACTGACATACGTGCCAATGGTACCAAGTTGTGTTGTTCTTTGACTTCTTTTGAGCTAGACGGGTTTGTACTACTGGGAAAACTCTCTGTGGTATCGAAGATCTATCCTATAGCTCTGTATTTTTTTCTCAAAGAATTTCAGCACTACCAATGGTAGTGTCAATGCTATTGACATGAATTTGTTGAGACATACTTATAAGGACTTTGTGCCATAGATAGGTGTGTTGGTGGTATTGAGATATTTGATGACTTTCCCAGCTAATTTTTTGATAGTGTTTCGGTGGTACAGACATGTCTATCAGTGGTATCCATAGGTTCATTGGTGGTATTGACACAATGTGTTTCTACATATTGCACAAAATGTATCAAGGAACCTTTATTACAACAACTAAACAAATAATATAAAATATACTAACTGTAACTAATAAAAATACCTAAATCAAAAGTAAATAGCAGAAATGAAAGTGGGTTTCGTCACATAGTTTCCTTGTTTAATGTCCTAGGATCGACAAGATAATTTTCTTCAGCTTGGGTTTTCATGGGATGGTTTTTAAGAATCATCTAGTAGTTTGAACTCCACTCTATCATCATCTATCTCTAGTGCCAAATAGCCTCTATCCATGGCAATGATCACCCCCATTGTATTTTGGGAAGGCCTTCCTAAAGCACTCAGATCTATATATTTTTTGCATATACATGACCAAAAAGACGACATGATAGATAAATTTGTCAATTTTGACTAAAAGAATGTTACATATCCCATATGGTCTCACAATTGATCTGCATCTACCAATTGGATTGTCATGGAAATCTTTGTTGGTTTCTGCAATCCCACCTTCTAAAAGGTATAGAGAGGCATGATATTTATGCTCACCGCAGAGTCACATTGTGATTGTTAGAAATGTTTGTTGGTAATGGAGAAATATATGTAAAAACATATTTGGTCCTTTCTCTTTTTCGACAACCTTTCCTGGATTAGAGAACTAACCACTTCATCAACACGCAAGACATATGCATATTGTATCTGTCTTATCTTGTTACTGATATCCATCATAAATCTTCCATATGTAGGGATCTATTCTATCACCTCCACAAGTAGGATGTTGATGTGGAGCTTTTGGAAAATGTCTAGGAATTACTTAAATTGCTTGTCCTCCTTTCTCAACTTTAGATAATTTGGGAATGGCACATGTTGCTTCTCTTCACTTCTGTATGGAGGAATGTATGACACATTAGGGATATTCTCCCGTAATCTTGCATCAATGTCACCTCCTAGGACATAATCTAAAATGTCTCTTGTGGAAGGGGTGACCTTGTGGCTTCTCATTCTCTATTGTGGGTACTTTCTTGTTGATTGTGACTACTCCACTACAAAGTAGAAACTTCCCATGTTCTTGATGCATAAGAACTTGAACTGGGAGTGTGGATATCGCAATGGTGTAACCTTGAAGTTCCTTATCTTATAAAACTTATGTAGATGGGGTGTCCTTGTTTCTCTTTACAAACATTGTATTGACTGAGGTGCATGTGTGCAAATAATACACTGACGTTCTACATCCTCCTGGTCTTTCATACATGTTGTGTGGAAATGGAACCTTTGGCATATACACACATTCAAACCTTGGTGTCTTCTTGATAACATTCTTTGTTTCCTTGAAAATAGAGACATAGTTTACTTGATAATTCTGATGAGTTGCCTCTGTGTTCCCAGGAAATCCCTGCCACATAGGATTCTTAATGGCTGCCACCTCCGTAGCCAATCGAGAAATTTGATTTTCAATACTATAGATATGAGCTCCTTGATTCCGCTGCTTCCTTTTTGTCTGATCCACTAAGGCCTCATTCTGACTCACAAGTTTGTCTGGCATGTCTTCATTATTGTCAAATTACTAGGACCCTGATCCCGTTGATATTGTTACAAAGGATTTTTTTATTACTGTTGTGAGGGGTCCTGTTAGAAATTGTTTTAATCTTTCTATGAGAATATAGGATCCTTACGCCATGAATACTCATTGTTGCCCCTATTATTCTACCTCTGCATGAACATGCACTCCTCTTATTCACCTCCAAATAAGGTTCTATATTTGTGATCACGCTTCCTTATGAGTCTTTCCAATTGAGACTTCAATTTTGTGATCTCTCTTGATTCCATAGAACCCTTGATTATTGAGGGTGATTCTTTCTCCTCTCCCTAAGATTGTTTATTGGTCATATTCTTCAAGGTCTCATGACATCTTGTAGCCTTATTGCTTAGGAAGAATCTTGTCCCTGCACTGTCAAGAGTAGTCATATCCCCTTTTTGTAGGTCATAATAGAATGTCTTTTCTTGCCCATAAATATCAATCCCATGATGTGGTACTTTCCTAAGCATGTTCTGAAATCTCTCCCAAGCCTCTCAATATGACTCATCTGCATGTTGCTTGAAGTTGCGGATTTCTCACCAATTCTTTCATCTTCTATGGTGGGAAATACCTCTTAAGGAATGCATCTATCATCTCATCCCGTGTTCTGGCGGTAAACTAAGAAACAACGCTATAATATACCAAAATCTAAGTTTCTAATCTAATTTTTTTTCTTTTGACCTTTTTTCAACAATGATTAATACTAACCTAATATATCTTGATTTATATCTAATTAGGATAATTTAAGAATGAAAATCATAAAAAGAATTGTATCCCTTTTCCTGAGATTAGAAACATTCAAGCAATTCAAAATTAATTTGGGCTCACATAAATTTAACATTAAATACATTTTGACCATGGTTAGGCACTCTTGAATCATTCTAAGTCTATTTAATTAAAGTAAATGGAAATTCTAAGTAATGGTTAGGCACTCTTGAATCATTCTAAGTCTATTTAATTAAAGTAAATGGAAATTCTAAGTAATGTATCAATATTGATTAAGAAAGGTTTTTAATGTATAAGTACTCATCTTACACGCAATGAAATAAAATATTAAATATTATCAAAAGCTAAAATTAACAATAAAATATGATTCTTCGTGTCTTGTTTGGCCAACTTACCAAATCCCAGGTCAATATGACTTCATTTGAGTAATCAATTAATAGGTGTAAAAACTTAACTTTAATCCACATTATTTTACAACTATTAACATTCAGTTGCCATTACCACTAGCTTTATTTCTTTCCGTAATGTTGCTCCTTTCTCGTGCGTGTTTCCACTTTCTGAAAACGGTGATGCCGTCTGAAGTCCTCCTTCTGTAATCAGTGATTGTTTCCTCCTCGCCACCTCTCATATTTCTTCTCCTCTACACACATCGTAGAAACTCTAACCGCCATTTCCCGTTCCTCCACGCCCTAAAACCCATCAACAAGAAGCTTGTCGCCACTGTGTATGAACAACTGTTGGGGCCTGGGACCATGCATTCACCAAGCTTCATCACCTCTAGATCTGTGTTCTATAGTGACACCTTCTCACCACCAAATCACCATCCACCTTCATCACTCCAGTCCGCTTCTCCTTCCCCTGCGGCCAGCTGTAAGGCAAAGAAGCCTAGCCGCCTGCTTCTGCGATTTGACTCTGCCCGCTCCTCTGCTTCTCCTCCTTCGAGCCTTCTTTCCCAGACGACCAAAGTGCAGCGGTTGCAGAGATGCGACCACAGAAAAGGTCTACATCCTCAGAGATACACAATGGATCATGCTATGTTCCTTGCCTCATCGAATCCCTTCATCCTCCTTCCTTGCAACGACCCCCTGCTTGACTCCAACCACCAGGGCACACCGCCCTTTCTTCCTGAGACTGTGTCTTGGTCTGGGTGATTGCCTACTCCAATCACTGCCTCCCTCCACCAGCTACCCACTCAATGTAGACCACTACCGCCACATCGATCTCGACAAGGAGGAGACCAGTACTCACGAACAACTGCAATCACCGTCGTCGTTGCTACGGGAGTCATGACTCCATCAGACTCTAATCGACGATGCTGCCTTGAGGATAATCAAAAGTCTTGTCTCCAGCCACCATTGCCCTTACCACCACCGAACGGAAACGATGACCAGGGATCAGAGAAGCCATGCGGTTCTTCAACCTAAACATAGACCATAGAAGCTTAGAGACCTAATCAGAGACCTAGAGCGTTGAGGTACCCAACCCCTTTCCTATTTGGTTCTCTGATAAAATACTACACATACTAGTTTATTACACAAGCATACAAATTCAAACAAGTAACTTATTTACTATACTGAGCATTGCCTAAGAAATCACACGACCATTGCACTTGTTTATCAAATGACTTAATAATTAAGGGTGTGACTTCAATAATGTACACAAGAGTGTAATGTATGGCTAGCAATTTTTATCCAATCGGGAATCTCCTAACTGTCGTAATCTACTATCTGAAACTATATTTGTCAAAAACATTTAACTTCAATTTACTAATCTTCCCAATGATACATATAATGGAGATTTCCTCCTCATAAGGGGTAAATAAATTAATATAACTATGTTAAGGAATAAATGTGAGGGAATCAAATTCAATAGACTAAAATCTTATTCCTAATTATACTATTATTTTTGTAACCCATGGAAGTATGATAATCAACCTCTAGTAAAATTCTACCTTTTTCTAATGTAAAGATATACATATGCATGTGGCCTATGCTGGTGTATTACCAAATGGGTATGACGTAAGTATGAGTATATGACCCACATATATATATATATATATATATATATATATATATATATATATATATATATATATATATATATATATATATATATATAGTCAGGCTAGAATACACTCGAGTGTATCCGGAGCGGAATACACTCGAGTGTATCCGGAGCGGAATACACTCGAGTGTATCCGGAGCGGAATACACTCAAGTAGTTTTCCATGATGCAATATTTTTTTGTTGAAAATCTAATCTGTTGATCTTCTTAAACATCTCGTGAACAACTCATACACAAAATTTGAGCACATTTGGATATGTATAGCTCATGTTATGAAGACCGCAAAAATTATGCATTTCAAATTAGTTTCGTGCGTTGATTTTGTTGCCCTTGGATGAGTGACTTACACTCATCCAAATGGGTTCAAAATTTGTAAGTAGCCTAGTTATAGTATGACGGTGAAGATCAACGGTTTACATTTTGCAAAAAATAGTCTTGATATGCAAACACACTTGAGTGTATTCGTGTGATCCATACACTCGAGTGTATTCTAGCCTGACTCTCTCTCTCTCTCTCTCTCTCTCTCTCTCTCTCTCTCTCTCTATATATATATATATATATATATATATATATATATATATATATATATATATATATATATATATATATATATATATATATATATATATATACACACACACACACAAATGTATGTGTATTAAACCGTAGATATTTCTAGTGAGAGCATCCAGACAAATAATATCTAAACTAGTCCCTCGCACTATATGTGAGTATTTATGAAAACCAAAAATTCATATTAAGTAACCAATATTGGGTTTAATATACTTTCAACGATAAATGGATAATTATGAAATAATGTGCCAATAAAATACTTTTAGGTTGAGAAGGACGAATGGAAAGTTTCACCCCTAGATATAGGGTTAGTCATGAATACTAGGTATATACTCTTCCCTATTCATTTTTGGGCATAATTTGACTTAAATCTTCTTACAGTGAGACATCTTTTGGATATTGTCCCCTTTTATTCAACCATGTTGTGAGTTCTTTATTCCCTGATATTGAATTACCTGATTTCACAATGCTTGATGAATATTTTGTTGCCTCAGGTCTATGACCCCACCTTCTTTGTTATTTCTACTTGGAAATATGAATGGTGAATACTTACTATCTTGCCACTCTTACGCATGTGATAATTTGACTAGATTACTATGGTACAAGCTTATGAGTAATCATTAGGGCATGCTTTTCCATCAAGGGTGTGTTTTTTCACCTCTTTATATATAGAGGTGTGCTTTTCTACCTAGGGTGTGCTTTTCCACCTATTTTACTTAGGCCAATGAATCAGTGGTGTCTTGTCCCTACTATAGCTATCTTATGTCAACATATATATATATATACATGCAAATGATTATGATTATTGTGATATTTTGAATGTTTATTGGCAAGATGTGTTATCTCACTTGTTTATGTATATGTCTCATTCTTTTGGAATTCATTTTCTTGATATACCTCTTGTTGAAACTTACCTATATTTTGATGACCCTCATTTATATGGGGACATCTCATTTGCTCTTTTAACCCATTTAATACCCAAAATATTGTTAAATGTACATACTCAATTTTTGTTGATACATCTCTGGTTTTTTTTTTATGGTTGTTCCCTCCACCTAGGTGTAGGTGCTTTATAGGGAAGACACTTGGGATGATCTCCAGCTCTGTGGTGAATATAAGGAGAACTTGAGATAGCCTTGTTTCCCTCTGCATACATGCTTATGTGTACATAGATGTGACCTTTCTATCTTTATGTACCACCCTTTAGGGTGAAGAATGCATGTATATATAATATTTTATAACTTCATAAATGGTTATATATTCCACTGCTTAAATATTTCATGGCTCATATTTGTGTCATTGAGTGGGTCCACTATCGGATCCCACTCCCTGTAGAATGGTATCAGGGCCTAAGAAGTCGGTAAATAGACTATTTCAAGTTATCCTAGAATGTTCCCTAGTATGTAGATGACCCTTTAGAGGTTATTTTCATACCTAAACATGAATCATGTTTACCAAATAGAGTTTCAACCCCTATTCAACCTAGTGATATTCATCCTAAACTATCTATTTTATTGACTTTTGAGTAAACCCTCATCAACCCTACCCTCTCTATAGAGGTATAGCTTTCTACACCTAAGGGTTGACTCTCCTAAACATCAACCTTTAGCCCTTGCCTAATGGGAAGATACTTCGTCTAGTGTAGAGAGTAGGTTGACTTGAACAAACATATTTGTTCGTTACCCTAGTTCCTATCGTTAAACTTTTCCTTTTGTTGTCTTAGGAAGCCTTTTATATGTACACTTTGAGGTCTGACCTTACATGGATAACAAGTGTCGAACTATGACATTAGTTAGATCCCATCTCTCTCTCTCTCATCTCCATAGTACAAGTGGTTTAGTTAATGGTTGAGATGAGGAGTAGGTTGGATATACAATACACCTTGTCTTGTGATGACACTTTCGTTGTAAACCATCAAGGGAACCCAAATTTCCTTTTATAATAGTTTAATGACCCTATAGCTACCCAACACTATGATAAAAGATGGTACATATCATGATTAGAGTGAGGTGTGAGATTTTAGATGGAATGCCCAAGTCGAACTTGAGAAGTTGACTCCATACCCTAAGAAACCTTCCTATCCTACTAATCTGGATTTTAGAGATGCTTGTTATATACATTGGAAGTGTGTCGTTTAGAGGAGTAAAGTGATAGTAGGATGACATTGTATTTTTTAGGCAGTGCTTAGTGATTGACTTAGCTCCTTGTTCAATTTTGGTGACATCTTTGCAATTTTGTCATAATGTTTTCATCGTAAAGCTTATTTTCATTATAAAACTATATGTACAAAAAAACGTTTTCGGATTTTATTGATGGTTTTTGGAACCAAGTCACCGCCACAAAAAATTCAGAGTCATAGAGAAACCATTTAGTGATGAAACCTTTGACTTACATGTTCTATCCGGAGACCCTAAACCTAAGTTTGATGTAGCATTATATTTAAGAAGAAGTTCAGATGTATACATGGATATGATCTAGTATGTCTACCCTTATTGACTCTATATGGTTAGATAGGTTATAAAAATGCTTTTAAGGAGCAGAGCCTTGTAGTTTTTAGGATCTAACTTAATTTAATGAATAGTTGAAATCAATACTTACTAGAATAGGAAACTCTTGGCTAACTTCTAGTAATAACATCAAGTGAATAAAGATATCAACAAGTCAAGATTGTGAGTAAGCATTACTAATTCTACCACCATGAATGTTACTTCAATAATTAAGATAATTTTTAAACCTTATCTTCACTTGTCATAAATGACGAACTTAGGTGAGGTAATGTATTAAGTTAGATTGATATAGCAAAGAGAAAGAAATAGGATCGACTCCTATTGTGCTTGAGCTTAATGCTCTATACTCCAAATTACTAATAACTAAATGGTAAGGACAACTCTATGTTGGAAGCTAGGCCAAACACACCAAGGTTGTTCAAATTTATGAATATGCACCTAATATGTATGATTATAATAAACTAAAGTTTAACCAAAATTAGCTACATCTTAATCTAAACCTTGTAATTTAATTAGTATGCTATAATCTTGGATGAATAACTCAATAAGTTACATATTGTACCAAATAATGATAAAATGTGAGTGGTAACCATGATTTCAAACCCTAATCTTATAACTTAACTCTAATCTATTTGATAGTCTACATGAAATACTTAGTCATGAGACTTTAAAGAATTATCTTTCCCTAGTAAAATCCATAAATATGATCAATACATCATTCATCTAGTGTTTGAAATTCAACTACTACTATGTTTCAATCTGTATATTTAAGTATATTCCATAAATAAAGAAATCTTAACCGGTCACACATTCAATCCTCGTAGATCATGGGGATTAGAATCTTCAAGTACCTTAAACTTTTTGAAATGAATTACCAATGTGTCATTGTTCACCATGTGAATATAGTCAAGAAAATGACACAAATACATGTGGACAATCGATATCCCTTGCAATTAGATAATAAACAACATGTTGTCTTTGAATTATATTTTTGTAGCAACCATATATATGGATGGATACAAGGAATATATGGTTAGTTTTAACAAGTTGAAACATGAGACGTTAAATTGAAGAAATCAATTGTCATGCATAATACTAATATGCAAATGTTAAACAAATGTACACGTGTGTGGTTATATTTGCATGGGAGGAACTCAGGGACATTATGTGATGACCTTGAATATAGTAGTTTGATATGCAGTATACTATTTGATGTCATACCTAGAGTAAAATAATTTAATGATGGGCCTTGAGGTGTAATGTGGTCCAATGATATAATTTGAACTTATTTGATCAAGAATTGACTAGTAATTGACTTGTATTCAACGTCTATATGCTTATGTACGAGGTTAATAAAGATTATCATATTTTGGATTTTGGTATCAAATGTAAAGCATAGGCTAAGAAATTAATGTTTAAAATTGCATGGCATTTGGATTAGTAGTTCGGAAGGTACTGATGTTTCAAAATTATTTAAATGATTAAAAATTTATATGTTTATAGACCTAAGATTGAAATATTTGGCTCATGTCACAAGAGGCTCTGACGATGCGGCAGCAACGTGGAAAAAACCATGAATCTGCTTTAGAGTAGATTTTCTTTGAGGTTTGCTATCTAAACTCATTTTGGAACCCATAATAGAACTCAACTCATTCTCCACCACGTGTTTGAGGGTATAACAAATAAAATATGTCCATTTTGGAACCTAAAATGGAACCCCACTCATTCTTCACCACATATTTGAGGGTATAACAACCTTAAATATGTGGTGAAGAATGAGTGGGGTTCCATTTTAGGTTCCAAAATGGTGTCCACCTAGCATATAGCAAATAGATTGGGATAGATGGGTGGCAACTTTCCTTTACCTCTTAATACCACGGACAAAATAGTAGCTCGGGCACCCAATCAAGTAGGGTTGTAAATGGGTACGGGTAGACCTGCGGACCCGCAAATCCGGACCCTTAAAAAACCCGTCACGGGTCTAATTTTTATACCCGCATACCCTTGGACCCGCATATAAGCGGGTCCAATAATGGGTATGCTTAGACCCAGACCCGCTAGACCCGTGTACCCGCTATACATAAGTAACTACTAAAATAATATGTTATATATAGCATACTTTACTAGTCTAATTAATATAATTATTGAGATTATATCCTACTCTAAGGTTGAGACTAGTCATATAACTAAAAATTAACTATTCTAGTTACAATAACGAACATCAAATGTAAACTTAAAATCAAAATGTCTATTAATCTACATTATTTTCTACATAAATTAAATATTATGATCATGACTACAAATATGTAAATAATTACTCAATTAATTTTATTGTATAGACTATAGCATTGTCTAATATAACTATTACATGTTAATATACTATATGAGAACAATATCTTGTTGTGTTAAATATATATAACATAATCATTTCTCTTACATAAACAATATGATGTTTTATAGAACCGCTTACCCACATACTCGCTATTATTGCGGGTACGGATCTCCAGGTTTTGTATTATGCGGGTCTAGAACCGGAACCGGATCCGCTAAATTAGATGGATATGGGTATAGGTATGACCAGACCCGCACCGTTTACACCCCTACAATCAAGTACCTCGGACAAATAGCTTTGAGCAAAAATCCCAAATACCAACGCTGCAATTGCAAGCAGCGCTGACAAGGTCGATACTACAACAAAGACTAGAATGTACGGCATTATTTCCCAGCATTTTGAAAGTCCGGTGCCGCAGTGGCCCATGTGTCTGAAGTGTCTTGGCTCCCGGTACTTGTTTGTTTCCCGCGGACTTTGATATACCGGCTTAAACAAGTAGTCATGGTGGGTGGAAGGTTAAGAAAATCACCACGTCTCTCGGTCTGCAAATTTTCCCGTCTCTCGGTACGCAACTCCCCTCGTCTCCATCTATCCAGAAACCCTTCTCCTGGGAAACCTTTTCACAATCAAGGTGTCCAGGAGAACCCCCGTTAACTAAAAGGCACAGATCTGATCCCGGCTTCGCCTTGTTCACCAGACCTTTTCTAGCAACCAGATCCGACACTGAATGCTTCTTCTAGAGTGCCGGTAAGGTGCGAAAGAACTCCTTAGTCCTTTAGTATTAGAGGATTTGGATTCCTCTCCGAAAATATGTGTTTTTCTATCTGTCCTTCTTTGGTAGACATGTATCAATACATTTTTCCTATACTTTTTGCATGTGCAACACCTTATACCGTCGTCCAAATCAAAAGGAAGACACCGGAGGCAAATCGAAGAGCATTGGTAAAAGGAAATCAAATGTAGATGCCCATCCGACCTTTTGCATGTGAACGGAGGAAATTGGGGATAATATTCAAGGAGCAACACAGAGAAAAAAAGGTATGTAACTGAATCGATTATCCAAGATGACAAAGCTTGGGTTTTCAGTCAATAATGATGGTGGACAACGACATGTTTCTCCTTTGTGATTTGACTCCAACGTTTATGATGTGTGCATGTTTGGAATTGATTAATATTTGAATTTGCAAGTGCAAAACAACACCATGTTAGCTCATAACCATGAATATAAACACCTGAAGTCAGTGGCGTAGCCACATATAGACCTGGGTGGGCAAGTGCCCTACCCAGGATCTGTATTTTCAGACTATTTGATCTCTATTTGATTTGGAATTTAGTGGAAAATATCCATTGTGCCCTACCCTATTCGGCTGTAAATGGCTATGTATATAATGGTGCCCCTCCATCCCAAATTTCCTGGCTACGCCACTGGCCTGAAATTCTGGAGTCATGTAAAGACTTCGCGGTATCCCAAGAATTAAAATTGTGAAGACAATTAGGATTGGAGAAATTTGTTGTGCTATGTAATTTTTCTTTTGCATATTTGCATTCAGCCTAGCATCTAAAATGTCTAAAATTAGTACGCATACGAATCAATGATAATACTGATTCTTTAGATATAGGTTCCCTGTTCTTGGTTATTGATCCGTATATGTTGGTGTTACCTAGTTATCTATATTTTGAAAAGTGGTAAGCAGGAAGCGTGCTGATTGACACTCTTGAAGTGGGAAGTGGAAAGCGGGTTTTAAAGCGGACAAAAGCGGGCACTTTTTGAAAAAGCGGTCAACATTGTCTTAAAAGATGTAGACAAATTTAATGACCGCCATAATGCTAACATAAAGAATAGTACTCAACAATCAAGCATTTTGAATCATAGTTCATTTCATGAGAATGACTTTCACAGATTAAAAACGGTCCTAATTACAAAAATAAATTGTTACAAGCTATAAACACTCAAACATCATACAAACTTATAATCATCGCTCAAAAATCAAGTTTAATACTAGTACTATGTACACAATATTGTTCAATGGTTGGGCTTATAAATTATCAATTAGTGAAACAATATTAGAAGGTAGCAATAGTTAGATACTAGTACTTTTTACATATATTGTTGACTAAGTAAGGTAGATTTCAACATAATATACATAGATGCATATTCAAACAGTAATAAAGAGAAATATATTACAATATAGTAGAATCAAGATAATCATATATTACTCAATAAATCCTAAAGAGAAATAAACTAATAGACTTGATATATAATAGTCAATATAACAAATTTTATGACCTTATCTTGTTATAGTCTACATATGGTTGTGTAAAGTTTTTGTACAAGTATACATGATGGCTTTTAATCCATCAGTGGTAATAAACAAAAATCTATCAGTGGTAATAAACAACATTAAACATATATGTCAATATCATGCATAGTAAATCGTAAAGATCAATGAACTAGTACACTTCGTACACAATTGACAATATAACAATATTTTACGACATCATTTTGTTATAGTTTACAGATGATTGTGCAAAGGTTTTGTACAAGTATACATAATATCATACTGTTAGACTATTTGGTGCAATAAACAACATTAAACATACATGATAATATCATATACAAACTTGACAGTACAAAGTACTAGTCTAGCTGTACAGAGTGTACAAAGAACAATAACAAAGTAAAGAATAAATGCTAATTATTACACTTTATCAAACCATTTGAAATACAATACCTAGAGAATCACATCTCCCAAAGGCAGTGCTTTCATTTTTCTATAGATTTTGTGTGTGATTGGGTAACTCCAACAATACTTGTTGTGAAGCGTCCTGAAACGGCCGTTGAAGCGGGGCTGAAAAAGCGGCCTGGAGTGGCAAAAAGCAGGCAAAAGTGATTGCTTCACTCCACAATGCTTCAAAGCCCGCTTCAACTAAAATTACAATGAGACATGTGCTTGACCACTTAAGAGGTCGTTTCACCCACTTTTTAATTCAATGTTAGTTATTATTCTAATTTAATTTATTTTATTTTATTATGATGTAAGGGTACTAGTCAAAATCCATCATAGAAGAAATGAGAGAGGCATATTTGTATTTCCATCATAGAAGAAATTTTCTATATCAAACAACTTAGTACACATGCATATAGAATTAGGCCAATCATGAAATTTGTTTTCGCAGTCACGCAGTCACACGTAAGCTATTGACTACGACTATATGTAGTAATCATAGATGTTGGGTTTTACATGGTCGGGGTAGGCAGCAGAAATAAAAAAAAATTAACTTTACCATAAATTCATAACCAGTAGATCGCATCAATATCTATGTAATGGGAATGATGGTTTTAGTGAGATATACCTGGTCCTGAGGCTTGCTCAGCGAAAATACCTCGTAGTTAGTGCGGTCTTCAACCACTTGTCATTGACGACATCTGTGCAACTCCTAGTCTTGACCCGGACTGCAGTTGACAGTCGTCGTCTTGAGCGGTAGAAGTCTCCCGCCTCTATAGATAGTCCACACAGAGCATCGAGAACTCTAGTCATCCTGAAGAACAGACTAGAAGGAGTTGTCCCCTTCTGTCGGTGTACTAGTCACCGACACACTCTCCTACCATCAGTCATTTTTCTATAGTTGCCTTTCCCTCGTTGTTCCTCCCTGGACGAGTAGAACTTGCTTGTGCTCTCTCTGTTACCACAACTAGAGAGGACAACAACTTCATAGAGAAACTGATGTTCTGAGTTGTTCTCTGGAGAAGCCCCTTGTACCCCTCTATTTATAGTAGAGGGTAGGGCCAGGGTTCCCAGTCTGTGCGGGAGTAGAAGGCTCCAGAATATCCATGAATAAGTTGTACTACGATAGGTGAACCGGTCGTTTCATAAATGAAACGGTCGTTTGGCAAGGTGAACCGATCGGTTCACATGTGAACCGGTCAGTTGGGAGTTTGAACCGGTCGGTTTACTTAGTGAACCAGTCATTTCACTTCCCTGACTTGCCCATAATTGACTTTCCTTATTCGTTTCTAATTAACACAAATATTAATTCTTGTCTCAATCGAATTAAACAAGTGAAACGAAAAACCTTTTTCTCACAAACTGGGAAAATCCAACATTGTTTGTTTGGACAAATGAGACGACATGTTCACTAGAGTGAACTGGTCATCTCATTGGCCATAAGCCGATCAGTTCACCCAGCGAACTGGTCGGTTGGTGGTCCAGATCGTGCAGAATACAGTCAATTCGGTTCTCAATCAATCTGACACTCTAATCAGTTGGTTCAACACTTCAACTTGATGATTCTGAGTCAAGTCTATTGATTGAATGTTTGATTGAGTACCTAAACACTTTAGTAATCAATCCAAACATCATTCATCGATAAACTCCTCTTCTAGGTTAATCCTTTGTGTGTGACCCTATAGGTCCCATTTCACGTTGGCAGTGAATGTCCATAACTAGCTTATGACATCACAAGCAAAGAGTGGCACCTAGTCATACATCATTGCTACCCAAGTGAAAAGGAAAGTTGGAGAACAACTTTTAATCCTACAGTCTGTGATTGGTATTCCATTGAATGTATAATTCCTTTGTCTCTGATATCATGAATGAACTCAAGGCATGGAGTTGTCATCCTTTCAACATTCATTCATGTTTCTTGAACTAGAGAAGACTGTCTGAGATATATGTGACATCAATATCATATATTGATTCACATGTGCATGTACATTCCTTTCTCAGTCTCTCTTATCAAGTTTCATGGACACCATACTCCCTTAGGAGGGACAAATCCCATATCTATCACTCACAGTCTGTGTCATGTGTCAAAGCCACCCAATCATCACCGTTATAACAACCCATGTTTTAGGACTGGGTTTGATGATGTCAAAGTGTACCCAATCACATTCAACGAGTGTAGTGATTTCAAGTCTAAGAATCACAATCACCACCATCACTATGAGAGATGATTCTGACTACCATATCATGGTTCCATGTATCACTCTCATGGTGGGTCTGTCTGATACACTGTTCTCTGACATGTATCTGTGTGCTTGGTTTGATATCATATATCATGACTAATGAGACATTGTCATCAACCAACACACACTCTAGTCTTGACGTGTCATTGTTGTCTATCAACCTTCCACAATGACATCCGACTAGGGTCATAACAAAAATTGTACATACTCTTAGCATTCATATGATCTCATTGTTCAGGTCCTCAACCTGAAGACATACGTCATTGAGTATTATCATTCTTTAGACATTCATTCTGCTCCATCATTTATCTCATAATCGATTGAGCTAGAATAAATTGGAAGCTTGCCTTTGATATTTATCAAATCAATCATGATGTATGCCAATCCAATCATCATATGATTGGCTCTCAGGGCATACATACCAACAGACTCCCACTTGTACTTAGAGCCAATCACCTTTGAAACATATTCTTAGTGATCTCTAAACATGTCCCACATGTTTCTATTGTGCTATTTCTAATCCAGTGAGTCAGCAACATTTTGCTTTAGTCAGTATATTGCATGTTTCACATCTCCTCGATGTACGACATTTCGTATGAGATGGAGTTTCTATAATATGCTATCTGATATTCCTTTCCTAGCAATTAGCTCCATAGTTTGACTTAGTATTTATACTTTGTCATCAATGGTTGGAATAGTTATAAGTTCATCCGTATGAAATTCTATATCCATATAGTATCCTCTGATGTTCATAACACAAGGATACTCGACATTCCCTTTTAGAATTAAATGGCTTTAATTTTACTTGAAGCATTTCCATTTAACAACTCATATTGACTTTTATATTTTATATTTTGTGATCATTTTCTATGATTTTGGAATCTTGCATCAGTGTAACTCATTTACACTCAACTCTTCCTTTTATTACTATAGAACTAATCCTTTAATACTTCATAAGTACTTAAATAAGTTCTTTATGGTATTTCAGTGACTCTCACTGGAAGTAGATAGACATTCACTCATCATGTCCATAACATACAGAATAACTGGATGAGCATATCATATTGTCATCTCCAATACATACAAGATGATGAATGCATATACATTTTCTTGTCATTTCCAATACATACAAGATAATGGGATGATTACATACATGACAGATCCAACTATGAATGCATAAGGCATCTATCTTTGTGTTCCTATTCTTCATAAGAATTTGGGACACTAAGCATCTGAGAGACTAACTCCATGTAATATGGACAAGTTTTCTCCCACTGAATCTCTGCATACTGAACCCTTCATCATAGACTACCAGTGTATGCTCTCTCTTTATCAGGTCAAGAGACTTTCGAGAACTATCTCTATAGGTCTCTATTCCTATCACATAAGAAATTTCTCTTTATTCCCTTAAATAAGGTATTTCCACACCAGTTTTATTTTATTCCTCATCATCATGTGGAATATGAATATGCTCCCACTAAATCTTAGTAATCATAGATCCCTTCTTTATTTCGATATATCAGTCAAACCTTTTTGACTATATAATCAAAGTAAAGACTCCAGTTCTGAGGTGCTTGTATTTAATCAATCATATTGATTAATCTCTTATAACTTATAGGTTGCATATGCATTAATGGAATTATAAAACCCTTCAGGTTGTGTCACATACACAACCTCATGTTATTCCTACTAGGAATGTGGTTTTAATATCCATATGACAAATTTCATAGTCTTTAAGTTTCAATAGAAAGCATGATCCTTTATGGTGTATAGCCACTGCAATTGGTTAAATAAAATCATCAGGTTCGACACCTTGAACTCACTTGAATTTATCTCAACCAATCAGCTCTTCAAATGTCATACATGTCAGTTTAACTCTTAAGACCCAATTTCACTTATGGGTTTTATCCCTATAAGTGCTACCACTAAGGTCATACCTTATTTGGTTCACATGGAAGTCATTTTGGATCTTTATGGCTTCAAGACATAACTCAAAATTTGGTTCCTCAACATCATCTAGATAGATTATTGGCTCATCATCATATGACCAATTCATCACCTTTGAGTTTGTAGGATATCGTCATCAAGATCAAGGTGTTTTCTACTTGATATATGAGGTGTATCTGTTACATAAGGAATTTGAGAATCCACAACACTTGTGATTCTTAATCTCCTTTTGTACCTTTATTTAGTGTAAATCATGTTCTTTAGAAGAATTTTGGAAGATTATTTATTTGTTTGATGATCATGCTCTTACTATTTAGAGTATGATTCCTTCTTTGATTTAGACATCATTATGCCAAAATAATGAGTTCTCTATGATACACTATCATAATTACTCACAAGATTCTCAAACATTTGGTTTAAGTACCTGATTCATTGATCATATCAAAGAATTAATACTTTTACCAAGTTTGTTCTTCATTTATGATATTCTTGAACATTTCAAGATATTCATATTGGTATTTCATTAAATACCATATCTAAAATATTAGCATTTATTCCAATAGGTATGTATATACGTCAATATGTATTATACCTAATAGAATAGTCATTCTCCCACTACATCTAGTGAAGATTGACTTGTCATCATACTCAATAAACAAGACATTCATATCTCTTAATGGTTCATTAATCAAGAGAGTCTAGTTTATCCATCAACATGGAACCTAGAGATGAATTTCTCATTCATTTGTTTAGATGATAATGCTAATTTATCATTTGAGTCATCAATAACTTTTAGGTATCATTATTTTATCTCATGCATACCAAGTACCACAAGATAAGTAAGGCATTGCCATAAAAGATCATATCTTTGAAATTGAAACATGAACTTTATTGATAGACATCCTTGTCATTACAAGATGCAGAAATAAAGTGTTACGATTTGTTGGCAAAATGAAATGGCAGTTCATAACTCTATTACATGTCCTTTGGGCTGAAATAAACTAAAAGGTACTAATATCTATTGAAGCAACACTTGCTCCAATGTTGATTAGTGTTCCTTCTTGGTCCTTTCATAAAGGCCATCACTTCTTTTCAGATTCTGCACATCATATATCTCAGATCTATATCTTGGTATCATATACCTAAGATAAAGAAACATTTTAAGTTTATTTCATAATACCTGAGGTGGAGACTTACATCCCTTCCTTCTTCTTTAGTTCATCTATGTAGAGAGGGAAATTTCTTTTCCAATGTCCTGGCTCATGACAATGGTGATATTTGCCTCCCTTGTTCACCCCTCCTTTAGCTTTGAGAGTTGAAGATGACATGGACTGCTGGCTAGCATCTGAACCTTTCTTTGCTTTGCCTTTTCCCTTGACTTTAGACTTTCCCTTCTTTCTACTGATCATCATCACAAATTTGGGTTTGTCTTTCTAGAAACGATTGCAGTATCACATTAGTAGCCAACTCTTGGCTCAGAGGGAATCCCAGTCGAGTTAGGTTCTCCACATACCCAATCATCTTGAGTGTGTGAGTGTCTACTAGATCTCCTTCTGTCATGACGCACTTGAACAATGCCTTGGAGACATCATATCACTCTTTTCATGCTTGGTCTTGATACATGTTCTTGATATGTTGAACAATCTCAATGATGTCCATATTCTCATGTTGTCTCTGCAACTCATAGTTCATTGAGGACAACATCAAGCACTTCACATTTATGGCATCCTCAATATGCTTCTTGTAAGCATCCCTTTCAACCTTTAGTGCGGTGGGAGTGTGTTCTTTTGGCTCTGGTGTATCTAGGACATAGAGCTTTTTCTCTTGACTGAGAACAATTATCAATGTCCTAAACCAGTCATGAAAGTTGTTCCCATTTAGCTTGTCCTTCTCAAGGACGGATCGCAATGAAAAGTGATTGTTGTTGGTAGCCATTTATTCTAAAAAAATGAAATTTGCAATTTTAGTTCAAAACTCTTTTTTATTTGATTTGATTTGAAAATTGACGATATTAATTAGGTCTTTAATTAATTATCACTCCCAATATTTTGATCAAATTGATAACCCTCATGTATCAATTCAGAATATTGCAGCGTACAACCTTATAGTGAGCAAGAGCCTGACTTCCTCTAAGTTATGGGCCAGTGAGGGTTGTCAGCCACAACTAGATTCTTTCAGGTAGGCAATTTTTGCCAATTGCATCATATGCAACTCTTGATAGATGTCATGTGCAACTCCTTGCCATGTACATCTGCATGCCTCAAGGTGCTTAATCCAATCAAGGTCATCTTGTTAAGTCTGACCCAAATGCCAACATGATGAATATGCACCCTACAAAGGCAGACTTACATATTCACCATCACACTTCCACGAGATAGATGGTGCACCACATGAAGGTGTGCCCACACTTAGTCGATAAAACTTTTCATGTGTGCTGCTTTTGGGAGGCATCTTAAACTTAATATAAATGTTTGAGGGGTTTGAATATGCTTATATATGCATATAAGTATCCAATCACCACATATATAGTATGTATCATATACATGCTATATCCCACAAATGAAAACATACAATAATGATAAAGCAATGATTATGGCCATCATATTATAGTTCCTTAGAGCTACAAGGAACTACGATCATCTAAGGTCTACATAACATACAACCTATTGTTGATGAAGATTTGTGCTTCGGCCGTTCCGGGTTTATCAACTCATCCTATGACTGATCGGCTCACATCCTGGCCAGTAAGTTGGTTGTCACCAACCGATCGTCTGGCTCCTCTAGACGGTCGGTTCGTCGGGTCGTCAGGCTCCTCGTTAGGCCACCAACTGGTCCTCAGTCGGTCAGCTCGGTCCATCAAGCGGTCATATTCAGTCTTCATCATAATATGAAATAAAGCTACTCCTATTTTACATAATCTTTGTGAAACCTCGAGTTACATTCGAGGGGAGCAAAGGTAGAAGAGAATCTTGAGTTATCTCGAGTTACATTCAGAATAGAAGAAGAGGGCTTGATGCGCAGACCGAGATGCAAACAACCATAACTAACCACACACATGCTCATAGGGTTTATAGGCCATAACCATGCTATACATCCACCATTAAAACTGTTTTAGGGTGACACATATCGATTGCATATATATACCATATCATATATATATATATATATATATATATATATATATATATAAATTTGGGATCATGTGGTATTAATCGGATATTCACATTAGTCATTTAAATATTTGCATCGTATGCAATAAATAAAAGATAGTAAAACCAAAATCTGATCATATCGATTATCCCAAAACATAAAGTATTGATGTGGCTATGATACCACTGTTGGGTTTTACATGGTCGGAGTAGGCAGTGAAAAAAAATTTAACTTGACCATAAACCCATAACCAGCAAATCGCATCAATATCTATATAATGGGAAGGATATTTTTAGCAAGATATACCTAGTCCTGAGGCTTGCCCAATGATAATATCTCACAAATAGTGCAGTCTTCAACCACTTGTCTCTGACGACATCTGTGCAGCTCCTGGAATTGACCCGGACTACCGTTGACAGTCATCCTCCTAAGCGATAGAAGTCTCCCACCTCTATATATAGTCCACACGGAACATCGGGAACTCTAGTCATCCTGAAGAACAGACTAGAAGGAGTTGTCCCCTTCTATCGACATACTAGTCACCGACACACTCTCCCACCACCAGTCACTTTTCTGCAGTTTTCTTTCCCTCGTTGTTCCTCCCTAGATGGATAGAACTTTCTTGGGATCTCTTAGTTACCACAACCAGAGAGGACAACAACTTTACAGAGCAACTGATGTTCTGAGTTGTGTCTCTGGAGAAGCCCCTTGTACCCCTCTATTTATAGTAGAGGGTAGGGTCAGGGTTCCCAGTCTATGCGAGAGTAGAAGGGTCTGTAATATCCATGAATAATTGCACTGCAGTAGATGAACTGATCATTTCATAAATGAAACGGTCATTTGGCAAGGTGAGCTGATCGGTTCACATGTGAACCGGTCGGTTGAGAGTATGAATCGGTCAGTTCACTTAGTGAACCGATCGTTTCACTTCCTAGACTTGCCCACAATTGACTTTCCTTATTTGTTTCTAATTAACACAAATATTAATTCTTGTCCCAATCGAATTGAACAAGTGAAATAAAAAATATTTTTCTCACAAACTGAGAAAATCCAACACTGCTCGTTTGAACAAATGAATCGATCGATTCACCAAAGTGAATTGGTCATCTCATTGGCCATGAGCCAATTGGTTGACTCAATGAACCGATCGATTGGTGGTCCAAATTGTACAAAACACATTCAATTCGGTTCTCAATCAATCTGACACTCTAATTAGTTGGTTCAACACTTGAACTTGATGATTCTAAGTCAAGTCTATTGATTGAATGTTTCATTGATTACCTAAATACTTTAGTAATCAATCAAAACATCATTCATGGATAAACTCCTCTTCCAGGTTAATTCTTTGTGTGTGACCGTATAGGTCCCATTTCACGTTGGAAATGAATGTCCATAACTAGTTTATGACATCACAAGAAAAGAGTGGCACCTAATCGTACATCATTGCTACCCAAGTGAAAAGGAAAGTTGGAGAACAACTTTCAATCCTACAGTCTGTGATTGGTGTTCCATTGAATGTATAATTCCTTTGTCTCTGATATCTTGAATGAACTCAAGGCATGTAGTTTTCATCCTTTCAACGTTCATTGATGTTTCTTAAATTAGAGTAGACTGTCTGAGATATGTGTGACATCAATATCATATATTGATTTACATGTGCATGTGCATGCCTTTCTCAGTCTCACTTATCAAGTGGCATGGACATCATACTCCCTTAGGAGGGACAAACCCCATATCTATCACTCACAGGCTGTGTCATGTTTCAAAGCCACCCAATCATCACCGTTATAACAACCCATGTTTCAGGACTGCGTTTGATGATGTCAAAGTGTACCCAATCACATTCGACGAGTGCAGTGATTTTAGGTCTGAGAATCACAATCACCACCATCACTATGAGAGATGATTCTAATTACCATGTCATGGTTCCATGTATCACTCTCATGGTGGGTCTGTCTAATACACTATTCTCTAACATGTATTTGTGTGCTTGGTTTGACATAATATATCATGACTAATGAGACACTGTCATCAACCAACACACACTCTAGTCTTGATGTGTCATTATTGTCCATCAACCTTCCATAATGACATCTGACTAGGGACATAACAAGAATGTACATACTCTTAGCATTTGTATGATCTCATTATTCAGGTCCTCGACCTGAAGACATACAACATTGAGTATTGTCATTCTTTAGACATTCATTCTGCTCCATCATTTATCTCATTATCGATTGAGATAGAATAAATTTGGAACCTTGCCTTTGATATTTATCAAATCAATCATGATGTATGCCAATTCAATCATCATATGATTAACTCTCGGGGTATACATACCAACAATAGAATGTGATAATATTTAGTTCTTGCCAACTATTAAAATCATTGTCCAATGTCTGAAAATACAATGTACCAACAAAGGAAATTTTAGAATTTTATCTATAGACTTCATAGATGCTATACGTTACATTCATTATAAATTTCAAATGATCATGGAGTGGATAAAAATTATTATGCTTTTGCCCACCATAAGAGATGTTTTTTCTTATACTTGTTTGTTTAGATAATGTTTGTATTAACAAATTATTTATAATAATATTGTCATTTGGGATCAATCAAGCCCACATATTGTACTCTTAAGTAGGTCTATAAGTCGATATATGCAATATTTGCAAGCTTTAACATGCATTCTTACCTAGAAGGTTAAGCATTATTAATTTCCTTCTACAATATGTAATCCTAATATTGTTTCTTGATTGGTTTAGCTGAATATGTTGGCTCCATAGATTGTTTGTGTATCTTGATTAAGACCTACTATTGTAAAAAACATAATTTCTTTAATGAAGAAATAACCAGAACCCAAAAACTTGGCATTTGGGAATCATTTGGAAAAGCTGGAAAATTCAAAATATAAGAAGTGGGAAACCCAAATCATGTTCAATAAAGATTCATATAAATATGGTGTGAGTGTGCGTTTCAAAGTAGAACAATAACATATGTTATTTTCTAGCAAATGTTCTTAACAAATTTAGTGGTCCTGCTGTAAGATGTTGTACCCGATTTCAATACTAAAAAAAATGTACCACTATTTGGGAAAACGTCATACTAAGTTTTATGCCAAACCTCAAACTATGCTTTTAAGAGAAGGGATCATCTCTTGTAGAAAGTGTAACTCCTACTTGAACTAGTTTCCTCATCAATGTGACGTGGTTTGATGAAGAAATGATTGTTGTAAGTTATGCTTTCCCTTCAGTCTCCCTCTATATACCCTTCCTACTGTAGGAAATACTTCCTAACCCAGTTTCCCTTATATATAATGATTTCACACAAATGGCTTTTCAGTGGGTACGCTCCCACTGCATGTGTCACTCCATGGACTTAATCACTCAATAAGAGAGTTCTCTGTGGACTTCAGCGGTGGACCCAGCCATGCTACCTTTTCTACACATGAATACCTATAAGCCTATAAGGCAAGGGTATCACAATATTGATCAAGATTTTCTACCATTGGTGCTTCATCACATGGATTTGAAAGCGGTATGACTATGTAGGAACAAGTCATCTAATTCATTTTTAAGATCATTACTTATATTCTATATGCTTAAAAGTATTCACTTCCTCAACATATAATGATGACCCAATTCCAAGTAGTTATATTCTTCCATTTGACATATTCCATTGTGATTAAGATTCTCATTTTTGTTATTCAATCTTATCGATAGATAAATCAATAGAGATTATCACGCATGGCAATGTTTTGTGTTGATATGCAATTTATAATAGTAGCACCAAAAATATGAGGTCTCTTTGTCTAAAAAGTGAAAAATTTCCTGGTCTTTGTTAATGTGAAGGAGAAATGTATGCATGCCATTTTTATATATGGGAGACAATTACATCAATATCATACTATTGGTGTATTTAAAGATAAGCATTTGACATATCATCTATGGCAAGATAATTAATGTTCTCTTTTGACATAAAAATATAAATTTATATCCATGAGTGGATATGGGGAAGTTTTTCTATTGCGATACAGAAAGCCCATTAGATAAAATCAAAGAATGTAAATATTGATAACTTTTATGTTCCATACTTTTAGTTTTTCTAGCAAAATATTTAAATAGCCATAATCTTTATATTTTTTTTTCGATTGCCAAGAGTGAATGTTTCTCCCAATTTCTTGATAAAATCACAAGCTTTGTTCCTTCAACAACTAAAATTGAATACTTTAAAATCCAATTCATACTATGAATCATCACGTGTCAGTTTCTCTACATTGTTCACACAAAAATACTTGTAAACTCAATACAAATCTTGTTTGGACTTTTAACAAGTGTTTGTTAATCATTATCATGGAAATCATATATCGTTTGATCACATAAATATTAGGAATTCAGAAGAAGGAATTTCATGACCATTAGATTAGAAGACAAACTTTGTTAATATGTTTCATTATATTTTTTTTGGAAAATAAATTTCATTAATTAGGCTGCATCAATACAGAAGCTATAGCCCATACAATTGTCAGAATAATGATTACCACTATGTGCTTCGTTATAATTAGGTTTTGGAAGGTTTTATACCACACTCGACAATGCTTGAGAATAAGGACAAGAAGGAACATTGGACGGGAGGTGCAACTTAGTGAAAGTGTCAAAATTAGTATTCCTATTTCTAAAAACATAATCAATCTTTATCTACCACCATTATCTGAAATTTTTTAAATTAATAAGAAATATATAATTTGTAATCAAGATAAATTAAGCTTATACAATAGAATATGTCCACAAAAATGTTGTGTATCATATTAACAAGAATTAATACATCTTTGTTCTAATTCATTTGTGAACTATATCATATTTTAGATGGTCCTAAATGTGTCATTTTTTTCTAGGTTTTGGGAGAATGATGATGTGACAATTTTTGTAAAATGAGTGAAATTTTTTTGACAAGAACTTAACATGGTTTCAAAATTGTAATTTTTTTCACAAGAGAACAAATATAGATTGGAGTTATAGTCTGCATGAGATGAATATGTTTTCACAAATATTTCTTTGGACCTTTAGTTCTTTTACAATGTGGGAATATATTGGTTAGTAGTTAAAAAAAGCCCTACAAGCAGTGAAGGATGTAACATAAAATTATGACGAGTTTCCCTTAGGAATACTTATTTCACCATCTAGCAAATTCTAACACTCAGATGGATCTATGGCACATGGTGCTACATGATTAGTTATGCCAATTGGGTGAATTAAGGCTGTATCAAACAAGTGGACATACAAACCCTAATTCACTTCTAGAAAGAATATAAATATCACAACTTTGAAAAGATATAAAATGTGTGAAACATAATTTCTGATCTCATCATCACATGGTACTATTCACTTTCCATTCATAAGACCACACTAGTCATCACACTATTAGAAGATAATAATCTTTTTCACAATATCACAAGGTATCAACCCTTATCAACATAAGAGGATTACACCTCATCCAGGGCTCAACCATGCACAAATGTCATTAAGTCTATAAAACATGGCATAATCTCTCTCCCTCTATCTTGGGATACAAGATTTAGAGATAAAGATCGTGAATTTACATTTCTCATGTACAACCCAGTAAGCATGGCAGACTTCAACATCACCTTCTTGAATTCCACTAGTCCATTTTCATGTGCGACTAAAAGTAGGAGGACATCATCATCAAACATGAGGTGTATCATCTATTTGACGCCTTTAACCTTGTACAGTTTGATTTTGTGGTAGTCCACGGACTTAGGGCTATCAATGGTTAAGGGTATACCATTTTACCCTTTACCCATACCATGTAGTGTAAGGGTAGTGGTAAATGTTTTATTACCCATCTATCCATTACCCGCTTACCCATTCTCTTAGTAGGGGAGGGTAACGTATATGCATTATCCATACATGTTTACCCTATTCCATGCTAATACTTAATTTATACTAAACATATAAAATGTAGTTATGTCAATAATTACCCCAATCCTAACCTTATTTAGAATCTAGCACTTTCCCATAGTCTCTTTCTATTGATTCAATCACAATCACATCACACATTCATCAATCTTCATATCTCCTATAAATCTTAGAGCTCATATCTGATGTGGTTTTTTCTATTTTGAAAAGTGAACATTTGGTAATTTTCTAATTAAAAAATGTAGAGAGGTTAATCATTCTTGTCCATCTAGAATTCATTATGCAATTGGCCTCGATGACTACTACGACTGAGATATTGACTCTTGCTCTATTAAATAGATGCATGTCACCAATAGGGAAGGTGAGGAAGCATCACCATGGTTGCATCACAAGCTATTGTTTGACCTCCATCATGTAGGCCACCTATATCATAGAGGGTCTATTATTTGGTGTGGAAGCCTTGGCAATCCCTCATAGGTTTTTGATCCTAGAATGGTCTGAATGAACAAGATGAGAGAGAATTGTCCTTATCCAAATTGCACTTAGGAAAGCACCATATGATTTTCAAAACAAGCATCAGGCTTGGCACCATTCAGGGAGTTCATTGTGGGACAGATGTGCCTCCTACTCACTGCCCTTGAGGAGCTCCACCATCACCATATATGAAGGCTCTGTCACTGTGCAGATGTAGCTGCACCCTTGACAAGTGAAATTTAGTTTGTGATCAATGGTCATGGGCTCACCAACTGCATTTTTCATGGATGGCATGAGAGGTCCAATGTCTTCCCAAGATGGGAAGGTATGTCCACATCATGCCTTGTGGAGATCCACCCTCCAAAAGTCTACCTATGGTATCCACTTGTGTAGAAAAACATGGGGGTCCTTAAAAAACATGGATCATGCTTGAGAGCTTGCATTGTGTTGATGGTAGTGGACAATCATGCAAGGAACATGCCTTCATGCAAAGTAGAGTTCCGTCCTACCCTTGGGCGTCCTTGTTCTGACCATCTACCCCTTCAACTGCCCAAGATAGGTTCCTGGCCAATGATTTATACAATTACTAAGATGTGGTGGTTTGTCCATTTCTTCTATAACTGACCATGACACAGTTCCAAAACCACGAGTCACCTTCTTTGAAAAAATGATATCCTTGTCCATTGGAAGTGCATATAGTACTCACTTATTAGAGCTCAATTACATGCCCTTTCTACTATGGTTCAACATAGGGGTTGGACCAGGGTGAGACAATTGCTTCCTTAGATTGAATCTAGTTTGACAAATGGATATTAGAGGAGGAGAGTCGGGGAGTAATGAGGGGGTGGGGTGGTAGGTGGAAATGAAGAATCATGTATGATAGATATCATGGGAGCAGGGGTTTGTATGGAGATAACAAATGCCCCAATATTAGGTTACATATCATGATTGGGGGGGGGTTGATTGCCCCCCATTTATCGTGTCATCCCTTTTTACCCTGGTGGATTAGACCAATCAATCTAGACAAAGAAGCCTATGGTGATTCTCACTCAAAAAAATAGTTAATGTGTACTCCAATTTTGTATTGGACTTCTATATAAGAGAATATAGATTTATTGTTATCACTCTTAGCATTAAACATAAGGCATATATAAGATTTAGTCTTGGGAAAGCATTTCAAGGTTTTGGGATGGGGTTGTCTTGGATGGTGCTAACTAATCCATGTGATGGGGATCATATTCTAAGAAAAGTAGCATGGAAGGTATGTGAGAACCCGTTACACTAAATGAGATTACACAAAACATAAAACACAATCAATCACCAATTAACCACATACCAAAAAAATGGGTAAATTAAAATCGATTCCAACGTCAGCACCCGCTCAGAAATAATTCAGAAACAATTCCATAAGAGCCCAACATCTTTCTTATATCCATAGTATGCCAAGAATTTGATCCAAATTGTTCTATTGCCTTAGCCACAACATATATACATAGGAGAACAATATTTGTATATGCCACAGAACAAACATTAACATGCTAAGAAAATTCCGATTCATTTGAAACACCATACACAAACTTTTCCTACCTGGACCTGAGAGTACAAGGATGACTCTAGGAGACACTAGACATCTAATCAACTTTCTCAAAGATTCATTCCTATAGCTCCTCTTTGCTGCCACAAGTTTGTTTTCATCACTTTTGATTACCTAAAAAGATGTGGCAAACCACAAGGGTGAGATCCATGTCCCAACAAGTGATATAACCTTCAATAATGCTTATCGATTACAACATTTTCAATAATAGATAACTGAGTAGTTGGAGTATTTAATAATCAATTTAACAGATTGAACAGTTTAAGTATGCTAAATAGGTTAAACAAATAATCTTAGAAACAAGTATGATCATCAATGCATATATAGGTAAAAAATAAATTCATTTCTCTGGATAGATATCTACTCAAACATCATCAAATTGCATCTAATAACAATCATTATCATTAATATGACTATCATCATATTCGTTGCTAACAACACAAGAAATCTTGTAGCATAAGCATCCCTAACATCATGAATATGTCTAGTAAAAATACATGGCTATCAATATTGGCATCTCAAAGAAAGGGAACAAATCTATATCATAAGTAGAACTAACATCATAGTATAATTAACTGCATAGGCATGATTAGCAGTTTAAGCATTTCTAATTACATAGGCATGGCTAGAAATACTAAGCATATCTAACAACATCATCTTAACCATCAATGTCAGTATATTGGACAACATAAGCATGTTTACAACATGAGCATAACTACAACATAAGCATATCTATTATCTCTTATTGTACTATACATGATCTTAGTGAAAAGAAAGCAAACAAGGGTTATCATCCAATATGAATCGTTGTGTATAACCCTAAATAGATATGCTACACGGCTGTCTTACACATTTTATTATGCCATGGGGAATTTGAATCATACCATCCAAAGTCCAACTGACCCCTATAAAGGGCTATTCGGTTTTGTACAAGATCTAGGAGTGTTAGTATCCTAATATCTCTTCCCCTAGGCCAGTACGAGTAAAAAGGCAGTGACATATTAGTCAAAGCTTCCACTACAGAGACATATACTCAAGCTTCTAACCACTAGTCCACCCTTGGTATAGGTCACTGAACTAGAAACTAGGGTATACAAAACCCTCTAATATGAGGTACAACCACAGTTGTCCTCAATCACATCAATTGATTGAGGCATGACCATAGCCATCCTCCATAACATGCATTGTGGATGACACTGATATATCCTAAACATGCCACCCCCACATACTCAACAGTATGCACTCTGAGTTTCCCTTAGGAATACTTATTTCACCATCCAGCAAGTTCTCACACTAAAGATGGCTCTACAACACATGACACTACATGATTACAGTTGCACTTGATTAGTTATGCCAATTGGGTGAATTAAGGCTACATCAAACAAGTGGACATACAAACCCTAATACACTTCTAGCAAGCATATAAATATCACAACTTCAAAAGATATAAAATGTGAGAAACATCATTTCTCATCTCATCATCACATGGTACTATTCACTTGCCATTCATGAGACTACACTAGTCATCATACTATCACAAGAAATAAATCCTTTTTACAATATCATAGGATATCAACCCTTATCAATATAAGAGGATTACACCACATTCAGGGTTCAACCATGCCCAAAGTTCGTTAAGACCATCATACTATTCCCTACAAGATCATCATTATCTTTGCATGCCTTATAACAAGGCTCAACAACATCACTTGCATATAATACACCAGATCAACACAATATTTTATTGATGAGCTAGGAGATATTCATAAACAAACATAGAAGGGATATATTTACATTATGAACATCCCTTTATTACATCAACATGCAAGGAATCTAGATATGGTTAACCCTCATCATATTCATAATGCACATGTTTAGCATAAGAAAGTATCAACCATGTGGCTATGATAACCACCAATTAACATATTAAGGTTATGATCATATTAAAGAGGTTATTTCACCATCATGCCATCATATAAGAATGTTAAACATGAATACTCATCTTTATCTATTTGCATTAGAGTTAGGTTCAACATGATAAATTATATTAATGTTACTAATAAACACTTATACCCAAACCCTAACTCACGACATCCCATTGGATCATGGATGCATAAGGTGAAGCATCACCATCACATTCCATACTATTCTCAAGTATGAACCCACACATAAATCAAGGTGTAACCATCAGGTTATAGCATACTAGGTTTTCAACAACAATAAGAGAGTACTCCATGATTGTATTAATCATTCAAGGACTATTCATACCCAATTACCATCATTTAGTTATATTAAAGCTAGGTATAACAAGCTACCCCTCATTAGGGTTACCCATTAATTCATTATGGTGATTATAAATCATAATCATACAAAGGAAAGGGTAAGACTACAAGTTTAAGGCATTCAACCATCAAACTCTCATCATTAGAATCATAACATTACACTATACGCTTCACCCAAATTAATGGGAATATTGAGGCATCAACTTCTAACCATTAAATGTTGAAAAGGTAAAGCCATTGGTCGTTTACATAAGTAAACATATTGAAAAAACCACCTATGAAGTCATTGAGTTGTGCACTAGAAAGAGTCACCATTTAACCCGAGACATCCCTTGATTAAAAACATAAAAAGTTCCATTGAGAGTAGGGTAAAACCCACAAGCAGTTTTTATTTAAAATAAGTCGTCAGTGAATGAGATTCTTAAATTGATATCATAAAGGAAACCATTTGAATCACTTTATTAGGACCAACATATACATTTAGGCATCATTCAAATTTATTGGATGAAGAAACATTAGATCTTAACCATTAGGTCAAGTTCATATATTAAAACCATCAATTGGAGTTTAGGTCCGACCATTGCATCAAATGACCCAAGAAACCATTAGTTTAAGGCTTAATTGATGCTGCAACTATATGCTTAACTCACCATAAGTTGTGGACACCTGATCCACCATCATTAGTGACCATTAAGTCACCATAGATTGTTGGATCAGAACTATATTCATTAATTACCATCGAATATCAAACTAATATCACCATTAATTGATAGCATCATTTGGGTACTTAGTTGTTAATCACTAAGCTTATAATTAGGCCAAAACCTGACCTAAGGGGTGAACGTCAGTTGATACCTTTGATCACCACCATCAGTTGTCATAAAGAAAACACCATTTGTTGTTGTAATTGTACCACCATTGAGTCATGTGTTTATAGAAGAAATCAACTTTAAACACTAAAATTGACCATTGGTTAATAGGTTCTTAGAACCATAGGTTGTCAAAACAACCTGATCCAAGTCATATTCTACCTTAGGAAGAATGTACAAATAAATAAATATTCATCTATAACCGAAATCAGAATAGGGAGCATTATAAAAATCGAAATCCAAGTCAAGCATAGCTTTTTATTGCTTGGATCATCATTTTCAAGTAATAACATGAGTTATCAAGCTTATAGTAAGCAATAAATGTGGAACAAGTTATAAAAATTTCCTCTAATTAGAAGATAAACTCCCAAACATAAGAAAACATGAGAAGGTAGGGTAGAAAATCCAAGCATAAGCTGTGAACTCATCCATCTAGCACATTTCTTCATCAAATGAGCAAACCCTAAGCATAAGGAGCAAGAAAGGCATGGTTTTAGAGCTTTAGAGAAATTTATACCATGGAACAGCAAGGTTCCAACCTTGATAAAGGTAGGATGAAGGATAAAAAAGAAATAAATGGAGTAAAGAAGGGGATTCTTACTCTTTTAGGTCAAGATCACTAGAAGGAAGATTTTTAAACCCAAAAAGAAAGTCAATTGTCCCCCTAGATTCTTTTTCCAAGAAGATCCCATCTTTCTTCTTCCTTAGATAGGAAATTCATAGTAGCATAGAGGGAAAAAGAGGTTCATATAAGGAGGGAATCAGTGGAGAGTAAATGGTTCATTTGGGTTCTTAGGGATAAGTATATGAAACTTTAAGATAAAGAAAAAGAAAAAGTTGAAGTTCTAGTATCTTTCCAAGTATCCATGGCCTTAAACTATTAAGAATAGACAAGCACACACACAAGAAGATCCCCCACCATCCATATAGACCTATTTAGATCTCCTTTGTCGAATTTCCAATCCAATCAAATAATTCTCTAGTTGATAGCTACTAAAGGTAGCTCATCCATGAAGGGGTAAACCCTAAAATACCCTTGAGGAAAACACCTTCAAAACAAGGTTTAAATAGGCACCACATGGATAAACTATCTCAATAATGATGATTGAATATCCAAGGAACATAATGCACATGATAAATTGCAAACAAAACCCCTCAATTGGGTAAATTGGAGAAAAGTCTAAAATGTACATAAAATTGCATAACTTGCTCAACTAGTGTCCAAATTTGACCAAATTTGAAACGTAAACTTGTCTTATGATTTAAAATCATATCACAAGGTTATATTAGGGTTATAAGCATTCAATTATGGTAATTAAGCTTATTCAACTCATTAAGCAAGTTCAGGGGCCTTACAACTATAAACCCATAATAGGGATTTTTCCCCCAAAATCCAAGGTAAACAAAGATGGGTACTTACTTTGCACCTCATCCTATTACCTTCACATGGTTACTTGCATATAATGGTGATGTCACATCATTCATACATATCTCATCTTGGGTCAGCACAAAAACTCCCACCTAAGAAGACATTCTAAATATGGAATGTAGAAACTTGTTGTGTCACCTGTACAAATCTAGTAGTAATGTTCAACTTTAAATTCTAGCTATCATCCTGAAATTATGTCTATTGTATCAAAACATTACTCAAAAGTCATACTTGCTAGATTTTTACCAATCATGGCATGTGTCCCATACCATTCCTTGAAGCATAAAAAAGGCGATGTATCCATCCTTCTTATTTCTTGATACACTGACACTGGAACACTTGTCAGTTCTTTTTCAGCATCAAAAGAAATGCTGACACTGGCATCTGTCATTCCATACAAGGAAACATCATTCCTAGTCAACCCTGTTAGGGGTGAAACAACAACACTATATTCACCTTACTAGGATTTTCACAACCTAATTAGAAGACATATCGTGATCCCATAAAGACATTTAATCAACCCCATCTCACCCTTGTTCAACTTATCTCATAGCTATTGTTGCTTCATTAACCCTAAAGTTTTTGAAGAAATATTGATCATATTTTTTACCATCTTTTAAATACGTTGGCATGCCATCATTGAAAGCTTGATATAACTTGTATGACATGACTGGAACACTTTGTTCCTCCTATTCATAAATTCTATTGGTACATTTGTTAGTCTAAAGGACATAACCCTAAACTCATCACGGTCATGTAACTTATGTCATCCACTCTAACTCGTATGCATTGATATTTTATCCTAGGTTTATCTTAAAGGAACACGGTAGCACATGTCTACTGATCAACAAACCATCTATCCTTGATAGTGGTCTTGCCCAGCTATCACTGAACCATACACAACATTATAGAATCACTTCTATTTTTCCTTCCAAACAACATTTAGAGGGTCATCATTGTCTCTCTCTATCTCTCTCTCTAAGGGGGAGTAACACTTGGAATGTTCATTTAATAAAAGACTCCAACCTTCACATACTTCCCATACTATTGATACATCTTGGATACTAGGATTCATTACCTTGGTATCCGCCTCATGTGCTATAAGGAATTCACATACTTATCTCATCCATTTTTACCAACATAACAAATATCAAGACATATAAGAGGAGTCTTCTTAATTATTGGAAGGCTTAAAAGTAAACTCATCACAAACTTTATGATATTGGAACCATAGTCCAAGAAACCTTATGCTATAATAAGCTATCCACCCTCATATTTAAAATGAATCCACACGTACCAAGTGACAATGATCCACTTGAAGGTTGTGCCCTGGAAAGGAAAGACACAAAGGGAAACACACTTCCCACATCATAGCAACATTGTTCAAGGGTCACTAGCAAAAAGGTAACCAATGCTATTTTCATTATGCAAGTTACAACTTCTTATGTATCATTTTACCCTTTTAATTTTAGGTTCCTTTCCATTAGTATAGGAATCATCATGATTGAAATATCTCATTACTCCTTCCTTGATGACTGTTTATCACACTTGGGTATGTTCTCTTATTTTATTATGTTTTTCTACCACTTATCATTAGGTAAATCATCATATTCCACATTTTCTTCATTAAACATTGATCATCTGCCTTAATTTCTTTCAAACGCCATGCTTATTTTACATTAACATTTTCTTACACACATAGGTTGGCCTGAGATTAACTCAGGTTCCACCTTATTCCTTTTTCATTGTTCTCATTTATCTTCTCATTTTGTACTTATCATAGGAGTTCTCTCCATCTTATGTGGATTTCATACCTTGAATCACTTTATAAGCATAGACTTATCTATCTTTTACTTTATTATCTTGTTGAATCACATCTTCAAGAACTCCTCTATTGATTATTTGGATTCAGATTTAAATTTCATGGTGTTGTATCTTTCTCTTATAGTTACCAAGTATTCAAGTTTTGATAATTAATGATGTAATTCTCATCTTCTCTTGAGGTAATATTGAGTTATCTGCACCATGATTTCTGATTCATTATTCTCTTTAGATTGTTTCAAAATGACTACTTAATCAGAGTAATAAAAAAGATAACAACCTAAGAGTTCCATACTTACCTTTTCTTCAATAATAGAATACTTGGTCAGGACATCCAAGTATAGATATTAGGCAGTATGCACCATGTTTTTATGTCGTGTTCCTTACTTAAACATCATCCTAGTCCTCAGTCCTAGTGTCCCTATAGACTCAATGAACCTAAAGCTCTGATACCAACTTGTGAGAACCCGTTACACTAAATGAGATTAATCAAAACATACAACACAATCAATCACCAATTAACCACATACCCAAAAATATGGGCGAATTAAAACCGATTTCAACATCAGCACCCGCTCAAAAACATTTGTATAAGATCCCAACATATTTTTTATATCCATACTATGCCAAGAATTTGATATAAATTGTTCTATCACCTTAGCCACAACATATATACACAGGAGAACAATATTTGTATATGCCACACAACAAACATTAACATGCTAAAAAAATTCCGATTCCTTTGAAACACCATATACAAAATTTTCCTACCCGGACCTGAGAGTACATGGATAACTCTAGGACGCGCTAGACATCTAATCAACTTTCTCAAAGATTCATTACTATATCTCCTCTTTGCTGCCACATTTTTGTTTTCATCACTTCCGATTACCTAAAATGATGTGGCGAACCACAAGGGTGAGACCCATGTCCCAGCGAGAGATATAACCTCCAACAATGCTTATTGATTACACCATTTTCAATAGTAGATAACTGAGTAGTTGGAGTATTTAATAATCAATTTAATAGATCAAACATTTTAAGTATACTAAACAGGTTTAGCAAATAATCTTAGCAACAAGTATGATCATCAATGCATATATAGGTAACAAATAAATCCATTTCTCTGGATAGATATCTACTTAAATATCATCAAATTGCATATAATAACAATAAGTATCATAAATCTGACTATCATCATTCTCCTTACTAACAACACAAGAAATATAGTAGCATAAGCATCCCTGACATCATGAATATGTCTGGTAACATAATATCGCTATCAATATTGGCATCTCTAATAAAGGGAACAGATCTATATCATAAGTAGAACTAACATCATAGCACAAGTAACTACATAGGCATGATTAGCAATTTAAGCATTTCTAATTACATAGGCATGACTTGCAATATTAAACATATCTAACACAACATCATCTTAACCATCAGTGTCAGTATATTTGACAACATAAGCATGTTTACAACATGAACATAACTACAACAGAAGCATATCTATTATCTCTTATTGTACTATACATGATCTCAGTGAAAAGAAAGAAAACAAGGGTTGTCAACCAATATGAAGCGTTGTGTATAACCCTAAATAGATATGCTACACAATTATCTTCCTTCTTTAATTATGCCTTGGGGAATTTGAATCGTACTATCCAAAGTCCAACCGACTCCTACAAAGGGCTATTTGGTTCCGTACACGATCTAGGAGTGTCAGTATCCTAAGATCTCTTCCCCTCGGTCAGTACACATAAAAAGGCTGTGACATATTAGTCAAAGTTGCCACTAGAACGACATATAGTCCAGATTCTAACCACTAGTCTGCCCTTGGTACAAGTCACGACAGTAGAAACTAGGGTATACAAAACCCTTTAATCCGAGGTACAACCGCAGTTGTCCTCAATCACATCAAATGTCTGAGGCATGACCATAGCCATCCTCCATAACCTGCATTGTGGATGACAAGGATATATCCGCAACCTACCACCCCCACATACTCAACAGTATGCACTCTGAGTTTCCCTTAGGAATACTTGTTTCACCATCTAGGAAGTTCTGACACTGAAGATGGCTCTATGGCACAGGGCACTACATGATTAGAGTTGCACTTGATTAGTTATGCCAATTGGGTGAATTAAGTCTGCATCAAACAAGTGGACATAAAAACCCTAATACACTTCTAGCAAGCATACAAATATCACAACTTCAAAAGATATGAAATGTTTGAAACATCATTTCACATCTCATCATCACATGGTACTATTCACTTGCCATTCATGAGACTACACTAGTCATCATACTATCACAAGATATAAATCCTTTTCACAATATCATAGGGTATCAACCCTTATCAATACAAGAGTATTACACCTCATTCAGGGTTCAACCATGCCCAAAGGTCATTAAGACCATCATACTATTCCCTGCAAGATCATCATTATCTTTGCATGCCTTATAACAAGGCTCAACAACATCACTTACATATAATAAATTGGATCAACACAATATTGCATTGATGAGATAGGAGATATTCATAAACAATCATAGTAGGGATATATTAACATTATAAACATTCCTTTATTACATCAACATGCAAGGAATCTAGATATGATTAACCCTCATCATATTCATAATGCACATGTTTAGAATAAGAAAGTATCAACCATGTGGCTATGATAACCACCAATTAACATATTAAGGTTATGATCATATTAAGGAGGTTATTTCACCATCATGCCATCATATAAGAATGTTAAAGATGAATAATCATCTTTATCTTTTTTCATTAGAGTTAGGTTTAACAGGATAAATTATATTAATGTTACTAATCAACACTTATACCCAAACCCTTACTCACGACATCCCCATTGGATCATGGATGCAAAAGGTGAAGCATCACCATCACATTCCATACTATTCTCAAGTATGAACCCACACATAAATCAAGGTGTAACCATTGGGTTGTAGCATACTAGGTTTTCAATAACAATAAGTGAGTACTCCATGATTGTATTAATCATTCAAGGACTATTCATACCTAATTACCATCATTTAGTTATATGAAAACTAGGTATAACATGCTACCCCTCATTAGGGTTACCCATTAATTCAATATGGTGATTATAAATCATAACCATACGAGGGAAAGGGTAAGACTACAAGTTTAAGGCATTGAATCATCAAACTCTCATCATTAGAATCATAACATTACACTATACGCTTCACCCAAAATAATGGGAATATTGAGGCATCAACTTCTAACCATTAAATGTTGAAAAGGTAAAGCCATTGGTCGTTTACATAAGTAAACATCTTGAACAAACCACCTATGAAGTCATTGAGTTGTGCTCTAGAAAGATTCACCATCTAACCCGAGACATCCCTTGATTAACAACATAAAAAGTTCCATTGAGAGTAGGGTACAACCGAAAAGTGATTGTTTATTTAAACAAGTCGTTAGTAAATGAGCTTCTTAAATTGATATCATAAAGGAACCCATTTGAATCACTTTACTAGGACCAACATAATACATTTAGGAATCATTCCAATTTATTGGATGAATAAACATTAGATCTTAACCATTAGGTCAAGTTCATATATTAAAACCATCAATTGGAGTATAGGTCCGACCATTGCATCAAATGACCCAAGAAACCATTGGTTTAAGGCTTAATTGATGCTCCAACTGCATGCTTAACTCAACATAGGTTGTGGAGACCTGATCCACCATCAATAGTGGCCATTAAGGCACCATAGGTTGTTGGGTTAGAACTATATTCATTAAGCACCATCGAATATCAAACTAATATCACCATTGAATGATAGAATTATTAGGGTACTTAGTTGTTAATCACTAAGCTTCTAATTAGGCCAACACCTACCCTAGGGGGTGAACGTCAGTTGAAAATCTTGATCACCAGCATCAGTTGTCATAAAGACAACACCATCTGTTGTTGCAATAGTACCACCATTTCTTCTTTCTTGGATAGGAAATTCATAGTAGCATAGAGGGAGAACGAGGTTTGTAGAAGGAGGGAAGTGGTGGAGAGCAAATGGTTTTTTAGGGTGCTTAGGGATAAATATATGAAATTTTAAGTTAAAGAAAAAGAAAAAGTTGAAGTTCTAGTATCTTTCCAAATATCCATGGCCTTAAACTATTAAGAATATACAAGCACACACACAAGAAGCTCCCCCACCATCCATATAGATATGATTAGATCTAATGTGTCGAATTTCCAAGCCAATAAAATAATTCATTAGTTGATAGCTACTAAAGGTAGCTCATCCATGAAGGGGTAAACCCTAAAATACCCTTGAGGAAAACACCTTCAAACCAAGGCTTAAATAGGCTCCCCATGGATCAAAAAGATAAATAATGATGATAGAATATCAAAGAAACATAATGCACATGATAAATTGCAAAGAAAATCCCTCAATTGGGTAAATTGCATAAAAGTGCAAAATGTACATAAAATTGCATAACTTGCTTAAACAGTGTCCAAATTGGACCAAATTTGAAACGTAAGCTTGTCTTATGATTTCAAATCATATCACAAGGTTAGATTAGGGTTCTAAGAATTCAATTATGGTAATTAAACTTATTCAACTCATTAAGCAAGTTCAGGAGCCTTACAAGGTCGGTCTTTATGAATAGGAGGCCATGGAGAGAACTTTCATTTTTAAAGTGTAATAGCTCTATTTGTGCACTCTCCTCAATGGGCTTTATAGACATTGTATCACATTATTTGGTTCCAAATCTCTACCCCACAACATCGATGTGGAAGTTTTTCTTATCTATCTATGTTTTCTAGGAATGCCTAGTTTCTTATTATTTTCCTTCTTATCTCCTTCACCAATGTTTTATCTAATTCTTGTGTGGTTGCATTAGATCCTTCAGATCTTTGTTCTTTTGATAAAAAAATGTCATGGACTCGTCAGTCTCTCCCTTGTTTCAATGGTTCAACTTATGCTTACCCTTGTTGTCACCAATGTGTGATGTTGTACACAATCATTGTCATGATAAGTCTCATTGGCATGCATGTAGCAATCTGATGTACAACAATACAAATAATATAAACTTGGAAAGAGTGAGGTTACTAATGGGAGTTTGTAATCTTCTATATGGAGCCCCTTCCAGTGCTAAACTAGAGTCATAAATTGTTGTTGTTTCTTGAAGTTGATTTGTTCATTTTGTGTCTCATTAATACTCTTATTACACTAATTTCAAACTCTCTTTCTATGGAAGAAAGCAGACATCAAGAAACTATTGGGATATTGTGTTCTTTTTTCTTAATAATATGAATTGTCTATTTTCTCCCACCCTCAAAGTGTCTAAAATTCGAGTGTTTATTGGTTATATGAAATATTATATATCTATGATCTTGTAAAGAATATCCAACTCGTCCTTATGTAATATTTTTGTGAGATGCGAAAATTTCCATTTGACCTTAGTTTGCTTTTCTTTTCTACGAGTTGAAGCTGTATTTTTTTTAGTGATTATATAAGTATGGACTACCATTATATTTGAGTTCTTTGAAGCTTTCTGGAATGATAGTTTGTATTCAAAATATAGGATATGATAACCCTCTTCATTTATAATAGCAAGAATATAACTTCCAACCTTAACATACTAACTATTCATTCCTCTTCTCTCCCATATGGGGGTAGTTACTTTATGAAGAAATGAATTGAGTATGTGAACTTATCCAAGCTGTTACTAACAACTCATCTTTTCAGTCTCACTAAATTCTCCCTTGTTTGTCACATATAACAAGGAAAATACTCGATGAACTCTAGAAGTGAGACACCGAGTAGGAAGGACCATCCAACAAAGATAAAAAATAATACTCCTAAGAAACTGTCATCACATGCTCTTATAGTAGTTAAGGACCCTACTTATTGGTTGCCACACAAAGAAACCTAGTTTTTTATTTCTATTGGAGGAATCTAAATTTGCTTCTTTATACCAATTCAGAGAGGATGTCATTTCAAATTAGTTGCAATGCCTTATGCACTGAGATGTGATAGCTTGTTAATTTGTTGCTACATATAGGTTTATTGTGTGTTCAAGCTTATGAAATTTTGTGGTCAAATTTATGTGTTCAAGCTTATGCACGGATGACATAGTCATTTTTGCTAAAGCTTCTGTAGATCAAATTAAAATCATTAATGATTGTTTCAAGCTATTTGAGAATAATTCCGGACAAAGAATCTCGATCGACAAATCAAGATTTTTCTTTTCCAAATCCATCACTCGGCATACCAGAGACACGATTTGTTTTGTCAGCAAGATACCAGAGACAAATGATCTGGGGAAATACTTAGGAGTTCCTATCCTCCATAAGAAGGTGTCCAGAGATACCTATTCTTTTCTCACCGCTAGCATGGAATCCAGAGTTAACGGCTGGGCGGCTAAAACTTTATCTCTTGCTGGTCACATCTGCCTAGCCAAGACTGTCCTCACGGCATTACCAACTTACGTTATGCAAACTGCTAAAGTCCCCAACAATGTGTGTGCTAAATTGGACAAGACAGTACGTAGATTCATTTGGGGAGGTGGGCACAAGGAAAGGCCATTGTTTCTAGTTTCTTGGAAGAAGGTATGTGCCAGCTTGTAGGAGGGAGGGATGGGCGTATGTTTCTATGGCTGACTGGAACAAAGAACTTCTGTGGAAGAGTTCATGGAAATATTTGAACAATACAACTAAGTTGTGGAGGGAGATTTTACAAAAGAAGTACAAGGGGTATAATGCTTTGAAGAGTACAAATGCCACCCCCTTCTGGCGTCAGCTACATAGGGGACTATCCTTTGTCAAAAGTCACTGCAATAAGACCATAAATAATGGTGATTCGACCTTAGTGTGGCACGACCCTTGGGTTCCAAATCTCAGACGTCTAGAAGACCACACAATTTGGATGGTTGATGAAGACATTACTAACCTTCGGGTTTCTAGCTTAGCAGATCTGGATGGGAATTGGAATACACACTTCCTCTATCATTATTTCCAGTGGCATGTTGTGGACAAGATTCTCTGATTACCTGAGTCGCATCCATCCAAAGGGGAAGACCATTGGAGCTGGAAACATGATGATAAAGGGAACTATAATACGAGTACTGCTTATGGTTTCATTTAGGGAAATGAAGATACACATACTGATGATCTTTGGCATCGGATATGGACCCTCATGCTACCAATTAAGGTAAAAGGTTTCTTGTGGTTAACTGCACATGATGTAGGAAATAGAGAATGGTCACTGATAATGAGAGGTGCCCTCGCTGCGAGATGGAGGAAGAAACTACAATACATGTGTTTCTCTATTGTCCCTATGCCATGGAGATCTGGAAAAATGATCAATATACTATGGATACATACGTCTACCAAGAAGTGGATGTTCGTAGCTAGCTAGTGAGGGAGCTTAAAGGTTCACAATCTACCCAAACGCTATTTGGTATTACCTATTGGACAATCTGGAAGGCTCGGAACTCGTGGGTTCTTGAAAACAAAATCACCACACCAGAACGGCAACTCTTGAACATCAATCACCTCCAACGCCTCATCAAAGAAGGGATGCAGACAAAAGCTAGGACAAAAATTGTTTCCAAGTTTAACCCCCTCAATGACATCACCATATTGGTAGAAGGGAGTATTATAATGGTTGATGCTGCTGTAAAGAATAGCATTGTTGTACTAGCTTCTATTCATCTTGATGGTAATGGTCGTTGGTGATTTGGAAGAGCCGAGATGACCTGGGTGAGTTCCACGACTACTGCTGAGTTACAGGCTATTGCAATGGCACTAGTGAATCCAAACAATGATTATAGTAAGCCCCTCATAGTTCTTATTGATTGCCAAAACACTGTGGAGGTGATCGAGGATATAGCTGGGAATTTTCTGAGTTGGTGTACCTGGACCAAGCCTATCAAGGAGTGCCTGGATCGTTATGATACAGTGAAAATTCTGAAGGTCCCAAGAGAAGATGTCACTCCTGCTGATGTGCTTGCAAAACATCACCTAAAACATACTCGGATGTTCGTCTCTACACAGACACCCCTCTCGACCATGTGGGTCATCCTCTACCTCTTCTTCGTTGTAATGGTGGAACATCCACCAAGTTTCTTTTTTCAGTAGGACAAATATGTAATCTATTTTCTTTACCTGTAAGAGAAGGGCATGATGAATAAAAAAGCCTTCTGACTTGATGAAAAAAAATTGTGGTCAAACACCTTGCAGGATTGGAGCTTAGTAACACGTCAACAAGATTATAAATGGAAACATACGGGCCTTTTATGAGCATTTTTTCTAGAAATAAAAATAGAATTCGATACTATGTATAACTATGTAATAAACAAAACATGCTTATGTTGTAGTATACAGTAAATTTTATGATAATTAATCTGATGGTGTTTTTAAATAATGATTATGTTCCTATTTGCCATCATCTTCATTCTTTTCAAAGTTTATGTACTTTTGTGCAAATGATATGATATTGAGAACAACTTTAAGTTGAAGTTCCTAGGTTACTATGAATGTTCTAGGTCATAGAATTTGATGAATGAGTTCACATGTAACGTCCCAGGATTTGAGGCCTTAGATAACATGATCTTAAAAGGAATGATTGGACTACCCATATCACCAAGGTGCACCTCCTTTTCCAGGAGCCCATCACTAAAGAACTCCATAGTTAAGCGTGCTCAACTTGGAGTAGTACTAGGATGGGTGACCAGTTGGGAAGTTGATCCTGGCTTGTGCGTGAGTGGATAAAGCACGCAGTTAAGGCTAGTGGTGGTCTGTGGGGCCAGTCGTCATTCCTGAAACTCTACTAGAGGCATGGGAAATGGGCCCAGGCGTTATGAATGGTATCAGAGCCATAACCCCTCCAGTAGGTGGGGCCCACATGGGCATGGCATGCTAGTCTTGAGCCGTGTGGTCCAAGCATGTAGGAAAGGGTTATCCATGGTTGATGTAGCCACCCTTGCACTGGTATTCCGTGATCGGGAGTTGGGTGTCCATGGACCATTGTGGGTCTGTATTGAAATGAGGTCAGATTTTGAGGCCATATAGATGAACCTTGACGAGGACGTCAAGAGTCTAAGTGGGGGAGATTGTAACATCCCAGGATTTGAGGCCTCGGATAACATGATCTTAAAAGGAATGATTGGACTACCCATATCACCAAGGTGCACCTCCTTTTCTTGGAGCCCATCACTAAAGAACTCCATAGTTAAGTGTGCTCAACTTGGAGTAGTACTAGGATGGGTGACCAGTCGGGAAATTGATCCTGGCTTGTGCGTGAGTGGATAAAGCACGCAGTTAAGGCTAGTGGTGGTCTGTGGGGCCAGTCGTCATTCCTGAAACTCTACTAGAGCCATTGGCAATGGGCCCAGGCGTTACATAACACTTACTATGTCTTAGATTATTCCTAATGATCACATCATGCATTTGTGTGGTAAAGGATTTAATATTTTCCTCTTTGACTTATCATGCCTGCTAGCACTTTTTTTATCTTTCCTCACATTTCTCACAATTTTTCCCTTTACACATGTCACATTAAATGGTGACAAAATACTCATGTATAGATACACATATATTTATTATTTTTATTGTTACTTATAATTGTTGATTCTAGGTCTAAATTGACCAAACCCTTATTCTAATGATGACTAAACCATTCCACTTAATTTTGTCTAATGCTTCTACTTGAGAAATTTCAAATTTGGTATAGATACACTCTAAATGCCCTAACTTGTGCATCTCAACTTGGAGATTAGACAAGTCAAAGTCAATACAAGTGCAAATTTTTGGAATATGATGTAAATCCATTAGAATCATGTTGTAAATCACTTGTAATGATTGTATGACTTATAATTAAGCTTAGAAAAAATTAGGAGCACTTAGATCAAATATTTAAGCATCAAAAGCCATTTTCCAAAATTCACATTGGCCTGTTCATCAGTCGAGTTACAAACTCGACCGATCCTTATTGGATTTTGAAAATGACTTTTGATCGGTCGAGTTTCCATTTCAAAAATCTCAACCGATCCCTCTACAGACCAAGACTGATTTAAGTGGATCGGTCATGTTTCCACCAGCATAAACTTGATCGATGGTTCAAATTAGTGTTGTGGCATAGTTAGATCGATCGATTTATCTTTTTTGAAACTCGACCTATCACATTATACGAAAAGTGAAGAAAAGTTCTTGTAGTCGTTGGAATGTTGTAAAACTCGAAAATATATCTATTGCAATATTCCAAATGGCTAGTATTCATCCTTAAGTGTTCCCAAAGGCTTCTATCATCCTCAACCATAAATATGACCCCTTGGGATTCATCTCATGGTTAACCAAGCACTATGTAGGTCCCTATTCTATAGTTGAGTGCATCCTATAGCCTCCTCTCTCTCTATAAGATTAATCACTTGCATCATGCATTAGAGTGAGTAGGAGATTTGTAAGAGAGCTAGGCCTACATGTATATCTTGTAAGGCTCTCACTTCCACCACCTCCCAAACTCTCATTCAACTGTGAAGATGAAAGCTCTCTCTCTCTCTCTTGGCTAAGAGAGGTGATGAAGAACAAGGGAAGGAGTCCCTTGGTGAAGAGATTCAAGGCGAAGACTTGGAGCTAGAGTGGGTATGCCCTTGGTGAAGGCAGAAGACTCGTTGCTTAAGTGGGTAAGTCCTTGGTGAAAGCTTCTCCTTGGAAAAGGTGAAGACAAAGGATGAAGATTCAAGAAGAGTGGATAATTCCTTCAAGGCCGAAGACTTGTGTTAGAGTGGGTAAGTTCTTGGTGAAGGATGAAGATGCCTTGCAAAGTGGGTAAGTCCTTGGGTAGGTTGAAGACTAATAGATGGATAGGTAAGTCCTTTGGAAGGTCATGCATTGTAAGTGTTATGAATGGATGTAAGAGTGCAATGGTTAAGAAATCCTAGAGGTTGACCTTTCTAGGTAGTGGGATGACATACTTCTAGTTTGAAGGGTGGAACCACTCTACATAGCTTTTCAATTGGTGCATGTTCAATTTCTCTGATCCTTGCTATGTATGTTTAGTTTCACATCATATTCCCTATTTAGAAACCTTATCTCATGATATAATCTGAAGGTCTAATGAATTTTGTTTAAGTGAATTCAGCTCTATTCACCCCCCTCTAGATAAGATGGGTGATTACCAAGATGGGAGATTCTTCATCAACCTTCCAATCTTTGATGGGAGTAACTTTCTCTATTGGAATAGAAGGCTTCAATTCCACATTCAAGGAAAAAGTCTTGAGCTATGGAAAATGGTGGATCATCCATACAAGCTATCAGAGAAAAGGATAGAAGAATGGGATGAAGCTACCATGAAGAAATCCACCTTGAATGCAAGATCAATCAACATTCTCTATGCCACCATGACCCCCACCGAGTTCAACCAGTTTTCTTCTCATGAGACGGCCTATGAGGTATGGGGAAATCTATCCATTATTTATGAGGGGACTCAACAAGTGAATGAAAGCAAAGTCTACATACTCAAGGGCCTTCTGGTGAACTTCAACAAGGGGAATATGGAGAGGATAGATGACATGTACTCAAGGCTCAACACCAATGTGAATGGTCTTGCCGTTCTAGGTCATCATATGAGTAGAGGAGAGATCAACTCAAAGATCCTTAGAACTCTCCCTAAGAGATGGGAACCCAAGGTGAACTCCAATGAAGAAGTAAAGTCTCTTGGTGATATTCCTATTAAAGAACTCATAGGAAATCTACAAGCCGATGAAGTCAAACTTGACAAGCAAGATGAAGAAGCAAGAGAACAAAAGAAAGAGCTCAAGAGAATGAAGAAGGCTGAAATCAAAGCTCAAATTGAGTCTATTGTTGGTCAAGCTTCTCCATCCTCTCAAGTGAAAGAAGATTCCATGTACTCCAAGGGTAGACTCTAAGTCTTCCTCCTCTATCTGATGCTTCAAGTGTGGTAAGAAGGGTCACTTTAAGGAAGATTACCCACAAGGAAAAAAGACCCATCATCACAAGAGAAGAGAAGAGAAGTACAAGAAGAAGGAGAAATGGCACAAAAGCTCAAGTGACTTCTCCAACTCAAGCTCAAGTGACTCCTCCAACTCGAATGAAGAATCAAGTGAAGGATCTAGCTCAAGCTCTAGTGATGAAGGAAATGCCATTTTTCTCTCATGGCTTCAACAAGTGAAGACCCAAATGAGAAAAATCTAAACTCCTTAGATAAAGAACCATATATTGCTATTATTAATGCTACTCGTGCCTTTCTTAAGTCTTCTAAAAAGAAAAGGAAAAAGCTTGCTAGAATTGTTAATAATTTGCATTTAGAATTAGATGATCTTGAACATGCTAATACTTGCTTGCTTGATGCTAAAAATAGTTGTCTTAGTCAAGTAGATTCTATTAAACTTGAAAATGCTAATTTTCATGACAAGATTTGATTTCTAGAAGCTCAACCTATTTTGCATAGTGCTAATGTAGAGCATAGTAACATTGTGGATTCTCTCATGCTTGATATTAATGTTCTTAAATATAAAAACAAGAACAAAAATTTGGCTTTGCAAGGTTTAGAATATGAAAATAGGATCTATTATTCTAAGATTTCTATAACATCCCAAATTTTGTAAATAAAACAAGTTTAGGGTCCTAAGTGAAAATTTTCAACTTTTCTATTCAAAATCCTAATCATTGATGCAAGTTACCCAAATATAATGAGATTTTCCATCATACCTCGAATTTTGATTCAAAATAGAACTCACTAAGGAAATATAATTCATCTGAGTTCTTATACACTGAGATAATGACCATTAAGAGATTGAAGGACAAAAAGGTTATTAAAACCTAAATCTATTTGGATAGGGAGATTCTAGACTTCCTCATTAGCTTATAGTTCAATTTTGAGGTTATTTTGACTTTGTTTAACCCCCTAACCTAATTAGAGAAGATTTTATATAGTTGATAATAGAGATTAATAAATCATATCAATATTTTTGTAACCAGGACTAAAGTCCCATTTTTATCTCTTTGTCACGTGCCTCATCCGTCCAAGCTAGGTCGGGTTCATACTTAGAGGCAGCCACGCGTGGGGAAGGTTTCCCCTTCACCAGATTCCAGGGGAATGAGGACTCCACAATATTATGACACCCCTACCTCCTTTATCCTTTCTCCAATGTACATGACCGTGATCTGATCCGCCATGCCCTCATCCACCCGGACTCAGAGATCCAAGATTTTGAGGGACTTTGTTCCCTAGAACTCCCAGATTCCTAGAGCCGTGGGAGACCTCCCCTGTTCTGGACTTCAAGGTGAACCTGATTCTTATTTAATACACCATCATAAAATGATTAGGGATCCTCAAAAAGTACAACACCGTTGTCGTTTCACCCTAGGGTTCTCTGGAACCCCATCTCGAATCTCCAGCTCTTTCTTCACCATAGTGGCTGCCTGAGATGAGGGAACTGGACATCTTGGACCTCTTTGAAGCATCGACATGACTCAGGGAGAACTCCTGAAGCTTTCTCCATCCTTGGTTCTACCCGATTGAAGGTAACTGGTTTCCCCCCTTTTTTCTAGTTGCTACGGCTTACTTCAGCAATTTTCCTTTGCGGACCTTGTTTGGTCTCTTGTTCCTACTTTTCAGCTTTGATGACATGATGTAAACATGCCCAGATTGCTGGTTTCCTTGAGGTTGCATGCTATTCAATCTCCAACCCTCAGCACCTCGCATGTAATGGTGGAGAACTCCCTTGAAATCCTAAACTTGAAACAAGTCAAGGCCAATCTGGTTGGATCTGATAATACCTAGGGAACCTTGTCATGTTCTTGGTTTCATTTATCATGAGCAAAAATTTAGTTCTGATTGATGATTTTCTTTTATGTTTTTCTTGGTTCCTGGTGCGTCTGGCATTCTAGAAGACAAAGATCGCAAGATATGTAATGATGTTTATGTCCTTCACCTTTCAATGGATCTAATTTTTTGGATGTGGGTAGTTTGGTCTTTGGCTACTTAATTGATCCAGTGACCGCAAGTGAGATCCCTGGCCAACCGGCTGGCCATGAATGGGCCATGTAGGCAATGGTCCATGAGTCCCATTATTTTCCCATAATGCAATTTATTGATTTTCTTGAGTTCTGATTGGCCAATGCATGAAAATTCATATCTTTTAATTGGTAGATTAGATGGGGCTGATCCTTATATGGATTTTGTTTGGTTTTTTGAGATATAGATGATGGAGTAGGTTTCAAGCCCTATTTTGTTTCAGTTTTAATGAAGCATCAAACTTAGTATAAATATGGTTTAAAGAACCATGAAACCCTAGAATCTAAGACAAATATTATTATTAATGGATGTTATTGGGTTGAAAAGGATAATTAGGGTTTCTTATCCCCATGATCGTGATAGGGTTTCATCAAACTAAGAAGAACAACCAAGATCTTCTCTAACAGAGAGGTAAGCAGGTTCATGCACTTTGAGTATTTAGTATTGGTTTTAATCACCTTACTATTATTACGATGATCAAGATAAATTATATGCATAGTCTTGTGTTTCATATTAATTCTGAACTATATAAAATATCCCCTGATAATATTAATTAGTTTTTATGCTTCAATGTTATTTCAAGAATTCATGTCATGTTTATGCAAAAGCCAAGTAAAGTCAATTATTTTCAAGATAATGATGAATCATGTAATGGGTTATATTATTTTATCCTCATCATGTTAATTTTGAGCCTACACACCTTATGAGAACCATTGGTGCATAAGTATCAAGGATACTTTAATCAACCACCAAGATTAAGTTATTTGAATCCAAATCTACTGTTCAATGTTTTCATGTTTTTCCTTATTTCCAAATTATTGTGTTGTTATAACAATACTCAATGTCGCTTACTCTAATGTGGTTTTTGTTGCGTGCTTGGTTGGGGGTGTGATTCCCATAGGTACAATGCAACTTCCAGGAAGGATCCATATGAGGGTCAACTTAAGGTATAGATCAAGGTTTCCAAAAAGACATATATGTTGGGGTGCCATCTACAATATAAGATCCTAATGTTTGTAGTTAACTTCATGTATAAATAATATTTGGTAGTTAGTTTCAATTCAAGAATTCAAATGTAAACAATGTATGAATCAAGTTCAATTTTAATGCATGGTGAATCATGTGTCATTTTTTCTATGAACATCATGTTTTGTAATGTTCCTCCGATCCAAGTGACCCATATTATGGATAACATCGGGTTTTCTTAAGCTGACATATATGTGCTTGGAGGGGTGTTACAATATGATATCAAACTAATGAGTAGATTGCCACTAAGATAAAAATTCACATGTTCTAAGGCCTAGGTATAGTAGATTAAGTTCAACATAAGAAAAACCAAAGTAGAGGTCTAGTCAAAAAACATAAGTTAGATAAGGGTTATGTGCCTAGATATTTTAGATTTTTGTGTTAACTCTAGAATTGTACATAGCATGCTCTCTCTTCTTCCCACATGCCTGTGGTATGGGATGATGACTCATGGGGTTTTACAAAGATAATGTTATGTGCATAATCATACTTGTCTAGTCTTTTCAAGTGCATGTGGTATGGGACTTGTGCATGAGGGAGGTGCTTTGATAAGCGTGATAAAATATGTCAAGAGTTGCCATTAAAGTTTGAGACATATAGTCAGCTAAACCTAATTATTTACATAATAAGATCAAGCATGCATACATAGTGTAGATAATTTGACATGGATACAAAAGAAATCATGCATATGCTACTAAACATAATTCTCTACTATTTTATGATTATGTGTTCAAATTGAACATCATGAATTACTGCTTGCTTATGAATTATGAAATTATGAATATCATATCTAAGTATAAGAAATCATGTTATGTTGATAATTGTCCTCTCCGTCATGTTATTTGAGCCTTAATTAGCCTTATGAGCTCTGTGGGAGCATTATGTGAGCATTGACTGGCCTTATGTGAGCCTTGATTAGCCTTATGAGCTATGTGGGAGAATTATGTGAGCCTTAACCATCCTTATGTGAGCCTTAACTGGCATTATGAGCATTGTGGGTGCAATGAGGAGAGTGACTATATCAACTCAAGAAAAAATCCATCTTATTATGAAATTATGTCAAGTTAATGAAGTTCTCATGAAATTATGTTAACTATTAGTAAGTCATGTCTTAAGTATGCTAATGAGACTCTAAGATGATATTAGATAATTAACATGCACATACTAACTGAAACCCTAAGGTGGGTAGTACTTGGAAATTTTGAGGACGAAATTTTTCTAAGGTGGGTAGAATTGTAACATCCTAGATTTTGTAAATAAAACAATTTTAGGGTCCCAAGTGCAAATATTCAAAATTTCTTTTAAAAATCCTAATCATCGATGCAAGTTACCCAAATATAATGAAATTTTCCATCATACCTTAAATATTAATTCAAAATAGAACTCACTAAGGAAATATAATTCATCATAGTCCTTATACATTGAGATAATGACCTTTAAGAGATTGATGGACAAAAGGTTATTAAAACCTAAATCTAATTGGATAGGGAGATTTTAGACTTCCAAATTAGCTTGTGGTTCAATTTTGAAGCTATTTTGACTTTGTTTTGCCCCCTAACTCAATTAGAGAAGATTTTCTATAGTTGATAATCGATATTAATAAATCATATCAATATTTTTGTAACCAGGACTAAAGTCCTATTTTTATCTCTTGTCACGCGCCTCAGCCATTCGATCTAGGTTGGACTCGGATTCAGAGGAAGCTGTGTGTGAGGAATGTTTCCCCTTCACTTGAGTCTAGGGAAATGAGGACTCTACAGTATTACGACACCCCTACCTCCTTTATATCTTTCTCTAATGTACCTGACCATGATCAGAGGATCCCACCGCCATCCCCTCATCCTCATAGACTCAGAGATCCCAGATTTTGAGGGACTTCATGCCCTAGAAATCCCAGATTCCTAGAGCTGCGGGATACCTCCCTTATTCTGGACTCCAAGGTGAACCTGAGTCTTACCTAGATGCTACCTATATAAGACAACATCATAAAATGATCACGGATCCTCAAAAAGCAAAATGTCATTGTCATTTTTCCCTGGGGTTTCTGGAACCCCATCTCGAACCTCCAGCTATTTCTTCACCATAGAGGCGGCTGAGATGAGGGAACCGGGCATCTTGGAACTCTTTGAAGCATTGACACGACTCAAGGAGAACTCATAAATCTTTCTCCATCCTTGGTTCTTCCCAATTGAAGGTAACTGGTTTTTCCCCCTTTTTCTATTGCTACAACTTTCTTCAACAATTCATCTCTGTGGACCTTGTTTAGCCTCTTATTCCTACTTTTCAGCTTTGACGACATGATCTAAACACACCCAGATTGTTGGTTTCCCCAAGGCTGCTTCCTATTCAATCTCCAACCCTCACCACCTCACTTGTAATGGAGGAAGAACTCCCTTGAGTCCTGACCTTGAAACAATTCAAGGCCAGGCTGGTTGGATCCGACAATACCTAGGGAACCTTGCCGTGTTCTTGGTTTTGTTTATCATGAACAAAAATTTAGTTCTGATTGACAAATTTTGTCTATTTTTTGCTTGGTACTTGGCACGTCTGGCATTCGAGAAGACAAAGATCGCATGATATGTTATGATGCCCTTCGCCTTTTTGATGGATCTAATTTTTGACGCATGGGCAGTTCGATCTTTAGCTGCTTGATTGATCCAGTTCCTGCAAGTGAGAGCGCTAGTCGACCGACCGGCCATGATTGTTTCATTTAACCAAGGTCCCGCGAGTCTAATTATTTTTCGATAATACAATTAATTGATTTTCTTGAGTTCTAATTGGCCAATGAATGAAACTTCTTATCTTTTAATTGGTAGATCAGATGGGGTCGATCCTTATATGGATTTTGTTCATTTTTTTGAGATCTAGATGATGGACTAGGTTTCAGGCCCAGTTTTGTTTTGGTTTTAACGAAGCATTAAACTTAGTATAAATAGGGTTTAAAGAACCATGAAACCCTAAAATCTAAGACGAATATTGTGGTTAATGGATGTTATTCGGTTGAATAGGATAATTAGGGTTTCTTAACCCCATGATGATGATAGGTTTTCATCAAACTAAGAAGAAGAACTAAGATCTTCTCTAGCATAGAGGTACGGGTTCATGCACTTTGAGTATTTAGTATTGGTTTTAATTGCCTTACTATTATTATGATGATCAAGATAAATTATATACATTGTCTTATGTTTCATATTAAGTCTAAACTATATGAAATATCCCCTAAAGATATTAATTAGTTTTTATGCTTTAATGTTATTTCAAGAATTCATGTCATTTTTATGTGAAAGCCAAGTAAAGTCAATTATTTCCAAGATTATTATGAATCATGTAATGGGTTATATTATCTTATCCTCATCATGTTAATGTTGAGCCTACAGGCCTTATCAGAACCATTGGTGCATAAGTATCAAGCATACTTTAATCAACCACCAAGATTAAGTTATGTAAATACAAATCTAATGTTCAACATTTTCATATTTTTCCTTATTTCCAAGTTATTGTGTTGTTATAACAATACTCAATGTCGCATACTCTAACATGGTTTTTATTGCATGCATGGATGGGGGAGCGATGCCCGAAGGTACAAAGAAACTTGCAAGAAGGAGCCATATGAGGGTCATCTTAAGGAATAGATCAAGGTTTCCAAAAAGACATATATGGTGGGGATCCATATACAATAGAAGATCCTAATGTTTGTAGTTAACTTCATGTATAAATAATGTTTGGTAGTTAATTTCAATTCAACAATTCAACTGTAAACAATGTATGAATAAATTTCAATTTTAATCATGGTGAATCATTTATCTTTTTTCTATGAATATCATATTTTGTAATGTTCCTCTGAGCCAAGTGACCCATATTATGGACAACATAGGGTTTGCTTCTGCTGTAATATATATGTGCTTGGAGGGGTGTTACAATTGCTATGTTTGAAAATGAAAATGCATCCTTTCTTGTTGAAATCAATATTCTTAAATCTTATTCTAGTTCTAATAGTAGAGAGAATAATGTTGTTTCTCTTCATCTTTATAGAGACTCTTATTTGACTAAATCTCTTTGCTTAGAAAATGATCTTATCCATGCTAGAGATGATATCAATCATTTTTTCTCTACTATTACTTCTCTTATGTATGATAATCATAGTTTGAGATATACTTTGCAAATATTTTTAGTTGGTAAAAAGTGTTTACATGATATCCTACACCATACTACTAAAAAAATTGGTAGACATGGTTTAGGGTATGATAGTAGCCAAAGGAATAACAAAGGTAAAGGACCTCCAATCTTCAATGGAGAATCCTCTAGTTCTAAGGCTATGCGCATATGCAATTATTGCAATGAAATTGGTCATTATTATAATTATTTCCCTTCTAGAAAAGCACCCAAGAGTATCAGGATTTGGGATGCTAAACTGACCTCTCCATACCCAAAAACATGATCAGAACCATTTCATCTTTCATCTTATAGGTATCTTACTAATGGATTGACGTGAGCTATAGATTTGCAAATTGACTTCTCAATCCACGTGAAAGAAGAAAAGTGAGATGTATATGGGGTAGCAACAAGTGAAGAAGCAAAGATAATGTTAGTCTTGCTCATATCCGATCATAGTGTATTTTTCCAAGTTAGTGTGTATTATACATATGTTTTTTGAGTCAAAATTGGTATGTTCTGATTTTCATCACTTTCTTGCTCAAAAACCACTTCGCATTACTAACTTGCATACACATGGTTGGATATGATTTACATTTTTTGTCAAACCTCTAGAGATGTTTTTTGTATTCATATGTTCTTTTTCACAACAACTTTGTTGGTCGAGTTTGTACTGATAGAAACTCGATTGATAGACACCAATGGGCGTTGCCAACAGCTGTTGTCGGTCGAGTTTGTTCTGTCAATAACTCGATGTATATCACTATGCACATAATATACATTTGGCTTGTTGAATGAGTATTTCCCTCTCAAATATACTTTCTCAACCAATAGCCTTATTCTTTGGCACTCACTTTGTACCTTTATGTATGCATATTGCCATGTTTTAATTTTCCTATCTTTCCTACAACTCTATCTATCTAATTATTATAATTTGGTTTACACTAGTGGTATCCCTATATCTTGCAATTACTTGTTTTGAGTTATTTTGTAGGTTTTGATGATGATCTCTTTGGATATATTGGTTGTGTCTTAAATTTCTTTCGCTGTCTCAAACTTGCTACATCTATAGAGTTGTATATCTTGTTTGAATACAACCTTGAGGTTCTTAGTGGTAATCATCTTTTGGTAATGATGCATATTTGCTAGTGAGTTATATCCTTTCATGCTTCTAAAATTACATATCTCTTTGTTTTGATATATCTCAAAATCTACTCATAGCTTGTTGTTTAACTTGTACATCTCTTGATATGATAGATCCTACTAATAGTCCTAACTGATAATAACATCTACTAGTAGCCTACCCACATGTAGTTCTAGTTCTTTTCATCAAGTGGTATTCTACTATATGCTATGCTTGTATCTTTTTTCATACTTTCTCAAGCTTGTTTCTTGAATTACATATATACTATATTGAGTTGCTTACATAGATTGTGATGCAGGATATATAGAGCTACATTATATGTAGAAATTAGAGCATCTTTGAAATTTATGTAGATTTTGCTCCAATGTTGGATTTTGATGTGAGACTAATATTTTTTTATGCAAAAATGACCTTCTGAGTAAAACTCATTGCTTTGCAATGAGCCCTGTCACTTTTTGGGTGAATTCCATCATATTAAGGGTCAAAATTATGATTCATTATTTTTTCAGCTAGAATTACATTATGGGTTGTTCAAATGCATGCTTTAAATTGATTTTCTTTTTATGCTTGGACATGACCCTAGTTTTTCTCTTCTACTCTCTATTATAACTTTTTTTATCTTCTTTCTTTTAACAAATGGTGTTTCTTATCTCTTCATACCCCCACCTCTTTTAAATGACAAAGGGGGAGAAAGTATGTCTTCTTCTGTAAAGCAGAGGGAGAAAGCATGTGTTACATGTAGAGGAAGAAGAATGTCTATGTAAAGGGGAGAAGGTGAAGGAGAGAAGTCATATGTGTGTGGAACATATATGAGTAGAAAACATAATCTTCTATAAATGTTATGAAAGCTAATCATACTAGAGAAATAACATCAATTGAGGGGGAGTATAAGAACTCTATTATCATCAATTGAAGGGGAGCATATGAACCCAAATCTATTAAGACCCCTAGGTTTCTCTGAAGGTATGATTTTACTTATATGCTTTCAATACATTTATGGAATAGTTTGTCATCTTCAACAAGGGGGAGAATGTTAACTCTAGGTCTAAATTGATCAAACCCTTATTTTGATGATGACTAAACTATTCTACTTAATTGTGTCTAATGCTAATACTTGAGTGATTTCAGATTAGGTATAGAAACACTCCAAATACCCTAACTTGCGCATCTCAACTTGGAGAAAGACAAGTCAAAGTTAATACAAGTGCACTTTTTTTCGTAATATGATGTAAATGCATTAGAATCATGTTGTAAAGAACTTGTAATGATTGTATGACTTGTAATTAAGCTTAGAAAAAATCAGGAGCACTTAGATCGAATATTTAAGCACTCAAAAGACATTTTCTAAAACTCACATCAGGTTGTTCATTGGTCGAGTTGCATGTTGTAAAGAACTTGTAATGATTGCATGATTTGTAATTAAGCTTAGAAAAAATCAGGAGCACTTAGATCGAATATTTAAGCACTCAAAAGACATTTTCTAAAACTCACATCAGGTCGTTCATTGGTCGAGTTGCAAGCTCGACCGATACTAAATGGATTTTGAAAATGACTTTTGGTCGGTCAATTTTTCATTTTACAGAAGTCGACCGATCCATCTACAGACCAAGATTGATTTAAGTAGATCTATTGAGTTTCTACCAGGACAAACTTGACCGATGATTTAAATTGGTCTTGTCGCTTAGCGGGATCGAGCGAGTTATCTTTATTGAAACTCGACCGATCGTACCATACGAAAAGTGTAGAAAAGTACTTATCATCGTTAGAATGTTGCAAAACTTGAAAATGTATCTGTTGCAACATCCCAAACGTCTATTATACATCCTTAAGTGTTCCCAAAGACTTCTAGGCATCTTCAACTATAAATAAGACTACTTGGTCTTCATCCCATGGTTAACCAAGCACTATGAATGTCCCTATTCTATAGTTGAGTGCATCCTACAACCTCCTCTCTCTCTAAGGTTTATCACTTGCATCATCTATTAGAGTGAGTAGGAGATTTGTAAGAGAGCTAGTCCTAGATGTATATATTTTGAGGCTCTCACTTCCACCACCTTCCAATCTCTCATTCAAATATGAAGATGAAGGCTCTCTCTATTGGTTAAGAGAGGTAAAAAAGAACAAGGGAAGGAGTCCCTTGGTGAAGAGATTCAAGGACGAAGATTTGGAGCAAGAGTGGGTAAGCCCTTGGTGAAGGCAGAAGATTCGTTGTTCAAGTGGGTAAGTCCTTGGTGAAAGCTTCTCCTTGGCGAAGGTGAAGACAAAGGATGAAGATCTAAGAAGAACGGATAATTCCTTCATGATCGAAGACTTGTGCAAGAGTGGGTAAGTTCTTGGTAAAGGCTGAAGACTTCTTGCAAAGTGAGTAAGTCCTTGGGTAGGTTGAAGACTCTTGGTTGGATGTGTAAGTCCTCTGAAAGGTCATGTATTGTAAGACTTATGAATGAATATAAGAATGCAATGGTTAAAAAATCCTAGAGGTTGACCTCTCTAGGTAGTGGACTGACATACTTTTAGTTTGAAGTGTGGAACCACTCTACATAGTTTGTAAATTGGTGCATGTTCAATTTCTCTCATCCTTGCTATATATGTTTAGTTACACATCAAATTTTCTATTTAACAACCTTGTCTTGTGATATAATTTGAAGGTCTAATGAATTTTATTTAAGTAAATTCAGCTCTATTCACCCCCCTACAACATTCAATCACTCATCCTAAGATCTAACAATAATGATAAGAAACACGCTTTATATTTAAATTTTTCTAAAATATTAATTAGGTCTTTCACTATGTTACTAAAATCATTTTTCCAAAATAGAGATACATTTTTCTTTGACAAATAGCTAAGTACTTTGTTCTAAAAGTTTCCGAATGATTTAAAAATGAGATAATGTTCTTTGTGTTTGCCTTCATGTATGCTAGCTTTTATGCATTGCTGATGTATGCTAGCTTTTACATCTTGTATAGACATTGCACATTGGAAACAAAAGCAACCAATGGTGTATACTGATTTTAGTGTAATTTTCTTTTTTAAATTGAAATTTACAGAATGAATAATTTAAACACAGGGAATGTATGTGGAGCATGGCATGATGAATGACTGAAGGAAATAATCAAGGTTCCGACAAGAATGGCAGATGGGAAAAATAAATTGGGCATTTCTTATTGCTCATCATCTCATTAAGGTTATCTTTCAGTTTTATCAACACCTAAGTGATGTGTTGGCCTTCTCAAAATTTGGGATGCGTGGAGCTGATAATGTTTTTTTTGCTCCACACTGTACCGTTTTTGCACATTCTTGATAAAAGTCCATTTGCCACGCAACCACATTGCTCTGGTTCATCTATACGTTTGGCCATTTTCTAAGATACTACTTGTGAAAAAAACCATTGATACTACAATTTGACATTTGCAGGTACTATACAAGGCTTTGTCCAATTGTAATTGCATGTGCATATTATGTTGTATGACAGTTGGACCATTTTTCTTTACTGAGTACCGTTAGTTGAATACCATATTTCTAATTGATGTTTATATTTTCTGTTTATTCTGTTTTTGTATCACATGACTCTGTGAATACTTTAGCAATTGGAGCGTGGACATTACTGGAAGCAAATGTCTTGGATACCTTATGATGTTTTTAGTGTAATTACCAATTTGTTGTAACCATATAGTTGTACATCAGTGGTTATGACATCTACACATTTTTGTGAACTCAAAATATTATAAGAGATGGAAGTATGATTATATTGATTGCTTGCATTTTACAGATCCATTGTGTATACGAGGTTAATAATATAGTCTCCAGTGTCTATCCTTGAAGTCGTCCGTATATGTGTGCTCTTTTGATATATTAAACAAATCATGTAATAAATATGAAAAAACGATAATAAAATGATGTAAATATGTATATCAACATATTTAAATTGATATAGTAATTATTACCATAAAAATGCAAAGTATCTACTCATGGTGATTAGTATGCCTTTTCCGGCATTTCTGGTAAGCCCAAAATGCTAAACGAACTAACGAGCAAAAGTCAATTTTCGCACCCGGCCAGCGTAGCCCGGGCGGTCAAGTCAGTGCGCCCTCATGAAGGGTCGCTGGTTCGATTCCGCTCGGATCAGCTGTATTTACCAATCTCTTGGGTCATCCGGGCTCTGGCACCTGTTTGGAAAGGGGGTGGGCTTCGGCCCATGCAAATCCAAAAAAAAAAAAAAAAACCAATTTTCGGCACTATGAAACGCTGCTGTGTATGTAGAACTTTTACCGGCACATTCCGGCACAGTTTAGGCACTTATGCAGCATCACCTGATCCAAAGGGCTGTCATCCATGCCAATTATCTCCGCCTCCATCTATCCACGGAGATTCTGTTCGGTTGAATTTAAAAAATCATTCTGCAGATGTGCGTAACCTAGCGATAGCCTCGTAGTCGTCGCCGAGGATTCACCAATTCCGTAACCAGAAGAAGTCCTTGCTGTCGACAACGTAGGAATCTGGAGGCTGGCATGAAGTGACGTTGGAGGAGAGTGGCCGGTAAGCTTTACGACAATGAGGTGAGCAGAATTGTCATCTCAGACTCTCAGCAGTCTACGTGGTCAAATGCTGCTTCCCACACCGACGATGCACCGCCTACGACGGCAGCGACGGTGACGGTAGGGTTGCCATCTCGAGATTTCCATGTAGGTCGACGCCATCACAGGGGTCTTTGCTTGGCCGCTCCGCCTGCGGTTCGACGCCCCCTTCGCCATTGGCCTCGTCCTAGCCATCGACAAGATCTGCTGCGACGAGGCAAGTGGTCGGGATGCCAAAAAAACATATAGAGGTGACAGTCACGTAAAAGGTAGACCTGTGTGAAATAGATGACATACATTTTAGCACTTTGAAAAGGTTAACGTGACATACATGTAAATTATCTATAATTTGTATAATCTTAAGTAATATAGATGACATATCACAACAACAGATCCTCTATTACCCGGCATTTATTCCCAGCATTTCTAGAGTCGGGTGCCGTAATTTTTTCCCAGTCAAAAACACGCACACCCAGTCGCGTGGGACTCGGGCTTCCATCTCCCCCGTTACGCGCGAGTCTCACTCCCGTCTATTTTCATACAATTTAAAAAACCAGCGAATCCACAGAATTTGAGACCCTCTTTCCTTCTCTCCTCCCGAGCGATTCAGTTTCACACCCACACTAGACCTCGCGATCTCCGTCCACCTTCTTTTCTATTGACAACTTCATCACTGGAGACCGAGCAACAGCTTGTGGCCCTCAACCACGTTGCCCTAAAATCACCCCCTCCCCTGAAAGCCCCCTCTTCCGGTCGGGGTTTGCTAAAGACTTATGGTTCTTTCATGAAGACGTTGATGATCCTTTGCTTGGCGGCCGACACTCCTGATCTTCTAATTGGAGACGCTCCTGATCCCCTGCTCGGTGGCCGGTGATCCTGATCCTATAGTTGGCGGAAATGCTAATTCCCGTTCTGTGACATGTGCTTCTCTCCATTGTCGGTGCTCTTGACTTCTCGGAGATGGCGGCTCCTGATTCGTCTTCGTTGATAGCGAAAAGCTCCTTGTGTTCGCTCACACAGGGAATCCGGCTGGGTGAGTTCTATAATTTTTTTAATTGTGACTTTGTACCTTCCTCTTTTGCTTCATACGTAAGAAGCCAACTAGCTAACTATAACATGTGCTTCTTCTGCCATTTTTTATTTTTTCTTCTCTCTCCCTATTTTCATAGACCATCTCCTATTACTAACTTGTTCACATCGACAACCTGATCATATACACTTGATTCCTTGCTCCAGACACTGCAACATGCAACCTTTGTTGGGCACACTACCTCAGTGGTTGTTAACCTCTATTTGGGTTGTTTTGTTGTCAGCACATCGTCGATGATATTGACATTATTGATGCCTAGGACGCATGTTTATGCTACTGTATTGCTCCCTTCCGTTGCTAATGCCGTCAATTCTTCCAAACGACACCTTCTCCTTTGTGGTCTCCTTTTGCCACTGCTTCTAAATCGATTATAAATCTATCTCCCTATAGTTATTTCTTCCTACTGGTCGTTTACTTCTAAGATACGACATCATCTTATACTTCAGTTATTGAGGCTCATGCAAGTGTGTGATTGCTTGGCTGCATCACACATGTCACAGAAGCGCTACCTGCCAAAGATGAATCTTTTATGATAAAGAAAGCTGAGTATAAAACGTGGTCATAATCTTATTCTTGGGTGCTAGCATTGATAGCTATCATATGTCTATATTTGGGAACCTAATCTTCTTAAAGACAGTTGAGGAATTGTAGAACCAACTTAACAATTCAATGCCAAAAAAGGTCAATGCATTCCATATTTGCAAGTGTTCTTTTCCCCCATAGCTCCCTGTAGTTTTCCATAATCCTGGATACCCCCTCACTTATCAGTAATTTCAAAACACTCCCCGTCCGTTAAGTTTAGTTACCTCCCACAACCCATTAACCAGTTTGTAAACGCCCTTCCTTTTCCTATTTTCCTATTCAAGTCTCTATATATTTAAAGTTAAAATAATTTTCTAGATACCTACACATATATAAATATCATATTATATCATGTATGTACACAATACTATAAAATTTGGATTTATAAATGAGTTGTTCGTTTTAATACCGGGTCGGTATAGATGACCAACGGTCGAGGTTTGTGAGTTGGACCTGAACTTGATCTGAATTAGTTTAGGTCATACTAACTGACCAGAATAAGAACTATTGACGCTCGATCTTAATTGATTAATCATACATTGATCCAATCCAAACTCAATTGACCAAATCACACTTGATTACAAACAATCAATCTAGGAAGCAAGGACACTTCTCGGAGGCTGTCGTGTTCGTATCCAACGCGTGTCCAACATGGACATACTTTGGACATGCCTGGACGCGTGGCAGACACGCCTTTGGTGTGTCCACTTTGATTTTTTTTGTTGAAGTGTTGGACACGGCTTGGACACTCCATGGACACCTCCAGGACACACCACTCCGACCCACTTAAGCCTAGGCGTATGAAAAATCCCAAGCCTTCTCTAATATTTGCCTTCTGTCCTCTACTACTCGCCCTACTTCCATTAGTTAATTAAGCTTCAGGTGCTACATGCAAGTCGTTGACACCCTTTTTATCATCTCCACCAGCTGTTGCAACATCCGGGGACTGCCACATCAACCATGAGGAGGAAAACAATTGGATTCACCTCCTCTTAATAGTACATGTTGTTAATCATTACTTCCATTGCAACTATTGTCCCCAGAATTCTACTACTCTTAATTTTCACAATTCATATTACAACAATATCATATAATCAAGCATCGTAATGTTTGTTGTGAACTAATCCATATTGTGACTTGTAAATATAATGTTATATGTTGATTGCTTATTGGATTTCATGGTGATTGCCCATGCAGATAATCTATCTAGATCATTTTGTGTTAATACACATAGCATATTACCAAGGAAACACAGACACTTCTAGACAGCCCCCGTGTCCGTGTCAGACACATTTTGGACACGGACACTTCCCGGACACGGCCCAAAACATTTTGGACACGGCTGAGACGTGTCCAGTTCAATTTAGTTTTTTTCAGCACACCGGACACAACTGGACACTGCCCGGACACTTCCTGGACACTTCACTACAGCAGATGCTGCTGTAATACCATATTTGACGATGCAATTTTTGAATATACAGTTGTTGTTCATGTCCTATCACTGAGAAAATGTCACATAGAGCTAAGATCTGATCACAATTACAAGCAAATCTGTTGAAAGAAAAAACAATATGTAAAGTCTAAGCACTGAATCAGATACTATGAATCAAATTATGGTCTAATAAGCTGGTTAAATGAGTGATTTGAACCTCATATATATAAATATTATGTAATATACTATATTTACAAAAACTACGTGGTTAGTTTTGTTCTTCATATTATATCTACTACACACACAAAGACATACCTCTACATGCATATAAGATTATATATATAAATATGAATCAAATTATGGTCTAATAAGTTTGTTAAATGAGTAATATGAACCTCATATATATAAATATTTGGTAATATACTATATTTACAAAAACTACGTGTTTAGTTTTGTTCTTCACATTATATCTACTACACACACAAAGACACACCTCTACATGCATATAAGATTATATATACATAGATACCTTAATTTGGACAAACTTAAAAATAAATTCCAGTTCATACATCATACATCCACACATATTGATATATTAAAAAAACATTTTCCCTCATCCAATGTCGTGTCTGTGTCCTACATTTTTGAAATTTGTCATGTCCCGTGTCCGTATCTGTGTCAGTGTCCATGTCTAGAAACGTGTTTGTGCTTCCTTGCATATTACACATTATATGTCATAATATGTTATACAAATATATATATATACATATACTTGTAGTGTCCATTGCCGTGTCTGTGTTCTATATTTTTGGAAATTGGCGTGTCTCGTGCCCGTGTCTGTGTCTAAATCTGTGTCTGTGTCCATGCTTCCCAGCAATCAATTTATTTTATTTACAAAAAAATAAAACAAATATCAGTAGATCACCAACGTGACTTAGATACGGCCTGACCCAAAGTTGACCAAACCCACTCCCTATCAGTCGATTGGAACAAAATATGACCTATGGTCTAATACTACCCGATCATGAGCACGTGTGGATGTTAGCTACCCAAACATATACTAGTGTTGTTGATCATACATAAATATTTTATTATAGATATAGACAAAATACAACTAAAATATCAGATAAAAACCCTACTTGACCTAGATAAGAACTGACCTAAAATAGACCTAACCAGCCTTGAGTAAACTCCAACAAAATTTGGCCCAACAGGTGCTGACGATGCAAACATAAGCCTAAAAAGCACAATAAACTGGAAAGTTGGGGTAACAATGTTCTTAGCCGTCTGTTCGAGTTTTAGAGGGTAGTGTCAGACAAAACTTTGTTCGGTTCAACTGGCGGCGAGTCAAGCCAAGTTTGGATCGAGTGAGATATAGGTCAAGTCAAGTTGTGTTGGCTTTAATATCCACGAACATTATAACTCCTATATATATAAGGGAGTGGGTGGGCCCAGTCAATTGTGTTTGGATCATATCAATGTGAGTTCAACTCAATTCAAACCAAATGTTTGTAATTTTATTCGGATAGCGCTAGTTATAACTTGAATTTATTTGGGTTGATTCAGAACAAGTTTCACAAATACTCGACCCAATATCATGATCAATGACCGGGAGGTAAAACAAATGACCTATATAAACTCAAATTTTATAATATTACATATATGAATGATACCATACCATACTTGTATATGTTTCCGTAGCTAGAAAATTTAAATACACAGACATGTGGATAGGAAAAATAGAAAAGGGAATCAGGTTCACGTAACATGTTGACGGAAGGCAACCCAAGTTAACGGAGAGGGGTCTTTCTGGAATTGCATATAAAATAGGGGGTTATCTGGAATTATGGCAAACTAGAGGGGGTTATAGGGAAAAACTCTATTTATCAATTAGCCAACACATAAATACACTACAATTGAACGAACCTTCTTCTGTTGCATCCAAATATGATACTTTCAAGGGAATACGAGGAGAGCTCAACGCCTATATAACTTATGCTGATCTGGACTAATTACAAAAACAACATATATGAATTTAACTTCAATTTCTTAATCGTTGTCTTCTATTATCAGTTTGTAGGGCAATAGTTCCTTGCCATTGACTCTTTAGCTACTCTAGATGACATTTACATGCGCTAGTCAAAATTGTACGAGTCCCCATAGTTGAACATGCTACTTAATTTCTGCAAAGTGCTATAGAAAGTATGAAAAACTCAAGTATTTAATCAAAAGGACTAATATACAGCTCGATGTTGAGCCTACTTTTGGCATGGTAACACTTGGTTTTGCATATTTAGATAGACTCCTCTAGGCAACTTTGTATCTACTCTCAATTCTTCTTTCATAAACACAAAGTGGATTTTTCACTCTGGTACCATATGACTAGAATCTACCTTGACCAGTACCACTGCTCATCCTCATGCTCAGTTGGTTGATGACTTGAAGTTTTTAGGTATTATAGGGGATGTCTAGAATGTACCTTGACTAAAAACACCTTGAATGATGAATCGCTTGGACATTGAACAAGAATTAGGTAGTTAGACCCAACACTTGAGTAAGTGGGTGAGACAAGATTTGAAATGTGCATGGCTTTAAAATGCAAAGGATATGTTTTGAAATAGAATTTGCATATTTCTTAAGTGCAAATGTTATGTTGGTGAAATATAATTTACATATTGCTTATGTGCAAATGTGATGTTTTGAAATAGAATATACCTTGCATGTTTTCACTTGCTTTGCGCACAAAATGAAGTAATAAATTTAATTAAGTGCTTTTGGCATTTTTGTGAAAATTTAAAGATAAACTAATTCCATCAAGAGATACAACATCCATTCATATCTCTAATTTGGTGTCTTCTATTCATCGTCAATTTTATGTTGTTTTACGATTCAAATTTACCATTCTAAAAAGTGAAAATGCCCCAAGCCAAATGAATGTAGTAGAGAGATAATCATCACTTTGTGAATGTCCACATAAAAGTTCTTACCATAGTACACCAAGTGTCCACTCTTAATGACTTTCTTTATACACATTAGGTTTCTTCATTTCCTTATTAAAATAGGTTACTGATTTTAGGTCTTTAAGAGCTACTTATTCTTTTCCTACTTGGAGTTTATGGATTAGAGTGGTTTTTGTTGTCAAAGGTGCTATGTATGGGAAGGTAGGAACCGTTAATGACATATGACACACCACTCAAGTGATGTTACCAAGACCGCTTGTTTTGGGAAAGTTGGTTGGGTTGCACCCAAGAGTGTTAATACAAGTCCACACTTTGTGTGATGAATTATATGTCCATGTTCTTCACTCTTGATAACAGTCTCATTTCAAAGTCTATTGTCTTCCTAGGTGATGATGATATAGTCTCAACCTTGGTGATTCTTGCAAGTTAATGCTCTGTTTAACATCCTGTGTACTTAACAATGTCGGTTGAAGCTTCAGTCCGGTCCCTACCAACCTGAAGTAAGGCTTTCACTTTGTTTTAATGGAGGTCCAAATCCTAAGCACACAAACCAGCCCCTCAACATTTTGGATGTCATCGTCAGAGAGATTGTCCATGATGCAATCACCAGTTTGTTACTCAAGAGTGGAATTTAATTGGGAACACTTACATGCCCAACAAAAAGAGGCAGATAGTAAAAGTGGTTAGTGCAGACACTATTCCTCCCTTTTTCATTTGTATTTCCTGAGAAATATGTTTGTGATACATGTCAAACTACTGGTGATTTATCTGAAAATAAATATTAAGTATGGATTTTTCTTAACAACATGAGATGTTACCTATTAGCTTTCTGCTCTATTCAGATGAAAATCAAATTTCTCTATTGCAAGACTCTCCTGTTTACATGTAATTTTGTTATCCAAGACAAGGGAAATTTGGCTGTCCTAATCCTAACATCGATCAAGTAGACATTGGATATGTTGTAGAGTTTGTTGTTCTAGCATCTGATGGCCTATGGGATTACATGAACATGTTTTTTTAAATTGAGGTCCATCTTATTTATCTTTCCCCTCAATAAAGCAAAGTGATGTCATCCACATTACATAGGATCACCATCGATCACCCATCAAGATTCCCCCAGAGAAAAAATTGTACTCAAACATCCTATTTTCCATCTCTTCATACCCCGCATGACCGAATAGAGCCCTAGATAACTACACATCAAATCCAACCTCCACACTTCTTACCCCTCAAACCAGCAAAGGGCCCCACTAAGCAATCATCATCATCAACCTTGCTTGCATATCCATCCTCATCAAGTTTTCTAACCATCACCTTCACAGATGAGTGGCTCGAGAGCTCATCATCACTTCGTGACCACGAGCATGTGTAATCACCACCCCACTGAGGCCTCAAGAAGTCACTAAAGCAAGGACGGTGCAGAGGCCGACAAGCATCGGTTGAGTCTTGCACCCATCTCACAGTGATATCAGCCTTGCACAACCTAGCACCTCGCCAGAGACGGTGGCTTCATTCACCTTCAGAACAGGATCCTTGAACCGTTGAACAGTCTCCGTCAGATTGCAAATCCGGCAATTTCCGTGCCAAGTGACTAGGAAACTTGCATCGAAAGCAAGTTACCGGGGAAGTCATCGATCAGTCGACTAGTCGTAGGTATAAATATAATATATACATATTATTAGTCAAGTACATATAATTATATGCAACACATTATATAAATCCACCAATGTAAGCATTATCCAAGCATATAATAATCTAGATTTGTTAAATAATGTCATAAAACACCACAAACTATTTGCAATGAAGGCGATTTAATGTATTCGAGTTCAAGAAGCATAATTGGAAATAGAAGAGTGACATACCATTATTAAATTCTAATTTTTAGTACTTGTCAAATTGTTGTAACTATAAATAGAGGCATATATAAACCAGTGCAGTGTGAATGAAATTGATATTCAAATCAAATGATGCTAAAAAAATAGAAATAGTCAAACATGGAAAAAATGAAAAACAACTAAAAGTCCATATGTGACTAAGCGGACACCTAGTTGGGTATTGGGCCGACCAGTTGGTCTAGTCAGCTGACCAATCAACCAGTCAGCCTGGGCCGGCGGAAAGCCGCAACCCAATTTAGGCGGTTGGCTAGTCGGTACCCCTCCTAGCAAACAGTCGACGGGTCGGCCGCCTCAACAAGTATGGCTTACACATGTCAGCACCAATGTTCGATGTTGTTCACTTTCCTCGTAATTATGAACCTCGATGGCATGCATGTCTCACTTTGACGTAAAACTAATCCATGCATGAATAATAGTGAGGTTACTAATGGGACTTTTTGCATATATATAGTTGTGGTTCCTCTGCTTGGGTTCCCCGTTCTCTCCCTTTTTGGAACTATTCTTCTTATGCTTACCCATGTCATCACAAATGTGCGATGCTGCTGACTTTCATCGTAATTACGAGCCTCGATAGAACACATGTCTCACTTTGATGTACAACTAAGTGATGCATGGATACGAGCGAGGATACTAATGGGACTATTTGCATATATATAGTTGAATTCTGCTACTCAGATCACTAGTTCTCTCCCTTGTTGCAACCATTCTTCTTATGTTTCCACAAGAGAATAACTATAGATTGGGATGGCAGTCTATCTAAACTTAACTTTGTTCTTCTAGGTGTTAGTTCTCTGGAAACTCATACATTTGTTTTGGTGGATAAAATGGGTTTTTGTTTTGACTTTCTTTCAAACTCAAACATGTTTCGACGATTAGGTCTTTTTGTCTTCTCTATATATTTCTAATAAGTTAGAAGAGGGAGATGGAGTATAGAGAGAATAACAAGGACATAGAATGGGAATGATGGGTAAAAGAAACATGTATTGAAGTAATAATAAAAATAAATTTAGATGATGAAGAAGAGAAATGACATAATGAGTAGCAAGGTCAAAGAAGAAAAAGTAAAATTTAATTAGTTTTCTGTTCTCATTGTTTCTAAAATATATTTCGTCATTGTCTGAATTCTCAATGCTATTTATTGTTTTCGAATGAGGTAGGAGAAGAACCTTCATTCTATCTTGACCTATCACTAGGGTGAGTAGTTCGTTCAGGCTCCAACACTTATGGACATAAAACAATATGTGTTCCTCTGGATCTCTAGTAATAATGGTCGCTGGAATATGGACAACAACCAATTTGCCATCTGTATCTCCAACAACTGATGTCAGCCTCACCCAGATGTCCAAGTTTAGGAGGTTCTTTCAGTTGATATGAGTATAAGGCTTCTCCTATATTTTGGTAGGATTTTATGCAGGTTGGAGTGTCATCAACTTTACGTGCCTAAAAAACTAAGGTATTTTATGAATTGTGTATATATCATACATAAATTTCTTGAACCTTATCCTAACACCTATAAATTTCTTGAACTTTCATATATTGTCTTGTGTTTTAAAAGATTACAAAGACCCTTAGCTCTTTTTTGGTCAAATTTAACTAAACCACATTCAATTGCCATAAGTAACATACTAGAATGTTCATCAATTACAGCCAATTATCTGATGGATGACTACTGTATTGATGATTATGAAAAATATGGAAAATCCCATGGAATCCAAATATTATAGGAATGATTCTGAGAGAACTGATGCTAAAGCTGGAAAATTACATATAGGAGACTCTAATGTGGGTATGGATGTTTCAGGGGATTTATTACATGTATACGATAATTATGTTAATTGATTTTTGGGTCAAACTTTTTCTTAGCAATAGTCTGTTCTTTGATTGACTCTTTTGTCATGATCTGATCAGATCCTTTTATCATTATTGCTCTCTACTATCTAATTCAAGATCAGGGATAGACAACTTCTACCTATAGGCAGTGGCACACTGCTAGCTCTCATGAAGCGTTCTGGAAAATATTGAACTTTAAGGATATGAATGTTACCATTGAGAACTATACGCCCTCTTCTGTATTTCTTTATCGGTGTTTTTTGATGTTATGTTGGATCAATTTTATAATTTATTTAAATAGGCATTGTGGAAGTTGGATGTGGTGCTTTTTTGTTCACAAAGAGGACCCTATCTTGAGGCCACGTGTAGCATTTAGACCTTTGAAGAAAAAAATTGTGGTTTCCTGTCCCCTATTCCACATTCAAATGTGTTGTAAGATCTTGTTGGTTCCTGTAAATTCTTGCCTGGTTAGTCCCTTAAATCATCATGAATCTAAAGATCATCACTAATCTAAAGGTTTAACACTCTATAGTGTTCTATCACTATCACCTTATATACAAATTTGAGTGTATCTTCAATTGTGTTGCTGGTCATTACTGTAAATTTGTGTTTATTACTTGATCCTCCTACATGTTTTGTACAATGTAAGAGATCTTGTTGTTTAAGCATTTAGAATAGGGAGAGGGAGGACAACATAGACATAGAAGGGGATAGGTGGGTAAAATAAACATGGACTGACGTAACGAGAAAGAAAATACTCAGTGTGTAGAATAAACATGGACTGAAGTAACAAAAAAGAAAATAAGAGGATGAACAAGGAAATGACATACCAGGTATAAAGGTGAAATAAGTAAATGCAATGATCTTTTCAGTGATGTATTCCCATTGCTGCTAAAATAAATTTCATCAGTACATGCATTCTTATTGCTGCTAACTGTTTCTAGATGTGTCAGGGCAAAAATCTTCATTCCATCTTGACTTGTCACTAGGGTTCCAGGCTCTAGCACATGGTCATGGCTTGAACCACATTTTGGATTACTATATATTAAGTAGTAATGGTCATTGGAAGGCGGGAAACAACATTTCCTCCACCTATAGGGTTGTTCCATACTTAGCTCAGCTCTTTACTCTTAGTATGGTCTATATTGCGCCTTAAATTCTTTTCTTTTTCCAATATGTGCACAATGCTTCCAAGGAATTCCTACCCTTTGGTGGATTAGGTAAAGTGTTTGAAAACCCCTTTTATGTTAAGAGCTCACTTCTTATGTAGTAACTTGCATAATTGTGTTATGTCGATATCATCATTTGACTCATGGGATCATATCCAGATGGACTATCGGACCCATTTACATTTGGATGGGTTCTTGATACAAAAACTGAGTAAAATAATGGTATGTTATCATAATGAATAAATTGCAGACCAAATGGCCTCATTTCAATTGATTAAGGCACTCGATTCCCTGTAAATAACTATTGTTGCCCATATTTGGAGAAGCATATATAACATCGTTACATCTTCTGTGCAGGTTGCTTCCCTACATTAGCTGATCTTGGACACTCCTGTCAAGGAAGAGTTGCACGTATACCCCTTAATTTTTTAGATGACCCTTAATTTCTATGTATAGAGCAACAAGCCTTCAAGGTTTTGTTTAGATTCATTGGTAAGAATTTGACTCTGATATTCTTTGTTTTTTGTCTCTATGACATGTATGTCAGTATCTTATTTCAAAGATATCTGAAGAAAGGTTATCATGTCAATTTTCCTCTAGAAAGCATTTGAGGCAAAAAAAATTCCTGAAACCATCCATATACTTGATCATATATATGAGATATCTTGTTACAAAATGTTTCAAGTATAGAAAAGGATTAGGAGCCATATCCCATCAGGTTGATTTTAATAAAATTTCATTTGAGATACTTATTTAAACCAATTTTAGCCCCATTATCCCCTGTGCCCATTTTCTCTTTTATTGCCTCATTTGCTCAGCCTTTCCGTCCTGTTTCCTCTACCAAACCTCCCTTATTGATCATATATACAACATGGTAAAGGAGGATGCAAGGCAGGTGAGCAAAAGTGGGGGGCGAAGTTAGGAGGAAGGGGATAGAAAAAGGGAGGTAAGACATATTAAAGGAGTGAGTGGTGAGAAGGTGGTGTTTTTAATGAAGGTGATGTGTCATGAGTCTGCTACCTGGGGTTGTGTATCTTTGCTCCTATGAGAGATGTTGCGTAGGTCACAAGATTGAAGGTGAAAAATAAAAAAAGATGAGTCCGCCTTGAGGAGATCATAGTTGATTGATTCCATGATCTGATTGTTTATTTGTGATAATTGATTTAGTACTTGGTATTGATTTAAATATACTGAGAAGATATATGTAATGCACAGGTACATAAAGTTGCAACCTACTTGTTTCAGTAGAATTATTTATATTTATTAATATGGTATTCCATAATCAGTTTTCTTTCTGGTTTCTTTAGCAATATTTCTCATGTATCTATCCTTGATTTATGCTTGCAGCCATGAGTGCACTTATCAATGCCTTATGTAAATGCCTTTTTAAATCTTCACGTGCATATCCTCAAAATAATTTGTCAGTACCTCATCAATTTTATTGTGATATGCAGCCATGTCCTCATACTGACATGTCATTCTTATCAGTGGAAAAGACAAGGAGCTCCACAGACTTCACACTGCCTATTTGTACATCAATATGAAGTCCCAAGCAGGGCCATGAAGCATTCCACGTTGCACGTCACTGTATATGTAAGCTTTGTTAGGTGAAGATGACGTGCTGTCATGGAGAAAGGAACAACTTGGTCACTATTCTACATCACTATTTCAAATTTCAAGAAGAATAAAAAGTGTTGGTGTTGAATCCATTTTTGGATAAATATGGAGTGTGAAGCCGAGTACAGGAAGACTCTACGACGAGTTTCTATTGGCTGGACAAGTTTCAGTAAGTGTGAAGCCGGTGTAGTGGAATACTCTACAATGAGTTTCTATTTCAGTAAGTGTGAAGCCGAGTAGCTCTTTTTCCAGACAATTTTTGTGCGACTCATAGTGAGAAAGGCTCTTTTGTCAGACATTATTTGGTCAAAAATCTACCAGTTCCTTGTCAGCATGTGAAGCTGAGTAGCTACTTAACCCAATGTCTGCGAAATCTCAAATAGAATACAAGCTCATTCTCTCCTGGATGACACTAAACATTCTCAATCAACAACAACGGCTCAGCTTAAATATCCATTATCCACTGCGTTATTGACGTTATTAGAGAATGACAATGGAATTCAACTGCTTTGCAAGCATTCGTTGGATTCATTACAATAGTACATTTGTTACCTTGTACACGTTCGTTTAACATTACGCCTTGAAGAATAAGTATGTCACAAATGACAAAATACAAAAGACAATGTTTTACCTTTTCTATTATGACAATGTATAATGTACAAAGAGAAATGTACATACAATTATGTACTTGTCAACTTATTCATTTGAATAAAAAAATATGTACTATATAATATTTTTAACCTTGACAAGTAATTGTTGCAATTGACATTGTGTTGTCTTGAAGTATGTATGCACACCGGCCTGTGCATGGACGTATGCTCTCACCACATTATGTTTTCCTTTTTCATCTTGCGTGCTAGCTAGCTAGCTTGCCCACGAAGTGTGTGAGGGGAGCACCTGTGTGAGCTCTGGTTGAACACGCTCACGGGTGTGTACCCCAGTTTATACATGTGCCCACACAAGCATTTGCACATGCAAACGTCTAGGTATTTGCACACATCCGCCTGTGTGTGCTACCATTTGTGCTTTTTTTTTTAAATGTTAAACGCGTTGTTTATAGTCAATTTCCGGCATAGAAGTTGTATTGGAAATGAGAATTTCCGGCATAGAAGTTGTGTTGGAAATGAGAATTCCCGGCATAGAAGTTGTGCTGGAAATGAGAATTCCTAGCATCAATATAATGTCAGTTTTGATATCATTCTCCGGCATATTAAAGATGTCGGAAAACTTTTCCCGGCACGCTTTTCTACGGCATATTTCCAGCATTGTGAAAAGTGACGGTGAAGAACAATGCCAGCATATTTTTTATTTTTTCCCGGCATTTTTCTATGCCGGAAAATGTGATATTTGTTGTAGTGATACATTTTAATACATGAAAGAGTTACACCAAATAGGGGGCATACATTTGAATCACTTATGTTCTAATGGGGGTGTTCCATATAGGTGACATGTATATGAGTCACATGTGATATATAAGGGGATATATATTTAGGTGACACACATGCATGTCACCAAACTTTTAGGTGACACATGTACTTGTAACCTAAACTAGGTGATAGACATGTCAGTCATCCAACATCTCCCAATCAATAATAAGCATCAACAAGCTTCATGGGGATATATCAATACATTTATTGACAATTCATGAAGGAAGATATATGAGAGAAATTGTTGTTGAGAGTCTTTCTAAGTAATCTGGAGGGTCAATCATAGAGGGATATTGGCATAAAGATATTCCCCCAAACTCATATTTCTCTCTTTTGTGAACATTCTAAGGCTAATGGGCATTTGTCTTGCGAGGCAAATTGCTCCTTGACAGTGGCTTGCGTAGACCACCCACCCCCAACAACAATTGATGCAAAAGAGTGGTGGTTGTCAAAAGCACTCAAACGACCTTGCTCTCATTGTCCCCAAATTCATACGCATCTCTTTTATGAATAGTTAAGAGGACAATACATATATACATGTCTCAAATCTAAGCATTTTCAAGGACTTGCTATGAGAGGACACTATCATGATATAGCCTCTGGCTCCACCCAGAAGTATTTTCACAGACTTTCTACCGACACACATTGTCATGATATGGACCATGGCTCCTCATTAATACATTTAGGGAGATTTCCATGAGCGGACATTCTCATGATATGGGCTCATTCTCCTCACAAATGCATTTTTAGGAACTTACTGTGAGAGGACACTATCAAGATATGGGCCACAAGTTCTCAAAGATGCATTCAAGGAACTTGTTGTGAGTGAACACTGTCATGATATGGTTCATGGATCCTCCCAAATGCATTTTCATGGGGATATATCAGTACATTTATTTGACAACTTGTAAAGGAGATGTGTGAGAGAAAATGTTGTTGAGAGTCATTCTAAGTGATTCATAAAGGGATATTGGCATGAAAATAGTCACCAAAATCTCATACATGTCTCTTTGGTGATCATTCTAAGGCCAATGAGCCTTTGTCTTACGAGGCAAATTTCTCCTGGGAAACATCTTACATAGACCCCCCACCCCCAGCAATGATTCTTGCAAATGGGAGGTAGTTGGCATAAGCACTCAATCAACTAGGCTTCAATTATCCCCAAACTCATAGGTATCCATTTATGAATAGTTAATAGGACAATACATACATACACATCTCAAGGACTTTTTGTGAAAAGATAATATCATAACATAGGCCCTAGAGCCTCCTCAAAGCATTTTAATGGACATGTCTGAGAGGACATTGTCATGTTATGGGTCGTAGTTCCTCGCACATGCATTTTGGGGGACTTTCATGAGAGGATTCTCATGATATGGGCCTGGATACTTACAAATATAGTTTCAAGGACTTGTTGTGAGAGACTACTATCATGATATGGGTCCAAGATCCTCACAAATGCATGTCAAGGGAGTTATTGTGAGATGATGTTGTCATGATATGGGCCCAAAATCCTCACAAATTCATTTCAAAGGACTTGTTGTGAGATGATATTGTCATGGTATGGGCCATGACTCCTCCTAAATGCATTTATGGACATTATCAATATATGGGCCATGACACCTCCTTAATGCATTTGAAGGGACGTGTTGTGAAAGGACACTATCATGATATGGGTCGTGGCACCTCCCAAATGCATTTTTAGGGATGTTGTGAGATAACATTTGTCATGATGTGGGCCCTGACACCTCCCAAATGCATTTTTATGGACTTGTTGTAAGAGTACGTTCTCATGATATGAGATCTGACACCCCTCAAATGCATTTTTAAGGACTTATTGTGAGATGACATTGTCATCATATGTGCCATGGCACCTCCCAAATGTATTTTCAAGGACTTACCGTGAGAGGAGATTGTCATGATATGGGCCCAAACTTCACCCAAATGAATTTTTAGGGACATATTATGAGAGGAAACTGTCAATATATGGGCCATGTCTCCTCCTAAATGCATTTGAAAGGACATGTTGTGAAAGGACATTATCATCATATGGGTCCTGGCACCTCCCAAATGCATTTTTAGGGACTTGTTGTAAGATAACATTTGTCATGATATGCGACCTGACACCACCCAAATACATTTTGATGGACTTGTTACGAGAGGGCGTTGTCATGATATGGGCCCTGACACCTCCCAAATGCATTTTGATAGACTTGTTGTGAAAGGACGTTGTCGTGATATGGGACCTCACACCTCCCAAATGCATTTTAAGGACTTACTATGAGATGGCATTGTGATCATATGCTCCATGGCACCTCCCAAATATATTTTCAAGGACTTGGCGTGATAGGACATTGTCATTATATGGGCCCAAATTTTACTGAAATGCATTTTAGGGACTTATTATGAGAGCACACTGCCAATATATGGGCCATGTATCCTCCTTAATGCATTTGAAGGGACATGCGGTGACACTATCACAATATTGGTCGTGGCACCTCCTAAATGTATTTTTAAGGAATTGATGTGAGGTAGCATTTGTCATTATATGGGCCCTAACACCTCCCAAATGCATTTTGATGTACCTGTATGAGAGGACGTTGTCATGATATCGGACATGACACCACCTAACTACATTTTTAAGGACTTACAGTGAGATGACATTGTCATCATATGTACGATGACACTTCTAAAATGTATTTTCAAGGACTTAGTGTGAGAGGACATTGTCATGATATGAGCCCAAACTTAACCCAAATGCATTTTCAAGGACTTATTATGAGAGGACATTGTCAATATATGGCCATTGGCTCCTCCTTAATGTATTTGAAGGGATATGTTGTGAAAGAACATTATTATGATCTGGGTCATGGCACCTCCCAATTACATTTTTGGGAGTTGATGTGAGATAACATTTGTCATGATATAGACATTGACACCTCCTAAATGCATTTTTATGGACTTGTTGTGAGAGTATGTTATCATGATATGGGACATAACACCTCCCAAATACATTTCTAAGGACTTACTATGAGATGACATTGTCATCATATGCACCATGGCACCTCCCAAATGTATTTTCAAGGACTTGGCGTCAGAGGACATTGTCATGATATGCGCTCAACAGTAAGCACATGAGAAGAGTCCTTCATATTCTTCTTCAGCACAGAGACATGGAACATATTATGAATCTTATCATAGGAAGGAGGTACAGCTAAGAGGTATGCATAGTCGCCAACCTTATATAAGATTTCAAATGGTCCAACATAGCGGGGACTCAACTTGCCTTTAACTTTAGATCTAACAATAGAATGAATAGGCTTGATCTTCAGAAATGCATAGTCACCCACTAGGAAGTTAAGATCGGACCTTTTTTTGTCAGCATACATTTTCTGTCGGTCTTGAGCAATTTTCATCTGTTTCTTTATCAGTTGTACCTTTTATGTCATCATTTGCATGTCATCGGTCTTCACTATAGAACGTTCACCAACATCATCCCAATGCAAAGGTGAATGACATGCTCTACCATAAAGAGCTTCAAAAGGTGGCATACCAATACTAGCTTGGTAGCTATTGTTGTAAGCAAACTCAGCTAATGGCAGATATCGATCTCATGCACCACCCCAATCCATCACACAAGAACAAAGCAAGTCTGCTAGAATATGAACTGTTCTCTCAGATTGACCATCAGTCTACGAGTGGTAAGTAGTACTAAAATGCAAGTCAGTACCCATCTCCTCCTGAATCTGACCCCATAAACGAGAAGTAAACTTTAGGTCATGATCAGAAACGATTACCTTAGGTATTCCATGCGGGGGTATAATCCACTCAACGTACAACTAAGCCATATCTACAACTTTGTAATTGGTTTTGAAAGGCAAGAAATGAGCAGATTTTGTAAGCCGATCAATAACCACCCAAACATCATCAAAACCTTTCTTGAACTTGGGGAAACCAGTAACAAAGTTCATTGTGATCTTCTCCCACTTCCATTCTGAAATTTCAAGAGGGTGAAGAAGACCACCAGGTCATTGATGTTTGATCTTGACTTACTGACATGTCAAGCACTTTACGACGAATAGAGCTATATCATTCTTCATGTTCTTCCACCACATGCTTCGCTGTAAGTCCTTGTACATTTTTGTTGTGCCAGGATGAATAATGTACTTGGACCCATGCACTTCTCTCAACACCTTCTGTCTCAGATCACCCACATCAGGAATCCACAACCTTTTTCTGAAGCGGACATCACCATCCACTCCGACAGAGAAGTCAGATTGTGGTTTCTTGGTCAAGGCCTTCATCTCTTCCATCTTAGAGCTTTCCAACTGTGCATCAATGAATTCCAAGATCCAAGTCGGTGTAATGGTCAAACTAGCGATATGGACACACAACTTGTCTTCATCCACTGAATTGATAGGTTGAGGTCACCAACTAGTCACATATTTGAGATTTTCCCACACCGAACATCTCAGAGTAGCACAACCAACATCCTTCTTGCAACTTAAAGCATCAGCTATGACGTTTGCTTTACCAAGATGATAGGTGATGGTGAAGTCATAATCTTTGAGATATTCCATCCACATTCACTGTCATAGATTCAGATTCTTCTGTGTCAACGGATACCTCAAGCTTTTATGGTCAGAGAAAACTTCACACCATAGAGATAGTGTCGCCAGATTTTTAGAGCATGAATGATGGCAACATGCTCTAAATCATGTGTAGGCCAATTAGCTTCATTCGGTTTCAATTGGCAGGAAGCATAGGCGATCACCTTTCTGTCTTGCATCAAAACACGCCCAAAGCCTTGTTTAGAAGCATCAATGTAGATGACATAGGGTATGCCTTCAACAGGAAAGGAAAGAATGGGAGCATAAGTCAAACACTCCTTCAGCTTTTAGAAAATGTTCTCACATTCTGGTATCCAAGAGAACTTGACCTCCTTTCACGTAATCTTGGTTAAAGGCAAGGCCAACTCAGAGAAGCCCTTGATAAACCTTCAATAATAACCTGCTAAGCCGACAAAACTACGGATCTCTGAGGGATTCTTTAGAGCTTTCCACTTGGTCACAGCTTCTACCTTTGCAGGATCAAGAGGTATTTGTCCAACAAAAATCACATTACCCAAAAACATCACTTCCTTTATCTAGAACTCACACTTTGAGAATTTTGCATAGAGTTGATTTTCTCACAGTGTGTTGAGTACAATCAAGTGGAAGCACCTCAAAACCAATATGGAGATAAGCACCTCAAATCCGATATACTTGATTGAGTAACACATGAAGTGTGTTATGTCAAATGATACATTAAGATATAAAGATTTTAATGCATTTTGATAAGTGTAGGCCAACGTACCTTAAGAAAAAGGTTTATCCAACTTAATAAAGTATGATGCAATCAATATCCTAGTGAGGATGAGAGAGAAACTCATACTTTGTGTGATAATCATGTAATGATGAATGATGAGAATAAACAAGTATGATTGAATACTTATGATATCAATGTATGCTCCTAATATGTGTGGATCTATGAATTAGGGTTTTGATTCTAGATAATATGAACTTGAAACCCTAATCGGATAAAAAGGGAAACCCTAACCCTAATAATGGGAAGGTTGTATTTCTCTTGTATTGCATGGTGATGATATGTACTTCATATTGTTTTTATCATGAAATACTAACCATGCATGTATCATGAGATGATGAGAATAGTCATGTATGAGATATGATGTTTCATACGATACAGATTAAATGGGCCTTGTGATCCATGTGAAATACTTGTGTAACAAGTATAATGTATACCTAGGTCTGAGTACCTAGAGGTAATAGTTACCTGATAAGAGGTGACAATGTTCAATGATGAACTAAAGGTTTGAATACCCAGATCTAGCAATCATGATGATGATAATGTTAGGGATGAGAATCCCCAGTAATGTGATAAGGGACTAAGATCCCGAGTGTTATGCATTCAATGTGTTCCAAAGTTTATGAAAGTACTTGATAAATGTATTACACCTTTCTTTGTAGCATCTGTTATAATTCATGCTTGTAACTTGGTTGATGCTAAAAGATATTGTAATGCACCTAATTAATCAAGTGGAACCTTACCATGTAGTTTCTCTGGCCATTGATTCATTCAGTGTCAAAATTTGTTGAATGGTGAAATGAGTTTAACTCGGAGAGCATATTTTTGAATATGTGTGGGTAATGGGCAAAAATATCCTTACGTCCAAATAGGGATTGATGTGTGGTCTCCCTCATCATCATAAGAGTATGTCTATGAGCCATGACTCAATATTAATATACCAGGGATTGCTGTGTGATCTCCCTGAATAGAGTGCATGTTGTGGTTGTATCTATATAGCGAAGATGCCACTATACCCTAGAAAACTAATTGTAGTTTGACACGTGATGTCACTTCCAATGGTCTCGTACTGACTAAGATAGGTGAGGTCTTAGAATCTTGCTCTTCCTTTGACCTTGTATGGTTCCAATGCTTTACATAGTCGTGGTCGGTTGGAGCATGAGCGGTATACATCATCTCCTCAGGGCATAAGTGTGATTGTAAATATGTAATCAGTCGTGTAGAGTATTTGATTAAGGATTGAATATGGAAACATTGGTTGATGCTACACTACTTTTATACATCTTAAATGGATAGATGTTATATGTGTTCTTCGTATTCCTTATAAAGTGAATAGATGATTTATTTCTCTATCATAGATAACCGCATTGCTTGAAAAGATGATATTGCTCTGTTCTGCTTATAAATAGTGATTAATCTTGATTATTAAAATAAAATATTATTTGCTCAGTTTTATACTATTTACTTGTGATAATAATATTGTTGGCGAAGAGTTATATCTCTCGCTGGGATTTTTGTCTCACCCCGTTGGTCCCAACATTTTTATGTGGACGCAAATAAGGAGGTAGAGATCGTACTGTAGAGGGAGGACAACAGTAACTGGGACAACAATAACAACTCAGGTTGAGTGTGTTGTCTGTCGTGTCTAGTAGATAGAAGTCCATGTGTCATCTCTATACTCTCAGGTCCTTGGGAGTTAGTATGTAATGGTTTTATAAATGATATGAGATTTTGTCTTATATGCCTCGAGGTTTTATGTTGCTTATATATATGTTTGGGCAAAGTAATTGGTATATGATATCCTCGAGATGAGATGGTACAATGTCTGTACAATGTGAACCATGATGTATATATTGCTTTGGTTCTTCCCTTAAGAGTTTCCTGGCAATGGATCTCCTTGCAAAACGGTTTTAATTTTTAGTGATTTTTGTTAATCTACTGCTAATGGTTATTCTGCATAATTACTGTGCAATTTGGCTGTCAGTTTGATAGTGGTCATCACAATCACTGTGGATAGAAACAATCTGGAAAGAATCTTCATTTTCAACTCATTTGCAAAAAGTCGAGAAAACATCAAGAGTGTCACTTTTTTAAACAAGAAAGAAGGTTCAAGCATATCTAGAAAAATCATCTACAATCACAAGACAATACTTGCTACCACGAAGAGATTGTGTACGCATTGGCCCAAATAGATCAATGTGAAGAAGCTCAAGAACTCTTTTGGTACTAGGAATCCTTTGGATTTGAAGGAGAACTTGGTTTGCTTTCCTTGGGTACAAGGTTGACATTCCTCATCCTTTTCAAAATCCAATTTGGGAAGTCCCTTGACCAAATCCTCTTTGCTTAACTTCTTCATTTGATGCATATTTACATGGCTAAGCCTACGTCACCATAAAGAAATATCATTCAAATTGGCAATAAGACATCTACCAGTAATAGGCTCGATAGAGTCAATCACAATAATATAAATATTACCATTTCCAGTTCCCTTATATATGACATTGTAGGAGAGGTAATCTAGAAGAGAGCATTCTAAAGAAGTAAATAGAACAAGATAACCATTATCACAAAGTTGACTGACACTAATTAAATTCTTATGTAGGCCATCCACAAGAAAAACATTCTTGATGCAAAGTGAATCACCTATAGAACTTATTACCACTTTATTTCGATTTACACTTGTTACCTTACCCTTGTTGTTGTCCTCAAATATCACCGATCCTCCTTTCTTTTTGGTGAATTGATTGAATTGGCTGATTTCACCTGTCATGTGTTTTTAACAACCACTATGAACAATCCATCTGCCTTTTACCTACAAGAAAGGAAGATAATCGGTGCCCAAATCAAACTTTGGGATTGGGGGTTAGCTTGGGGACCCACTTCATCTTTGGGTTGGTCCCCTTCTCCTTGTAAGGACAATAAGTTGAATAATCGTCATCACTCTTACAATGAACACAAACCATAGGGTTCTTAGATCTGGAAGACTCTCCATGGAATATTGGAGGTTCCTTGCTCTTCTTCTTACCATTTCCCTTATCTTTGCCTTTTGGAGCACCCGCATATCCTAAACCACTCATACCACTATGTTTGGTGGAGTGATCCAAGACTTCATTGAGTAACTTCTTCCCATTGAGGAAGGTTTGCAAAGTAGCTCTCAATTTGTGGTTAATAAGAGTGACAACAGTAAAAGACAACTAAGAAATATCATCATTGCCATGCAACATGTCAACCTCAAGATAGAGGGATTTATTTAAATACAAATCTTTTCCAAGAGTAATAGAAGCAACATCCTTGCTAGGAAAAATAGATCTAGAAGATAAACAATGCACTTGAGCAAGAAACCTAGCATTTTTAGTTCTAACCAGTTTAAGTTCATCAAGATAAGCATTTTTCTCATCCCTATGAGCATCACAAACAAGCTTAAGTTCAAGATTTTCAGTTTCAAGCAAAGCAAGCTTATCTACTAAGGCTTGGTTTTCTTCCTTAAGACTAGTGATTTTCATAAAGTAGACACCATTCTCAACTTCAACTCCATTGTATTGGAGCTCAAGATCAAGAATATGCCCTTGCGAGGAATCAATGCTATCAAGATGCAACTTTTCATTTTGATAAAGAATCTCAATTTGGCATGTAAATAATCAATGATCTTACCCAACCTCTTCTTCTTAGATTTACATTCGAATAAGAAGAACAGGTAGAATTAAGCATATCAATAAGAGTTTCTTTGGATAACTCATGCAAGCTTACCTCACTTACCTCACCTATGTCTTCACTTGTGGAGGCCATGAGTGCAAGATGGCATTCACCTTCATCCGAGCTTGAGCCACTTGAAGAGGATTCTTCCCAAGATGCATGATCTACATCCTTGCTTCTTTTCTCCTTCTATCCTTCCTATTGTACTTGCCTTCCTTCTTGTAATCATCCTTCTTCTTATGGCTATTCTTGTGGCGGCTCTTCTTGGCCTTTGGGCATTCATTATTGTAATGCCCCTTTTGTCCACACTCATAGCACCTTGGAGTTGAGGATGAGGAAGACTTTCCTTTGAAGTGCTTGCCCTTGGAGTAGTTGACTTCATGATCACTAGGGTTGTCATCTTCACTTGAGGAGATAGGAGAGGACAAAAAAGCAAGTTGTTTTTGAAGGATCATTTCCTCCACTCCTCTTGCTTTTCATCTTCCTTGCTTGTCTAGCCTTGGATCATGGGATTGAAGGTTTCTAATGAGCTCCTCGCTAGCTAAGTATCTAATGCTTCTTGCTTATTCAATTGAAGTCACTTTGGGTTCCCATCTCTTGGGAAGGGACCTAAGTATCTTGGATTTGATTGCCCCTCTATCCAAGGGTTATCCTAAAGTTGCAAGTCCGTTGATGATGATGTTGAGCTGGGAGTACATGTCCACCACTCTCTCCTTCTTGCCCATCTTGAAATTCTCAAGAAATCCATTGAGCATGTAGATATTCGACTCCTTGACTTGTTGTATGCCTTCATATGTGATGCACAACTTGTTCCAAATCTCATGGGTGGTGTCCCAATATGAGATCCGGTTGAACTCAGAAGGAGTGAGGGCATCATAGATTATGCTAACTACCTTGGCATTGAGTTGCACCTTCTTGACCGTAGCTTCATACCAAGTGGCTATATCATCGGTTGGCTCCTTGTATGGAAGAATCACCACCTTCCACATGTTTTAGTTGGTTTCTTGGAGGAAGAATTGTATTCGCCATTTCTAGTAAAAGAAGTTGGTGTCATCGAATACTGGTGGCCTCATGGAGAAGCTTCCCTCTAGGTTGAGAGACCCAAGTAAGTCGTTCATCTTCTCATCTCGTGGGAGATGTGTCGGATAAGACCGTGGCTAATAGAGCTTTAAAACTTGCACAAAACTAGCTAGACCTTCAATTAACTTCAACTATACATAATTGTAAATAGTCAATTTGATGGAAACTAAACATGCATATCAAGTATGAGAGAAAATGAAAGCAACCGATTGAACAACTTGTTTTAAGTGGTTCCACTCTCCAAACTAGGAGAGAGTCAGTCCACTACCTAGAGAGGTCAAACTCCATGATTTCTTAGCTTGTCTACTCCTTATATTCACTTATATGAGTTACAACAAATGGCCTTCATTTTTTGGGACAAGGATACCCAACTTCCCTTAAAGATCAAGGGAGCCAACAACCTTACAATCAAGGTCTTACCTATCCAAGAGCTAGTCTTCTACCTCAAAAAGGTTTTTCCCACTCTTGCAATCAGCTGGATGACTTCACCAAGGTCCTCCCCTTCATGCAATGAGTCTTTGGCCTTGAGTCTTTACCCACTCAACTCATTGTATATTCCGCCTTGATCATCTCCTTCACTCGAAGTATCCTTGACCATCTTCTTCTCTAGCTGAAGAAGCTTTCTCCTTCTCCTTCTTTTGGAGAAGCTTTCACCAAGCAATAGATTTTGAGAAAGGGATGGGAAAGAAGAAGGTTGAGAGCTTTACGAGCACAAAAATGGGTAACTCTCTTCAAACAAGACCTATCTCACTCATAATGATGAATGGAGTTGTAATCAAGAGAGAGAAAGGGTATCAACTAGACTAAAATCACTCAAATATAGCAAGGACCTTGAATAGCATGAATGAGAAACCTTGGAATGAACTCTTAGAGGTCCTATTTATAGAAGGGGGTGTCCACTAGCGTGTGGGAACACTTGTAAACATTTACTATCCATTTGGAGGGTTGCATGAGATATAATTTCAATTTTTGCACCCTTCCAATGGTTAGAATCACTTTTTCTGCATTCTCTGTACAATGCGTTCGGTCGAGTTTCAGTAAAGATAACTCGACCCATCACACTATGTGACAAAGCCAATTTAAACCATAGATCAAGTTTGTCCTGAGGTAACTCAACTGATCCACTTAAATTGAGTTTGGTCTGTATAGAGATCGATCAAGAATTGTGAAAGTGAAACTCGATCAATCAACATTCATTCTCATAATCCATTAAGGATTGGTCGAGCTTGTAACTCGATCGATGAATAACCTATAATGAATTTTACCAAATAAAATTTAAGTGATCAAACATTGGAATTAAGTGTCCTTGAATTTTTTTTCTCATCTTAGTTACAAGTCATATCATCAATACAAATGATTACAAAAATGTTCTAAGGTGATTTGTAGTGTTTTCCCAAATTGCACATTTGCATTTATTTTCACTTGAACTAGAGCAAGCTAGGGCTTGAGCGATTTGATCCTTTTCAGGTACCTAATGCCTAAAATCAATCTTAAACAAACATATTAGATACATATTAATGGAATGGTTAAGTTCTTATCAAAATATGAACAATGTTCAACACTTAAGTCAACACACAAATCACATAAATATTATTTTGTTAAATACTAGTCTTATCCCAATCTGATGACAAAGTGTTTGTTAGTATGGATGATTTATTCTTGAAGAGGAACATAGTTCCAAAGGAATTAGTATGAGTAAAACTAGAACTCAAAATGTTCAAGGTAAACAACAAAACATTGAACCTAAAATAGGTACAATGGGAACAAGGAGAATCACAAGTTGTTGTCAAATCTCAAGTTCCGTGAAGATAACATAGGGTTTACCCTTAGTAGGAAGGGAAAGCACAAGACTAGAAGTCATGATATATGATATCAAGTCACACACATAGGTACATGTCAGATAATAGTGTATCAGACAGACCCACCATGAGAGTGATACATGGAGATCATCGAATGGTAGTTAGATTCATCTCTTATAGAGATAGTGGTAATTGCAGTTCTTAGACCTGAAGTCACTACATTCATCATATGTCGTTCACATAATTTGACATCATCAAATGTAATCTTGAAATAAGGGATGTTATAAAGGTGATGATTGGGTCGTTGTGACACATGGGGATTTGAGTGTGAGTTTTGTAGATGGGATTTGTCCCTCCTACGTGTGTTTGATATCCAGGGCCTCTTGATAAGTCAGCCTAACAAATGTATGACCGTACTCATGTGATTCAATATATGATATGTGAACTCACACACATCTCTGACAGTGTGCTCTAGTTGAAGGAACATGGATTGAATATGGAGAGGATGATGATTCCATGCCTCGAGTTCAATCCGGATATCAGAGACAAAGGAACTATAAGATCAATATAACATTGATCATAGATTGCAGGTTGAAGTTGTTCTCTAACTTTCTGAATTACTTGGGTAGCAATGATGTGTGACTAGGACCCACTCTTTTCTTGTAATGTCATAATTTATTATGGACATTCATTTCCAACATAATTATAGACCTATAGGGTCACAAAAATGTGATACACTTGATTTAAAGGAGTATATTCATGAATGATGTTTAGGTTGAATGCTAAAGGTGTTTAGGTATTCAATTAAACAATAGATCAACTGATTGGACTCAGAATCATCAAATTCAAGTGTTGGACTGACTAGTTGGAGTGTCATGTTGATTAAAAATTGAATTGGCTGATTTCTACATGTGACTCCAGACACCAACCGATCAGCTCACATAATTAACCAATTGGCTCAGGATAGTGAAACAACTGGTTCACTTAGTGAACCTATCGAATCAGACGGGTCAGTCGAAGGTTCTGGTGACTTTCCCAAATCATGAGAAAAGTTGATCATTTCACTTTTTCAATTCGATTAGTATAAGGATTAATGTGGAACATTAATTAGAAACAAATTGCAAATTCAATCGCGAACAAGAAACTTGTGAAACAACCATTTCACTATGTGAAATGATCGTTTCACTCACCAAATGACTCTTCGAGAGTGCGAGATGACTATTTTGTGTTGTGCAAGTTTTAGAACATTCATGATTTTAGACCCTTCTACTCCCACACCGATCGGGAACCCTGACCCTGGCCTCTACTATAAATAGAGGGGTATTGGGAGCTTCCCAAGACACACAATAGTGAATCAGTTTCTCTGACAATTGTTGTCCTCTGTGGTTGTGGTAACCAATAAAGAGTCCAAGAAATTCCTACCCATTAAAGGGAGAGATAGCAAGGGATAGAATAACCGAGGATCAGTTGTGGGAGAGCATGTTGATGACTAGTACACTAACAGAAGGGGACAACTCCTTCCTGTTGGCTCTGGTAGCCGAATGTGGAGTTCCAGGAGGTCTGTGTAGACTACTTTAGAGGCAAGAGGTTGTTGTCTGTTGCTAGGAGGACAATGTCGGCCAATAGTTCTTGGCGAGAGGAGCTGTTGTAGATGATGACAACGTTTGAGTTTGATGTCCATGGAGGATCCGCAGATGAGTCCCAGTACAACTAGAAGATAGTTGCACATCTACAACAATGAGGAGTATGTTGCTAGACTTGCTCTAGGACCAGGTATATCCTCAAAACCATCCTTTCCATTATATAGTTATTGACGCGATCCGCTGGTTTATGGGAAATATGGCAATATTTGTTTTGTTTCCATAGCCTATATATGCACCCTATTTCCCTACATGAGGTGGATAGAAAACTCAAATTATCATGTGGGAGGAAGTCCAGGCAGCTCATCAGGGAAAACATCACGAAAATTCCAAAACACATCAATGTCAACCAACTCAGTTGGCATAGGGTTAAGAACAACCGACGCCTGGTAGGTTCTACAACCATGTGTGATGAGCTTCTTCACCTTGAGTGTGAAAATAATGAACTACCAATGATCTCACTTCCTTACTTTATTACAAAGATGCTCTCCGTTAGAGTACAACAAGTTGACTTTCTTCTCTCCACAGAAAAGGGAAACCTTGAACTTCTTTAGCCAGTCCATTCCCAAGATCACATCAAAGGCCATCATATTATGGATGATGAAGTCTGACTCAAACATCTTGCTAGAAATACACAAGTCTGCATGAGGGATTTTTAAGACAGTGGAAAGCATCTTACCACTAGGAGTTTCAACCTCTAAGATATGGTCCATATACATATATTCTAATCCTAACATGGTTACAAGTTTGGAAGCTATGAAGGTGTTTGAAGATCCAGAATAAAAAAAATTCTTTAATAGGTTGTTGAAATATGTGCATAGTACCTTCCATAACCTCATTATCATCAGTGGATTCCATGACATCCATGGAAAAGACATGTCGTACACGTATCTAAATAGGTGGGTGACATCCTTACTGATTGTTGTTCTTTGGGGACTGTTGTGGATGTGGCTGCTGGGGTGCCCATGGCTGAGCTAGTGTGGAAACCCTTTGGATCTTGGGACACTAAGGCCTGATGTGTCTAGCCTGGCCATAGTCATGGCATGTCAAGTACCTCACATCTAATCGAGATGTAGGCTACACGGTAGGAAACCTACCAAGAGGATGGTGATGCATGCAACAGTTGCACTTGTCATGACGATCATCACTGAAGTTCTTCCGCTTGATGGGACTCTGAGTTCAAGGCTGAAAACCTAGATAGGCCTCCATGGAGAGGTCCTTATCCACCATATGCTAGAAGGTGAGAGGCAACTATAGAACTAGAGCTCATCCTACGTGGTAGCTCAGCCCCTCTAGGAAGAGTGTAGCTCAGAGGTCCTTTCCAAGACTTGTAGCATGGTGTTCTAGTAGTAGGAACTTTTGTACATAAGTAGAGACGCTCAGGGATCCTGCTTCAACCTGTAGAACTATGCCTTCTTCTTCCTCAAGGTGGCAGTACAAATGTTCTCCTAATGCAAAAAAGTGAGGAATTGCTCCCACATCATGATTGAAATGTCACAAGTGTGTGTGATACTGTTCCACCAAATGCATGCTGGTCCCTTCAGCATGTAGATGGCGAAGTGGACCTTTTGGTGAGGAGGACACAACATGCCCTCGAAGGTATGCTCAATGGCCAACACCTAGTCCTCAACCTTGTCCACCATCTCGATCTCTCCTTCGTACTTGAAGTAGGGAAGCTTCATCTTAATGAACTCATGAGGGAGTACTCTTTGGGCTTCTTAGGAGGAGTGGAGTTGATATGCCCCATCATAGAAGTGGTCAGAAGTTGGCGCAGAAAGGCCAACTCTTGATCGGAAGTAAACGGAGGTGGAGGAGGGATCTCCATAGAATGAGGGGGCACAATGATGACATGGTGTCCCCAAGAGGTGACATGAGCATCTTGTGTCGTCATAGATGGCTCCACATGAGGCATCCCAAAATTTGGGCTCAATGGTATAGAATACCCACCTAGTCTCTTACAGGACTGGGTTGACTCACCGCTCTTGTCCTCGAACAAATTGGTTCTCCTAAAAGCATAGCTAGAGATTATAATCCTAATATAAGTTCTAAGATACTAGACTTCTCACTGCTAATACTCTGATACCATTTTGTAAGTATTGGGACCCATTAAGGGGGACACTCCTAGCTTGATACTTTGAGAATACTCTAGTGATTCCCCAATCATTCATTTACAACATTTCAATAGAGGGGAAGGTAAAACACTCTCAAAATTATATGGCAAAATAGAGTAACAAAGTCATAGCAGTGAAAAAGTAACATTTAATCATTACATGATCTAATTATTTCTAAGTACTTGTCGACATGGACATAAGAAGAACATGAAAGACACTAAAACTAAATGGATTGGTTGGAGTGGCAACCTAGAAATCTCAGAAGTTTTCATGAACTAATGTTGATCATGTTCCACGAACCCTAGATCCTTAGGTACATGCTCCTCTTCTAAGGTAGCAATAGGTTCCTCTACACCCGACTAGAAGGGAACATCGCCCAGAACATGGGAAATAAGATAGAGGCCAACAAGGTTGAGTATGTACATATATAAACACTTTGGACATTATATTGGGTTATAAGTGTAAAAGAGATGTTCCCACGAGAAGGGGACTATATGCAATTAGGTAAGTTCAAAAGAAATATAACGAGAGAAATGAGGCATATTAAAATTTAGAGAAAACACATGAAGAATGAAATGTCTTGCCATAAAATTTAACCACAATCACAATTCAAAACAATAAACTTTGCATGCATAACAATGTAGACTAAATATACCCAAAATAGGTACATAACACCATAGGATCATGACCTAAAAGAGATAAGGGTGGAAACACACACTCCATGATGAATACACACGTCCTATATGGGTATGGTTGTACATAAGTACCACTATTCTAGATATTCTAGTCAAATATGTAGCATGCATAAATAGAGTAGAAAGACTTGTATAGCCATTTTCTCATAAAAAAGGCAATCCAAGTAGGAGGGGTCTAAGAACCCATATAAAAATGATAGTTTAATAATCACATGAATATAAGGAATTTAGACCAAGAACTAAAATGGCCAAGGATTTATATTTTCAAAGAATTAACAATCCAAGAGATGCCTCATCAAAATGAATGTAGATTTTGGTAAATATTACCCAAAATAAAATAGAGGATGTGCATAACTTAGAATCCAACCTATGTATTCAGTAACACCTCCTAGGCTTAGGGTCAGTGTTGTCTCAACCTAGTTACAATATGTGTTCATTCAATTAATATAAATTACATTGAATCCCTTACTTAGAAAACAAACCTACTGTAAGTTGGAAATCTAATTGCAAAAGCTTTCTCATTAAATCAATCACATTTTTCTAATTTTAAAAATATATTTATATCTATTATTTAAACAAACCAATAATTTCTTATGAATTTTACAAGGTAGATACATTTATGATAAAATGGAAAAATAATTCAGAAAATACCAAAGTACCACTAAATGAGTACGATTATATAAATATCAGCATGACACTAAACTATAGTTGTATGTTATTGAATATACTTTGGTCAAACGCCGGTCAAAGTTGGTGAAAATCCTGATATGCCCCTTGCAAGGGGGTTATTGGCAAGCACGACGACCACGTACATATAAGGGTTTTCATAACTAGGAGTGAATCCCATCCTATCACCATGGCTTGAGCACAAAGCTCAAGTCATGGATCTTGGCTCTGGGCAGGGTCATTGGACACTCTCCCACGCCTGTGACTCTGACTCCTTTGTTTTTGTCAGACTTTGGCGGTTTGAAACAACTACTGGTTGTGCCCATGGGATGACAACCAGGGAGATCGCTACCCCAGCAAGCAGTAGGACCAGAGGTGGCACATGACACACGAGTGTAGGAGTACGAAGGGGATGATTGGGGTCTATAAGTGTTCCAAGCCACCAACATCTTTCCCAAACGATCAAGCTCACACAAAATGGTATATCAAGTGCTCAGTCCTAACCCAGACATAATAGTTTTATCCCAGGAAGAGATGAGCACATCACAAGGTGACTTCTCCAAGGAGGAAAATGAATTTGAGAGATGAAATAACGTCTGGTTTTAGCACTCTGTGAGCCTTCCAAGTATTATGTTGGGTTGAGGCTGAATCCCCGATGTGTCAGAGTTATAGACACATTGTCCGTTATAAGCAAACTATAAGGGAGCGACAATGCTTGATGTTTGATCAAATCAGAAAAAAAAACACGATAGGGAGATTACATGGGATGAAAAGGGGGGGCTCCTAGTTCGTTACCTCATGTGGAATTGCTCCAAGGTGGACCCTATCAATGGTGCTTTGGGATTTTCATCTGGGGAAGATGACCACTGACATTTCCTTCTACACGGCTATGAAGGAAATTGACTGTAGAGAAAGCTTCGGAGGAGTCTAGCAGATGTTCCCAGATCAGAAGCAGGGTACTCGTGCACATGACTCAGTGGTTTATGGGGAGCCAAGGAAGCGGATGAGATCGTATGCTTAGGGATAAAATGGAATTTGTAGTTTAATCTCACATCTAGAATGAGTAAGGGTTCTATGGACTCAGATTGACGAGGGGAATTCATTGGCAAAGAAAGGATGAAAACAAGTTATTGTAGTGAGAGAACAACTAGGAATGGGATCTCGACATTGAATAGATAGCATGTTCACAAGGAAGAAGGAGGTAGGGGATGACTTAGGATCCAATTGGTTTGGTGTAAGTCATAAGTTATGTGGAACTCATTTTCTGGGAACTCTAGTTCAGTTTTTGGAACTTAAGTTCCATTCACTTCCATGTGATTGGTTTGTTGTAAGTGTAAATATGGAAATCAGTTAATTTTTTTTATTTTACTATTTGATATATAAAAAGTAAGAAAGACAAAGAAATAAAGAAAGAATCATATTTGTGACTAATCAATATAAATTTTAACAATAATAACATCAACAAGTGGTCATGATGTGGATGTTGCTCATTTAAAAATATTTTAATGTGGTATATTTATAATTTTTATAAAAATATTATGGTTTAAATCACATTATAATATTTTATTTCACTTTATATGTACAGAATATTGTAATGATATGCACATTTTATCCCCTTCATGAGATACTTGCAAAAGGTACTAGCAAATGCCTTGTTTGGCGGCTATGAGAATCAAGGATGTTGTTCTTAGAAAGAGTTATTTATTATGGCCATAGTTTCAGGTAGGGGATTTGTAAACATAGGTGCCATGGTGATGTTTGTAGTTTTGGGTCATCATTGTTTAACAATATGTACAACATCAATTTTTGGATATTCTTCGCGTACGGTTATAATTTATTACCATTTTTGAAATCATATTATTTAAACATGAATTATAAAAATATGTTAGATAAAACATATTTTTTTCACATGGTGTGGTGTGATTACTTTTTCATAGTGCTTGTATATTTTTTATTTTATAGACTACAGTGATAATAGTAGTTGTAGTGTAAAATATTTAATATGGTGTTGTGTACACTATTTTGTCATATTATGTTACAATTTGACAATGAATCATATCCACACCGCTAACATTCCTAGTCATAAATATTTTACATGTGTCATTTATGAAGAATGAAAAGTATAATTGTACATAAAATGTTTTCAATTGTTTCAAAACTCATTTTCTGCTCTTTTTAAGAGGGAACTCAGGAACTCTATTTTGTATGTAACTCTATAACTCATTGGAACTCATAGAACTCAAGTTCCAGCAATTACTTTAAACCAATCATGAAAAACTGCCTTAGAAACTTCATTTCATCAATTTTCTAGACCAGTTACATCAAACCAATCGGAGCCTGAGTCCCGTTACCTTGTTTCCCGATAACCTAGCCCGCTCCCAGTCTTCATGAGCACATGACAAATAAAATGCCAAGACTTTGGTCCAAAAATTGAATATCAGTCATTGGAATGGTTTCTAACTTAGGTTAAAACATCTCTTTGACATAAGTGGTGTATATGACCTCTGATTAAGCCCAAATGTGGTGTGTTTCATAATTAGGACACGATAATTATGTTTTTGGACTTAGATTTAGGTTTTGAGGTTAACAATGTTATAATTTTACCATTATGCATCAATCACTCAATTGATGTACTAAACTTGGCCTAGTGGTCAAACATGGTGAAACCCTCCACATTATCTTGAATCATGTCCTTCTAATATCATAAGTCTATCCTAGTATACACCTTTATGGTCAAGAGATATAGGTTAGTATTATTAACAATTAATTCCCAATTTAGGTATTATGGTAACAATATCCTTATGATTTTATTTCTACAGAACCCTAATGGGTCGATTAGGGTTCAAAGATCCGAATTCTAACTAGTTCACTCTAAAATAGGAAAAATGGATTTTAAGGGGTACCTAATAAGTTAAGGGACAAGGAAAGAGAAAAGAAAGGTTTGTACATGGAATTGAGGATGTTACAAATATATTGCTAACCGCAATGGGAAGTTGCACAATTTGACCAAGCTCTTTTGAATTCATAGAAAGAGTGGAAAATGAATGAAATTTATAAAAAGAAAAAATCATTATGGCAAATTAGCAACTGTGAACATATTGCCAAAAAATGCATGTAGCATACAATCTTGTTGTATGCACTCTTTTTTTAAAGAATGACATCTCATTAAGGGTGGTCACATGGCCTCTAGTTGACCGCAATTAAAAATGTCATTGAAATCTATAATGGTGGTTGATTAGAGAAAAAAATAACGAACATGAAATGATTTCATGCCAATTTTCAAATAGCACTGTGTTCCGATTTTATCATTTTTTATCGAGCATCTTTGACGAGTGACTTTCCAAGCACGTGAGCAAATATCACGTTTACAATAAGTAAAACAAATCATTTTAGACTTGAAAAACCAAATAACATTGTGGAAAAAAATACTAACAACAAGATAGCCAAATTAATACTTATAGCGAGTATTTTGGTCAAATTGTATTTTGACCAATCTGCCCCTTGCTCAAATGGTACTTCGACCAAAAATTAGTCTGCCAAAAATTTTGTCCATTGTCAACCAATTTAAAACAAATATATAGAACAATATATTCATAATATATCTCATTTACTTCAATATTTAAGGAATTAACATCAACAATAATTTTTCTTGTATTTTTCAGCTTTATCTGATTTAAATTCAACAAGTTAATTTTTATTAAAACTTGAAGAAGATACATTATTTTCATCACTATGTTCATCATTTTCAGCGATCAAGCATTCTACAACATGATGACAATTTTCTTATACCTCACATTCTTCAATGTCCTTTCCAAAATATTTTATGATATTTATAGTAAAGGCAAATCTAGAATTCATTTCAAAATAGTTTACATTTCTCCAAGTGAAATAATTCTAGTTTATGAGTAAGCATATCAATTTTAGAATAATTTGCTTGGTTCCTTCATGAATAATAGATAAATTTCTCCAAATTTCATAAATGGTTTGATAAGAGGAAACATGATTAAATTCATCAAGTGAAAGAAAATTATAAAACAAGTCTATGGCTCTAGCATTAAAAGTAGCATTTCTTACCATAGCCACATCACATTCCTTCATATATGTTGTTGAAGGACATATATATGGATGACCATCTTCCAAAGATCATGGCTAACACCTTAAATGATGAATTGCATAACTTACATCCAAAGAGTGTAGTTGGATCCATCAAAGATAGTCGGACAGTTAATGTATAATCCTTAAAGGTTGAGTTATCCCAATAGACTTTCCCCCATCTTGAAAACTTGTTAAATCTCTAATACCAACTAACATTTTACGGGGGGTGTGAATAGATCTAGTATAAATCTGATGCAATTTTAAACACTAACGAGGTTATATTGCAACTTTCTTATAACATAATGGAAAGGAAATGTAAAGTAAGTAATTGGACAATGAAAGTAAACCACAAGAGACACCTGATGTAGAGTGATTCACAAAAAAATTATCCCACTACTTGGTTGTCCCCAATAAGGATTTATAACAATACTTTTATTAAACTTATGGAATAATACAAAGCACAATTGTTACACTGTTCTTTCACGACCAAGGAAGAGCATTGAACCTATTCTTTAATGGACAACGAAGAGCGTTGAACCTCTTCTTTAATGGTAAAGGAAGAGCACCGAACCTTCACCTCTTTGTTAATGACTTTGAAGAGCATCGAACCTCTTCTTTAACATCCAATGAAGATCATCAGACAGTGTATTTGAATAAGATTGAAGAGAGAGAGCACACAAATGCTGCACATATCAATTCTTCGGAAGATTTACAAAATGAAGCTCTCTATAAATAAGTGAAAATCAACTTCTACAAGGATAGGCAAGGCTATATTTGGTGGATTATGACACTATTGTTGAGCTTTGGCTTAAATCTGAAGATAGCAACAAAGAATTCTAAGTTTGGAGAAAGATAGTGTGTAATAGATTTGCTCAAGTGTATATCCTAAGTGTTCATAGGCACTCCTATATATAGGAGACACTTAGGAATTGTAAATATAGTATATGGGAGTGTTTTGACCAAAATAAATGCTAAACTAGTCATTATAAGTTGAAAGATATGTTAACACCGTCTAGAAAAATATATGCATATTTTGACTGTGGACTGATCTTGGTCAAATAAGAGTTCAAATGAAATATATCATGAAAAATACTATTATATATTTGGAAAACATATAAATGATTTTTTGAATGACACCTAATTATCCTCAGGACTTGGTATGTGTAAAATAAGGTTTAAGATAGGATTGGGTCGATCATCACTTGTTCTTACATCATTCCTAGAAAGTTCTACAAAATGCACCTCTACAAAGCATGTGCATGGTACAAAATTCCCTACAAGCATAAAAAAATATATAATAGCATGTTGAATCTCATCTCAATTCCTTGATCACTAAAACACTAAATGCAAATTAAAGTAACACAAATGGGAAATAATTTCATAATCAAAATATGAGAGTGACATATTAAAAAAGCCAATAGAAATCACTCCACTTGTGAGATCATGTCCCGAGGTTGGTTCTTTATTATACTTTATTACATGTGATTTTAACTCAAGTTCAATGTTGACTCAAGGTCTAAATTCACTAAACCCTTGTTTTGATGATGACTAACCATTCCACTTATTTATGTCTAATGCTTCCACTTGAGTGATTTCAGATTAGGTACAGACACACTCCAAATGCCCTAACTTGCACATCTTAACTTGGAGAAAAGACCAGTCAAAATCAATACAAGTGCACTTTTTTGGAATATGATGTAAATCCATTAGAATCATGTTATAAATCACTTGTAATGATTGTATGACTTGTAATTAAGCTTAGAAAAAATTAGAACTTAAATCGAATGCCCTTTATTGACATTTTCTAAAATTCATTATAGGGTGTTTCTCAGTTGAGTTTCTCCTATGACAAACTCGACCAATCCCCTTGATGGATTTTGATAATGTTATGGTTCAGTCGAGTTTCCTCTACACAGAACTTGACCAAACCCTACAATGGGAAAAACCAAATTTAAGCGATTAGCCGAGTTTGATCCAGGATAAACTCGACCGATGTTTCAAATTTGCATTGTCGCATAGTGAAATTACTCGAGTTTTCCAAAGCAAACTCGACCGGTCGCACTATATGAAAAGTGCATAAAAAGTGTTTCTAGTAATAGGAGAGCTGCAAAACTCGAAAAAATATATGTTGCAGCATCCCAATCAGCTAGTGTTCATCTGTAAGTGTTTCTTCTAGGATAGGAGTCATCCCCAACTATAAATAGGACCCCTTGGGCTTCATCCCATGGTTAACTGATTCAGCCCTATTTTAGGGCTTCATCTTGTGGCATTTTGCATTTCAATCACATCTATACCTATTAGATTACATGTTATTTCCCCTAATATGCATATTTGTGTAAAATGCACTTATGGACATTATTTGCATGTTTTTTAGGTACTTGGACCACACTTGGATGGACGAGGGAGATGGAGGGACCCAAAGAAGGCCCCAGAGCTCCCCCAACCTACCCCTAGTGGCCAAGAGTCAAGCTTAAGCAAAGAAGTCCATGGATAATGAAGTTTGAAGCTCAAAGTGCAAGCAAAGCCCCCGGCACGGCCGTGGTAACATAGAATGGTCGTGTTGCAAATGAAGAAATCACAAGAAAAATCTCAATTTTGAAGCAGCTTTAGAGCATACTCTACCATGGCCGTGCCACGCAGCACGGCCGTGCTGCGACCACCCACCACGGCCGTGCCACACAGCATGGCTATGCTACCATCTCCCACCATGGCCATGCCACGCAGCACGACCGTGCTACCAGATGCCACCACGGTCGTGCTACCCTCAACCCACCACGGTCGTGGCCGTTTCAGCCCAAAATCGACCAAAACCCTATAACTTGGCATATTATAAACCCACGACCGTGCCCATATACCACGTTCATGGTCTACCATACCCACCACATCCGTGGTGACCTACCACGGTCATGCTACTTACAAAACCTACCCATTTTTCCACTGCTTTCCTCATTTTACCCCTAACTTAACCCTAGACCCCCTAGATCCCTATATAAGCCCTAGTGGCGGCTGGGGGTCGGGAAGTTGGCTTCTTAGAATCCCATTTTCACTCCCTTGTCACCTCCACTCCATTCCACTTCACCTCCACCTCAAATCCACTCCATTTCACCATTTCCACCACATAACCATTCATATCTAAGCCTTCCATCCACTTCCCACTATCATCCTGTTGGTATATATGCCCATAGAGCCATCCCAAGCAATTGCATGGAGTCGGATATTAATTAATCAATTAATGTGATTATTTGGTTAATTAGTGTATTCCAGAATATTCTAATTAATCCATGAGCGTTTAATTAACGCAACGTTTCTATTTACCGATGGGTTTAGGAAACCCTACTTCCCTTCGTATCCTATTTAAAGGAGGATTGATGGCGGATATCTATATAAGAGATTGAGAGATGCTTTTAGTTTATGCTCACATACGTAAACCTAGTTGTCACTGTCCTTAGGAGTGAAAGGAGAGCAACGCGCCGCTAGCATGCCGCCGCACAAACACGACTCCTTCCCGCCGACTTAGGAAGCGCGACGTGGAGTTTCAGTCCATCCGCGTGGATGAAGTAGAGATGCATGCGCTGAGACGCCTGCGTTCAGAGGACATCGACGACCATCCGTGCGCGTTACAAGCGGCGCACATCATCGCACAGGAGAGAACGGGAGAGAAGTTCATTTTGTGTAGACAAGCATCATTGCACACTTTTGTGCAGTGGGACATCGTCGAAATTACTCCGCGATAAGGTATATCCCGCAAACACTCCTTCCAAATACGTTGTTGTCGACGAGATCCTATTACGGGTTGAGTGGAATTTTGTTGTTTCCGCCGCGCATGTTTTCTCCACAAAACCTAACACATCCCACTCCATTCCATCCAAGGAGAAGAAGGAGGACGTCCTTGCAGCAGCTGGAGGGAGGAGATTCCTCATCTACACCGAGCTCCATGGCTACTTCTTCCTCTATCTCCTTTCTTTTTGTATTTTGCTTTGTTATGAGTAGCTAGGCCCCTTGGGTGGGCTGTTTGGGGGAAATTATGTTACTTTGATACCATGTTGGGGGAAAATGATATGTAAACATTGTAATTCCATTTGTCAATGATTATATTCTATTTGCATCTCACTCTCCATGAATTGCTTGTTGGTTTGTGTGGGAAATCACCTAGGAATTTAGGCAAATTGCTTATATGTGTGAATTTGGGGATTTGCCCCTAGGTCCAATTCTTTGATCCCTAGGTTGCCCCCCATCTTCCTACATCCTAATCAATCTCCCTAAGCCTAAGTGAGAGATCTAAGTAGCTAGATTAGATAATTCTAGTGCAATTAGCATGGAGCCTTCTCAAGGCTAGAATGTGGGGGAATTGGGGTCCAAAGCCCTAATGTCACCTCCCCATTACTACCCTCGGCCCCTAATTGCCCTAAGAATGCCTAATCTAGAAACCTAGACTTGATTAGACTCTGATTGAATTGTACCTAATCCCTAACCCAATTGAGCCTCATAAGGGTAGTAGGGGGTGTTAGGGACTAGTTCCCCTATGCACAACCTAGCATATCCATGGCCAGTTAGTAGCTTAGGTTAATATTAGACTCTAACTTGTTGTTTGGTTTGGATAATGTAAATGGAATCATAATGTTCATATGTCACCCCCCAACTTAAGTGATAAGTTCATACCCCTAAACAGCCCACACCTCTCTTTACTACTTAAAACCCTAGTTTTGTGCTTGCTTAGCTTAATTAGTTCTTTTCTTGCTTAGTTAGCTTCTTGCTTTGTTCTTGCCTTATTCATGTTAGTTTAGCTCTTTAATTGATCTTTTGCTTCTCTCTTGCTTGCTTTAGTGTAATTTGCCCTTTCATACCTAGCTTAATCCTTTCTTGCCTGTTTAGCCTTAATTTAGTCTAGGGTTAATGTAGATTTCATTCTTACCTTTAATTCCTTGTTTGTTCATAGTAGTTTAACAATCAAATCAACCTTCAAACCCTTAACCCTAGTCTCCGCAGTAGGAACCTAGCTAAACTAACCTAGCTCTAGTGCCCCCTCTTTTATCTGTGGATCGACCCTTTACTTGCCACCTTCCTATACTACGACACGACCCCGTACACTTGCGGGTGTAGTGTTTTGGTAGACGTAGGTAGCCAGTTTAGTTTTTATAAATTTTGAAAGCAAAAACCCATCATGTGTGTTCTAACCTCATAGGGTGCATCTAGTCAGGTCAAATCGGCTAGTGTGTTGCACCTCTAGAGGAATCACACCATTTGCCAAGCACTAAAAAGGTCCCTATATTATAGTTGAGTGCATCCTACAACCTTCTTCTACTCTCTAAGCTTAATCACTTGCTACATCCAATAGAGGGAGTAGGAGATTTGTTAGAGAGTTAGTCCTACATGTATATCTTATGAGGCTCTCACTTCCTCCACCTCCCAATCTCTCATTTCCTCCATGAAGATGAAGATGAAGATTCTCTCTCTTGGGTAAGAGAGGTGAAGATCAAGAAGGGAAGGAGTCCCTTGGTGAAAGATTTTCCTTAGCAAAGGTGAAGTCAAAGATGGAAGATCCAAGAAGAGTGGGTAATTTCTCAAAGGCTGAAGACTGGTGCAAGAGTGGGTAAGTCCTTGGTGAAGGCATAAGACTAATTTCAAAGTGGGTAAGTCCTTGGTGAGGTAGAAGACTCTTGTTTGGATAGGTAAGTCCTTTGGTGGGTTGTTGGATCCATTCTCCTTAAAAGGAAGGTTGGGTATCCTTGTATCGGAAAAGGAAGGTAATATATTATATGTCTTATAATGGAATATAAGTATGCAATGGTTGTAAAATCCTAGAGATTGACCTCTCTATGTAGTGTATTGACTTACTCCTAGTTTTGAGTATGGAACCACTCTACATAGCTTGTGTAGTTGTGCTTGTTCAATCCTCTCTCCCTTGTCGTGTATGTTTTAGTTGCACTCAAAGTCCATACTTGTCATATTATTTAGAGATATCTCGAAGGTCTAATGAATTTTGTTTAAGTGATTTTATCTCTATTCACCCCCTCTAGAGCCCATCCTAGATCCAATAGTTGTTTGTTTCATTAGTTATCAATTTCTTGTTGTTAGCTAGAAATCTAGATGTTAATATAATTAGTGTTGCTCAATGTGCATATGGAAACCCCAATTGAAAGTTCTTACTTATTATATAGTTATAATATGTAACCTTTAGATGATTCCAGCTATGCGGTGAAACCCTAAAATTCTCTACATACCCTAGTTTGTTATTTATGTTGTGCTTACCAATATATTATGATTCATATATGTTATGTGTGTATTTAGTGATTTTAAGGTGTTTGGAAGGCTCTTGATGTGAGTTTTGCTATGGGGATTATGTTGGATGCATGTATAGTTTGTTATAGGGTTGGTTGAATCATGGTTTGTAGATAATCCGTAGATTGGATTTTATCAAAAAGTGGTTCATTTTTGGGAGAATTTGGAAGATGTTTCCATCGACACAGCCAAAGGTTAGCCAATTTGTCTCATAGTTCAGACAATGATTTTGTGTCAGCAATATCAAGTAATTGGTTGCACATCAATAGACTTGTAAGAAGTCAAGTCCACAAGTGTGATCGATTTATCAAAAGTGGGGTTGATCATGGTTTGATAGAGACCATGTCTAATCACTAAATAGAGCGTTGACCTTTGGAACATTTATCAAATTTTCAATAAATCACCTCATGTATAAGGTTGGTAATCTATTTCATTGTTGGGAGTATTTCCCTCTTATGTATCTATCTATATCCCACCCCTTCATCCCTAATTGTGAAGATATCTATGTTTTATGATTTTCTATTGGAACATCCTAGGATTTGTTAGTTGTTCTTGCTCATTGGAACTTGGTGGGATTGTTATTGAATCCTAAGGTTTGATTCATGTTCTTCTTCTCCCTTGTTATATTTTATCTACATGGATGACATGGGTAGGTTTGGTCCATAGATGATTAATCCTTTGAGATTTTCTTCTTTTTGTCATTTTGTTATACAATTTGACCTAGGAGGAGTATGAGACAATGTTCCTTAATTTATCCTTGATGATCGGTTTTTATTAGTTAGTGTTTAGCTTTATAAAGGATTAATATACATTGTCATTATACTCTAAAGTTTGAATTTCAAGGATTTCATGTGATCAGAATCTTGATCATGAGTTATTAGAGTCTTAGTGTATTTTGGCCTTTAAACATTTTAAATATGATGAAATATACTTCAATTACCACTAATGCACTGAATAATTGTTGTTCTCACAGGCTATTTATTATGGATTTTTGTGCACTTATTGTTTATTTTGATACCATTCATGCATTTGTTTATCATTAGTTTCCCATGACACTTAATCACATCAAATAATTGTCATTTTTACTATTTTAAATGATCTATCATTATTTTGGAGATTATATTCATTTTTGTCATATTTCAGGTTATTTTACAAGAAATGACATAGCTCGATACTACTGACATATCTATCGGTGGTATCGACATTTGACAAAAAAGGAACAAGTTGATTCGAAAGAAAACATGATAGTACCGACAGAGGAATCTATACTACTAACATCCTAATATGAGAGTTTTAGAGAAGAATTGGTACTACCGACGGTCAGCTCAGTGGTACTGACTAGTACCAAAAATCCAACAGGTTGATTCAAAGAAAATCTTAGTACTACTGATGGTCAACTCGGTGGTACCAACAACTATAGTGGATTGCAAATAATCGAGGGCGTCGATACTAATGACACCCTGTTGGTCGTACCGACCTAACGTGATTAGGCCACGATAAAGATCATTGTTAATTCAACGGTTGGGGCTTTATGACGCCCTAAGTCACTTCTATGACTTAGGGGGAGTTTGACCAGACCTAATTATCACGCCATATTTAGTTGTACACAAAGGAGAGGAGAAAGCAATGTTTCAAATGGTTTGAGCACTTCTGGTGGCCTGATTTGTAGTCAGAAGATGAAAAATTACAACATTCATCAAAAGGAACCATCCAAACCGTCTTTCTCCAGGGTTTTCCCTTGTTCTTTATGTTTTCATCATTCCTTTCTTCTTCTTCTTCTATGTGTAAAGCAACTCAAAGCATGCATGGCTAATCCCCTTGTTCCTTAGGGCCCAGGAGTAGCCCAGTTTTGCATTGTAATGGACAATTATGAATTAATATCCATGTTTCTCTTAAATTCTAGAGATATTTTTATGAGAGCATCATGAATTATCAGTGCTTGATCACCATAGGTAGTTATTTAGACTGTTAATTACTTTGAGAGAGGTATTAAGGGTTAGAAACTCGTAGATTTACACCTTCTGTACTGCACCTTGGGAGAGGGCCTACAAGTATGAAGAAAGAACCTAGAGATTTCAGTAAAGCACCTAACTAATAACACAATTACTATGAGAGTGGGATTGGTATCAGATTAAGTAGTGAATTATGCTACAAGAGTGGGTAATTCTTTCTACATGGGTCTTTATCCATGGTTAGGAGGGATTAATATTAATGAAATGATGTTAATTGTAGTTAAACTGTGGTGAAACCAAAATCCTATGGAATTCATTGTGATCAAAACCAGTAATCTTAGTTTTAATTCTTGAAATTTAGTCATGAAATCAACCAAATCACTCTTTTTATCAGGCCTAGCTGATTAGGTCATTGTTACTAGTAGTTTTCATGTACATTTTTCCTTGTGTTCGACTTCCGGGCCTCTTTAGGCCTATATTACACAAATACGTGCGGTTGCATTTTTGAAGCGTAGCTTACGCACATCAAGTTTTTGGCACCGTAGTCAGGGAAAGTAGTGTGTCCAGCACTACAAGTGGTGTGACCGACCACTCTAGGTCACATTTTTTATTTTTACCATTTCTAAAGTGAACTTCAAATATTTTTCAATCACTACTACACATAGATTTCATTATTGTTTAGGTGCTAGTGCATGGTGCAGATGAGAAGCATTGATTATAGAGAGTCAACACCAGGAGCTCCAGCTTTAGCATAGAAGACTTTCAAAGTAGAGCCCAAGAGTACATCAATTCTATGGGGGACTTCCTTCTGACTCCACTACCACAAGCAACTCAACCTGAACCAACAGAGGTGGGTGATGTAGAAGCATAAGAGCAAACCATTTGGGAGAAGATAAAAATATCATCTGCAACAACTCCATTGGGCCTGATAAAAAGACAGGCTATCAATGTGGGCAGCTACAAGACAGAACCTAGTTTGGTAGCACTGTTTAAGTCACATGTATTCCATGGCCACAAAAGAAAGGATCCAATGACATACATTAACAACTTTGTAGAGAGTTGCGATATGGTGAAGATTGATATGGTTCTAGCCACAATCATCTACTTGGAACTGTTCCATTCTTCATTGCCAGACAATGCAAAGTTTTGGTTCCTTAACCTCCCACCTGAGTCAATAGAAACATGGGAGGGGATCATAGACATTTTCTTTGAGTGATATTTCCCACCATAGAAGACAAATGAATTTGTTAGGAATATTTACAGTTTTAAGCAGTAGGTAGAAGAGTCATATTCTGAAGCATGGGAGAGGTTTCAGAACATGCTGAGGAAGGTCCCTCATCATGGGATCAATCTTTATGGCCAAGCAAAGATCTTCTATATGAGCTGCATTAAGGGGAGAGGCTCGACGATGTAAAAACAAGATTCTTCCTCAACAATAATCCATCTAGATTTCACGATATTCTGAAGAACATGGTTAAGAATCAGTGATGGGGAGAAGAAAGAGAACACCCAAAACCACTAAAAGTGTTGGAGAGTTTAAAGTCATCACAACATTGAATGGGAAGTCGGACCTCATAGCCAAGAAAGTGTAGCAGAAGGATGGAAATTCCTCTAGAGGAGAGGAAGAAGAATGCATGTATGTGCGGAAACAGAGCTACATGGGAAAATGACAATTCGTGGAGGAAGGATCCCAAAAACATTCAGCTAGACCCATCCCAAGCACAACAAGCCAAGCCACAGTAGAGCAGTGCACACCAACAAGACATGGGCCCCAGTAAAATAGACCACATTGAAGACATGTTAGGCAAGCTAGTCAATCAAAATGAAGTGATCATTGGCCAGAGACAAAGGGAATTACAGAACCAAGGAGAACATATATGTATTATAGAGAATCATATCTCTCATATTGGAGCAAAGGTTGCATCCATGATGAAGTCAGGACAATAAGGGTTTCTGACTAATAATGATATACCAGCGGGAAACCATCAAGTGAAGGTAGTGTTGTTTCCTAGTGGGAAGAAAGTGCTGAATGAACAAAAGACAATTCCAGAGGCAAGTGATAACGCAGGTGACATAGAACCAGCGGTGACTACTGATCCAGTTGATCCAGATACTACAACATAGTACAAACCAACTGAAGAAGAAACTGATGGACCAAGGGAGACAAGGAAGGAGGCATATGTCCCACCTCACCAGAGGAAGTTGGTGATGCCAGTCCCCTTCCCAAACAACTTGAAGGCAAAGAAAGTTGACCAACAATTCAAGAAGTCTCTAGATTCATTCAAAAAACTCCATGTCAACATTCCTCTCATTGATGCAGTTGAGAAGATTCCTTCTTACGACAAATTTCTGAAGGACATAATCAACAAAATAAGGAGGATAGATGATGCAGATGTAGTGGTATTGAGAGAGGAAGTCAATGCTCTCATTCAAAGGAGATTGACACAAAAGAGACATGATTTAGGATGCTTCAATATACCATGCTACATCGGGAAGACAAAGTTTGGGGAAGCTCTATGTAACTCAGGGCCAAGCATAAATCTCATGCCCTTGACTACCTTCAAGAAGATGGGTCTCAAGGAATCCAGAAAGAGCAACATGACCACACAGCTAGCTGGTTATTCAATGGTTAGGCCATATGGTATTTGTGAGGATGTTCTTGTCAAAGTCGACAAATTTGTGTTCCCAATAGATTTTGTAGTCATGGACATGATGATCAAGGCAATGAACTACTACTCAGGAGGCCATTTTAGGCTACAAAGGAAGACTGACATTGGGCATAAAGGATGGTCGATTTGAAATAAAAACGCTCGACTCTACACAACCAGCTGAGGAGAAAGCACACTATCACCTATTATAACATGTACAAGGAGAGGTGTCTCTACTGCTAGGGAAACCATTCCTACACATGGCTCATGTGATGACCAAGGTATAAAAAGGCACATTGGCTTTGGATATCTTAGAGCATACCAAGGAAGTTTCATTGTCCAAGGCAGTTTAATATCCTGATGATGAAGAGGAGGAAGCCTGCCCAATGAAAATTGAACATGCAACGTCTTCCACCCTTATTCAGGCATATCCACAGTTACCTCTGTAGGCGTGCATCATGAATTTGGTGGATGGAAATACTCCATGTCATTCTCTATATTAGTGTGTCTTGTTTCTCAAGGCATTGTCGTGTTTCTACATAGGTCATTATGAAGATATAGGACCACCTCCACCACTGATGATCCATCTCTAGAGAGTCCCCTAGATATGGATTTGAAGTAATTTCCGCCACACTTGAAATACATCTTCATGGAAACAAATGAGAACCTTCCAGTCATTATCTCTACCTCCTTGAGCATCCAAGAGGAGGAGTAGTTGATTGTGGTGCTGAAGAACCACATGGTTGCATTTGGGTGGTTAGATGTAGATATCAAGGGGATCTCCCCTAGCTTTTTCCATCACAAGATCTACATTGAAGAAGGAGCCAAGTTGATAGTCCAACCTCAGTGGCGTCTCAATCCCATCATGACTGAGGTGGTGAAGAAAGACATAGTCAAGTTCTATAAGTAGGTATAATATAAGCTATCTATGACTCAAATTGGGTTAGTCCAACTCAAGTGATTCTGAAGAAAGGGGAAATAATAGTTACAACAAACTCTACAAGTGAATTGATTTCTACTGTGTTGGTGACTGGGTGGAGAGTTTGTATTAAATATCATTGCTTAAATGTTGTCATGCTTAAGGATCATTTTCTACTTCCTTTCATTGATCATATGGTGGAGCGGCTGACCGACCACTATCATTTTTGTTTTCTAGATGGGTATTATGGGTATAATCATATATCCATTGATACACATGACCAAGAGAAGTCTACCTTCACTTGCCCTTATAACACATTTGCTTACTATTGGATGCCTTTCATCCTTTGCAATGCACCGACGACTTTCCAGAGATGCATGCTTGCCATTTTTTCTGATATGATAGAGCATTGTCTTGAGGTTTTCATGGATGATTTTTCATTGTATGGAGAGTCTTTTGAGGTCTGCCTTGACAGTCTTGACAAAGTCTTACAAAGATGAGAGGATACTCACTTGGTTTTGAATTGGAAGAAGTGTCACATGATGGTGAGTAAGGGAATAGTCTTGGGACATAAGGTGTTCAACAAGGGTATGGAGGTTGATCCAATTAAAATAGAGGTCATTTCTAAGCTTCCTACACCGTCATCAGTGAAGGGAGTTAGGAGTTTTCTAGGACATGTCTATTTTTATCAATGTTTCATAAAATATTTTTCAAAATCGGCAAAGTCACTTTCTGAACTGTTGGAAAAAGATGATGAATTTAAATTTGATAAGAGGTGTTTTAAAGTGTTTGAGGTATTGAAGGAGAAACTAGTCTCTGCACCTATTGTTCAAGCTCTAGATTGGAGCCAACCTTTTGAGTTGATGTGTGATGCATTGAATTATGTGATAGGGGCTGTTTTAGGCCAACTCTAAGACAAGAACACCACCATCATTTATTATGCATATAAGACCTAAATGATGCCTGGTTAAATTACAAAACCATTGAAAAAGAATTGTTAGCGGTATTTTTTTTCTTTTAATTTTTTTTCCAGTATTTGATAGGGGTTAGTCTCATTATGTGGACTTATCATGCAACGGTTAAGTATTTGCTACAGAAGGATGTCAAACCTAGACTGGAATGAAGAATGTGGTGGCAGATCATTTGTCTAGGCTTGAAAGAGTGGATGAAAAGGATATAGACATACCAATAGTGGAAGAATTTCTAAATGAGCAGCTATTTGCTATTAAAAGTAAAGATTCGTGGTTTGCAAACATTGTGAACTACTTGGCTTGTGGCGAGCTCCCAGAAGACTCGAGATATCAAGAGAAAAAGAAGTTCTTCCATTCCTTGAGGTTCTACGTGTGGCATGATCCCATTTTGCTCAAACAGTGTAGGGATAGGATTTTGAAGAAGTGTGTGCTGGAATGTGAGATGGAGAGTATCTTAGCACAATGTCACTCCCTACCTACTAGGGGATACCACACTAGCTCTAGGACAATGGCTAAGGTATTATAAAGTAGGTTTTATTGGCCAATGCTCTTTAAGTATGCATACAATTTTGTGTTTCATTGTGACGCATGTCAATGTGTAGGTAATATATCAAATAGGCATGAAATTCCCTTAAACATATTTGAAGAAGTTGATGTTTTTTATTTGTGGGGATAGATTTTTTTAGTAATTTTGTGTCATCAAACTCCAATTTATATATATATTGCTTGCCATTGGTTATGTCTGTAAGTGGGTTGAAGCAATTCCAAACCTCACAGATGACGCTTAGGTGGTATGTAGATTCATGAAAAAACATTTGTTTTATTTATTTTGGGTGCCAAGAGTGATAATAAGTGATGGTGGATCTCACTTCACCAATAAGACGTTTGGTGCTTTATTGAGAAAATATGGATTGAGGAATAATAGGTACTCCATAAAACCATCAAACCTAGGGACATGTTGAGGTGTCTAATAGGGATATTAAGAACATATTGGAGAAGATAGTCTCAACCAATAGGACGGATTGGGGCATGTAGCTAAATGACGCACTCTGGGCATATAGAAAAACCTATAAAACACCTAGAGAAACCACTCCTTTTAGGTTAATTTATGGGTGAGCACGTCACTTACTCGTAGAGTTAGAACATAAAGCAAAATGGGCTCTGAGGAAATTGAATTATAATCTGGATGATGCAGGGAAGAAGAGAAAGTTAGAACTCAATGAGTTAGATGAGCTCAGGATGGATTCTTATGAAAGATCAAGGATCTACAAATAGAAAACAAATAAGATCCATGACTGCCACATCTCACACAGAGTCTTCACTCTAGGATAGAAGGTGCTTTTGTTCAATTCTAGGTTGAAATTACACCCTAGAAAATTTAGGTCTAGATGGAGTGGTCCGCTTGTAGTGGTTAAGGCTTTTCCCTATGGGGCAGTGGACACTAGCAATGGGGTTGAGCCATTCCTTGTTAATGGCCAGTGACTAAAGAACTACTTTGGGGGAGATGTGGTTCGGGAAGAAGAAGAGTTGAAGCTCATTGAGCTTCACTTATTTCTTGATTTGATCATTGAGCCTATGACGTGAAATAAGGGTGCTTGTTCGGAGGCAACCCAACCATCTTTTACTGCTTTAGGATTTTGTTCTTTACATTTGAGTAGTTTTCCCAGCTTTAGTTTGCATTTTATTAGTTCAATGTAAAAAGGTGCCTTGATTGATTTTGTATGATGTGCAAATAGAGCAGAAGTCGGTAGTACTGACATTCAGTCGATAGTACTGTTGCAATCACAAGGGCAACTGGGTCGAGTTTCATAAAAACTCAGTAGTACTGACAAGCATGCCAATAGTACTGACAGTTCTCAATAGGGACGGCCATAATTTTTCTCAGAAATACTGACAAAAAAGTCAGAAGTATTGATTTTCTACAAAGATGAGCCGAGTTAACTGAATAGGGCTCGATACTATTGACAACAACTCATTAGTACTGACACCTGAGGCATGCTCTAGGTTCGGGATACTGAGAGACATTTTGAGAGTATTGAGATTTTTAAACACTCAATTTTAACAACACTCAGGTTGCTAGTACCGACAACATCCAACATGGTTAAGAATAAAATCAACTGGGTACTACCGACACCCAATCAATAGTATCGACATCCAAAAACCAGAATACATGGGTGCACCATCAACAATCCAAAATTGTCTCCATCCATTGATCACTAGTACCAATCTGACACTCACCTACAGAGGTTATTACTACCAACACGGGACGATTTGCCTAAATCAACATCAACGGCCGAGGGATGCCAGTAGCAACGGTTGGTACCAATTCACATGGATTATGGGGAAGAAGTCAGTAGTAATTACATGATACTTGAAGATTCAACAGCTATAAAAGGAAGGGTGTGGGTGGTGCTCAAATCACACCCACACCACATCTTCTGCAAGCTGAAGTGTAAAAATTATCCCTGGCATTTAGAGTCTTCACTGAGCTCTTTCTTCTTCACCCCTTTCTTGTACCAGGCCGATGGTGTCCATGAGATCAAATTCCTCCTTGGTGGAAAGAAACAACATTATGGTACCCAAGACAACACACAATACTCACCTCAACATCGACCACAGGGAGATCTATGAAGGCTTAATGAATTGAGATCACATCCTGACATGATATGGAGACTGTGCATTCCTTGCTTCTGTAGGATTCACCGACAACCTCTGCCAGGTCCTCACAACCCAAGGCGTAGTGGGTGATCACCCTTTTTTTGGTGATTGACCCACCTATCAAGATGTCATCTACGATTTCTTGAATTTCTTGGAAGTTTGTTACATCCCCGAGCACGGGGAAGGATGACATGAAGGATGGGTGAAGTTCTGCCTCTTCAACGCCCTTCACCATTTGACATTGAAGGAGTTCAATGCCATATATGGGTGGCCTTTTAGAGAGGTGTGATTCACCAACAAGGAGTTTAGGTACACAGATGAATGGAGGCTTTTGATGGATTTGTCACAAAGATATTCAACCAATTGGCATAGGAGCTCATTCATTGACATCGGACACCCATTTTCTAATATTCTGCACTACTACCTCACCAACATAATATTTTCCAGGTCTAGCCAAGGACAAGGGAAGGTGCAGTAGATAGACTTTTATGCCCTCTGGTGTTTTTTGTCCTTAGGGGAAGAGACGTATGACTTTGGTGATCTCTTTCTGCATGACATGATGGCGGTAAAGTGAAGGTGCATAGGAAGCCCAAAATCCACTTCGGAGGGCTCATCACTACCATTTCGATGCATCTTACCTTAATTTCTCAAGCTCTACGCTTTTGAAGACATCCTCCAAGTTGGATCTGAAGCACTTCAAGAGAGCCAACCTCATCACTGAGCACCATGGGAAGGTGTACGCTTACTGTACACTTCGGGAGCATTAATGAGAGAGGGAACACCCTGACCCCATCTTTAACTTGCAAGGAGTGAAGCACATGAGGTGGTCGGAAGATGAAGCCATGAAGGGAGATGAAGAAGAAGAGGACAATGATGAATAGGACTAAGAGTAGGAGAAGGATGAACAAGATGAAGAGGAGGAAGAAGCGACCATCCCATTCATGAGGAGGCGAGTCATCCAAAAGTGCTCCAGAGAATAGGGTGCCTCCAGCTCTTCTGCTCCACCACCTGCCCAGGATGCAGACCCATACTCAATGACATGTATGTATGGTATGTTACAGGAAATACAACAGGGGCAACAACAACATACAACAACATTGGTGGGCATTCAAGATGTCCAAGGTCAGCTATACCAAAATTAGCATGCCATCTTCAAGAATAAGCAACTTCTCTTGGTCAACCAGAAGAACATGCATACTCATTTGTAGAGGATGGAAAACTACCGGTATTCATTCTTTGACAACTATTGGAGTCAAGGCTATTTTTGTGGCTATCCATAGCCTCTAGATATGCCACCGCTGCCCCAAACTTTCCAAGGGACTTTCTACCCCTTTGACCCGACCATGCCACAACCACCACCATATTGGTCGATACCATTGTTCTGCCTCTATGATTGAATTTTGACTATGATGACATAGTCAAGTTCAAACTTAGGGGGATGTTGGAACAACTCTATCCTTTATTTAGTTTATTTTAGTCTTTATTATTCTGAGTTGTAGGATCCATGTCTATATAGTGTAAATGTGGAGTAGTAGAATTATGATTTCTATCTTTATAACCATAGAGTCTGTTCTTCCATGTCAATGCAATGATAATTAAAAAAAATGAAAATTTGGCTTAGTTGTAGTTTTCTTGAGTGACACCACTTAGAGGAAGTGTATTGGTTAGTCAGCTTTAAGACATTGGATATGAGTGAAAATCTTAATTATTCATATGGTGTTTATGAAGATGGGGTTTGAGCCTAAATTGATCAAAAAATTAATGAGACCTAAATTGAAATTTTAGAAAGAAATTCTAAGGTTACTTTGTACACATGTCAGTAGTAGAGGGACATATCATAGCTTAAGATAGGCATTGTCTCTTAATTATGTGATTCCATCCAGTTTCCATCCATTTTGATTCACCACTTTAATATGATCAAGTAATTAGAATGATTTCCTCTTGATTAGAATTTCATAGCATGATAAATGACATGATAGTTAGTTTCCCTTTTTGATGCATTAGTTACAAAATGAAAAAATGTACATAAACAACTTTTGTGCATATCATCTAGTTGCATGGAAATTGCATGTAGATTGCATACCTTTTGCATAATTAATTTTACATTGTGTGTTTATGTTGTTTTATTTTAAATTAGAGTGCAGGGATAGAAATCCATACCCTTAGAAAAATAAAAAAGAAAGAAAAATGAATGAGATATGTTGTTGAATCCCAAGCATAACTTTCTACCATGCTAAAATAGTGGGCCAATGAAAAGAAAAAAAAGAGAGAAAATTGATGTTAGGAAATAAAGAGGGAGAAAGGATGCCCTAAACTTAGTTTAGAATTTTACTTCACAAAGAAATAAAAACATTAACATGATGAATTTTTTTAAAGTTTCACTCTCATCCATTTGATGAGACTTTCAATGCATGCATCATTCCACCCACAATACTATGCATTAGGATTCATGCATTTCTCATTATCTTCACTCAAGTAGGTTCATCATGTTTCCTTTTTGCAATAATGATTTGAAGTTACTTGTGATTCTTCATGAGCCACCTACTTCATTCCATCCATTGTTCTTTTTGGTAGGCTATATATGATTCATCCCCTCATTCATTCTTTTTAGGAGATCTACTTCCAAGTAGTTGGTAGTTAGAAAAGAGAAATGTAGATAGGAAATCACATGATGCACCAAGAGAATGCCTGATTAACTATGATATTTACTACTCTGCTGATAGTGTTTCACAAATCTAAGGGTGGACATCTTTTGTGGATATTTTTAGTCACTTGAGAGTAGTTGATTGTTCAATGGCAAGTAAAGGCCAGTTCGTGACCTACAGGTGGAGGTAGTTGAGAAAGTAAATCAATATCATGTGTCTCTTTGTTGACTTGTCTTAAATAGACCTGAGGGTGTGTTGCTAGAAGACGAGAAACATTTCAGCTTAGGGAAGTTTGATGCACTAAATAACTGTCGTTCTTACAGGCCGTTTATTATGGATTTTTGTGCACTTATTGTTCATTTTGATATCATTTGCACATTATTTATCATTAGTATCCCATGACACTTAAATGTATATCATAATTGCAATTTTTATTCTACCAAATGATCTATCATTATTTTGGAGCTTATGTTCATTTTTTTTCATATTTTAGGTTATTTTACAAGAAAAGACACAACTCGGTACTACCAACAAATCTGTCAGTGCTACTGACATTTGACAAAAAAGGAATATGTTGATTTGAGAGAAAACTTATTAGTACTCATAGATGAATCGATACTATCAACATCTTAACAAGGGAGTTTTAGAGAAGAATCAATACTACCAACAGTTAGCTCGGTGGTATCGACTCGTACTGAAAATCCAACATGTTGATTCAAAGAAAATCTTGGTACTACTGACGGTGAACTTGGTGGTACCGACAACTACAATGGATCACAAAAAATCGAGGGCGTCGATACTACTGACACCCTGACAGTAGTACCTGACTTGATGTGATTAGGCCAGATTAAAGATCATTGTTAATCCCATGGTTGGGACTTAATGACACCCTAAATCACTTCTATGACTTAGGGGAAGTTTGATAGAACCTAATTATCACATCATATTTAGGTGTACGACAAAGGAGAGCGGAGGAGAGAGAAAGGAGAGGAAAAAGCAACATTCTGCATAGTATGAGCACTTCCGGTGGCCTAATTTGTAGTGGGAAGATGACAAATCACAACATTCATCAGAAGGAACCATCCATACCATCTTTCTCCAAGGGTTTTTCCTTGTTCTTAATGTTTTCATCATTCCTTTCTTCTTCTTCTTCGTAAAGAAGTTCAAATCATGCAGGGCTAATCCCCTTATTTCTTAGGACCGCATAGTAGCCTAATTTTACATTGTAATTGAAAATTATGAATTAATATCCATGTTTCTCTTAATTTCTGAACATATTTCTATGAGATCATCACGAATTATCTGTGCTTGATCACCATAGGTAGTTATTTAGACCTCTAATTGTTTTGAGAGAGGGATAAAGGGTTGGGAAACTCATCAATTTACACCTTTTATAACACACCTCAAGAGAGGGCCTACGAGTGTGAAGAGAAGAACCCAGAGATTTCAATAAAGCACGTAATTAATAACACAATTCCTATAAGAGTGGGATTGGTATTAGCTTAGGTCTTGAACTATGTTGCAAGAGTGGATAATTCTTTCTACAAGTAGGAGGGATTAATATTAATGAATTGATGTAAATTGCAATGTAAACATGGTGAAACTAAAATCTTAAGGAATTCTTCCAAATTGTGATCAGTACCAGTAATCTTAGTTTTAATTCTTGCAATGTAGTCAATAAATCAACCAAAATCACTACTACAGAAATGGCCTTTGGCGTCGGTCGTTTAACCCCATTTGGCATCGGTTTTCGACCGACGCCTATGTGGGCGCCGCTAAAGGTCGAACACTTCGGCGTCGGTTGTTTAACCGACACCTATTTTACCTATAAGCGTCGGTCGTTTAGTAGATAACCGACGCCAAAAAGGTTCGCGCCACATAAAACGGCGTCAGCTAGGGCACTTTTTGCGTCAGTTATTTACTAAGGGACTGACGCCTATATACCATGTAGCGTCGGTCGTTTAGTAGATAACCGACGCATAACGTGTGGCGCGAACACTTTTGGCGTCGGTTATATACCGAAAGACCGACGCTACATGGTATATAGGCGTCGGTCTCTTAGTAAATAACCGACACAGAAAGTGCCCTAGCTGACGCATTTCTGGGGCTGCTTTGGCCACATAAGGTGTCGGTGATCTATAAGTAACCGACGCTGTAGGTCTTTGCTGTCGGTTATCTATAAATAACCGACGCCTATTTTACATTTTTTTTAATATCAGTTTGCAGGCCTGCTGTGGCTGGTCAGCAGGATGAGAACCTACAGTTCAGTTTTCTGAACTGCAGGTTTACGACATCCATTGATATCAGCCTACAAACAGGCCGCAAACCTGCAAAAGTAATAAGGAAAATTTCACACAAGTACATACATTCAGACATCAATTCAATTCTCACATTCACACATATAGAAACATTCAAATACATGTATTAACATTCAGAAATATTCATTTACAAAGTATCATTAATTATCGCTATCAACATCCCAATTATATCTTACAGTTGCCACTGCTTGTATGGCTTTTGCCCATTCTTCTCTTACTTCATTTAATGATTCCCTCGTATATGGAGCATGTACATTTTTTAAGCGTTTGCCTATAGTGTGGTCCATTTTAAACACCTGCAAAGAGAATGATGTATATATATAAGTAATAATATAAAAATAAGATTGATATATTTCATACTAACTAATGAGACTATGTATAATACCTCATGTATGGTATCGATGTCCAATGCGGCATATTGGATAATCATCTGCATAAATCGCATCACATAGTATGCGCATGCCTAGCCATTGTCTTGTGTAGCACACTATAAATTGAAACATACAAAATAATACAACTAAGCACAATTCACATCAATAATATATACATTGGAGTCGGGAACTTACTTGTACGTTCTGCCAATTTATTGGCTGGTTCTTTTTCCTTGGGACCGTTCCTCCAGCCTTTTTGAATGCATCTAAACCCCTACATGTTAATATAACACAGTAAATTGCATAAGTAAATAGTAATGTAATAAAAGATGTTAACGGATATAAAAATGAAATATTTCTCACCAAAATAATGGCATTCTCATTACGTGTCCAATTTTAGGGTTCAATGTACTCCCCGCAGGATCTAGATAATAAACAGTGAATGTCTCGGGGACAATAACTAGTAACTCCCAATGTCTACCGCTAGAGATAAGAAGTTAACAATTAATAACTCAAAATGCAAAATAAAAATGGAATTTTCTTAAGTCCAAATTATAAATAAAGTAAACTTACTTGACATTAAATGGAGCTATTATTATCGTCTTCTTTTGCTGACCAAAAATTGTAAAAGCATCTATACAGTATTGTTGAACAGTATCGGGGTCTTTAGCTACCATACTAATCAATGATGGAATTAAAAATCCCACATGATCAAATGCAAATTGTTTGCAATGATCTTCGACTAAGTAGCTGAAAAACATATAGGTGTATGCATTAATATATAAGAAACCAGATCACCGGATCTTACACAAGGTATATGGATGTATAAACAAGATCTCACCTTATCCATGTCTCTATCATTGATGTATTCAGCCAATCATACATAAACAACTCAATAATATCTTGTATAAATAAAGAGCTATCGTATGATTGACCTGCATAATCTCCATCTAAAGAAATAATTATAGGGCAATGTATATTATGTGCCCGTAGCCAACATGCCATTCCCCTACAAGCAGGACCTAACGGGTATGTTAGGTCAGTTGGAACCCAATTGGGTAATGCGGGAAGTGGAGGTGGAGGCCTAGGTGCTCCTACTGTCTTCTTTTTAACCTGTATATATAATTTCAGATCAGTTGACATCATATATACACATTAACAGTCTAAATCAATGTAAATTTATCTTACAATTTCAGTCGTGTAGACGACATCTGCTTTGGGCCACAATATGACCCCGCCTTCTGCCTCATCAAGTGTATCAATATCTGGGTGGGCATATGGCAACGTAGCTCCCCTCCAATCGGGTAACACACGTAACGGGCTCACACGAACGTAGCCTTGTGGCATTGGAGTCCCGTGAAACCTTTCCCCAGGAAGGGACGGGTAAGCTTGCGCCTCTGCAACAACATAGTCTTGCATTCTTAAGCGGCATGGCTTCAATGCCTACAAATTTACATAAAGAATATTATACATATATACATATCATCTTGAAAACATATCATCTTGAAAAGATTAGCTACAATGTCATAAACAATACTTACAGCAGACGTGCTAGGCGATGGGTCTCCAGGATTAGTCGCAGTCTGTGCATCAGGAGAAGAGTGGGTCGCCATAGGCGTATTGGAAGCCTGAGATGCCTGCCACCGCAGCAACTCTTCCTTGACCTTCTTAGAAACTAAATCCTCAACTCTCTTATTCTCCTATACATGGATAAAAGAAACATTAACTTCTTATTAATGAATTTCTTTTTGCAGTAACATTCTAAAAAAAGAATAGGTTACCTCTTCTTGAGAAAGTCCCGCTCTGGGTTTGCGTTGGGATGGCCCAAAGAATGCTTTGATGCCAACACTAGTGCTGGCACCTCTAACACGTCCAGGATGCTCTGGGTTACCCAGAGCAACTGTCAATTCATCCCTTGTACCCTGAGGGATGAACGTGCCTTGTTGCCTCTGCTCGTGCAGCTCCCGCTAATCACCATAAACAGAAATTGGTAAGTTAACACCACAAATAATCAATATTCAAACGATTTCTCTAAGAGTTGTATTTTACCATTTTTGCATCCGCCTCAGCAGTTACAGGCTTCTTTATTTCACCCTTCTTGTTTTGCCTGCCAGCTATCCAGATATCATGGCGAGGCATGGGTGTGGCAGACTCCTGAGTAGGAGCAGACTCCTGAGCAGACTACTGAGTATCCGCAGACTCCGCCTGTAGTCTTTGGCGAACACTTGCATAGCCTTTTGGACCCATAGTGTGGTCATGCACATTCAGTGCACGCCTTGCTTTTTGTGCGTCACTGAGGGCCTAGTTAGTATGCACAATAATGATTTGGTTAGTAGCACTAAATGTTAATCTTGAATAGGTGAATACAATGTATATTAATTAAATTGAGAGTGACGCCTAATACCTTGAATTCTTCAGATTTTCTTGAAGCAACAAAATTGTCCCAATCTTCTTTGTCCAAGAAGTTCCATTGTTCAAGGGCTGACTTCTTCTTCTTATCACCCTCTTTTATGTATTCTCTGTTCAGATTTGTCCTATAATTCCTAAGCATCTTCCCAGCGCGTTGCATCACACTTTTACGATGCAACTTCTCATCCAATGCAAACAGATTCCGTAAAATAGAAATGTTATTAACTAGTATCCAAAATAGAATTGCAAATAATAGAATTTTTAATGTACAAAATAGAATTGCAAATAATAATAACTCACGCATAAATCCTTCCATATCAAGTCTTTTTTCCCTTCAGGAACTTTATGCCAATTATCATACTTAACACCGCAATGACTCCGAGTGGTACACCCAAGATAGTTTACAAAATTATTGCGGTTCACTCCAATTGGATTTTCTCCATTATCAAACTCCACCACCAATTTGGATCCACTACCACTTAGCGCTAATAACTTCTTCAACAGAGTGATGCCCCTTTTCTTGTTAACTTTTTGGTGATGCGCATCAAGTTGCTCCAGTGCTTCAGTGGGTACAGGTGCATCATCAACCTAAAATTTGACAAAAATAAACACACTAAATTAGCCCAATATAGAAATATAGGATATATGACATAACTAGAAGATAATGAATTGTATAGAAATACATGATATGTTTTTAGAACTTACATTAGTATCCTCGCCATGCTCGTCATGGACAGCATGCTCATCATGGACTTCATGCTCATCATGGACATCATGCTCATCATGGTCAGCCATCTGAAAATGTCATTAAAAAGGCAAACATTTAGCATTTGTATTAACTAGAAAAAGGCAAAAATTTAGCATTTGTATTAACTAGAAAAAGACAAACATTTAGCATTTTTATTAACTAGAAAAAGACAAACATTGTGATCTTTTTTCAATTAACAATCCTTCATTGTGATCTCCGCGCACATATAAGTCATCATTAGCTTCAATATTTTGTGGAGTGGGCAACCCAACTGAGAATGGACTGGAGTCATCATACTTATCATAGTACTCTTCTTCATCTATAGGATCTTCAATGAACTGTCTTTTACCATGAAGAACAACCGACCATTTATCATTCGCAGGATCATCGATATAGAATATTTGTTTCGCCTGTGATGCCAATATGAATGGTTCACCCTTCTCGCCAATCTTTTCAAAGTTCACCAAAGTGAAACCCAATTCATCCACTATAACTCCTTTGGTGTTATCAACCCAATTACATTTAAAGAGCGGAATTTTGAAATCTATGTAGTCAAACTCCCAAATGTCCTCAATGACACCGTAATATGACATTTTAGCTTCACATGGACTCTTATCCTTTGCACTTGCAAAGTACATAGTCGACGCTTGAAGAGTGACCCCACTATTTTGGACGACACTCTTATCATCTTGGCGCTTTGTGTAATATGTGAATCCATTAATGTCAAACCCTTCATAAGACATAACATTCAGTTTTGGTTTAAAGGCGAGGCATTTGATAGTTTCTGTAATATCATTTGGTGTTTGAGATAGTTGATGTAAGACTTTATCTTCAAACCACTTAGTAAAAGTCTTATTATGCTCTCTAGCAAGCCACATTGAACTTGCTCGAGGATGTTGTCTCTTTATGAAATTGGTATGTTCCTCGATATAAACACTCACTTCGTCCATATTGTGTAAAATATACAAGTGAGCTTGTTCCAACTGCTCACGGATGATTACTTTCACCCGTGATCCCAAAATTCCTTTGCCCTCCTCAATATTCTTGTCATTATCAGGAGTGTCATTACCACTGAGAAAATCATTGCAAAAATCCATAACCTCTCTCGCCACATAACCTTCAATAATACTCCCTTCAGGCCGATAACGGTTTCGAACATCACCTTTAAAAACGCTCATGTATCGTTCAAAGGGATACCTCCAATGCAAGAAAACTGGTCCCAACATTTTCACTTCCCTAGTCAAGTGGACAACAAGATGTACCATGATATCAAAGAACGAAGGAGGGAAATACATCTCAAGCTGACATAGGGTAACAACCACTTCTCTTTGCAAATTATCGAGAGTATCAGGGTCAATAACTTTGCTGCATAGACTGTTGAAAAAGAAACAAAGTCTGGTAATTGTAAACCTTACATGCTTCGGCAATATAGATCGAATTGCCACGGGCAATATTTGTTGCATTAGAGTGTGACAATCATGAGATTTAAGACCTATCAACTTCAGATCTTTCATTGATACCAATCTACGGATGTTGGATGAGTAACCATGTGGCACCTTAACATTTACCAAGCATTCACAAAAAGTTTTCTTCTCCTTTCTAGACAACGTGTAACAAGCGGGAGGTAAGTATGTTCTTTTATTACCCATTTCACGTAATTCTGTTAATTCTGACCTTATTCCCATTTCACGTAGGTCCAGTCTGGATTTTATCCCATCTTTAGTCTTACCTGGTATATTTAATAGAGTACCAATGATGCTATCCCAGACATTTTTCTCAACGTGCATTACATCGATACAATGTCTGACTGTCAAAGAACTCCAATAAGGAAGATCCCAAAATATTGACTTCTTCTTGAATGAAGAATTGTCACTCCGTGTGGCCATACTACATTGTGATTTCTTACCAAATTCATTGACAATGTCTTTTACTCTTTCATAAACAACATCCCCTGGTATAGGTTTAGGTGCACTTCGTTCATCATTCCATCCATTGAATGCTTTGTGCTTCCTACGATACGGATGGAATTTTGAAAGAAACCTTCGATGACCAAGATATACAGTCTTGCCGCCATGTTTTAGTCTTATTGAATCAGTGTTTTCTTCACATATAGGACACGCTTTAGCTCCTTTGACACTATATCCAGACAAATTCCCATATGCTGGAAAGTCATTAATAGTGCAAAACAACATAGCGTGCAAACGAAATGTCTCTCTTGCTGATCTTTAAGTCATCAATCAAAGGTTCAAGATAAACATCGATATCATTTCCGGGTTGTTTAGGGCCCGATATCAACAATGACAACATAACATACTTATTTTTCATACACATCCAGGGAGGAAGATTGTATATAACAAGCATGACTGGCCAAGTGCTATGTTGGCTGCTCAATGTCCCGTACGGATTCATCCCATCTGTACAAAGCCCAAGTCTTAGATTCCTATCTTCTTCACCAAATTTAGGGTACAATAGATCAATCTTCTTCCACTGTGGGGAATCAGACGCATGTCGTAGGATCCCATCATTATTTTTCTTAACATCTGCATGCCACCTCAAATTCTTTGCATCTTTCGGATTTGCAAACAAGCGTTGAAACCGTGATATTATAGGTAGATACCACAACACCTTGGCAGGAGAACCAGTTTTGGACTCCCCCGAAGTCGTCAATTTATACCGTGACGCACCACATTTTGGACAATCTTTCAAATCTACATAGTCCTTTTGAAATAATACACAATCATTCGGGCATGCGTGTATCTTCTTGGCCTCCATTCCCATTGGGCACAACATTTTCTTTACCTGGTATGTTGAGATTGGAAGCTCGTTTCCTTCAGGAAGCATTTCTTTCAACAAAGTCAACAATGAAGTGAAGCTTTTGTCGCTCCATCTATTGTTAGCTTTCAACTTATACAATCTCAACACAGCGCTAAGCTTCGTAAACTTAGCACAACCTGTGTATAACGGTATCTCAGCATCATGCACAATTTTTGTAAAGATAGGAGGTGGATCGGTGTGCTCTACCCTACAACTATCCAGCATCGCATCAACGATGTCTGCTGGAACTGGTTCGTTCACATTTACGTCATCAGAGGCAATTTCTTCTTCCACCCAAGCACTGCTATCGACATCTACTGGTTTCGATTTTGAGATCTCTCCATGCCAGTGCCATTCTGTATAGCCTTGTACAATCCCGTTGCACATGACATGACTTTTGATTTCCTCACCAGTGTTGACTTTCAAGTTGTTACTGCAATGCCTACATGGACAGTAGAACCTATCTGTAGGTTTTTTCCTATGTTCCTCGGCAAATCTAATAAACTGATCAAGACCAGATATAAACTCTGGGGTGCAACGATTACGAATGGACATCCATGATCTATCCATTCTATGATCAGAGAAAACAAGTATATATTAGGAAACAAGTATATATTAGGAAAAGATTAGGGTATACACTTACATCCTAAGCGTATAATGTGATGTCATTCTTATATATAATAAATGTGTACCACCTATCCCATCCTTGAACACCTAATCTCACTAGTAAGTGTATAATGTGTATTTGGTTTTCAAGAAAATTTCGGCAGCATTTCCCCGCTGTTCTCTAAGTACATATGTACTTAGAGAACAAACGGGGAAATGCTACCGAAATTTTCTCGAAAACCCAATACACATTATACACTTACATCCTAAGTGAGATTAGGTGTTCAATAACAGTCCCAAACCGGGGACTATCCAAGATTTACTCCTAATGAGTCAATCTTGGATGGGTTTCTAGGCCAACAAATACATTTGATGTCATTCTTATATATAATAAATGTGTACCACCTATCCCATCCTTGAACACCTAATCTCACTAGTAAGTGTATAATGTGTATTTGGTTTTCAAGAAAATTTCGGCAGCATTTCCCCGCTGTTCTCTAAGTACATATGTACTTAGAGAACAAACGGGGAAATGCTACTGAAATTTTCTCGAAAACCCAATACACATTATACACTTACATCCTAAGTGAGATTAGGTGTTCAAGAACAGTCCCAAACCGGGGACTATCCAAGATTTACTCCTAATGAGTCAATCTTGGATGGGTTTCTAGGCCAACAAATACATTTGATGTCATTCTTATATATAATAAATGTGTACCACCTATCCCATCCTTGAACACCTAATCTCACTAGTAAGTGTATAATGTGTATTTGGTTTTCAAGAAAATTTTGGCAGCATTTCCCCGATGTTCTCTAAGTACATATGTACTTAGAGAACAAACGGGGAAATGCTATCAAAATTTTCTCGAAAACCCAATACACATTATACACTTACATCCTAAGTGAGATTAGGTGTTCAAGAACAGTCCCAAACCGGGGACTATCCAAGATTTACTCCTAATGAGTAAATCTTGGACGGGTTTCTAGGCCAACAAACACAATAATAGATATGACAAATATATGCAAGCAAAAGATTTGTTCATATATGCAAGCACAAATGTATGACAAATATATGCACAAATTAGAAGTTCATAACCCTCATAACCCCCATCTTAGGATGATGAAGGTCCATCTTTGCAGTCCTTGGCTACCATATGAGCCAATGAACAAGGAAGTTGGTCGTTTGTCCCAGGATTAACATTGTGAAATTTGAGTTGAAGAACATGAACAAATTTGAGTTGAAGGTCCATCTTTGAGGTCGGTCATCTAGGTTCACCCACAACACAACTTATCAGAAGAACATGAACAACTTTCAGGGCAAGGTCAAAGCAAAAATCAGAATTAGAATCAGAACCAAATCCAAATCTACTAGGATTTATTGTACAAACCGTTCTCCTTTGAAAAATTACAAGCAAATATAAATGACAAAATGAACCAAATTGCAATAAAAAACAACAACATGTTGAATATGATTGAAGCAAAAATGAGCTGTGTAACTAGGTATAAAAACTCATAACCAAATGATTGACCAACAACTCATAAACCAATCTGACCTTATAAAGAACACACATTGAAGGATCCTATAACAGAGTAAAATCGAACCTGTAAGTAGCGAGCTCGTGGAGGAAGAAGAGGAGTAGCTCTGTCGGTAGCGAGCTCCGTTAAGGAAGAAGAGCAGTGGAGGCGGCGACGTTGAGCAGTGGAGGCAGCGGTGTAGGCAGTGGAGGTGGCAGCGGCGTAGGGCAGTGGCAGCAGCGGCGGAGACGCGGGGGTCGTCAGGCAGAGATGCGGCGGCGGAGAGGCAGTTCTCCGGCAGCAGCGTTGAGCAGTGGCAGTAGTGGCAGAGACGTCGGCGGAGAGCAGCGGCGGAGAGCAGCGGCGGAGAGCGAGCGGCAGAGAGCAGCAGCTGGAGTCGTCGGGCAGAGAGCGAGCGGTGAGCAGCAGGATGAAACAGGAAGAAAGGGGGAAGAGTCGGGTGATCGGGTCTATTAATTTGGTAATCAGCATCGGTTATTTAGAAAACCGACGCCTATAACGCTTTAGCGTCGGTTGTCTGTAAAAAACCGACGCCCGTTCAGAAAACCTTTACCCTAATTTTTTTGGCGGGAACCATAATCAGCATCGATTATCTGGCACAACCGACGCTGAAAGTGGGACATTTTCGCGCAAATTTTCATTTTAAATAGGCGTCGGTGAATACCTATAAAACCGACGCTAAAGATGACCTAAAATGTTTTTGCTCGAAATTTGGATTTCGCGGGTGATTTTAGGCGTCGGTTTTTTATAAACAGCCGACGCTGAATATAAAGCGGTACCCGTGTCTGGCTGGTCTTCAAATATAGATGTCGGTTTGTATAAATAACCGACGTCTAATAGTATAGGCGTTGGTTTCCGTAAACAACCGAAGCCCAGAAAAGCGACACTGAATGCTATTTCTGTAGTAGTGAATACTCTTTTTCTCAGGCCTATCTGATTAGGTCATTGTTAGTAGTAGTTTGTGGGTACAAATTTTCCTCGTGTTTGATATCAGGGCCTCTTTAGGCCAATATTACATCGACGACATGTAGTTTACACACATCAATCACCCCTTATGATCCTCTAATATTTGGAAAGAATTGAGTTATGTTTAAGATGCGAGTTTTGGTTTTGTACCAACATGGTTGCTAGTTGGACCTCATGTTGTTGCAAGTGGGCCTTAACCAAAATTTGATTAAGGCACCTCTAAGACCCTAATCCTTGCTTAAGCCTATTCTCATTATGTTTACCTTAATTCATATTAAATAGAACTTAATATGATTGATCATTATAAGATAACCCTCAAATCATGATACATAAAGAATATGTTTTCTTTATCTAGTAATATAGATGTGATATCAAAGTTGAAACATCATATGTTCATGTATATGATCATGTTTGGTTTGTTTCTCCTAAAATATGGGTTCATAAACTTGGTCTTGTTTTAGGGTTTGGTGGGCCTTGAACTAGTCTGGATTCACATGCATATGCATCAGATTGTTGAGACCTTGGTCCTGAACCTTGTCAGATATATGTGAACTAAGACCTATTCTAGTATATGTTTTACTGGCTTAGTTTTGTAAGTGTAGTTGAAGAGGTTTTGGCTGAGTGATAGGCAATCTAGCTAGTTCATGAGTCACATTTTAGAGGATTTGAGGGATGGATGTATGGGAATCAGGTTGTCTTCATGTGAACTCAAGCTAGGATTTTGATCAAGGAGAAAAAAAGCTTGGTTTGTGAGTGAGAAGTGGGTTGGTGTGATGTGTAATAGGCTTTCTAGGTTTGGTTGTGAATTGGTCGCACTCAGGTGAAACTAGGGTGGATTTCAATGGATTTGTGATGAGTGAAAATTCATCACTTTATTTGTACATTTTTTTAATATAATTAACCATAAATTGTTGGTTATATGATAGTTTTAGCATAAATTATCTTAGTTTATCTCTTCTTGCTTAAATTGGAGTTTTTACTTGATTTTCATGGGTTTTGTAGGAAAATATTCACACTACTTCAAGGATCCAAAAGACCCAAGACTTAGAGGCTTCATATTCCAATGTCAGTCTCCCAGTTCACCATTTCATCTTCCCAACCGATCAATTCAGTAGCACAAGAAAACACCTTTCCTAAAACTCCAACGGATCGCCTCATTCTATGAGCCAATCGCTTGCCCAAGGTGCCACATTCCAGGAATTAATTGGCAATTTCATTGTGCTGATCCACAAACTTGACCTTCCAAGCAAATGTCTGAATCGAACTATTCATTCAGTAAGCCTATCATCTTAGAAGTCGAAGTAGGCGTTCCAAGTTCAAATTAGCTGACTGACTTCATTAATGACCAAAGACTTTGTCAAAATGGTGCCACCACCCCATTTCTAGGGCTTTGATTCGCTTCCCTGGGCCTATGCCTCCCCAGATATGAACCAAGTGGTCCAAAATGTAAATGAATTAGTTCACAGTTAGGGATCAACCTTCTTTAGCAGCCACCAACATGTTATTTTTGTTTCCCTCCTTAGGGTTTCTACCCCTCCTTCCCCTATAAAAGGAGGGGGGACTCCAAATCAAAAGGGCATCCCATGTTATCTAGTTTTCTTCTTGTGTTATTTACATTATGTCCCAGTAATTCCCCTTATAAGGCATGGAGACTAGCCCCATGCCCTGTTTTATTTGATGTAATCGACTCATAGCCTATTATTATTTGATGTAATCAACTCCTAGTTTCAACTAAAGAATGTTTTCCTTCTGTTTATGCTTTGATCGTTGGATGAATTGATATATTCTTTTGGGGTGATATGATCATGGATCCTGACAAGAATGAACCCATAGTCCCTTAATTGCAATTATTATCTTTTTATCTTTTTATCTCATACTTGTTTTTCTGATAGAATGATTATATTCTTTTGAGGGTGTCGAGATCTCAAGTGCTCATAAGAAGGAATTTATAATCATTTGACGTGATCATCTATTCTACCTATTGACTTGTTGGTTATAGCCCATGGTGATGTGATCACCTGATCCATGGGTTTGAACGTCAGATAGGAATCATATATATGTTGATGAGATCTCAAACAATTTTGTGTTGGATGGTTGGATGAGGATTTGCGAACACCAGGATGAAGAGGTTTATGAGAAATCCGGCCTTTGTGAGATTGTGCTCCATAAGGACACAATCCACATGGTCCCAATTTGATTTTTGAGATCTAGGAGTTGATTTGTTGATTAAGAGCATGGCTCTTGGTGGTGATTCCTCAGACCCTCCATTCTTCTATTATTTGATCTTGATTGGTTTAAATCATGTGCTTTCTATTCTGTTCTTAGCATTAACCAAACTCTCACAACTGTATTTTCCTTCATTGTTCTCATGATTGGTTTTTAGATTTTGACCATTTTCTCATCGCCGTCCTTTAGATCTATACCTTACTATACTAAAGTTGACTTGGTGCTTGAATCATGTTGATAATGTGATTAGAAGGCTAAATCTAGGATCTTTCCTAGTGATTGGAGCGCAACAACACACATCAATTTGGCATCATTATCGGGGACAACAAGTGTTGTTTTTCGAAACTAACCATTTAGTTACAATTTTTCTTGTTTTCATAATTTAGTTTGGTTTTATAATTTTTAGTTTGTTCCATAATTATAGCTTGTTTATAATTTTTAAATTTTGTTCTATAGTTTTGTTCCTTCTCCCTAGTTCATTTTACTTCATAATTTTAGTTATTTTATAAATTTTAGTCCTCTCATAATATCTTGCTTATTTCCATAATTTAGTCTTGTTCCATAATTTCATTCTTAGATTTTTGTAATTTTTTATGCCCACCGAGACCCATTTTGGTAGTGTATCCCCTCCTTCTACTGAGTTTCCATTATGATAGTACTACTTCCCTCATTTATTTTTGTAATTTTCTTCTTGAAATATCTCGCCTCTTGTTCTTCTAACCCTTCTCAATGCATCAATAGTGTATACGACTCCCTTGAGGAGTTGCCAACACTCCTTTCTCTTACAATCTTGGATCGATATGACCTTCCACCATCTAAATTGATCCCATCAATCCAGGTTGGATCATGAAGAAGAGATATAAAGGTGGATATAGAAGGCTCTAACCATAAAGAGAGTGGCAAGCCATCTCTCAACAAGAAGCCAAGCACAAAAACAACTTAAGAATTTTTAGTTCCTAAGAACACTGACTGACATCATGTTGTTCCTTCTAAAATCACTGCTCTACAATCTGAGGTCCATACGGATTGGATCAACCTCCTCCAAGGCAAACCATTTGTGGGAAGAATAGGTGAAAGTAGCCAAGGCCACCTTTGCCAATTCCTTGACTTATGTGCCTTGCATAAACTATCAAGAATTACTGATGACAATTTTAGAGTTCGATTGTACAAATACTCTCTCACTGACCAAGCCAAGAGTTGGTACAACTCTCTAGAAGGAAACCCCATCACCATGTGGTAAGCTCTCCAAGTTAAATTTCATGACCAGTACTACCCCCTGTTCATAACTTATACCATCAGGGGACAAATCACCAAATTCACCATGGTTCCTGGTGAGATCCTGAGAGAAGCTTGGGAGAGATTCAAGGAACTCCTCCATCTATGTCCATACCACAATATATAAAAAGATCAATTCATTGAGATTTTCTATTGTGATGTAGATAATTACACCAAAGATTTTCTAGACTCATCCTCTGGGGGGACTTTATGTTCCAAAATATCAAGAATGCTTGGGAGGTTGTCTAGAGAAGTGTCAAAACCCATGCCAGATCTAATAGAGGAGGAGTCCTCAAGGTGGCAAAAGCCAAAGACAAGTCTGAGATAAAGCCTATTGCAGAGCGTCTCAAAAATATCACCTTGAAACAAGACCATTTAGAATCCTATTTCAAGGCATATGAAAGAGTACTACCTCAATAACAATTTGAGGATGTGAATTCTAATTACAACATCCCTAATCAAGTTGGCAGTCCACAAACTAGAAGTCGTCCCGTCTACCAATAGAACAGTAAAAAAAACTCAAAAATTAAGGAAACTATAGGAAGCAACAATTCCAGAATATCCATCAAGATCCCCCAGCTTATGATAAGAAAAAGGATTACTCCCATAGAAAGAAGCATTCAGGATATGATGGCCAGTCAGCAAGCAATGTGTGACAACCAAAAAAAGATGTTCGACAACCAACAAGCTCATAAACAAATCACTCGACTCCCAGATTGATATGTTGACCACAACTCTGCGTACTCCCCCAGGAGCTCCCATCTGGAAGCCCAAACAAAAACCCAAGCACATGGAGCAACTCAAGGTTGTAACCACTCGATCTGACCCTTACCACTCCAAATAGGGCAGTTCCTCCTCCCATAATTTCTGATTAAGGGGGTGGTGATGAAGTAGTTATCCCAGATCAACTTGTGTTATCCACCCATAAGAAGACATTCCTATTTATAAGCCACATTTACCCTTTATTGGATGGCTAAAGAAGACTTGGTTGGACTCGAGGTGCAACAAGTTCAAATTTACTATGAAGAAGTTATGCATCGATATCCCGCTCTTAGATGCCATGATAGAAATGCCCGAGTGGACAAATTTATTCAAAGCTTTGTTGAACGATAAGTAAATTACTGAAGAATCTGAAATGGTGAAGCTAGCTAGGACCACGTTGGACATCTTCCAAAGTAATATGTCATGCAAATGAAAAGACCCAGCATCCTTTGGGATTACATGCACCACTGGCAATTCTACCATCCGATTAGGATTAGTTGATTTTAGAGCCTCCATCCCTTTGAGCATGTGTAGGAAACTCAGTCTCACTAATGCATGACCCACCCATATGAGCATTCAATTGGTAGACTCTTCCATCACCAAGCCACTTGGCACTATTGATGATGTGCCAATTAAGCTCAGAAAATTCTACATCCCATGTGACTTTGTGGTGCTATATATAAAGGAAGATCGACGCTACACCCTTATATTTGGAAGGTCATTCCTTGTCACTGCCAGGGTATTGATTGACGTCAAGCCATGACTTCTCACCCTATGAGTGGGAACCGCATCAACTTCCAAGCCTCCAGAGGTAGCACAAAGTCAACCAGAGAAGAAGAAGTATAAATCCTCGACTGCATAGACTAGTTCAACCAGATGTAGCAACACTTCCTCAACTCTGAGATCCCACCAATGACTAAATCTCAAATTTCTCTAGAGGACAATCAATTCACAAAATAGATTGAAGCTACACCAACCATTCCCTTGATGGTGGAGATACCTCTCTCTCTCTCCTATACCCACTCTTGTGACAACCAATATCTTTGCTTACGAGCTACCCCTCCCACCACCTCTCCCCTTCCCTCATGCCACACCTCAATCTACCCCCATTTTTCTTCCCCCCTCCCCTCTCGAATCAGCAATCTATGATATCCACCAGGGCCCTTGGAACCATGAAGAGACACTAAAGTTCAATGATGAAGTCTCCATTTGTCATCCTTCCAACCCATTCCTCATTGACATTAGTGACCAATATGGTGGGTTGACCATGCATCCGCACTTGGATCTAAACTCTACTCCTAATAATTATTTTTATGCAAATGAGATACCTCATAACTATTACTTATCATATATCAAACCATGGGAACCTATCTATTCTGATTCCAATTATTATACTTGGTACACAAATGTGCGCTAAGACATCCAGGACACATTCCAAGGAGCTTAGCAAAATATGGTAGAATGGTTGCAAGGGAAGCAGTCGGGTCAATATAACACATTCATTCAAACCCTAGACTCTGTCCCCTTAGGAGATACCATTATTGGGAGGAAACCCAGTGATTTTCTTCCCTCCATTGTGGATTTAATTTTTGCTCAGGATGAGAAAATTTTTAAGTTTGGCATGGAGGAGGGTGGTACATACTCATTCCCACCCACCCTATCTTAAATTTCTTACAATTTCCATTATGTTATGTAGTTTAGATTTAAGTTTTTCAAAAAAAATCCCTTAGTTTTGGCCTTTATCTAGTATTCCAAGCCTTTATATAGTTGGTCATGATGAGATGCATGTTTATCAATATACCCCTTGAATGATGCAACTTCTTTTGTAACATAATTTATAGACCTTCAATTGATAGAAATTATCATGTGACCTAGGATCTCAATTAACACAATTGCTCACAAAAGATGGCAAGCCGTAGAGGACCGATAGGATTAAAAAACAATTCTCCCTTATCTAGAGTTGTAGACTGACTTGAAGAAATTCTTGATTTGTATAACTCAAAAAGTAATTGATCCAATGTATGATACTCCCAATTTTCTTAAATTCACAAAAATGATTTGCACAATGAACAATCCTCTTTCTACACTTCTTCCATAACCTTCTTATCCCTTCATCTACAAATAAAAATAAAAATAAAAAGCCAATGTGCCAAAATCCAACTTCATGGTGGCACCCCCTTTTTCCTCCCTTTTTCACTTCTTCCATACCCTTTGTATATGTAATAGGGGTGTACCATCAAGAAAAGATGCCAAAAGAGCACACCAAAACATGCAGTCAATATAACTGCAAACAAAGAAATAAAAGGCATCAAGTCAAATAGAGGAGAGGACACTTCCTTCCACACCTCCTTCATTCCTCTTTCATACCTAGGGGAATCTACATAACCCCATCCAATTCATGAGCCTTGTTATTGTTCAATGACTCATAAGAATATGTGGGAGTACCGAATGCAAAGGAAATATGAAATCTATTTATTGTAGGTCTTGAAAGGGAACAAAGTTGTGAAATAATCTTAAAGTGGGGGATATGAAAATTGTTTTTTTGTGAATCTAGGAAGTTAAGGTTGTTTGACCCTAAAAGGTTGGAAGGACTTTACTGGTGTAATGCAAGTGAGGATTACATGCTGACAATATTATGTGGCAATGTTTAAAATTCAATTTTGTTTGAGGACAAGAAAAGCTTTAAGTTCGGGGTATTTTGATGAGTGCAAACTCATCACCTTTATTTGTACATTTTTCATCTCTAATTAACAATAAATTGTTGGCTATTTGATAGTTTTAGCATAAATTATCTTAGTTTAGCTCTTCTTCCTTAAATTGAAGTTCTTACTTGATTTTCATGGGTTTTATAGGAAACTATTCACATTACTTCAAGGACCTAAAAGACCTAAGAATCAGAGGCTTCATATTCCAATTTCAGCCTCCTAGTTGACCGTTTCATCTTCCCAACCGGTTGAATCAATAGCATAAGAAAATGCCTTCCCCAGAACTCTGATCAATTGTCTCATTCCATGAGCCCATCGATTCACACACCCAAGGCACCACATTCCATAACTTAATCGACCATTTCATAATGTCAATCCACAAACTTGACCTTCCAAGCTAGTGTCTGAACTGAGCAGTTCATTCAGTGAACCTATCATCTCAGAACCAAAGTAGGCATTCCAAGTTCAAAATAGGAAAATCATTTCACTAAAGACCATATACTTGGTCAAAATGGAACCGCCACCCCATTTCTAGGTCTTTGACTGGCTTTCTTAGGATGGTGCTTCTCCAGATCCTAACTGAGAAGTTCAGACTATGATCTGACCGATTCACAACATGTGATCAACCATCTTCAACAGCCACCGACCAATTCTTTTTGTTTCCCTACTTAGGGTTTCCACCCCTCCTTCCCCTATAAAAGGAGGAGGGACTCCAAAGAAAAAGTGTACCCATTTTTATCTAGTTTTTTATTCTGTTATTTACATTATGTTTGAGTAATTTCCCTTTTGGGGAATGGGGGCTAGCCCCATAGCATGTTATTATTCGATGTAATCGACTGCTAGTTTTCAATAAAAGATTTGTTTCTACATTAATCGGTGGATGAATTGATATATTGTTGTGGAGTGATATGATTGTAGATCCCCACAAGAATGAACCCATAATCCCTTACTTGTGATTGTTATCTTTTTATCTTTTGATCCCATACTTATTTTTCTAATAGAATGATTATATTCTTTTGGGGGTGTCGATCTATTGTACCCTCGTAAGAACGAATCCATAATATTTTGACGCCATTATCTGATTTAGATTATGATCTATTCTACTTGTTGATTATATACCTTGGTGAAGCGATCGCCTGATCCATGAGTTTGAACATTGGATAGGAATCACATGTATCTTGATGAGATCTCAAAAAGTTATGTGTTGGATGGTTGGATGAGGATACATAAACATCAGGATCAACATGTTTGCATGAAGTATGGCCCTTATGAGATTGAGCTCTGTAAAGACACAATCCACATGGTCCTAATTTGATTATTGAGATCTAGGAGTTGGTTTGTTGAATAATAGCATGGCTTTTGGTGATTATCCCTCATACCCCCAATTATTTTATGATTTGATCTTGTTTAGTTTAAATCATGCACTTTCCATTTAGCTCTTAGCATTAACCAAACTCTCATGACCAGAACTTTCCTTGTTCTCATGATCAATTTTTGGATTTCTACCATTTTCTCATTGTTCTCCTTTGGATCGATACCTTACTAAACTAAAGTTGACTTGATGCTTGCATAGATTTGACAACTTGGTTAGAAGGTTAAACTCTAGGATTTTTCTTGGTGATTGGTACACAATGGCACACATCAATTTGGTTTTGGGTTGGTGCTTGCCAACCTGGGTTGGGTTGCATGCACCGGGGTGACATCAAGTAGTAGAAAGTATGTAGGTTGTTGGACTATATTTTTTAGGATGGCTTGAACCCCAATTCCTATAAATAGATAACCCCAATCTTCCTATAGACCATTTTTACTCTTTTTTGAAGTTGATTTACTATTAGAATGAGAAGAGATCACATTCACAAGGATAAATCTTGAGATGGACCTTATTGGATGGGTGTTTTCACTTCGATCTCAAAGATCTAAGCTATGGAGCTTCTTCCCCAAGTTAGCTCATCGCATTTTCATGTAAGATCCATGTATTTTCTCACCTTTACCTTGTTGTCTTCTCTCTTTTTAGCTTCCTTGTCTGTCATTTAAAAAAACATGCTGGACTCACCTTACCTTACAAATTGTATTCTTCCTACCTTCTTTGGCCTAGATCAAGCTAGATATTACTAGGAGGGATGGTTAATATGAGTTGTTCAAAATTTATGGCGGGATATTCAAACAATGGAGTGGCAATGAGAGAGGCAATAAGAGAGGCCATTCACAGATAAATATTTCAACCTCCTCCAATTCATCCTCTACATCCTACCTGATTGAAGCCTCTGGACTCTGGAAAGTAGGAACCTGATCTAGCAGTTTACCCCCTCTCAAGGAAATGGATAGATATGTTCAACACTCAGTAGAATGTAGAGATCACAATGCTCAAGTTCTTGCCCCCGAAAATCATTGATGGTGAATTGATCTATAAGAGAGCCAAATTTGTTGAGGTAGCAAAGTAGTGGGAAAATACGACATCTAGATACATAGTCAGAATGAAGCCCCATTGTTTGACATTCGTACGCCACTTTGAGGTAGTCTAGAAACCCAAAGCTATGATTGAAGTTATCCCTCATAATAAGAATTTCATTGTGGTTAAATTTGAGAATCATGATGGCATGAAGATGGTGGTCAAAGGAGGGCCTTGGTCTGTAAGAGGTCAACCTCTAATCATCAAGAAGTGAGAATCAGGTGATCCGCTTTAGAAGGAAAGGCTAACAAAAATTCCTATGTGGGTTATATTTCCTGGTCATCCATTGGAGTTCTAGATGATTATTTGTTCAGGATTTTGGGTTAGCTACATTGGTAAGACTATTTGTACTGACTATGCACAAAGGCCATGCAGAGGCTGGATTATGCCTGTATACATATCCTAATATTGGTGATGCTAATCTACCTAAGGAAATTATTATGATGAGTGATTGTGGTGATACAAATATTATACATGTTCACTATGAATGGGTCTAGGAATTATGCAAGATTTTTGGTTGTTTTGATCATGAACTAGATATATGTAAAATTTCTATATCTATGTCAAAAAACAAGAAGAAATCTATGCATGTAAGAAGAACTAATGTTATTGCTGATATCTCAGGGCCAAGTAGACATGTTGTTGTTTCTATTGTTTTGTCTTCTTTTAATATGGCACCAAAATAGGGCAGTATTCTATCTTCATGTATGAATAAGGGTGATGATCAAGTGCACTTATCTACAATGCTTGAGTGTGAGGCTTGAAAAGTCACTCCATGCACATCAAAGATCATCAGTTCTATGGAAAATTATATGATTAACACATATGATTTGAGGTTAGAAAGGAGAAACAAATTTGGTAATAGATATGGGAGCCATACCATCTCTTCTCGGGTCATGAGAAAAATTATAGAAAACATGGAGTTCATTTTCTCAATATGTAATTGAAGTGTCCCATCTCAAATGCAACATATCATGTATTAGATACTTCTAGTGATTATGCCTCATGATGATGAGGGTTTCAATCATAAAGATACAAGAATAGATCCTCCCCTCCTAAGTTGTACTCAAAAACCAATATGTATGCTAAAAGGAAAACCCCAAACATGGATAAGGTGGTAAATAACGTGTTTGAAAATGTAAGTGAAATTAGAGTGGGTGATTTCACTAAAATTGGGACTGGCAGGGTACCATTCTTTTCCCCTCAAAATGGGTAACAACTTGGGGATTTTCTCCTAGAATGTACGAGGGTTGAGTAGGATAGGATACTCAGAGAGTGTCATAGGTAGTCTTGTGAATACGAGATGTACCATTAATATCATAGTCGAATAAAAAATTAGATACAAAAGATGGCTAAAGGTCCAAACAAATTTTGATTGGAGAAGAAGTCGACTTCCAATTACACTTCACATCCTCTTGGTAGGGAGATTGCTCATTGGGAACATGATATAGTTAACATTACTAAAATTAAAAGAGTGATAAATTCATTGACTACTTGGTTTCATGCAATGATATTACATTTTTCATTAGTTCTATCTATGTCCAGAATGAAGAAAAAAGAAGAAGATTGTTATGGGAAGACCTCAGGAGAATTTGTCCTAGAAGTGATGATGCATGGATTATCACTAGGGAATTCAATGCTATCTGATATTGTGAGGAAAGAAAGGGAAATGGTTCTTACTGTTTTTATTCCATGAGACATTTTAATGATGTTATATCTGATTTGAGTTTAAATGAGCTTGATATGAATGGTCCTTTATATACATGGGATAACAGACAAAAATGTGAATATAATATACTTTCTAAAATAGAAAGGTGCTTTTATAATATGGAGTTTTAGCTATTTTTAAGGAGGTTAAGGGTGAATTTGTCAACACTATATTTATCTATCACATAAAAATTCTGATAAACTTCGGCAACAATGCAAAGAAGAAGAGAGGTTACTTCAAGTTTATCAATGCATGGATTAAACATGACGATTTCCTAAAAAATTGTAGAAGATGCTTAAAAAGTTGAAGTCAAAGGCAATACGGTGTACAAATTCATCATAAAACTTAATTTTTTTAAATATAAACTATTATTGTGGAATAAATAAAAAGTTGTAAATCTAGTGATAATGCCAAGATTTCATAGCATGAGGCTACTGAAGCACCAAAAAGTTTGATAATGGTCTTGATAATTTGTGGTTCAGTGAAATTGCTGATGAGAAAAGACTGAAGACTGTTTTTGATGATAAATTTAATGGATCATATGCCAAGTAAATTTCAAGGGTCAATTGGTAAAGCTTGGAGATAGAAACACTGGCTTTTTCTATAGTTTTATCAAGGTCAATGCTAATCATAACAATATAATGGCTTGTATGATCAAGAATAAGATGGATTATGATGAAAATGTTATCAATCATGATGTCTTTTCTTACTATGAAAATCTCTTCAACTAGTATAGAGTATGATGAAAATGTTACCAAGAATCATGTTTTCTCTTACTATGACAATCACTTCATCCAGTATAGGAATAGTGAGGGGAGAAGTAGTGAATGGAACTCTAAATGGAATATTCCTACTCTTAATGAGAATCAAATTCAAAACATGTGTGTCCTAGTTAAGTAAATATGAGATTGAGAGGGTTATTAATGAAGTTATGGGGATAAAACCCCAAGCCCCGATGGCTTTAATGGCCACTTATTTAAGTCTACTTGGAAAGTTATCAGTCTGGATGTTGCTGCTGCCATACAAAAAAATTTAAAAGTGGGAAGGTGATCAAAGAGTTAGATAAATAGTATATTGGCTTTATCCACAAAGTTAAAGATGCTATTCATATAAAATATAGGAGGTTGATATCCCTTTGTAATTTTTTGTACAAAACAAAAACAAAAGTCATTGCAAATAGATTACAACCTATACTCAATGAGCTTATAAGAAAAAATCAAGTTGCTTTCATAAAGGGGAGGAAGATCTCTCATGCTTTACTATTGACAAATGAACCGATTATCGACTTCAAAAACAATGCTCTCATACAAAAATGTGTGTCAAAGATGACCTTGTAAAGGCCTATGATGCTATTAAGTGGGTGTTCATGTTGAATATTCTTATTGAAATGATAGTTTCAAGGCATTGGATAGATTGGCTCAAACAATTATGAATACTATTAGTTTTAAGTTATGGTAAATGGGAAACCCTATGAGACCATTTATCCCTCATATGATATACGACAAGGGGACCCCATAACCCTATATCTATTTGTGTTAGCCATGGAGGGATTTAGGGTCAGTATGAATCATGCAGTGAGTGAAGTCTAATTACACCTCTTAAGAACCCTTCTATGCATATTTCTCATCTTCTGTTTGTTGATGACATGATGATTTTTATTAAAGATAGTGATAGTAATGCTCACGCAATCAAAAGCATTGTTGAAAAAATTGGTAGGATCTTTGGTTTGGTGGTCAACCTGGCTAAGAGCCATGTCTTTTCAGTAATGATGCTAATAAGGAAGTGATTTCTAGTATAATAGATGTACTTACCAGTGTTTTCCCTATGATATACTTAGGGATCTCCCTTTTCTATGGAAAATTGAGCAAAACTCAGTGCATCCCCCTGATTGATAAAATAAAAATCAAGCTAGAAGGTTGGAAGTTTAAGTTAGTTTTGTTCAATGGTAGAGTTGAAATAATTATTTCAACCCTGATGTTTGGTCACCCACTTATCCTCTTGCTTCCTCAATTATGGATGAAATTGAGATAATATGTTGGAATTTTATTTGGGGTTGTGTGGATATGGAGAGTAAAATTCATTGTGTTGAAATTCCCAAGGTATGCTCTCCTAAATTGAAATGTGGATTAGGTATTATAAGAGTCAACAATATGACAGTAGCTAGGATTCTTTAAACCATATAGAACATTGAAAGTACATAGGATTCTTTGTGGGTTCAATGGATTGATGGGAAATACTTGAGAATGACTCTATATGGTTAGTTAATGTAGATCTAAATGGGTCATAGATGTCGAGGAAGATTCTAAAATATAGACATATTATCATACCTTGCATATCTTATGTGATTGGAAAGGTAGAATCCATTAGACTTTGGAGAGACCCATGGTTACATGACAACATATTTTTAAAATATATGATTAATCCATGCAATTTTCTCAGGCTTGGTGTTGGATTGTATGAGATTCTAGAAAAGTTTGTGGGTAAATAGTGTTGGTTGTTAGAATATATGCCTAAAGAGCCAACCATATGATGATTGTGATGGAATATCTTATAAATTATTTGATTAATGATAAAGGCAATCTTCCTATTTATTCTATTTTATTTAGTTAAAAGATAATGATGAACCATAATGAATGTCTAAAGAATGATATTAATCAATGACGTATGTCTTCGGGTTGAGGACTTGAATAATGAGATCATATAGATGCCAAGAGTATGTACATTCTTGTTGTTCCTAGTCAGATGTTATTGTGGAAGGTTGATAGACAACAATGACACATAAGATGAGAATGAGTGTTGGTTGATGACAGAATATCATTAAGTCATGATATGTGATATCAAACCAAATACATAGATACTTGTTATAGAATAGTGTATCAGATAGACCCACCTTGAGAGTGACACATGGAAACCATGATTGGTAGTCAGAATCATCTCTCATAGTGATGGTGGTTATTGTGGTTCTTAGATTTGAAATCACTACACTCATCACATGTTGTTCGATGTACTTAGAAAGTATCCACAATGACCTTGAATAAGGGTTACCATAAAGGTGGTGCTCGGGTGCATTGTGACACATGGGGATGATTGTGAGTGATTTAGATGGGATTTGGCCCTCCTATAAGAGTTTGATATGCATGCCACTTGATAAGAAAGTCTGAGAAAAGTGTGCACATGTACATGTGAATGAATATATGATATTTAGTTCATATATATCTTAGATAGTCTCGTCTAGTTGAAGGAACATGGATTGAACATTTAGACGATTCCATGCCTTGAGTTCAATATTGATATTGGTGACAAAGGAACTATACTATTACTGTAATACCAATAACAGATTGTAGGAATAAGTTGTTCTCCAACTTTCTTTATTGCTTGTGTATCAATGATATGTTGATAGATACCACTCATTGCTTGTGATGTCATAAATTAGTTACAAACATTCACTGCCAACGTAACTTGGAACCTACATGGTCACACACATAGGATACACTTGGAATAGGAGTTTGTTCATGAATGAGGTTAAAAATTGATTACTGAAAGGTTAGGTATTCAATATAAACAACATTGGTTAAATGTTTACTTATTGGATTGTGAAGGTTCAAGTGTTGAACATATTGGTTCAAAGTGTCAGGTCAATTGGACCTGCATTGGCAATCTGGTCCATGAACTGACCGGTTCATGATGTGAACCGATCGGCTCGGGTCCATGAATCATCTAGTTCAGGTTATAAACCAACCGCTTGGTTGATCAATTTGATTGGATCAAAGATTATTGCTGACGTCATGTTCTGCAATAATCTAATATTAATTTCCAATACAATTGTGATTGGGAAACATAGTGAAAAGATTGGTTCAAGGGTTGATCCCATCCAATCACATGCCAACCGATTGGTTCACCTATGAACTGACCATTTTTCCATTCACATGATGCGAAAATTCATGAAATTCCATCCCCTTCGACTCCCACTTAGACTAGGAACCCTGACCCTGACCCTTCTATATATAGAGGGGTAATAGGGGCTTCTCAGACACACCAATAGATCTTATAATTGTTCTCTTCTTTGGTTGTGGTAATCGAGAGAACCCGAGCAGTCCTACCCATCAAAGGGAGGGATAGCAAGGGAGAGACAATTATGGGAGAAAAGTTGGTGCTAGTACACTGACTAGAAAGTACAACTTCTTCTTGTCTGTTCTTCTAGAATGACATGAGTTCCCAATGGTTTGTGTTGACTACTATAGAGGTGAGGAGGCCATTGCCTACCGCTAGGAGGACAAGGTTAACTACTGACCGTAGTGATCAACCAGGATGCTACTGTTGATGCTATCTGAGTGCAACTTGATGAAAGGTGCACACTACTACGAGGGATTATCACTGGACTAGCTCCAAGACCAGGTATAAGGATCCCTTTAGTTCCTTAGTTTCCTCTCTCCCTTGGTGCACGACACCCTCTTCCTTTGCTAGCTTGGTGGTCGATCCTTCTTGGAGTCTCCTTCTTCCTCTAGTGGTGGCTGAACCCTAGAGTGCCTTGCTCTCTTCTTGTGGTGGTTCTTGGAGCTAGGGGCATGGAGCTTGCTTAAGGCGAGTTACATAACTCCTAACCCTAACCATATTGCCTTCTTCTATGTTCCTGTATGTTTCTTGTGATCATATCGGCTATGTATGTTGATAGTTGAGTTTCTTGCTTAAGTTGTTCTAGTTGGACAAACCATGTTCTAGGGTTTCTTGTTGAGCAACACCCCTCTCCCTCCTTGGTCTAGAGAAGTGAGCTTGAACTCTAGTATCATGGGTAATACTCCTCTCTCGTTTAAGTTGAGAGGTGAGCTTGTGTTCTAGTTGTTTGAGCAACACCCTTCTCTCACCATGGATTCGAGAGGTGAGCTTTGTGGTGGTTGTAGACCTTTGTTAGAGTTGATCTTTTTGTTGCCCGATTGGTGATAAGAAGTGTGCAAGACCCCTCTCTCTTAGTTGTTGAGAGGTGAGCCATCTTCTTGATCCATTAGGGTTTTGGTGCCCTTATGCTTGAGGTTGGTGACGACCTTGTTGGGTTGCATCTTTCCTGATATGGTCTTGGGGTTGATGTTGCCCGATACCTTTCCTTGGCCTTGAGTCTTGGTCGACACGTTATGGCTGTGTTGGGCGTCACACCCTGGTCCTTGATCTTTTATGTGTCAGGCATCACACTATGCTGAGTGCCCTGCCCGATACACTTAGCCTTGTTTGGTGGTAAGCGTCACACCTGGTCCCTGTCCTTGTGTGTGTCGGGTGTCACATCTGGTTGAATACTCTGCCCGGCATGCCTATTTCAGATGGTAGCTCGACGCCGTTACCCCTTGGACGATGGGGCGTTGCGATCTGGACCTGCGTTGCCTTGTGTGTTGGCCGATAGGATGAGGGTAGGCTGGTTGGACGACAGGTTTCTTTGTGGCCGTTGGAGTTGTATCTTTGGGCGTCATACCTTGTGAGGGATGTTGGTCGATACACTTAATCCGAGATGGTAACCTAGTGCATAACGCATCATTGCATGATATAGGTTGAGTTGCACGTTGCATATGTATGCCTGATATCCATGATGCATGACACAGCATTGCACGACGCTGAGGTGCACAATACAGAGGTGCCTGATACACCTTCTGCACGATATGCTTGTACACGTTATGTCTTGGGTTCTTGTTGCACGATACATCTTGTGATGGTAGTTGTTATCCTTGTTGGTTGCTTGGCCATTTTGGGCTAGAGTGTTGGGCGATATGAGGAATACCCTGCCTGATACTACCTTTAGTGAGGGTGCCCTACCCGTCACACTTCTTGTGAGGGTAGTAGACACTTCTAGTGAGGGTCTTGTTCCTTCTGGAAAACCTATGTGCTAGTTCTTGCTCATGTAATCATGTGTGGATTATGATAGTGATCCTTGACATGCTAAATGATAGTAAGATGGTTGATATAATAGATCACATCTATGTAGCTTGACATGATATTTCATATGTTTATGAGCATCTTGATTATCTGTACAATGATGAGTAAATGATAAGCATATAAAATGCTTTGCTTAATGATATGAACTATGCCTATGGTCATAGGTTGAGGCATGAATGACAAAGTATATAACAATCAATGTTGCCATATGCTTGATAATATTATATTTTTGTTAATCTATGATGATTGTATATACTAATCATGTAGGTGTTTCATTCAGATGCATAGCCAGGAAAAGGGCTATGAGGTATATATGTTTGAGTAACATTGTTTTGACGGTTACTCTTGATGATGAGATGATATGCATGATGTGTTTGTCTGAGGACCTGAGTTTGGATAAAGTGCCTTGATGAGGTGTTATCCTCTGATGATGATCCCATGGTGATGATGATGTAAGCCTTGAGAGGCAATGGCACTATGTGATGAGGGATTGAGATCCCATGGCAATGTAATGTTGGATCCTTGTGATGGATCAGGATGATGTTGAGAGTTTCATGTTGCTTATCCTTGTTATGGTTTGCATGTGTTACATCTTGTTTGCCTCAACAATCCACATAAAATATACTAACTAATCATAGTGGAACATATCATGTAGTTTGCCCTGGCCATAGATCCATCATCGTCAGGAGATGGTGATGGTGAAACGGGTTCTCCTGCGGGTTAACCCGGAGTGCATATTGTTGAGTATGTGAGGTTTATCCTAGCCTAAAGTGAGGAGGTAAGAGTGCAACTTCGATTGTAGACTCTAGAGTGCGGATTTAGGCCTATAGCTCAAATACGATAAGAGCATGGTGAACAGGCCCATGGCTCAGGATGTGTGATATGAGAGCATGAATGCGTTCATGGATCAGAGCACGGGGAACAGGCCCATGGCTCAATTTCACAAGCATCGATACCTGTACCAAGGCAGGCTAGGCAGAGGGTAGCATGACCCTGTGGCTGAGGCCACTTAAGCAAGAGACTGCGGTCCTGCTTGTGTTGTACTTGTGCACTGACCACGAGGTGGGAGGTCGTGGAGTCCGGCTCTTCCATTGACCTTGTATGGCACCGGCTTGGGTTTCACAATCGAAGGTTGGATTTGAGCGGTACGGCTCACTTCCTCAGGGCATAATAATACGTAATCCAGCCGTATAGAATTTATTTCGTAAGGCAAAACATGGAACATTGGTTGAGGCCTTGCTTGTATAGTTGATCTTGTTATACATCACAGTTGCTTATACGTTCCTTATGTTATGTGGTAAGATCTTATAAATCTTATCTTATTAATCATGTTCCATAAAGACATACTTGGGTATCTGCCTTCCGTACAGCTTAGTAAGCTTGATGGTATGAATAGCTTTGCTATATAGAATGCTCTTACTCTACGATTTATTAGTTATCTGCTGTTGTTGGTTTAATCATTCTTTGGTTTTATGGTTTCAATGGGGAGTTATGTTTCTCACTGGGACTATGTGTCTCAACCCGCTGGTTTGCACCTTTTTACGTGTTCGAGCTAGACATGGTGGTGGTCGTGGGGTTGCGGTCGAGCAGCAAGAAGAGCAGTAGAAGGCAAGACATGGACATGCTTTTGTTTTGGTTGTTTTGTAGTAGAGTCTTAGAGTCATCCTTGTACTCTCAGGTCCTTGGGAGTGTTTTGACGTTGTTTTACGATGTATAGTTGTGATGGTTTGTATATCCTGCTGCTGGTCGGACATGGGCCGTTATGTATATATAACAGGTGATGAACTCATGTGATAGCTTGACAGCTGATCTCCTAAGATGTGGATACATGTCAGAATTTTGTAAATGTTTATATAACATGTTTTCTTGCAGGATAAGGATCTGAATGTAATAGTTCCTTGGTTTATCTACTTTCTGCAATCGGTTTTAATTAGCCCGTGTTTTTGGTAATCTATGGTTATGGTGATTTCCGCACGTTTTCGTGTAACACCTCATTGTCTGTATGATAGTGGGATGTGTTGCCACAATAACCATCACTTATGTTTTAGTTGCATGTTTTTGTTTGTGGGATATAGCACATATATGATATGTACTATAAGTATGTGGTGATTGGATATGTATATATATGTAAATATAAAATTCCTCAATCAAACATATTAAGTTTTTGATGCTTTCCATAAGTAACACACATCAAAATCTTAATCGACTATCTTTGATGCTTTCCATAAGAAACACACATGAAAAGCTTGATCAACTAAGCATGGTGTGACGTCCATCTCATAGAAGTGTGATGGTATTTATGTGGCCTGCCAAGCAGGGTGCATTACTACCATGTTGGCTTTTGGGTCTGGCTTAACTAAGTGATCATAATGAGATTCAACACTTAGAAGCATGTAAATAACTATGGCAAAGAGTTGCGCATACCATCTATCCAAGAATTGCATAAGATGCAATTGGCAAACGTTGCCTACCTTAATGATTGATTATGGATGCTGGTGTTGGTTGGGTAATGACTCAATTGTTTTGAAACTTGACTCATTAGAAGGTTCTACACTGCAATCTTATAAATTGATATGTGAGGGCTATCAGTTTGAAACAAAATAGTGAGAGTGATAATTAATTAAAGGCCTAATTAAACATCATCAAAAATTTATCGAATCAAATCAAAAATTTTTGACAAATTTCAAATTTCTTTTATAAAATCAAATGGAAACAAATAAGACATTCTCTTTGCGATCAATCTTTGAGAAGAATAAGTTAAATGGGAATAATTTCCAAAGCTGGTGTTGGACGCTGAGAATTTTTCTCACACATGAGTGCAATCTCTATGTCTCAGAAACACCAAATCCATATTGGTGTACATGAACTCCATTTTGGATACAATGGCCTTAAGACAATTCTCATATTTTGGTCCCTCAATAGCTTCTAGATAGGTTGTTGGATCATCATCTTATGACCAACTCATCACCTTTATAAGATATCATAATCTTTCAATCTCAAGGTGTGTTCTACTAGATTTATGAGGTTTTGTGTTACATAAGGAACTCAAGATTCCACAACAATTTGTTATTCTTGTTGCTCCTATTGTACCTCTTTTTAGATTCAATATTTATTTTTGATCTTGAAAATTTTGAGTTCTACTATTTTCCCACTGATTCCTTTGGAATTAAAATCTTTAATCTTTATAAAAGACAGATCACGACACTTCCCATGCCATATCACATATGGTGTCTTGTAAACCATTTTAGATGGTACATTTTTTAGTGTAAAGCATGTGCCCAAATGGAAATTGGAAGATTAGCTAGATTTATTGATAATCGCACCACTACTCATCAGAGTAGGATTCCCTTTTTCTGATACATCATTATGTTTCATGTAGATTTCACCATGATACACTATTACGATCAATTCATAAGGTCCTCAAACTCTTGTTGTGAAATATTTCAGCATAGATATCGAAGTGTCTTCATGCTTTTTATCAAGGTGGTTATGTACTTCATTCATGATCTTCTTGAACACTTCAAGAGATTCATATTTTTATTTCTCTAAATTCAAATTACTATATCGATTGATATCACCAGTAAATAAAATGAGATACTAATAACTACCTTCAACATTTATTCTAAAAGGTCTGCATACATCAATATGTACAAGTTCAACTAGAATGCTCACTCTCCCACTACATCTAATGAAAAGTGTTGTAGTCATGTTTCCCAATAAGTAATAATTGCAAGTCTCTAATGGTCCAATAAATAAAAGAATCTAGACAAACATCATCATGGATTCTAGAAATGCATTTCTCATTTATATGCTCTAGATGGCAATGCTAAAGGTATTGTTTGAGTTACCAAGTTTTAGTCTTTTGGTATTTATGTTATAAACATTTGTCTTTGGATCTAGAAAATAAAGATCATAAGACATTTCCATAAAAGATGTCATCTTTTGAAATAGAACAATGACTATTCTTTTTATGTTATCCATAATGATCCTTGTCCATACAAAATGCAGAAAGTAAAATGCTTCTATTGTTGGCATAAATAAAATAGAAGCTCATTAACTCTATTACATGCTTTGTGGGAAGATATAAATCATAGGTTCCGACGGTAGTGGTAGCAATGCCTGGTCCATTTGTGATGAATAGTCCAAAATCATCCGTTCATAAAGGTGTACTTCTTTTTAGATCATGCATATTTGAAGATGCTTGAGATATACAGTCGGCATCATATACCAAATATGAAGAAGTAGTCAAATTTATCTCATAATGTATATACTTGAAGTGGAGATCTCTATCACCTTCTTCTTATTTATTTCCTCTAGGTAGTGAGGGAAATTCCTCTTCTAGTACCCAGGCTGGTGACAATTGCCTCCCTTGTTCACCCCTCCCTTCGCTTTGAGTGCCAAAAACTTTGGTTTCTGGCCAGCTTTAGAACTCTTCTTAGCTTTACCTTTGCCCTTGGACTTCCCCTTTGATCTTCTGATCATTGTCACATACTTGGGCTTGTCTTTCTTCATTTGTACCTCAATTGTCTCAACATAACAAGTAACTCTATCAATGGCTTATTAAAGTCATTCAAGTTGTTGTTCATGACAAACTGATTGTATGACTCTGACAATGACTGCAGAATCACATCAGTGGCCAACTCTTGACCCAAAGGAAATCCCAGTCAAGCAAGGTTCTCCACATTCCCAATAAGCTTGAGCACATGAGGACCTACTGGATCTCCTTCTGCCATGTTATAATTGAACATTGCCTTGGAGACATAATATCTCTCTTGTCTTGCCAGATCTTGGAACATGATCTTAAGATGTGTTACCATCTCAATAACATCTATGTTTTCATGTTATCTCTTCAACTCATATTTCATAGAGCACAACATTAGGCATTTTACTTCAACAACATCTTCAGTATGCTTCTTATAAGCATGCATGTCAACGTGCCACCTAAAGGGGTTAAACCCATAGGATGCAATTGGGTCTTGAAAAGAAGACCGACAAAGATAGTAATGAACAAGCATATAAGAGAAGATTGGTTCTAAAGGGTTTAAAACAAGTTGAAGATGTTAAACATGATGAAATCTCTTCTCTGATCGCCATGGTTAAGTTCATCAGGATTGTGCTTACCATTTAAGCTTATTTTGACTGTGAGATTTGGAATATGGAGATTAAAACCACATTCCTTAATAGGAATATTTAAGAGGATGTGTATGTGATACAGACTGAAGGTTTTATAACTCCATTAATGCAAATCAAGTCTATAATCATGAAGGACAATAATGTGATTGAATCAAGCATCTCAGAGTTAGAATATTTGATTTGATAGGTTAGTCAAAGAGTCTAGATTTAGTTAACATGAAGATGAAATATGTGATTCTAAAAGATTTAGTTGGAGCATATTTATATTCCACATATTGATGGGGAATAACATCCCAATACTATAAGGATTGAAACCTGGTGAGGAAATTACCTTCTATATGAAGGGTTTAGGTGAAGCATCCTATTTGATAGGACTTAAGATCTATAGAGATAGATCTGGAAAGCTTCTTGACCTAAATAAGAGCACATATATTGGTATGATGCTAAAGGAGTTCAACATAAAGGATTCAATGAGAGAAAATTTGTCCATGTTATCAAGAACCTTGTATTCTAGTTCTTGTGAAGAATGGGGGAAAATGAGTAAAAAACTATATGCATTCACAATTGGATCTACCATGTATGTAATATAATGTACTCATCCCATTATCTTGTATGTATTTATTATAACAAGATGATACTAGTCAGATTCCAATGAAAGTCATTGGAATGACATAAAGAACATCCATATGTAGTTGAGATGCACTTAGGATATGTTCCTAGATTATGGCAATAAGGAAGAGTTGGGTGTAAAGGGTTACATTGGTGCAATCTTCCAAAATAACAAAGAAAATTAATGATCGCAATCTAAAACATGTTTTTGACCTTAAAACTTAGGGGTGTAAATGTTGGTATGTATGCCCAGAGAGCCAATCATATGATGATTTTGATGGCATATCTTGTAAATGATTTGATTAATAATAAAGTCAATCTTCCAATTTATTCTATTTTCTCAGTTATGAGATATTGATATAACATAATAAATGTCTAAAGAATGATATTACTCAATGACCTATGTCTTTAGGTTGTGGACTAAAACAATGAGATCACACAGATGTCAAGAGTATATGTATTCATGTTATGTCCCTAGTTTTATGTTATCATGGAAGGCTAATAGACATCAATAACACTTAAGACTAGAGTGTGTGCTGGTTAATGACAGAATCTCATTAGTCATGATATATGATATTGACCAAGCACATAGATACTTGTTAGAGAATAGTGTATCGAACAAATCCACCTTGAGAGTGACACATGGAACCATGATTGGTAGTCAGAGTCAAGTCTCATAGTGATGGTGGTGATTGTGGTTTGTAGGCCTAAAATTGCTACACTCATCAGATGTTATTCTATGTGATTTGACATCATCTGTCGTGATCCTAAATGAGGGTTTCCATAAATTTAAGGACCCTGACCTCCATTTAGGGCTTATCCAATTTGTTTTGCTTAACCCTGATGCTTAGTTGTTTTCTAATCACCTTTAGTGGTGATTAGGGTTGGTTGGTGATTTGTTGAGAGCTGGAGGTGCTACTTGCAATTAACCCAAGTCTAGGGTTTGTGGGCAAGTTGTCACCTTGTGAGGTGTTCCTCCCTCTCCTTGCTTCCTCTGGTGTTGAGAGGAAGAGTTGGGATCGTTGCTTGTGTTGCCTTGGGCTTGGTTGAGCTTGTTGGGCCTTGTTATGCCTTGCCTTTGCCTTGTTGGACTTCTGTGTCGGGCAAGTGAGCCTTGTGTCGGGCAGGAGTGCTTTGTGTCGGCCTATAGTGTGTCGGCCTAGGGAGTGTGTCGGCCATGGTGTGGGTGTGTGTCGCCCATGGACCCTTTGACCTTCTTTGACCTCATTTGTGTCACCACTAGTGGACACTTGGTGCTTGATTCTTGCATGTGGCAATGGCCTTGGACATGTGTTTAGGGCATGTTAGAGTGGTGTCATTGCTCATGGACAAGTGTCCCTAGGTGGGCGACACCTTGCCTTGTCTTACCTTGGTTTCTCCTCCATCCTCTCCTATATATGTGTTCCCTTTCCTTTGCTAAGGATCCCTTTAGTTCCTTAGTTTCCTCTCTCCCTTGGTGCACGACACCCTCTTCCTTTGCAAGCTTGGTGGCCGATCCTTATCTTGGAGTCTCCTTCTTCCTCTAGTGGTGGCCAAACCCTAGAGTGCCTTGCTCTCTTCTTGTGGTGGTGCTTGGATCTAGGAGCTTGAAGCTTTCTTAAGGAGGGTTACATAACTCCTAACCCTAACTACACTACCTTTTTTTATGATTCTTATGATCATTTCAGTTATGTATGTTGCTAGTTTCTTGCTTAGTTGCTTCTTGTTGGCCGAACCTTGTTCTAGGGTTTCTTGTTGAGCAACAGCCCTCTCCCTCCTTGGTCTTGATAAGTGAGCTTAAACTCTAGTGATATGAGCAATACTCCTCTCTCATTTGAGTTGAGAGGTGAGCTTGTGTTCTAGTTGCTTGAGCAACACCCTTCTCTCACCATGGATTAGAGAGGTGAGCTTTGTAGTGGTTGTAGACCTTTGTTAGGGTTGGTCCTTGTGTTGCTCGATTGGTGATAAGAATCTAGGCAAGACCCCTCTCTCTTGGTTGTTGAGAGGTGAGCCATCTTCTTGATCCATTAGGGTTTTGGTGTCCTTTGTGCTTGAGGTTGGTGGCGACCTTGTGGGGTTGCATTTCTTTGCCCGATATGGGGTTGGTGGTGATGCTCCTGATATCCCTCTTTGGCCTAGAGTTTTGGGCGTTACATTGTGGTGTTGTGTCGGGCGTCACACACCTGGTCCTGCCTTGTTGTGTCGGGTGTCACACCATGATAAGTACCCTGTCCGACTCCCTTAACCTCGTTATACCTTGATGTTGTGAAGCCTTACTAGCTAGTTATGTGGTGGGCGTCTCCCCTGGCCCTGGCCTTGTGTGTTGGCCGATAGATGAGGTTAGCTAGTTGGACGACATGCTTTCCTTGCTGTCGTTTGAGGTTGTTCCCTGGTCGTTATACCTAGATGTGTAGAATGTTGGTCGTTACCCTTGTGTGTCAGACGACACACATGGTTTTGTCCTCCTCCCGACATGCCTGGTTCAGGCGGTAGCCTTGTGTCCGTACCTTGGACGTTATGGAGTATGTGGCTAGCTGGTGTCGGGCGTCATGGAGTTGTGGTGATGCCCGACAGAGTGTCACCTAGTATCCCCAGTCGTTGCATATGGATGCCTGATGAGCGACACGCCTATAGGCTCAGTTACCCGATAGGCTTTGTGGTCGTTGTACCCTTGATACCCGACGCAGCGTTGCACGACTGGAGGTGCATGACACGCGTTGCACGATACACATGAGTGCACGTGATGGCTTGGTTCCTTGTTGCCCGATATATGTGGTAGCCTGATACCTTGCTATGTGCTTGGCTGTTATGTGGCTAACTTGTTTGGCCGATATATGGTAGAGGTGTTTGGATGATATGAGGAAGTACCCTACCGATATCTCTTTTGGTTAGGGTAATGGATGCTTCTAGTAAGGGTCTTGTCCTTCTGGAAAACCTATGTGCTAGATCTTGTCCTATGATGTCATGTTTGGTTGATGATAGTAAGATAATTAATATGGTTGATCACACCTTGACATGACATCCCATGCATTATGACCATCTTGAATTACATGTATAACACTGAGTTAATGATAAGCATGAAAGAAGCTTTGCATGATGATATGACATATGTCTATGGTCACAGGTTGAGGCATGAATGATAAAGTATATAATCATCAGTACTGCCCTATTTTGATAATATAACTCTTCTGATAATCCATGATGATTGTGCATACTAACCATGCAGGTACAGATGCATAGCCAGGTAAAGGGTTGTGAGGTATATATGTTTGAGTAACACTGTTCTGATAGTTACTCTTGATGATGAGATAACATGCATGATGTGTTTTGGTCTGAGGACCTGAGTTTGGCTAAAATGCCTTGATGAGGTGCTATCCTCTGATGATGATCTGGGATTGCTATTCCATGGTGATGATGTAAGCCTTGAGAGGCAATGGCACTATGTGATGAGGGATTGAGATCCCATGGCAATGTGATGATCCTTGCAACGGATTTAGATGGTTGGCAAGAGGCCAAGTGGTAACATGTAATGTTGGATCCTTGTGATGGATCAGGGTGATGTTGATGACAGTTAAAGCATGATATTGAGTTTCATGTTGTTTATTCTTGTTATAGTCTGCATGCCATACAACTTGATTGCCTCAATAATCCACTTAAAATATACTAACTAATCACATTGGAACATATCATGTAGTTTGCCCTGGCCATAGATCCATCATCGTCAGGAGCTGGTGATGGTGAAATGGGTTCTCCTACGGGTTAACCTGGAGCGCATATTGTTGAATATGCGAGGTTTCTCCTAGCCTAACATAGTGAGGATTAGAGTGGAGCTACGGTTGCAGACTCAAGATATGTATAGAGCATGGTGAACAGGTCCATGGCTCAGGATATGTGATATGGGAGCATGAATGCGTTCATGGCTCAGAGCACGGTGAACAGGCACGTGGCTCAGTTTCACTAGCACTGAGACCTGTACCGAGGCGGGCTAGGCAGAGGGTAGCCTGTGGGAGCTAACCCTGTGGCTGAGGCCACTTAAGCAAGAGACTGCGGTCCTGCTTGTGTTGTACTCATGCACTGACCACGAGGTGGGAGGTCATGGAGTCCGGCTCTTCCATTGACCTTGTATGGCACCGACTCCGGGTTTCGTAGCCGTCGGGTGGATCTGAGCGATATGGCTCACTTCCTCAGGGCATAATAATACGCAATCCATCCGAATAGAATTTATTGCTTAAGGCAAAATACGGAACATTGATTGAAGCCTTTCTTGTGTAGTTAATCTTGTTATACTTGCAGTTTCTTATGCGTTCCTTATGTTATGTGGTAAGATCTTATAAATCTTATCTAGTTAATCATGTTCCATAAAGAGATATTGGATTATACGCCTTCCGTACATCTGGTAAGCCTGATGGTATGAATAGCCTTGCTATATAGACTGCTCTTATTATACCTTTTACCAGTTATCTACTGCTTTTTGCTTTATCTTTCTGAGGTTTTTGTGGTTTCGGCGAGGAGTTATGTTTCTCGTTGGGACTGTGTGTCTCACCCCGCTGGTTTGTAACCCTTTTTAGGTGGTCGAGCTAAACGTGGTGGTGGTCGCAGAGTTGCGGCCGAGCAGCAAGAAGAGCAGTAGAAAGCAAGAGATGGACATGCTGTTGTTTTGGTTGTTTTGTAGTAGAGTCTTAGAGTCATCCATGTACTCTCAAGTCCTTGGAGGCGTTTTGACGTTGTTTCACGATGTATAGCCATTATGTATGTATAATAGGTGATGAACTCATGTGATAGCTTGACAGCTGATCTCCTAAGCTGTGGACACGTGTTAAGATCTTGTACATGTTTATATAACCTATTTTCCTTGCAGGATGAGGACCTAAATGTAATCATTTCTCAGTTCATCTGCATTCTGCAATCGGTTTTAATTAACTCGTGTTTTTGGTAATTAGTGGTTTATGGTGTTCTCTACACCTTTTCGTGTAACACCTCGTTGTCTGTGTGATAGTGGGATGTGTTGCCACAATAAAGGTGGGGTTCGGGTGCACTATGACACATGGGGATGACTATGAGTAATGTAGTTGAGATTTGTCCCTCCTACAGGTGTATGATATCATGGCCACTTGATAAGTGAGACTGAGAAATGCATGGCCATGATGATGTGAGTCAATATGTTATATTGATCTTACACATATATCAGACAATATACTATAGTTCAAGGATCATGGATCGAATGTTGAAGAGGATGATGATTTCATGCCTCGAGTTCAATCTGGATATCAGAGACAAAGGAACAATACAATCGATGTAACACCAATCACAGAAGATATGTTAAGTTGTTCTCCAACTTCTCCAATTATTTTGGTAACGATCAAGTTTTCCTAGATACCAATTGTTTCTTGTGAAACCATAATATCATTATGAATATCACTACCGGCTTAGTTTGGAGCCTACCGGGTCACACACATAGGATGTGTTGGAATATGAGTATAATTGTGGATGTGATTGGAAATGTTCTGAATCAAATTGATTACTAAAATATTAAGGTAATCTACTGGAATAATATTGGAATGTAATATGAGTTAATTGGTTAAAGTATTTTAGCTAATTAATTGTTAATGTGACTGGCTATTCCTGAGTGAATTGACTAGAGCCAGGTGATGAGAATTAGTTCATGAATTATATGATTAATTGGTTAATTAATGGATTCTAGAATATTCATTTATTGGTCCACGAGCGGCTCATTTTAAACGCAGTTGCAACCCTTTTGTTTACCTGAGGTGCTTTGGGAAACCCTGCTTCCTTTCCTCTACTATTTATAGTGGCATGGCGGATGGCTTTGGTGACATGCTTAAAATCACTAATGCTCACACTCTTATACGTGAACCCTAGCCGTCATCGTCCCCAAGTGAGAGAGAAAGAGAACAACTGATGTGCATGTCGTCAAGCAAAAGGTTGTTCCTTCCTGCTGGCTTAAGGAAGCATTGTTGGATCCTAGATGGGTGATAAGATGCTCTAGAGGGGGGTGAATAGAGCTGAATGCACTTAAAAAAAATTCATTAGACCTTCAAGATATATCACAAGATAAGGTTGCTAAATCGGTAATTTGAGAGCAACTAAAACATGCATAGCAAGGATGAGAGAGATTGAGCAAACACAAGTAGACAAGCTATTTATAGTGGTTCCACACTTCAAACTAGAAGTATGTCAGCCCACTTACCTAGAGAGGTCAACCTCTAGGATTTCCTAACCATTGCATTCTTATATTCATTCATAAGACTTACAATACATGACCAAACAAAGGACTTACCTATCCAATACAAAGAGTCTTCAACCATACCAAGGACTTACCCACATTGCAAGGAGTCTTCCACCTTCTTCCAAGGACTTACCTACTCTTGCAAAAGTCTTTAGCCTTGCAAGAATTACCCACTCTACTCGGATCTTCCACCTTTGACTTCACCTTCACTCGGAAAAGCTTCCACCAAGGACTTACCCACTTGAGCAAGGAGTCTTCTGCCTTCACCAAGGGCTTACCCACTCTATCTCCAAGTCTTCATCCTTGATCTTCACCAAGGGACGCCTTCCCTTGTTCTTCTTCACCTCTCTTAGCCAAGAGAGAGAACCTTCATCTTCATGATAGAAATGAGAGATGGGGAGGTGGTGGAAGTGAGAGCCTCACAAGATATACATGTAGGACTAGCTCTCTTACAGATTTCCTACTCACTCTAATGGATGTAGCAAGTGATTAAGCTTAGAGAGAGAGAGAGAGGAGGCTATAGGAAGCACTCAACTATAGAATAGGAACCTCACATAGAGTTAGCAATGAATGCTCAACCTTGGAATGAAGCCCAAGGGGTCCTATTTATAGATGGGGATGCCTCTTAGCCTTTGGGAATACTTGAGAATGAAAACTAGCCGTTTTGTGGCTTGCAACATATATATTTTCACTTGTTGCAACTCCACAATGGCTAGAAACACTTTTCTGCACTTTTCTATATAGTGCAATCGGTCGAGTTTCTATAAGGGTAACTCGACTGATAGAGTAAAAGACAAAGCTGATATTCAGACCATCGGTCGAGTTTGTCCTGGGGAAACTCGACCGACCAATGAAAATTGAATTGGCCAGTTACTCCATCTGTCGAGTTCTGTGTAGTGTAAACTTGACTGATCAAAAGTTATTTTCAAGATCCAATCAGGATCGGTCGAGTTTGCAACTCACAGAACTCGACCGATGAACAGCCTGATGTGAATTTTGGAAAATGGCTTTTGAGTGCTTAAACATTTGATCTAAGTGCTCCTGATTTTTTCTAAGCTTAATTACAAGTCATACAATCATTACAAGTGATTTACAACATGATTCTAATGGATTTACATCATATTACAAAAATGTGCACTTGTATTGACTTTGACTTGTCTTTTCTCCAAATTGAGATGTGCAAGTTAGAGCAATTGGAGTGTGTTTATACCTAATCTGAAATCACTCAAGTAGAGACATTAGACACCAATATGTGGAATGGTTAGTCATCATCAAAACACGGGTTTAGTCAATTTAGACGTGAGTCAACATCATTCTCCCCTTTACATGGACATACTTCTCCTCTTCATGTAAGACATGCCTTCTTCCTCTTTTAAAAGAAGATATACATTTCTCCCCCTTTGTCATTTCAAAAAGTGGGGTTATGAAGAAATAAGAAATACCACTTGTTAAAGGAAAGGAGATAACAAAAAGTTATATAAGGAGAGTAGAAGAGCACAGATAGGGGCTTGTCCAAGCATAGAAAGAAAAGCAAGTTAAAGCATATACTTGAACAGCACAAAATGTAAGATAATGTGTTGTAGAAAAACAATAGTCTTGCATCAAAAACTGAAACTGGAGAAAAATTAAAAGATGATCACCACTAAGAACCTCAAGGTTGTATCAACACAAGATATACACATAGATAGATGTAGAAAGTTAGAGTACAATGGAAGCAATTTTAGACACAACCAAGAGATCCAAAGAGGTCATCATCAAAACCTGCAAAACAACTCAAAGCAGGTAATTGCAAGATATAGATATACCAATTTAGAGAAATTAGAGAGATAGAGTTGTAAGAAAGATAGGAAATTTAGAACATGGCAATATGCATATATAAAGGTACCAAAGGAGTACCAAAGAATAAGGCTATTGGTTGAGAAAATCTAGTTGAGAGGGAAATTCTCATTCAATAAGCCAAATGTATATTCTGTGCACAGTGTTATCGGTCGAGCTTTTTGCATTGACAACTCGATCGATGACAGCTACTGGCAACACCCATTGGTGCCTATCGATCGAGTTTCAAACAGGGCAAACTCGACCAACAGACCAACTGTCAAAAGGCACATGTATATCATAAAAACATATTTAAAGGAATGCTAAAAATACAAACCATATCCAAACATGTCTAAGCAAGTTATTAATGCACTATAGAAGCATTAGAAATAGTTTTTGAGCAAGAGTGTGAAGAGAAACATAAAATACCACTTTTGACTCAAAAACCATATGTATAGTGCACACCATCTTGACAAAACAAGTTAGGATTGGTTATAATCAAGAAAAACATTACCTTTGTTCTTACCATTCCTTTTTCCACTTGTTGTCACCCTCTACACATCTCACATTTCTTCTTTCATGTAGATTGAGAAGTCAATTTGCAATTCAATAGCTCAAGTCAATCCATTTGCAAGTACCTACAAGAAGAAAGATGAAATAGTCCCCAATCATGTTTTTGGGTCCGGAGGGGTTAGTTTAGCAACCCAAGTCCTATTTCTCTTGGGTGCTTTCCTAAAAGGACAACAAGTAGAATAATGACCAATTTCATTGCAATAGTTGCATGTGCCCATAGTCTTGGAACTAGAGGATTCTCCATGGAAGATTGGAGGTCCTTTACCTTTGTTGTTCCCTTGACTACTATCATATCCTAAACCATGTCTACCAAGTTGTTTAGTAGTATGGTGTAGGATATCATTAAGGCTCTTCTTACCAACTAAGAATCTTTGCAAAGAAGATCTCAAACTATCATTATCATGCATAAGAGAAGTAATAGTAGAAGACAAATGATTGATATTATCTTTAGCATGTAAAAGATCATTTTCTAAGAAAAGAGCTTTAGTTAAATAAGAATCTCTATCAATATGAAGAGAAGCAACATCATTCTCTCTACTAGTAGAACTAGAACAAGATTCATGCACATTGATTTTAGCAAACAAGGAGGCATTTTCAGTTTCTAATTCTTGCAAAATAGAATCTTTGTCCTTGTTTTCAGATTTAAGAACATCAATATCAGGCATGAGAGAATCAACAATTAAAGTATGTTCTTCATTAGAACTAGGCATGAGAGGTTGAGCTTCTAGAAATCTAATCTTATCAAGCAAACTAGCATTTTCAAGTTTAAGAGAGTCTACTTGACTAAGACAATCATTTTTATCATCAAGCAAGCAAGAATTAGCATGTTCAAGATCATCTTGTTCTACATGCAAATTGTCTACAATTCTAGCAAGCTTTTTCCTTTTCTTGTTAGAAGACTTAAGAGAGGCACAAGTATCATGAATAATAGCAATCAAAGATCCTTTATCTAAAGAGTTTAGATTTACCTCACTTGAGTCTTTACTTGTTGATGCTATAAGAGCAAAATGGCATTATCCTTCATCACTAGAGCTTGAGCTTGATCCTTCACTTGAATCTTCACTTGAGATTGAGTTGGAGGAGACACTAGAGCTTGAGTGTCATTTTTCCTTCTTGTTGTGAAGATGGGTCTTTTTGCCTTGTGGGCAATCTTCCTTGTAGTGACCCTTCTTTCCACATGTGAAGCACCAGATGGAGGAGGACTTGCCTTTATAGAATCTACCCTTGGAGTACATGGCATCTTCTTCAACTTGAGAGGATGGAGAGACTTGTTCCAAGATAGCTTCAATTTGAGCCTTCATTTCAGCCTTGTTCATTCTCTTTAGCACTTTCTTCTCTTGTCTTTCAACTTCTTCTCTTTTGTCAAGTGTGACTTCATGTGCTTGTAGATTTCCAATGAGCTCTTCAATAGGAATATCCTTAAGAGACCTTATTTCTTCAATGGAAGTCACCTTGGGTTCCCATCTCTTGGGGAGAGTTCTAAGCATCTTTGAGTTGATTTCTCCACTAGACATAGGATGACCTAGAACAGCAAGACCATTCACAATGGTATTGAGCCTTGAGTACATGTTGGCTATCCTCTCCTCCTTTCCCATCTTGAAGTTCTCAAGCAGCCCTTTGAGCATGTAGACTTTGCTTTCCTTCACTTGATCTGTCCCTTCATAAGTGATGCAAAGCTTTCTCCATACCTCATAGGTTGTTTCATATGAAGAAATCCAGTTGAACTCAGTGGGGGTCATGGAGGCATAGAGGATGTGCATGTCTCTAGCATTCAAGGTTGCTTTCTTCAAGGTAGCTTCATTGCATTCTTAACTCTTTGTCTTTGGTAGCATGTATGGGCTGTTCACCATTTTCCACATCTCAAGACTTGATCCTTGGATGTAGAATTGAAGCCTTCTTCTCCAATAGAGAAAATTGCTCCCATCAAAGATTGGTAGGCTGATCGAGTATCTCCCCCCTTGGTAGTCACCCATCTTCTCCTACTTGTTGAAGTATGCCTGGAGAAGACCCGCTCTGATACCAATTGTTAGATCCTAGATGGGTGATAAGATTCTCTAGAGGGGGGTGAATAGAGCTGAATGCACTTAAAAAAAAATTCATTATACCTTCAAGATATATCACAAGATAAGGTTGCTAAATAGGTAATTTGAGTGCAACTAAAACATGCATAGCAAGGATGAGAGAGATTGAGCAAACACAAGTAGACAAGCTATTTATAGTGGTTCCACACTTCAAACTAGAAGTATGTCAGTCCACTTACCTAGAGAGGTCAACTTCTAGGATTTCCTAACCATTGCATTCTTATATTCATTCATAAGACTTACAATACATGACCAAACAAAGGACTTACCTATCCAATACAAAGAGTCTTCAACCATACCAAGGACTTACCCACTTTGCAAGGAGTCTTCCGCCTTCTTCCAAGGACTTACCTACTCTTACACAAGTCTTCAGCCTTGCAGGAATTACCCACTCTACTTGGATCTTCCGCCTTTGACTTCACCTTCACTCGGAGAAGCTTCCACCAAGGACTTACCCACTTGAGCAAGGAGTCTTCTGCCTTCACCAAGGACTTACCCACTCTAGCTCCAAGTCTTCAGCCTTGATCTTCACCAAGGGACGCCTTCCCTTTTTCTTCTTCACCTCTCTTATCCAAGAGAGAGAACATTCATCTTCATGATAGAAATGAGAGATGGGGAGGTGGTGGAAGTGAGAACCTCACAAGATATACATGTAGGACTAGCTCTCTTATAGATTTCCTACTCACTCTAATGGATGTAGCAAGTGATTAATCTTAGAGAGAGAGAAGAGGCTGTAGGAAGCACTCAACTATAGAATAGGAACCTCACATAGAGTTTGCAATGAATGCTCAACCTTGGAATGAAGCCCAAGGGGTCCTATTTATAGATGGGGATGCCTCTTAGCCTTTGGGAACACTTGAGAACGAAAACTAGCCATTTTGTGGCTTGCAACAGATATATTTTCACTTGTTGCAACTCCACAATGGCTAGAAACACTTTTCTGCACTTTTCCGTACAGTGCAATCGGTCGAGTTTCTATAAGGGTAACTCGATCGATAGAGTAAAAGACAAAGCCGATATTCAGACCATCGGTTGAGTTTGTCCTGGGGAAACTCGACCGACCAATGAAAATCGAATTGTCCAGTTACTCCATCGGTCGAGTTCTGTGTAGTGTAAACTCGACCGATCAAAAGTTATTTTCAAGATCCAATCAGGATCGATCGAGTTTGCAACTCACAGAACTCGACCAATGAACAGCCTGATGTGAATTTTGGAAAATGGCTTTTGAGTGCTTAAACATTTGATCTAAGTGCTCCTGATTTTTTCTAAGCTTAATTACAAGTCATATAATCATTACAAGTGATTTACAACTTGATTCTAATGGATTTACATCATATTACAAAAATGTGCACTTGTATTGACTTTGACTTGTCTTTTCTCCAAATTGAGATGCATAAGTTAGGGCAATTGGAGTGTGTCTATACCTAATCTGAAATCACTCAAGTAGAGACATTAGACACCAATATGTGGAATGGTTAGTCATCATCAAAACACGGGTTTAGTCAATTTAGACGTGAGTCAACATTGACCTAATTGACCTTGAGTCAACAAGCATGACGTGGAGTCCAAGCCATCCGCGTGGACAAAGGAAGATACACATAGCTTGAGTTGTCTATGTTCAGAGGGTGCCTAAGAACCATCGGTGCACTCTAGGAGTGACACCCTTCATCAGGGGAAGGGACGTCACTGGACATACTCTGAGACGAGATATATCATTGCACCCTATTTCTGAATATGTTGTTGTCAATGAGATCTACTTGTAGGGTATGTGGAGAAAATTTTATTGTTTTTGTTGCACCTGTCGCCTCCAAAAAAACCCAACAGTAAATGGTGTGGGTATGGTGAGGGTCGGCCATACCTATCCATACCAATTTAATTTAGTGGGTCAAGTTCCAGTTCTGGATCTGCATAATGAAAATCTAGACCAACACCATACATGTACCCACAATAATCGTGGGTTTGAGGTGCAATTATGCTGGTAAGCGTCTCTATATAAACATAATATTATTTATGTAATAAAATTGTAATGTATTCTATATATTCTGATACAAAAAGATATTGCTATTATATAGGATATAAACATGCAATAGTTATATTAAATAATATAATACATTGTAGATAGAAGATTGGTTGACTTAATTATTTATATATTTATAGTTATCGTCATAATGTTATAATAATTTAACATATCATGTAACTATTTTGATTTTAAGTTTACATATGTTCTTCATGATTGTAATTAGAATAGTTAATTCTCAATTAGATGACTATCTTAATCTTATTATAAATATAGTAATATTTAATATCAAGTATTATATTAAACTAGAGTAGTAAACTATGATATAATAACATATTATTTAAGTAATTATTCATGTATAGCAGGTACATGGGACAGTGGGTCTGGGTCCAAGCATACCCATTAGTAGACCCACTTATATGCGGGTCCATAAGTATGTGGGTCCATGGTTTTGCGGTTCCAAAAGTTTAGACCCATGACAGGTTGTTTATAGGGTCTATATTTGTGGGTCCGCGGGTCTACCCGTACCCATTTACAACCCTATTAAAACTAGAATTGTAAGTTGAAAAAGTTCTGAACTATAGACAATTATTTAAATCTACAATAGAAGTAGAGCATGTTGGTGTTATGAACACAACAGAGGTTACTGTATGATCTATCCGTTCATATAGATGAACTTACGGGATGTTCCAACTATTGATGACATAGTAGAAATACTATGACAACAATGTATCTATTGGTTAGGCAAGGAATGTTAGATAAGATAGTATGGCAATTCCATCTCATACGAGAAGTTGTACAATGAAGAAATGTGAAACATGCAATACACGAACTAAAAACAAATGTTGCTAACCTACCAGATTAGCACTAGCATAGCAGAAACATGATGGACATATTTAAGATCACATGGAATAAGATTCGTGGGTGATTGACTTGAAGTGCAAGTGGGAGTCTATTGGTATATATGCCCAGAGAGCCAATACTATGATGATCGTGATGTCATATCTTGTAAACAATTTGATAGATAATAATGGAAATCTTTTGATATATTCTATTATATTTAGTTTTGATATACTAATGAAACATAATGAATGTATAAAGAATGATATTATTCAACAACATATGTATTCAGTTCGAGGACCTAAACAATGAGGTCATACATATGTCAAGAGTATGTAAATTTTTGTTATGTCCCTACTCGGATGTTATTGTCGAAGGTTGATAGACATCAATGACAGATAAGACTAGAGTGTGTGTTGGTTTATGATAGAATCTCATTAAGTCATGGTATATGATATCAAACCATACACTTAGATACTTATTAGAGAATTGTGTATCACATAGACCCACCTTGAGAGTGACAAGCGGAAACCATGATTGGTAGTTAGAATCATTTCTCATAGTGATGGTGGTGATTGTGCTTCTTAGACCTAAAATCACTACACTCATCACATGTCATTCAGTGTACTTAGACATCATCCACCATGACCTTGAATAAGGGTTATAATAAAGGTAGTTCTCGGGTGCATTGTGACACATGGGGATGAATATGAGTGACGTAGATGGGATTTTCCCCTCCTACATGAGTTTGATATCTAGGGCACTTGATAAGCAAGATTGTGAAAAGCATGCACCTACACACGTGAGTCAGAATATGGTATTGAGTTCACATATATCTCAGATTGTCTACTCTAGTTCAAGGAACATGGATTGAATGTTGAGAGGGTGACAATTCCATGCCTCAAGTTCAATCTGGATATCAGTTACAAAGGAACTATATGATCACTGTCATAGCATCACATATCGTAAGTTGAATTTTTTATCCAACTTTCCTAATAATGTGCATAGCAATGATGGGTTTCTAGATACCTCTCATTGCTTGTGATGACATAAATTAGTTATGGACATTCACTTCCTACGTAACTTGTAACCTATAGGGTCAGACACATAGGATACACTTGGAATAGGAGTTTGTTCGTAAATGTGGTTTAAACTTGATTACTAAAAGGTTAGGTGTTCAATTTAAGCAACATTGGTTAAATGTTGGCTGACTGGACTATAAACTGACCAGTTCAAGTGTTGAACTGATCATTTCAAAGTGTTAGTTCAATTGAACCAACATTAGCAATCTAGTCCATGAACCAACTAGTTCAGGATGTGAACCGATTGGCTTAGGTTGTGAACTGACAGTTTGGTTGATCAGTTTGATTGGATCAAGGATTAATGTTGACGTCATGTTGTGCATTAATAGAATATTAATTTCCAATACAATTGTAATTGGGAAACATAGTGAAACCACTGGTTCAAGGGTTGAACTGGTCATCTCACATGCCAACCGAGTAGTTCACCTCTGACCTGGCCATTTAACCATTCAAAGGATGTGAAAATTCATGAAATTCCATCCCCTTTGACTCTCTCTCAGATTGGAAACCCTGATCATGACCTTCCTATAATTAGAGAGATGTTGGGGGCTTCTTAGACATATCAATAGCTCTGACAATTATTGTCTTCTATAGTTGTGGTAACTGAGAGAACCCGAGCAAGTCCTACCCATAAAAGGGAGGGATAGCAAGGAAGAGAAAATTGTGGAAGAGAAAGTAAGTTCTAGTGCACTAACTAGAAGGAATAACTCCTTGTTCATTCTTCTAAAATATTAGGAGTTCCCGGTGGTCTGTGTGGACTACTATAGAGGTGAGGAGGCCATTTCCTGTGAGGTCAATTACTATTTGTGGTGATCCACCTGGAAGCTTCTCTTAATGTTATCCGAGTGTAACTCGAAGAAAGGGACAAACTACTATGAGGAATTGTTGCTAGACTAGCTCCAGGACTAGGTATAACCTCACAAACCATCCTTCCAATTACATATTTATTTCTGCGATCAACTGTTCAAAGTGGAATCCAAGAGTTAGATTTTTGTTTCCATTGTTTGTTCTCTCACCATATTTCCCTACAGGTTCATCTTGGACATAAGATGTTTCAAGGAGTTCAAGGCTTGATATAGTACATTATCATGTAGTTTTGGTGTTGAAGATGTTATTCTTTTCAAATATCTAATGAATGTTAGTTTGAAGACCTAGTGGAATACAATAAGAGAAAAGGGTGATGAATTATCTTTAGCAATTAGTCTGTGCAAGAACAACATACCCATAAGTTTTGATTTTATGGGTTAGAAGTTTTTTCAAAATAGAGTTGCCACTCAAGACACTCTAATAAGATTTGGGGTGACTATCGTCTCAAGGTGTGCTCTTTGTGAAAGTGCTTATGAAGGCATGTATCACATGTTCTTGAAGTGTATGAATTCTTTTGATGTCTAGGACCTTTCCACTAAGAATAAATGGATCATCTCTAGACCGATGTGCTGGGATGATTGATGCTCTCTACTTAAAAGTAAGAAGTTTAGACTATCTTACCTTACTGTCTTTTATCATGTGTGGCAAGAGATAAACATGAAAATTCTTTATGGTCCCAACAAAGACGTTGATGAATGTTGGAAATCCATATATTTTGATCCCAATTGTCTATATAGGCCTTAAAAGTAAGAAGTTCAGACTATCTTACCTTACTATCTTTTATCATGTGTGGCAAGAGAGAAAGATAAAAATTCTTTCTGGTCCCAACAAAGATGTTGATGAATGTTGGAAAGCCATATATTTTGATCCCAATTGTCTGTATATGCCTTAAGGGTCTGTTTTCTATTCTTACATAGTTGCTTTCTTTTCTATTTACTTTTCTTTACTTGTATATACTATGGACTAGAATTTATAGCAATAAAGAGGGAGGCACACACTTTAGAAAAACTAGAAGGGATGGATGTGAGCCGTTGGTGGGCCGTTTGGAGATGTTTTGAAGCTTAGATCATGCTTTTCATTGATAAAGCTTGTGATTTTCATGAAAGGCAAGTGATATAGTACTTGTTTTGTTTTCTTTGCTAACAAGTCTTACATGCAACCTATATCATGCTAATCATGTGTTATGCATTCTTAAAGATGTAAACTTTATAGGTCTCTGGGTTAATTAATGAGATTTTTTTAATTTCTTACCTTCCCTACTCTCACATGCTTGTCTAAGTATAAATTATGAGCTTTCTTGCTTCTATAGAATTGAAACTTTCATTTTCCAAAATGTTTTTTCTCTAAAAGTTCCATTTTATGACTGTTTAACCTATTAGTTAGAAGGTTTGAAATTTCTACCTTTCTTGATGTTTCATGAGAATATAGGATCTGAAAGTTGAATCTTTCTTCTTGTTATGATGCTAAAATTTTGTTAAATTGTTACTAGAATTATTATACCTTCTTATACCTCTGACCATATCTTTTTCATGTTACATATCTTATGCATGTGTTTTGGCATACTATTTGATACTTCTAAAAAAGATATGCACATCTTTTCATGATAAAGTGGAGCCTTTGAGGTCGTGATCTTTGCATCAATAAACCATGAATAGAAAGACATATTTAAACATGTTGGTCATGAACCCATGGTGGCCTTGGTGATTCTAATTAGGTCCAATATGTGTCCTTCTGGGGGCTATTTAGCATGGGTTTTGTTCCCTTTAGTCCAAATGGGTTCCTCTATGTATGGCCACTATCTTTAACTATATTATGTGGTTTTATAATGTTTGATTATATTATTCACTTGCGTTCATGTTTAGAACTATATCCTAGTTAATAATGAAAGATTTGAAAAAGGAAACTTAATCAAGTGAAACCTGAATCGTGTATTTCCCTATGATCATACATCTACTCTAGTGTTCAGAAGTTGGATTGTTGAAGCAAGTAACCTTGTAGCTATCTTGGATTGTGGGAAGATACTCAAAGTCATGTATTGTTGAGTACATATAGGTAACATAGGGTCCATATTAGATATGGATTCACTTAGGACCTTAATGTTTTATACATATATGAGTTGGGATGAGGTGTGTCTATATATATATATATATATATATATATATATATATATATATATATATATATATATATATATATATAGAGAGAGAGAGAGAGAGAGAGAGAGAGAGAGAGAGAGTCAGGCTAGAATACACTCGAGTGTACGGATCACACGAATACACTCAAGTGTGTTTGCATATCAAGACTATTTTTTGCAAAATGTAAACCATTGATCTTCACCGTCATACTATAACTAAGCTACATACAAATTTTGAGCCCATTTGGATGAGTGTAAGTCACTCATCCAAGGGCAACAAAATCGACGCGCGAAACTAATTTAAAATGCATAATTTTTGCGGTCTTCATAACATGAGCTATACATATCCAAATGTGCTCAAATTTTGCGTATGAGTTGTTCACAAGATGTTTAAGAATATCAACGGATTAGATTTTCAAAAAAAAATATTTCATCATGAAAAACTACTTGAGTGTATTCCGCTCCGGATACACTCGAGTGTATTCTAGCCTGACTCTCTCTCTCTCTCTCTCTCTCTCTATATATATATATATATATATATATATATATATATATATATATATAGTCAGGCTATAATACACTCGAGTGTATTCAGAGTAGAATACATTCTAGTAGTTTTTCATGATGTAATATATTTTTTAAAAATCTAATCCATTGATCTTATTAAACATCTTATGAATAGCTCATATACAAAATTTGAGCCCATTTGGACATTTATAGGTCATGTTATGAAAACCACAAAATTATGCATTTCAAATTAGTTTCGTGTGTCGATTTTGTTGCCCTCAAATGAGTGACTTACACTCATCCAAATGGGCTCAAAATTCGGTTGTATCCTAATTATAGTATGACAATAAACATCAATGGTTTACATTTTATAAAAAATAGTCTTGATATGAAAACACAACTTGAGTGTAGTGTGTGATCCGTACACTCGAGTGTATTCTAGCTTGACTATATGTATATATATATATATGTGTGTGTGTGTGTGTGTGTGTGTGTGTGTGTGTGTGTGTGTGTCTTTATACCCATGAGTTAGGTGTTGTGGCATGGATACCCAAGACAGACCTAAGTTCCTAGATGATGATCCCCTACATTTTTTACTCACATCAACTGAGGCGTCATGAGATCTTATAGAGCCTACCTATCCTAAGATCCTATATTGTGAGCTAGGAGACTTGATAGACACTATAGTTGTTTTATAACATACCAAAATCTTGAATTGTGAACCAATCCTTCCTTTATTTGGGCCCCTTATGGAGTATGTTACCATGAATTCCATTTGTCCTAAATCGAATCATATTATGTGTGATTAGCAGTCAAGTAATACAATAAGTTAGTAAATATCCTTCAATATGGGTTTTTAGAATAAAATAGTTAATTAAGTTCATATTTGATATAGTTATAGAGATTCACCATTAAGTAGTCTTGAGTCTATTTTGGAACTGTAGAATCTTGAAAGGGTAATAAGATGAAAATATAGAGAAATATAAAAGATTACATAAAAATTTATAAAAATAGTAATAAATGACTTTGTGAGTAATTAACTATAATTAATGAAATCAAAGGTCAAGTATTTTCAAAAGATGAAATTGATGTTAAAATTAAATTCTTCACACCTTAATTAGCCTACCCATCAATTTCACATGAATCAAACCTTAATTGATTCCCTAATTGAATTAGAAAAGTAAAATATTGATTACCTTAGGTATTAATTGATATTTTAACTAAAATATTCACATATTATTAAGTTTTTGATTGAATTGGATGCCGCATATTTTTGCTTCACTATCCAGAACTTTGGTCATGTGAGATCCTCTCAGGGCTGTAGGATCAAGATCAAATGGATTGGACTTTATCTCCTTTGTCTTGATCCTCCATTTTCTTCTGTGACAGTAAGATCTCCTCACCTCTATAACGTCTCTCTCTCCCTCTCTCCCTAATCAATATCAGAATAAAAACACTCCTTATTAGCATCGTATTTTTGTTCTGTACTATTGACCCTCATTTATCAAGGGTGTAGAGATCTCTAACCCAAAATATATGTCCATCCCTTCTCCTCCCTTGCTTTAATATTCATGAAACTTCCCCAATTCTCTAGACCTTACTCCCTATCCAAGTATCTCATTATATTATTTATGAACAACTAGATTTACTTATGCAATGACTAGATCTCCCAACATAGCCTTCCAACCCAACTACAACCTCCATCTTCTCCTTTCAACCACCCACACTCTGTATGACCATCTCCAGCAAAGAAGAAGACCAAAGTTAGCCCCAAAATTCCTCCTTAGGTTGATATAAAGGTTTCTTGACCCTCAATTAGTCTTTTTTATTGGTAACTATCAATTCCCTTCTTGCTTATGTGCTCCTTGTCTTCAACTTCCAATTTGGCTTCCACTTGTGTGGGTCTGATTCACCTCTATTTGGATTCTGGTTGATGTCGCAAACTCTTCTATAGTGTGGTTACCGTTGTGTAGTTGTTCTTCCAATATTCTAGTTCCTCATTGTATCCAACAATGGAAGACAAACTTTTGGCGAGTTCTGGCCACAGAAAGACCCAAGAAAGGGGTCTCTGAGTCTTTTAGGCTGTAAGGAGCTTGATTCCAAGGTTGGTTTTGCGATTGTCATATTGAAGTTTGAGATTTGATCCTCATTTTGAAGTTATTTGACCACTAGTTCTATGTCTGGAGAAGAGCAATCATAGAGATTATTTGGCTAGACTTCCCTTGACGTATATTTCTCTTGTTTAGTGAACATGGGAAAATATGGTCTCCCGACCCTCGTTCTATGTTTTGATCAAACCTTCTTGAGCAACATTTTACTGAATACCATGTCATGCTCTATTAGCCAATAAACATACATGAAGGGTATATTAATCATTTTGCCATCCTCCTTTTATTAAATAAATGGATAATGTATTTAACTTGTAAAAGTGATACTTACTATTTAAGAAAAATAAAATAAAACTCTATATATTTTTGGCATAATAATATGTCTTGTTTAATGATGATATTTGTAAAAAAAATAGTAATTAATATGGTAATTTTAGGGTTTGACAAATTAAACTACATAATTAATAAATATGATGCCTTCATATATTAGAATTTGGTGTTGGAAAGCCTGACCCTGGACCCTAGGAAGACTTTTGGAGTATTTTGATCTTGTTTGAGAGGTATATGCAACTCGTGATTAAATTTCATCAAGCACTATATGATTATAAGCCCATTTTATATTATGAGGCACCATTTAAATATTTTTCCTTCTTGATACAATTTCCTTACATGATAGATATAATTCTTTTATCGCTTCTAAAATGTGTAATTGTCCTTTTATGTTGGGTTTATTGCCCCACTTGCCAACTTTACCTTTGGTATCATTGAATATTTTGATTATGGAATCATTTCATATTAACATACTATTTTGCTTGCATGTTTAAGGTGTACGCATATTCATCCTATTCTAGTTTCATTTTAGCTTAATTTTGCATTCATATTCCTCAGTTTATGCTAAAATTAACTTCCATTTAGTTTCCTTAATACGTGCTAATTTGTAAGGTTTTGACATAATTGTTTGTTTTTGTGGAAGGTTAATTCTTTATTCCATGCACACATCATGGGAGCAGAGGTATAGCTAGGATTTTCATCAATCTTCCCCTTCATCGGTTGATGATTTAATTGGTCAAAAACTTCATCACCATCGACCTACACAAATATCCCTTCCACCTCCACCATCATTCTATTTTTTTTGCATTCTCGTTCATTTGCAATGTCATTGACCAATAAGAACATTGTAGCACTATCATTGTTCCATGTCATTGGCGGATAACTGATAGAAATCCTACTCATCACACTCCATCAACTAATGGAACCCCCGCCCACCAACTAATGAAAGATCTACACTCATCAACCTATGAAATATCTATGCCTCTGACCAAATGATGGAAGTTCTTTTTGTCAACCAATGAGATTAATTAGTAGCTCTATCCATCAATGAGGATCCATTAGTTGTCAACTGATGGAACACATGTATGTGTATTGACAGAAATTCAACATTTGTCAACTGATGGCACTATTGGCTTATCAACTAATAAAACCAAGACTAATGACGCCCATGCACTCACCATATGATGGGAATTTTGGGTGCTCATAAAGTGATGAATGACACAAATTGATGGATGGAATGAGCATTAAAACACCTCCCATATTCTTCACACAACCTCCCCTTTACATTCACGACAACTGATAACTTCACTACAAATAGTTTGAAGAGTTCCAAATCCTAACAACCATCTACAAATATAAGCTATGGTCTACAAGGAAAGGGATTTATCTTGATGCATCCATATTGCCAAAATCTATTCTAAGAATCCATCTTCAACTTCCATTCGTGGTTTCCATTAGTTGACTACCACATCAACTAACCAAAACCACCACCTCGTCCACTTGCTTCACCTTCATAGTAGAAGATATAGGCACAAAAAAGGAGATGAAAAACTTTCAGTTCACCTACAACAAATGTCAAAGGGTGTTCCTACTGCTTGTGTGACACCCTCATCTCCAAGTCAAAGAAACACTTCTGCAAACCATGGCTGCATCTCCATCTTCTAATGTGATTATGGCTATCTCCTCTTTTTCCTTGTTAAACTTACCAAAGCTGCCATGAGAAAGTTGCAACTCGCTAGGGTGTGGGGAGCAGTCATGCTACCCATTTTTGCTATTTTCTACTACTATTAGAACATAACTTATGATGGATTCGATGTTTTATGCTTGTACATATTGTTTGCCCAATTTGTATGCTTATCATACTTTAGATGTAGATAACTGAAACCCTAAGATATAAGATATCATTTGGTTCATGTTAAATCCTTGATGGGAACCTTGGATGGGTTTTTTCTAATGAGATAAGTAAATGACCTCTAAGTAACTAAATAGTGAGTTTAGATTAATATCTGTACAGATTTATTTTGAATGATGAAAGGGGGATTTATCTGACCGCAACATAGGTATGTTCATATTGTTTATGATGTATTTAGAGGGTGGAAAACATGTAGTGATGGTGGCACTCACTCATCCAGGTGTTTCCATCCATTGATAATTAAAACCATGATTCAATTTTTTTATTTGCAAACTTAGTTACACAAAATAAATCTAGATTTTTCTTAAGGGATCATTCTAGCTCGGTTACGTTGATTGAATAATTATTAAATATGTTGTAATTTGAGTTTGATCATGAAGTATACTATGATAAGTACTTCTTGCTTGTAGGTGAATTTTCAAGCATTTGGTTAAGGTAAAATTCAAGGATGTCATTCCTATGGAATTTGCATATGTGACAATATTGAATAAATTTATTAGACTAGTAACTAGAGTAGAAATACTTTTGTACAACCATTCAAACTACGCACGTATCTCACATTTTTTATGTTGGATATCAATATTTTAGTCCCCTTATCCTTGAAGGATCATGGTTTTAATCCCCCTTTCTCATTATGTGACGTCCCTGGATTTTCTAAAACTTAATCTGATGTGTGACGCCCATATTGAAACCTCAACTCAGCGAGAATCCCAATTTAAACACCACACACTAGGCTAAGAAGAAGAAAATAAAGGGAGTCAGAAGGAAATGACTAGTAGCACAAGCACATGAACAATAAACAAACCACAACACATGTTCACCATTCAACATATAATTACAACATGAATTGTTACAACATTTGATATTACATATTGAAAGTTAAACTTCTACATGTACATGTACTACTACGAAACTATAGGATCTTAAGACAATAGGTCCACCTGTACATCAGCTTGCCACACAACTCTCACTATCCTGGATCTTCAAGAGCATAACCACAACCTAAACAAAAACATTACATGCAGTACACGTCAGCACAATATTTCAAGAATATTGTACTGAGTACGCCTACGTGTCTTTTTATATACCTCTCATCATATCTTGGCAATAAGATAAAACTAATACTTGGCAGTAAAAGAAGAATATAAGAAAAGTGTATACTTGCAAAAAGGTATTCATTAACAGAAGAGAACATATATTTTAAGCTTGTTTTCCATTATATCTCAAGGCCTTTATGATTACTACCAAAGAGTTGGATCATATGTACACTGTGACCACTACCAAAGAGTTGGGTCCAAGCACACTACCAAAGAGTTGGTGCTTCCATATGTACAATGTGACCACTACCAAAGAGTTCGATCACTTCCAAGCACATTGCCAAAGAGTTGGTGCTTTCACATAATGGAACAGAGATATTATGTTTGATGTGTCCATAGCAGTAAGTATAGAAAACCAACCAACATATCCTACAAGAATAATCATTTCATCCAATACCATATGCCAAGTATTTTACTACACATATAACACAAGCATATTGTATAATAAGCCAAGTAAGAGGTAATGGCGTACCTTCCAAAGAGATAATCTAATCACCACATATTCCTGATATCAACTATATCCTTGGTTAAACATGATTAAGACAAGATCACATACTATCATCAGGTTCTCATCATCTTAACCCTAATTATATCCATTTTAGGGTTTACATAACTTAGTAGGATATTCCCACTTTTACTTGTATTCTTGTCTTAGAATTATCTTACTGATGTCATATCTCATATTGTAGTTCATCAACTGGATATACTCATGTGTCACATTATTATGTGAACATATTTAACATTATGTCACTTTCATTAACCATATTAGGGTTACATCACATGTATTAAGGGTTCTCTTCATATAACATAGATTATGTTCATCATTATGATCTCATCATTAAATCTGAGGTTCCAAATACAGATATGAGCTTACTCTGTAAATTTCATCATTTATTGAGCATGTATGCATTTACTACATTTTATTTAGGATTATTAGCCCTAAATAGCCATATAAAGAAAATTACATAATTTCGTGCATCAACATCATGATTAATGACCTCATATGGATTTTAAATATGATTATAGACTTAGTGACATATTCTCATAATTTTAGGCCAACGTTTGATATTTATTATCCCTGAATCTAGTATTTCACAACATACATGATAACACTATTATTTATGCCTCAAAAGCCTGATATTACACTTTCATATTGTTCTACACATTTTTCTGAGAATTTTGGTATCTTGTTTGTAATTTTCTGAATAGCAGGCTATTTATAATGAATTATGCAAGATCAGGGGAATTTATGGGAATTTACCTTATGCGACCAATCCTGGTCTGCCATGTGTCCACTTCGGCATGGCCTCCAGCTCTTCTCATCCCAGGAGGAGCCAGTTTGATTCTTGGCTATGGACCTGGTTGGTTCAGCATCGAGGCAGTCAGTTCGTCGGATCGGGTCAGGGTTTGGTTAGCGCGGACCCGGTCTGCCCCTTCTTTTCTTCATCTTGTACCCGTCCAAGTCCAGAGCGGGACTCGGTTCTTTCTGCTACGTGAGGGTTGTGTCTGTGACTCCGTGGGCTCTGCTCTCTGTCTGAAGCCGCCGCCCGTAGCGCCCTTCCTCCGGTTCTCAGATGTCGTCGTGGCTCTAGGACGAGTAGTAGTGGTCGTCATCCGGGTCTAGACTCGGTGGAGCTCCTCTCCCCTTCACAACCTCCTTCTGCTTATGAAGATCCCACGACGTAGTCACCACTACGAGATCCTCCACTCCCATCTCAGGCATTGTTGCGTGGTTGGGATGACTCCAGCGTGAAATCGGCCATCTCCTCCTCCCAAACCTGGGCGCCATGGGTCTTGTGCGTCGTCGGCCCAGTCCTGTCTACTCCGACCACTGCAAGGGTTCGACGCATGCTGATCTCCCTCTTCACGGGCTTGTATCTCTTCCAGACCCACCGGCATGGAGCCTTGCACTAGGGCCTCCCCGTGAGATTCCCGTCATGGCCACCTCCGTGGAGAAAGATCTCCGCTTCCTCCTATTCTGCCATTGTCCGCGAATACCTCTCCGCTCGATGCCTTTGTGCATCCTCCTTGGCACCGATGTTGATCTTGTATCCGACGTGATGCCTGGCTTAGATGGGGGGATGGCCGATCTTCCTGGTGGTTGTGGAGCGGCCTTTCCAACTACACTAGGGAGCTCGCAGCCTCCCGGTCTCGCTACCTCCATTGCGGTTGGTGATGGACCGAGGCGTGTGGGGGGGGGGTTTCTCTCTCTCTCTCTTGGTCTCAAAAGGTTCAAGAGACGGTCCTCAGACAGTTCGTAAATGCAACCTCCCACACCGAGTTCGGCCATGAACACCACATGGGATAAGGCACGACTGGGAGTAACATCATTGTTGCACCACGATTTCCTATCTAAAGAAAGGGTCAAGATCATCTATCCTCAAGGCCAAACTACAGCCTCAAAGGGGTGCCAGTATATATACGTTAGAAAGGAGCTGTGTTACACTCATTCAATACATGACTTAGGTTTAATATATTATGAATCAAGCACATTATATGATGATATTCGAAGACTCATAATTCCCTGTAGGAGTATCAAAACATCCCCAAAAGTTAACCTTGGATTCCTTGCTACTTCCTCTACCATCTACTATGCTTTGATGTCGGTATTCAATCATTTGTCCTATCAACTATATACTTCATAAAGGCATACATTATGGATTATAAATTGAATATCAACATCAACGACATCCATACTTTGATGAAACACTTGGAACTCCCAAAATAGCTCAACCATCTGATTTCACTTATGCCATTGAACATTTAGGAATTCAAAAAGTCCACTCCATCACATCCTACACACCTTAAAAGAAATTTCATCCTCGGAATTAAAATCAAAGACCACTTTATCACATTTCCTTCTGACTCCCTTGATTTTCTTCTTCTTAGCCTAGTGTTTGGTGTTTAAATTGGGATTCTCGCTGAGGTGAGGTTTCAATTTGGGCGTCACACATCAGATTAAGTTTTAGAAAATCCGGGGACGTCACAGGAAACGACCAGTAGCACAAGCACATGAATAATAAACAAACCACAACACATGTTCACCATTCAACATATAATTACAACATGAATTGTTACAACATTTGATATTACATACTGAAAGTTTATCAAGATAACATATCAAAACCTTATATAAGGGAGATAGTATAGCTAGGTTAGAAGTTATGTAACCCACATTAAAAGCAACTCTCCAAGCTCCAAGCTCTGAGAACCTCCTCCAAGCTTCGGCCACCAACTAGAGAAGAAGAAAGCAACCACAACAAGGTATATCGGCCACCACCTCTTCTCCTTCTCCTCTTCTACTTGGCCACCAAGGGAAAAGAGAGAAACGGCTAAAGGGAACTAAGGGCTACTAGCAAGCAAGGTGGGTGGTATATATACAAGAAGGTAAAGGGGGAGAGCAAGGCAAGGTGGCGTCCACTAAGGACCACTTGTCCAAGGGCCACACCACATGATAGTACACCAACAACACTTGTCCAAGGTCTCGCCACTTTCTAGAAACAAACACCATGTGTCCAAGAGATGGTGACACAAACGATGCTAGGTGGAGGACTGTGTGTGTCGCCCAACATGGCAACCTGACACACCCACCAACACCAACTTGGCCGGCACACCCAAGCACCTCTTGCCCGATACACCAACCAAGGACGAAGGGCTTCAAGCCCAACAACAAGCCCAAGCTTAAACAAACTCATACGAGGCCCAAAACAACTCAAGCAAGGCGCCAACTCATCCTCTCAACCCTACAGGATGCAAAGAGATACAAAGAGATCTCACAAGGTGGCAAACTTGCATGAAAACCCTAGATTTTAGGTAAATTACAAGTTGCACCTCAACCCCACAACAAAACACAACAAACACTAATCACACCTCTGGTGATTAGGAAAGCCTATAAATACTAGGTTTAGGCAAAGAAAACAAGGTAAGCCCAAAATGAAGGTCAGGGTCCTTACATGTATCCTCAATTTCCTCAAGGCTAATAAAACATGTAATACAGCCGTGTAACATATTTGTTTATGGTTATACACAACATTTCACATTTCATGATAACCCTTGTTTGTTATCTTTACATAAAGATGATTCTTAGTGCAATTAATATATAGTAGATATACTTATGTTGTGGATATGCTTAAGATTGTAGATGCATACATATAGTAGCCATACTTATGTTGATAACTATACTACTACTACTGATTATAATCATGATGCTAGATATCTCATGTTGTTAGTTATGTTTAGCATGCTAGCCATGCCTTTGTTAGTAGAGATGCATATACTGCTAATCATGCTTATGCAAATAGTTGTGCTTATGTTGTTAGCTCTTCTTATGATGTTAATATGTTCAATCAATTAGACATGCTCATGTTATTAGCTATGCTTATGTGGCTAGAATTATTCATAATGATAGAGATTCTATGTTACTAGACTTGCTCATGATGCTAGATATGTATATGATATTGAATTGCTTATATTGCCAACAAGATAAAGGATGATAGTCTGGCTAATGATGATAGTTATTATCTTCTCCTTTATGTATTTTGTTAATCATCAGTACTGCTGAGCTTATTTTCTATATATGATTAAACTTCTTAACTGTTTAATTACTTAAAAATATTGTAATCAATAAATGTTGTGGGAGGTTATATCTCTTACTGGGACATGGGTCTCACCCTTGTGGTTTGCCATATTTTTTTAGGTAATCAAAAATGACAAAAACAAACACATGTTAACAAAGAGGAGCTATAGTAATGAAACCTTGATAAAGTTGATTAGATGTCTAGTGTGTCCTAGATTCATCCCTGTACTCTCAGACCTGGGCAGGAAAAGTTTGTATATGGTGTTTCAAACGAATCAGACTTTTATTAGCATATTAATGCTTTGTGTGGCATATACGAATATTGTTCTCATGTGTATATATGTTTTGGCTAAGGCGATAGAAATATTTGTATCAAATTCTTAACTAGTATGGATAAAAGAAAGATGTTGGGCTCTTATGCAAATGTTTCTGAGCAGGTTTTGATGTTGAATCAGTTTTAATTTACCCATATTTTTGGGTATGTGATTAATTAGTGATTAATTGTGTTTTATATTTTAAGTAATCAAGTTTAGTGTAATAGGTTCTCACAAGTTGGTATCATAGCTTTAGGTTCACTGAGTCTACAGGGACACTAGGACTTAGGACTAGGATGATGTTAAAATTAGGAATATGACATACAAATATGGTGCATACTGCCTAATCTCAGTATTTGGCTGCCCTAGCCAGGTATTCAATTATTGAAGAAAGGTAAGTATGGAACTCTTAGACTGTTATCTTTCTGATTACTCTGATCCAGTAGTCATTTTTAGACAATATGAAGAGCATAATGAATATAAAATCATGGTGTGAATATCTCAATCCTACCTTAAAGAAGATGAGAATTGCATCATAATCTATCAAAACTTGAATGTTTGGTAACTATAAGAGAAAGATATAACACCATGAAATCTAAATTTGAATAGAAATTAGAAAAAGAGGAGTTCTTGAAGATGTGATTCAAGAAGGTAATAAAGTAAAAGACAGATAAGTCTATACTTATAAAGTGAATCAAGGTATGAAATCCACATAAGATGGAAAGAACTATAACAAGTACAAAATGAGAAGATAAATGGGAACAATGACAAAGGAATAAGGTGGAACTTGAGTTAATCTCAGACCAACCTATGTGTGTAAGAAAGTGTTAATGTAAAATCAGCATGGCATGTGAAAGAAATTAAGGGATATGATCCATGTTTAATGAAGAAAATGAAGAATATGATGATTTACCTATTGATAAGTGGTGAAAAACATAATAAAATAAGAGAAAACACCCTAGTGGGATAAATAGTCATCAAGGAAGGAGTAATGAGATATGTTAATCATGATGATTCCTATGCTAATGGCAAGGAACCCAAAATGAAAAGGGTAAAATGATACATAAGAAGTTGTAACTTGCATAATGAAAATAGAATTGGTTACCTTTTTGCTAGTGATCCTTGAACAATGTTGCTATGATATGGGAAGTGTGTTTCCCTCTGTGTCTTTCCTTTCTAGGGCACAACTTTCAAGTGGATCATTTCCACTTGGTACGTGTGAATTCACTGCAAACATGAGGGTGGATAGCTTATTATAGCATAAGGTTTCTTAGACTATTGTTCCTAGATCATAAAGTTTGTGATGAGTTTACTTTTGAGCCTTCCAATAATTAGGAAGACTCCTCCTATATTTCTTGATATTTGTTATGTTGGTAAAAGTGGATGAGATAATGATGTGAGTTCCTTATAGCACATGAGGTGGATACCAAGGTAATGAATCCGAGTATCCAAGATGTATCAACAGTATGGGAAGTATGTGAAGGTTGGAAATGTTTATTAAATGAACATTCCAAGTGTTCCTCTCCCGTAGAGAGAGAGGGAGAGAGTTGATGATGATCCTATAAATTTTTTTTTGAAGGAAAAATGTTGTGTGATTTATATATCATCTTTTCACATTGTTATCACACACAAATTTGGTTCTTTCTAGTATAATTCAGTCTCTTTCATATTAGTTTTGCCATATTTTTGCTGTTCTATTTGTCCCATAACTTGTATTACAAATTTGCCACAAAAAGGACTTAATACGGATGTTATTTCTACAGAAACAGAAGAATGCACGGCGTGCAGATTCAGTCGCACGGCGTGCACAATCCCAGAAAAAGACTGGTTCGCTGAAGCAGTAAAGTGCATGGCGTGCAAATCAGAATGCACGACGTGTAACATTCCAGAGAAATTCCATTCTGTTCAGCCAAGAGAATGCACAACGTGCACATCGGTGCACGACGTGCATCTGGAGCGCAAACTGCTGAAGAAAAGTTCTGGAAAGTCGCACGGCGTGTAATTCCTCAATGCACGCCGTGCACGAATCAGCCCGATGTCAACTACACTGCAAGTGCACGGCGTGCACCAAAAATGCACGCCGTGCACCTGGCAGTTTCAGATATTCGAAATTTTAGAATATGATTTTAAAAGAAAAAGGGAAGCCAAGGGATAGTTACGTTCGGCCATTTGGAGAGTTTCTCTTGTCCCAAAGACAGAGGAGAGCATAGGAAGGCCATTTGGGAGGAATCTAAAGTGGTTTCTTGCACAAAGAGACCATTTCTTCTTCTCCACTTCTTCTTAGTCTTCTTCAAGGTGCAGCCAAGCGTTCTCAACTCCGAGCAACTTCTTGAGAAAGGAGTAGGCCCGAGTTGGAGCAGCTAAAGGAGGGGAATTTCATCCTAAATCCGGAATTCTTGCTTCTTGTGGTTACACCTTCAGTTCTCCTTGTCTTTTCTTCTCTAAACCATGTCTAGCACTAAAAATTCTGTAGCAAATTTGTTGTACATTGTTATGAACGAGTAGACTTCTTTTTCTTGGGCATGGGAGAGTAACTCCCATGCCATAGCATGCAATGAACAAGTAATTTCGTACTAAATGCATTTGCTTCTTGTTTCCTTACCTTGAGAGTGTCGGTTACTCTTTTCCTTGCATGTATTGTTGGCCGCCTTATATGCATATTTTCTACTTTCTTGCTTAGTTTGAGAAGACAAGTAGGAATGTATGGAGACGCTCTTCTTGGCAAATCTTCTTCTTCTACGAGAGTAGAGAAGAATGAGTTGATGAACTATTTGTGATCATAAATGAAATTCATGCACGAGAGTGTTGTTTTGAGTTATGATCGTTACATTTACACCGGGAGGTGAAATGTAACACAACTTTTCCTTGAAACATGATCTTATGTATGTTTAAATTATTTTGTTCTCTTATTTGCTATGGTATGTGAGTGAAATCCTAATGTCCAAGATTCATTAATTTTCTGAAATCGAACTTTCTTTGTAATCCTTGCTTGTTAATTAAAATTTGATATTCCTGTAGTTAAAACCTAATTTTTATGTTTTTAGAACAAATCTTTTCTACTCTTTAAAATCGGTCTAGATTGTTGAACTTTAGTATTGTTGCGTTCAATTAAATTAGCTCAGCTCCTTGTGTTCGACCTTGACTATACTACCTCCGTATACTTGCGGAGTTTGGTTAAGTTGAGTAAACTATCCATTCCTTGGATTAAAACTCATTTGTGTAAACAACCAACAAAAAACAAAAGTGATTCTATAATGTTGTGTATGGTTCAGTGATAGCTGGGCAAGACCACTATCAAGGATAGATGGTTTGTTGGTCAATAGATATGTGATTCTGTGTTCCTTTAAGATAAACCTATGATCAAATATCAATGCATAAGAGTTAGATTAGATGACATAATTCACATGACCATGATGAGTTTAGAGTTATGTTCTTTAGACTAACCAATGTAAAAATAGAATTTATGAATAGGAGGAACAAAGTGTTCCAGTCATTTCATACAAGTTATATCAAGCTTTGAATGATGACATGTCAAAGTATTTCAAATATGGTCAAAAATAAGATCAATATTTCTTCAAAAACCTTAGGGATGCCAAAGCAACAATATCTATAAGACAAGTTGAACAAGAGTGAGATGGGGTTGATTAAATGTTTTTATGGGATTATGATATGTCTTCTAATTAGGTTGTGTAAATCCTAGTAAGGTGAAGATAGTGTTTTTGTTTCACCCCTAACAAGATTGACTAGGAATGATGTTTCCTTGTATGGAATGACAGGTGCCATCGTCAGCATTACTTTTGATGCTGAAAAAGAACGGACAAGTGTTCCAGTGTTAGTGTATCTAGAAAAAGAAAGGTATGGATACATCACCTTTTTTATGCTTCAAGGTTTGGTATGGGACACATGCCATGATTGGTAAAAAGCTAGAAAGTATGAATTTTGATCAATGTATTGATACAATATATAATTCTAGGATGATAGTTAGAATTTAAAGTTCAACATTATTACTAGAGTTGTACAGATGAAAAAAAAAGAGTTGTACAGATGACACAACAAGTTTCTACATTCCATATTGAGAATGTCTTCTTAGGTGGGGTTGATTGTGCTGACCCAAGATGAGATATGTATGAATGATGTAAAATCACCATGATATTCAAGTAACCATGTGAGGTAATATGATGAGGAGCAAAGGAAGTACCCATCTGTGTTTACCTTGGATTTTGGGGGCGAAATCCCTGTTAGGGGTTTATAGTTCTAAAGCCCCTAAACTTGCTTAATGAGTTGAATAATATTAATTATCATAATTTAATTCTTATAACCCTAATATAATCTTGTGACATGCTTTGAAATTATAATACAAGCTTAAGTTTCAAATTTGGCCCAATTTGGACACTGTTTAAGCACGTTATGTAATTTTATGCACATTTTGAACTTTTCTACAATTTACCCAATTGAGAAGTTTTCTTTGCAATTTATCACTTGCATTATATTCCTTGGATATTATCTCATCATTATTGATCTTTTTGATCCATGATGAACCTATTTAATCCTTGGTTTGAAGGTGTTTTCTCCAAGGGTATTTTAGGGTTTACCCCTTCATGGATGAGCTACCTTTAGTAGCTATCAACTAATGAGTTATTTGTTTTGCTTGGAAATTTAATAAATTAGGGATAAGCATGTCTCTATTGATGGTGGGGGAGCTTCTTGTGTGTGTGCTTGTATATTCTTAATAGTTTAAGGCTATGGACACTTGGAAAGATACTAGAACTTCAACTTTTTCTTTTACTTTATCTTAAAGTTTCACATACTTATCCCTAAGTACCAAAACAAGCCATTTTATCTCCACCACTTCCCTCATTCTAAAAACCTCGTCCTCCCTCCGTGCTGCAGCAAATTTCCTGTCCAAGTAATAAGAAAGAGGGGACCTTCTTGGAAAAAGAATCTAGGGTTGCAATTGACTTCCTTTTTGGGTTTGAAAAGCTTCCTTCTAGTGATCTTGACCTAAAAGAGTAAGAATCCCCTTCTTTCCTCTATTTGTTTCTTTGTTATCCTTCCTCCTACCTTCCTCCAGGTAATAACCTTGTTGTTCCATGGTAGAAATTGCTCTAAATCTTTAAAATACTACCTTTCTTGCTCCTTATGCTTAGGGTTTGCTCATTTGATGAAGAAAGGTGCCAGATGGACAAGTTTACAACTTATGATTGGATTTTCTACCCTACCTTTTTGAGTTTTATTCTTTTTGGGATTTCATATTCTCATTATAGGAAAGTTGTATAACTTGCTCCACGTTTATTTCTTACCATAAGCTTTCTAGCTCATGTTCTTACTTGAAAATGATGATCCATGCACTAAAAAGTTATGCTTGACTTGGATTTCGATTTTTATAATGTTCCCTATCCTAATTTCAATTCTAGATGAACCTGTGATCATATATATGTACATTATTATTAAGGTATAATATGACTTGTATCAGGTTGGTTTGACAACCTATGGTACTAAGCACCTATCAACCAATGGTCAATTTTAGGGTTTTAAGCTGATTTCTTTTATAAACCCATGACCCCATGATGGTGCCATTGCAACAACACTATGGAGTCATATTCATGACAACTAATGGTCAGGATCAAAGGTTCCAGGTGATGGTGACAACCTATGGTCACCCCCTTAAGTCAGGTTTTGAATCAATTAGAAGTTTAATGATCAACCATTAAGTACCCTACTGATGTTATCAATCAATGATGACATTAGCTTAATATTTATTGTTGATTAATGAATATAGTGTTGATCTAACAACCTATGGTGATTTAATGGTCACTAATGATGGTAGATCAGGTCTCTATAACCTATGTTGAGTTAAGCATTGTAGTTGTAGCATCAATTCAGCCTTAGACCAATGGTTTCTTGGGTCACTTGATGTAATGGTCAAACCTATACTGTAATTGATGGTTTTAACATATGAACTTGTCCCAATGGTCAAGATCTAATGTTTATTCCTCCAATAAAGTGGAATGATGGATAATGTAATATGTTGGTCCTAATTATGTGATTTAGATGGTTTTCTTTATATGATCAACTTAAGGAGATTACTTGTTGACAATGGATGGCTTGTTTTAACTGAACTGTCGATTGTGGGTTTTACCCTACTCTCAATGGAACTTTTTGTGTTATTAATTAAGAGATGTCTAGGGTTATATTGTGACTCTTTCTAGAGAACAAATCAAGGACTTCATATGTGGTTTATCCAAGGTATTTACTTATATAAACAACCAATGGACTTACCTTTTAAACATCCAATGGTTCTGGGTGACATTGTAGTATGGTGATATGGGTTGCACGATGATGGAACAAATGGAGGGTTACCCTTAAAAAGGTAGTATTACCCATTTACTCATATGAATAGAAGGGATGATAACCATATTATGTGGATATGTAACCCTAATAAGGTATAACATGTTGTACCTAGATTTAATATAACTTAATGATGGTAATTAGGCATGAATAGTCCTTGAATGACTAATGAAATCATGGGGTACTCTCTTATTGTTGTTGAAACCCTAGTATGTTATAACCCGATGGTTACATCTTGATTTATGTGTGGGTTCATACTTGATAATAGTATGGAATGTGATGGTGATGCTTCACCTTATGCATCCATGATCCAATCGGGATGCCCTGAGTTAGGGTTTGGGTATAAGTGTTGATTAGTAACATTGATATAATTTATCATGTTGAACATAACTCTAATGCAAATAGATAAATATGAGTATTCATGTTTAACATTCTTATATGATGGAATGATGGTGGAATAACCTCCTTAACATGATCATAACCTTAATGTGTTAATTGGTGGTTATCATAGCCACATGGTTGATACTTTCTTTTGCTAAACATGTGCATTATGAATATGATGAGTGTTAATCATATCTAGATTCCTTGCATGTTGATGTAATAAAGGAATGTTCTTAATGTTAATATAACCCTGATATGGTTGTTTATGAATATCTCCTAGCTCATTAATGCAACATTGTGCTGATCTGGTGTATTATATGTAAGTGATGTTGTTGAGCCTTGTTGTAAGGCATGCAAAAAAAAGATGATCTTGTAGGGAATAGTATGATGGTCTTAATGACCTTTGGGCATGGTTGATCCCTGAATGAGGTGTAATCCTCTTGTTTTGATAAGGGTTGATACCCTGTGGTATTGTGAAAAGGATTTATATTTTGTGATAGTATGATGACTAGTGTAGCCTCATGAATGGCAAGTGAATAGTACCATGTGATGATGAGATGAGAAATTATGTTTCACATGTTTTATATCTTTTGAAGTTGTGATATTTATGTGCTTGTTAGAAGTGAATTAGGGTTTGTATGTCCACTTGTTTGATGCAGCTTTAATTCACCGAATTGGCATAACTAATCAAGTGAAACTCTAATCATGTAGTGCCCTGTGCCATAGATCCATCTGAGTGTCAGAACTTGCCAAATGGTGAAACGAGTATTCCTAAGGGAAAATCAGAGCACATACTGTTAATTATGTGGGGGTGGCAAGTTGAGGATATATCCTTGTCATCCACAATGTAGGTTGTTGAGGATGTCTATGGCCATGCCTCATACATCTGATGTGATTAAGAACAGTTGTGGTCGTGTCTCAGTGATTATATATGTGACAAGATTGGAGGACAACTACGGTTGTACCTCAGATGGTAGGGTAAGTGTACCCACCTCCTTTCACTAGTGTCGTGACCTGTATCAAGGATGGACTATGATGTTAGCAGCTTGACCTTATGTGTCACTGTGGCATACCCATACTGACCGGGGGTGGAGAAGATCTTAGGAGTCTGATTCTTCCTAGATCTTGTATGACACTAATTTTGACTTAGCAGTGGTCAGTTGTATTTTGAGTGGTGTCCTCAATTTCCTCAGGGTGCAATAAAAGATGTAATACCAACGTGTAGCATATTATTTTAGGGTTATACACAACGTTTCACATTGGATGATAACCCTTGTTTGTTATCTTTACATAAAGATGATGCTTAGTGCAATTAAGAGATAGTAGATATACTTATGCGGTGGATATGCTTAAGATTGTAGATGCATACATATAGTAGCCATGCTTATGTTGATAACTATACTTCAACTATCGATTATAATCATGATGCTAGATATCTCATGTTGTTAGTTATGTTTAGCATGCTAGCCATGCCTTTGTTTCCAGAGATGCATCTGCTAATCATGCTTATGCAAATAGTTGTTCTTATGTTGTTATCCCTTCTTATGATGTTAATATGTTCTACCAATTAGACATGCTCATATTGTTAGCTATGCTTATGTGGCTGGACTAATTCATAATGATAGAGATTCTATGTTACTAGACTTGCTCACGATGCTAGATATGCATATGCTACTGAATTGTTGATATTGTCAACAAGATAAAGGATGATAGTCTGGCTAATGATGATAGTTATCATCTTCTCCTTTATGTATTTTGTTAATCATCAGTACTACTGAGCTTATTTGTTATATCTGATTAAACTTCTTAACTGTTTAATTACATAAAAATGTTGTAATCAATAAACGTTGTTGTAGGTTATATCTCTTGCTAGGACATGGGTCTCACCCTTGTGGTTCACCACATTTTTTTTAGGTAATCGGAAGTGACGAAAGAAAACATGTGGAGGAAAAGAGTAGCTATAGTAATGAATCTTTGAGAAAGTTGATTAGATGTCTAGTGTGTCCTAGAGTCGTCCATGTACTCTCAGGTCCAGGGAGGAAAAGTTTGTATATGGTGTTTGAAACAAATCAGACTTTTGTTAGCATATTAATGCTTTGTGTGGCATATACGGATATTGTTCTCCTATGTATATATGTTGTGGCTAAGGTGATAGAACAATTTGTATCGATTTCTTAGAATAGTATGGATAATAGAAAGATGTTGGACTCTTATGCAAATGTTTCTGAGCGGGTGTTGATGTTGAAATCGGTTTTAATTTACCCATATTTTTTGGTATGTGATTAATTAGTGATTGATTGTGTTTTAATATTTTGAATAATCTCATTTAGTGTTACAGGTTCTCACATAAAGCTTGTCCTGGATGACACCTCCTACTTCTTGGTCCTCATGCTATGTTATCTGTGGGTGGGTTAAAAGCAACACCTAAAAGAGGAGACAACCAAAAGAAACGACGTCAGAATAAAGTGAGTTTGTGCACTATTATAAAAACAAGGCATTACTTTAGAGCAACGAGAGATCAATAAGGAGATTTCAATAATAGTGTTTTCAAAATAGAAAAGTTCCAAAACAGTTAGTTCACGAAATGATGAGAGCTATTTTACATTAAGACTATGGGCAATTGGGAAGTCTTGCCTTATAAAATTTTTCAAGAATAATATCACAATATAATTTATGGATGCAAGAAAACATTAGTCTAAACTAATTTAAAATAGGATTGGGACACCATAGGATCTCAACTGAAAAGTGCGTGAAAAAGCATTTAGTGTGTTGTGTGGGATACATAGACATTAAAATAACTATAAAAAAGAAACGTGTTTAGTGTATTCTACACAAGAAGGCTATAGAAGGGGAGATTAATGATTGATTACTTGGACAGTGCCATAAAGTACTCCACATCAACTGCATCACATGTAAGGGACTAATCAGGAGCGTTGTATGATTTTGGAAAAAATCATTTTTGGTTGTGATAATTTGGTGTCTCCCAACATTATTAGTATATAGTACCTTCATGAAATCAACTCGATCATACAAATGAATTATATAACCAAGTTTCTATTTATTTTTTGAGGGTTCATCTACCATTATTGTCCTAGTAAACTATGCAGCCTTCACCTTCAACAACTGTGTTTTTGAGTTGTAAGATTTACATGAATAGATTTAGCATTTGTGAACCCCATTACCTAAATCCAAGAGGACGAGAACGGTGAAATCGTTGTGTTGTCAATGATTTTATGGAAGAACTTTATGAATCCCAAGGGGGAAACACTATGCTGGTATATCTCATATATCTCAAAAAAGAGACCTTTCTATGAGCACAAAACTACTACCTATAGAGCATAATTGGCATTCCACTTGCATATCTGACTTCTACACATTAGATATTGTATTTACCATATTTAGGATGATCAACTGTATGGAACACATTAATATCATATCAATTCCAAGTATCACATGGTGTGTGGAAATCTCTAGTTGTGCCAACAATAAGGGCATTGTGTCACCCCTTAACCCCATATGCTCAATATCAACAACAATAGTGAGCCCCACACACTATGTATTGGGGAAAGTGGTAGGTAAAAGACCCATAGCACATAGCACCTATTCCTCCTCATGTGTGAGATATCCTATAAATCTAAACTTTGCTAGTTTCTTTCATCCACCTCTAGACCATAGCGTCTTACCAAGTGCAACATAGAGCATATTTATTTCCCTCTATATTTGCTTATAGGGTTATTAGATGAACAAAAAGTTCTTAATCTTGGAGTATAGGGAGGATGGTGTTCAATCATAAATCCACCCACATTTTAGTTTACATTTGCAATTTCCAATTTGTTATTTTGTTCGAGAATTTACTTAGATTGTGTAAATTGTTTCAATTTAGGAACAATTTGCAAGCCTATATTTTCTCATCTTAGGATTGAATTTAGTTATATAATTACTATCTTTCATTTACTCAACCTTACTTGATATACTTATTCTTGTAATTATACAATTTTCAAATGGTGTCCTTTAGTTAAAAATCAACTATAGTATCCCATGAGTATCGTCATCACAATTCTTATAAAGGAATCTCATTTAGGTGGAATGGATGGTGATCAACTACAATGTTCTACTCACCAAGTAGATGAATGATATAGAAGAAATTTTAGATCTTCTCCAGTTATGAAGCAAATTAGTTTATTGAAGTCAATGGAAAACCTAATGCATGAAATTGTCATATTAAACTTTGCACACTATACTCTCCCTCTTCTGATCTTATTCCACCATCCTCCTATCCACAATATGCCAAGACATGCATAAATCCAAAAATATGCCAAACCCGAGCTTATGGTTGAATTCTTTCAACCTTCTCAATTATGTTTGTTCCATAGCCCTTGATGTATGTTAGGGTGTGTCAAGAAAATAAATAATCAAGTGAAAAGTCTCACATCAATAATTTCTTCGAATCAACTATTTCTAGTAAATTGAAAAGAGAGAATAGGAAAAAAAATAAAAAAATAAGAAGTTAAATTCTAAGAACCTATGTTGCTTTCATGCCTCAATTCACTTTATTTACATCTAGGAGTTGAGTAGTTCAAAAACTCATTGTATATCTATTTTGTCAAATCACAATAATGGACAATGACCATGCTCATCATTTTATAGAATTTCTTGCAACATCATGACACCTAGAACTATGTATATCTTGGATTTTGGTTCGGGGTCTAGTATTGTGAAGTAACCTTCTAAAAGAGGACATGTCTAGTAAAGCTATGTGAATCTAGGAAGTTATGTTTTTAAAAATATTTGTGGCATGGAAGGAAGTTTTTTGTCTGGTAAGAGGTAGATGTGGTGGATTAATGTATTCCTTATAGTTGTTTTTAGACTCTTGAATTACATGTGGATGAATTACATTTATGATCGAAGTTGTTGGATGAATTTCAAATCATAATGACCAATATTACATAACTTTATTTGTTTGGAATATTTTTAGTTTGAATCTATTATATTTAATATTTCTACTTAGTTTTTTGTTCTTTATCATATGTTATGCAAGAATAGAAAAAAAATTCTAAGGAGCATCTTGATTTCAACTATATAACCCTATACATGGTCCAAGGTACGTCTAGTTGCACCCAATCATCCAAGTAAAAGGTATTTATTAGAGATGACTAATGAAGTCAACCACTAATGATTTAACTTGCAAGAAACCCTAGTCAACCATGTTAACTACATAGTCGATCATCTAATGCAATAAAGAACAAGTAGAGAAGGTAGACAAGTATGATAATGAGGTTGCGATCATCTAGTTTTTTGTTCATTATCATCGACAAGTATGTGGTTTCTTTTGCTTCGCGACAGCTCAAGAAGCATGAGGAAAACTGTGACAAAGTGGGTTTTCTTGCTTAATTCCGAGGACGGAATATCTTTTAAGGTGTGTAGGACGTGATGGAGTGGGTTTTGGAAATCCATAAATCTCCAATAACATATTAGAATCCATATCTTGAGTTATAATGAGAGTTCCAAGTGTTTTGGTAAAGTGGAGATGTTAAATGAGATTTATATAATGATTAACATCTCTCTTTTTATGCCTTCTTGAGGAATTTAATTGGATGGTCTAACAATTAAGCTTTGGCACCAAATTCAAGTACAAGGCACCTTTAATATCAAGGAAGCTATGGTTAAAATTTGGTGGCAATTGGGTCCTCCTAGAGAGAGATAATAAGGTTTGAAGTTTGGGAAATAATATGTATATTTGATGATTTGAGAACCTAAGTTGCTAATGAATATCAATGTCACGCACCCCTTTGATTGAGGGCGGACTATGTGGCCAGATCCTGGCCGTTTGTGTCTAATCCAATGACTGGGAGTGCTAGCTTAAGTGAACCCCGGATTTGGTCTTGTAAAGGCCTTGTACAACCGTTAGATGCTTTTTGGACGGCCCTGAGATCTTCTCCAAGCTCCGGCCTTGAAGGAGAACGTGGAGCAGTCAGCGATGTCGAGTCCAAAGCACCCCCACGTCTCGGTCGTGGCTTGAAGGGAGGATTTGAGTGGTTGGTTGTTCTCAACTCGAGTGGAGGAGTGCGGAGACCCCTAAAACGAGCTGTGTGGTCGCTCCAGTAGATAGAACGGGAGCCCGACTTCTGGGTCCTCTCCACAGCAACCTGCAGGTCATGGCCAAAGGCGGAATATGGATCTAGAGTGGATGATGACTGGAGCTAAGAACGACCGAAGCAAGCACGAGTTCGGGGGAGTCGAACCCCGCAGTTCCGGTGGTCTATCGTGGTAGTTTCAATGGCGGCCGAAGAGCACCTCGCCGGAGATGAAGGTGGAGTTGGGGACATCGACCCAAGGCTGTGCAACACAATCCAAGGGTCCCTCCAGGTCCGTGAAGCTCCGACGAAGGTGTTCGGTGCCTCATCCACGAGATTCGAGGGTGGGGAGCCCTTTTCCCTCTTTCATCTATCTCTAACCTTCTCCCTGTGAACTCGATTAGGGTTAAGATGAGATATAATAAGATGAGAACCTGATGATAGTTTATGATCTTGTCTTGATCAGGTTTAATCAAGGATATAGTTGATATCAGGAATATGTTGTGAATAGGATGTCTCTTTGGAAGGTACGCTATTACCTCTTACTTGGCTTATTATACAATATGCTTGTGTTATATGAGTAGTAAAATACTTGGCATATGGTATCGATTGAAATGATTGTTCTTGTATGATATGTTGCATGACTTTCCATACTTATGGCTATGAACACATCAAACATAATATATTTGTTCCATTATATGAAAGCACTAATTCTCTTTGGTAGCATAGTGCTTGAAAGTGATCATTCTCGTTGGTAGCAGATCACATTGTATAATGATCTAACTCTTTGGTAGTAGATCATAAGGCCTTACATCTCATTCTCTTTGGTAGCAGAGATGATGCATTATTCCCTCAGGTGGCAAATGCATGGATATATAATGGAAAATGTGCTTAAAATATGTGTTCTCTTTTGTTAATGAACATCTTTGTGCAAGTATATGCTTTTCTTATATTCTTCTGTTACTGCCAAGTATATTAGTTTTATCTTATTGCCAAGATATGATGAGAGGTATATAAAAGACACGTAGGCGTACTCAGTACAATATTCTTGAAATATTGTGCTGACGTGTACCACATGTAATCTTTTGTTTAGGTTGCGGTTATGCTCTTGAAGATCCAGGATAGTGAGAGTTGTGTAGCGAGCTGATGTACAGGTGGACCTGTTGTCTTAAGATCCTGTTGTTAGTGGTAGTACATGTATATGTTTAAGTTTGCTGTTCAATATGTAATTTCAAATGTTGTAATAATTCATGTTGTAATTATATGTTGAATGGTGAACATGTGTTTTGGTTTGTTTATTGTTCATGTGCATGTGCTACTGATGTATGTTCCTTTAGACTCCCTCGATTTTCTTCTTCTTAGCCTAGTGTGGGGCGTTTAAATTAGGATTCTCGCTGAGGTGAGGGTTTCAATTTGGACGTCACACATCAGATTAAGTTTTAGAAAATCCGGGGACGTCACAGGTGGTATCAGAGCATGAACAATAGCAAAGCCTGACATTTGCTCATTATGCAACTCAAAACCAGAAAACCTTGAACTTAATAATATCTTTAGGGTTAGATTAGTCGTCTTTTAGAGACTAGATCTGACCTAGCCTCTAGGTTAGCACCTAGATGTCCGAGAACTAGGTCTAGACTAGTGCTTGTTGAGTAGCAAGTCCTTTGATGTCGTTCTTTCCTTGTAGTGCAGCGGTATGGGACGTTGCACTATTTGGAAATGACGTGCATAAAGGGAAGAGAAACCCTAGACATATTGCGCACGTTGTCTAGCGTAGCTACACTAGTCTACCCCTTGTTCTCACCCCTTTCCTTAGTTTTCATGACACTGGACTCTCTACTATGTGTGGGACACTTGTTTTCAGGATTTGGTTTTTGATTCCAAACGAATCGAACCTCGATAGTTTTCTCTGACGCTCGTTTTATCGGAGAAAAACTATATAATATTTTATTATGTATATGTATTATAAAAAAATGTGTCCCCACACACGTACGAGTAGGAGGTGATCATGAAACCTAAGTGAAAGTGAATGACATCAGTCTAGAAGAGAGAGTAGTTCTAGATTAGATGTCTAGAGCCTTTTGATAGATGGAATAGATAGAATAAGTTTGATGATGTGATGTAAGTCTTATTTAGAAGATGTAAGATGTTTATGATGATCTTTTTTTGTCTTAGAGGACTTAAGTTCAGTTTTGAGGTTTTGAGATAAGTTTTGATGATGCAAGTAACTAGGCTTTTATGAGATAAGATGTGTTAAGACAAGACAAGGTTGTGAGTCATCAAGAGCCTCAATCTCTTTTACGAAGGAGGACCTCTAGTGTTAGGACCAGTTTCGGGGTTAGCTCAAGATAGAGCGAGACCCACAAGGAGAAGGTCAGAGAACCTAGACTCCAAGATATGAGCATATGAGATATGTGTTATGATATGTCCTAAACTAGAATACTCCTGAGTGAATGAATTGAGTTGCTTTATGCATGATTCCTATAGTTTTGTGGAACCCTAGATGTCCTTGGGAGAACCAAACCCTAGAGATAGAGAGAGGCTGGATATATGTGCGTATATGAATATGAGTGCCTACCATCTGGGTGAGGGAGAAAGCCCAAGACCCTGGAGGAGGTAGCTATGTTAGCTTCTGAGGAGCCTCGTGCTCGGGTTGGTGGTTTCCCATATAGGAATCTAGTGGTGTATATAAGAGAGCTTTAGGTAACCATGTTTCATAGGAAAAGCTGAGAAGAGAACGTCATAGAATGTTTTGGTTTGTGCTTATGTGGCTAGAGCTTGTTAAGCTATCAACTAGTGCCAATGAGGTATACCTAAGAACCCTAGACCAGGAGAGGGAAAATAAAGTATATGCATATGAGATACTCATAGAGCTGAGTTAGCTCAGAGAGACTGAGCATGAAACTACCCTCATGATAAGGGTTAGGACCTCAGTTGGACTAGATAAAGTTTTAATATATGTTTAAAGAGCAACTCACATAAGTTTGTTTAGCACAACCATGACATAATATATGAGAAAAATGTGATCTAATCTCAAGATGTGATATATAGACATGATATAATGGAAACCTAGAAATGGTTTAATACATATCGATGCATATATGGTTAACCATATACATGAATAATGATGATAATGTGAAATTGTTGGTTAATCTTGGGATGAATTCATTAATAAATGATGAATTTATTATGAACAATGAAATAAGACCTTATGCATGAGATATGTTACACGAGGTGTTAATCTTTTTGCTTATCAAAAAAAAAAAACATTTGACACCTTGATGTAATCTAGATGGGTAAAGTGAGTTAATTATAGTTAACTCCTTCCTAAAAGGCATATGTTAATGTTGAACATGTTCTAATAACTAGCTCAATAATATGTTGATGACACCTTGATGTATGAATTAATCTTAGTTAACTCGTTTAGAACATGGTAATATGATGTGGGAGCTCTAATGTATGGGTAAATATAAAGATGCAATCGTAATATACATGATATGTCATGACTGAACATGAGTTTCCAAACCCTTTTGAAGTGATGTTTCACCCTAGATGTTTGAAGACATCCTAGTAGATTGGACATAGTTCTGGAGCTTTGTATATGTTGTACCTAGAATGGTGCCTGCATGTGGATGAAGGCAAGATAGGGTTTTCCCTAGAAGTATAAGTATGGTTTACTTTCGAGGACGAAAGTTCTTTTAAGATGTATATGATGTGACAAAGTGGGTTTTCTTGCTTAATTCCGAGGACGGAATATCTTTTAAGGTGTGTAGGACGTGATGGAGTGGGTTTTGGAAATCCATAAATCTCCAATAACATATTAGAATCCATATCTTGAGTTATAATGAGAGTTCCAAGTGTTTTGGTAAAGTGGAGATGTTAAATGAGATTTATATAATGATTAACATCTCTCTTTTTATGCCTTCTTGAGGAATTTAATTGGATGGTCTAACAATTAAGCTTTGGCACCAAATTCAAGTACAAGGCACCTTTAATAGCAAGGAAGCTATGGTTAAAATTTGGTGGCAATTGGGTCCTCCTAGAGAGAGATAATAAGGTTTGAAGTTTGGGAAATAATATGTATATTTGATGATTTGAGAACCTAAGTTGCTAATGAATATCAATGTCACGCACCCCTTTGATTGAGGGCGGACTATGTGGCCAGATCCTGGCCGTTTGTGTCTAATCCAATGACTGGGAGTGCTAGCTTAAGTGAACCCCGGATTTGGTCTTGTAAAGGCCTTGTACAACCGTTAGATGCTTTTTGGACGGCCCTGAGATCTTCTCCAAGCTCCGGCCTTGAAGGAGAACGTGGAGCAGTCAGCGATGTCGAGTCCAAAGCACCCCCACGTCTCGGTCGTGGCTTGAAGGGAGGATTTGAGTGGTTGGTTGTTCTCAACTCGAGTGGAGGAGTGCGGAGACCCCTAAAACGAGCTGTGTGGTCGCTCCAGTAGATAGAACGGGAGCCCGACTTCTGGGTCCTCTCCACAGCAACCTGCAGGTCATGGCCAAAGGCGGAATATGGATCTAGAGTGGATGATGACTGGAGCTAAGAACGACCGAAGCAAGCACGAGTTCGGGGGAGTCGAACCCCGCAGTTCCGGTGGTCTATCGTGGTAGTTTCAATGGCGGCCGAAGAGCACCTCGCCGGAGATGAAGGTGGAGTTGGGGACATCGACCCAAGGCTGTGCAACACAATCCAAGGGTCCCTCCAGGTCCGTGAAGCTCCGACGAAGGTGTTCGGTGCCTCATCCACGAGATTCGAGGGTGGGGAGCCCTTTTCCCTCTTTTCTAGTGCCGCGGTGGCTGCCATGGTCGGGGAGCTCGTGGGCATGGAGCTCCAGGCGTGAGCCCTAGGAGTGGAGTAGCCGCGGAGCTCCGGGAGGGAAGATAGAACCTGATGGAGGTGCTAGGCGGGCCTTCAGAGGAGAGTGCTGTTGTCGATCTCTCGCCGGAGCCAAGCCGTGCGGCGGCGGCTCCGTGAAACAGAGTCCCGTGGACTCCCTGACCGCGCGAGGAGGAGAAGAAGGGAGGACCGGGTCCGATCCCTGAGAACCGGATAAACCGGCCGGCTCAACTCGGTCCAAGTGCTGAAGACCGCCGGCCCAGATGAGGAGCAGCGCCCAACTTACCGGACACGTGGCGCATCCCCATAGGCTCAGAGAGGTAATAATCTATAGATCTTGAATAATTCATAGAAAATAGCCCGCATGTCAGAAAAATACAAATAAGGTATCGAAATTCTCAGAAAAATGCATAGAACAACCTGGAACAATAATATCAGGCCTTTGATGCATTAATAACAGTGATATCATGAAATATGTGTAATACTTGTTTAATGGATAATAAATATCAAATGATGTTCTAAAATTGTGGAAAAATGCCAATAAGTCTATAATAATGTTTATAGTACACCTGATGACAAGGATGATCATGTTGATGTACGAAATTATATATTTTGCTTAATGTTGCTAATTAGGACCTATAACCCTAAATAAAATGCAATAAATAGATGCATGCTCAATAAATCATGGTAATTACAGAATACCTTCATATCAGTAATTAGAAGGCAATATGTAACTCTGAGATCAGTTATATATATATAGAATTCATAGAAACATGATAATGACTCTTCATGTGATATATAAACCCTAAATAAAATGTATTAAATGCATACATGTTCAATAAATGATGAAACTCACAGAGTAAGCTCATATCAGTATATAAAACCTCAGTATTAATTATGAGACCATAATGATGCATAGAATCCATGTTATATGCATTGACCCTTAATACATGTTATAAAACCCTAATCTAGGTTAATGATGTAACCTAGGGTTAATTAATGTGCACAAAAATAATATGGAAGATAATGCTCAGATAATGAGCTTTGATAATGAGATGTAATCTGGAATATGACATCAGTGAGATAATCATAAGACTAGAATACAAGTAATAATGCATACATCCTAATGAGATAAGCAAACCCTAATATGAACTCGATTAGGGTTAAGATGAGATATAATAAGATGAGAACCTGATGATAGTTTATGATCTTGTCTTGATCAGGTTTAATCAAGGATATAGTTGATATCAGGAATATGTTGTGAATAGGATGTCTCTTTGGAAGGTACGCTATTACCTCTTACTTGGCTTATTATACAATATGCTTGTGTTATATGAGTAGTAAAATACTTGGCATATGGTATCGATTGAAATGATTGTTCTTGTATGATATGTTGCATGACTTTCCATACTTATGGCTATGAACACATCAAACATAATATATTTGTTCCATTATATGAAAGCACTAATTCTCTTTGGTAGCATAGTGCTTGAAAGTGATCATTCTCGTTGGTAGCAGATCACATTGTATAATGATCTAACTCTTTGGTAGTAGATCATAAGGCCTTACATCTCATTCTCTTTGGTAGCAGAGATGATGCATTATTCCCTCAGGTGGCAAATGCATGGATATATAATGGAAAATGTGCTTAAAATATGTGTTCTCTTTTGTTAATGAACATCTTTGTGCAAGTATATGCTTTTCTTATATTCTTCTGTTACTGCCAAGTATATTAGTTTTATCTTATTGCCAAGATATGATGAGAGGTATATAAAAGACACGTAGGCGTACTCAGTACAATATTCTTGAAATATTGTGCTGACGTGTACCACATGTAATCTTTTGTTTAGGTTGCGGTTATGCTCTTGAAGATCCAGGATAGTGAGAGTTGTGTAGCGAGCTGATGTACAGGTGGACCTGTTGTCTTAAGATCCTGTTGTTAGTGGTAGTACATGTATATGTTTAAGTTTGCTGTTCAATATGTAATTTCAAATGTTGTAATAATTCATGTTGTAATTATATGTTGAATGGTGAACATGTGTTTTGGTTTGTTTATTGTTCATGTGCATGTGCTACTGATGTATGTTCCTTCTGACTCCTTTGATTTTCTTCTTCTTAGCCTTGTGTGGGATGTTTAAATTGGGATTCTCGCTGAGGTGAGGGTTTCAATTTGGACGTCTCACATCAGATTAAGTTTTAGAAAATCCGGGGACGTCACAAAAACTATCTGACTCATGACTTGGAGTTGGCAGCAGTGGTTCATGCGTTAAAGATTTGGAGACACTATCTATATGGGGAAGTGTGTCAAATCTTTACAGATCATAAGAATCTGAAGTACATCTTCACGCAGCAAGAGTTGAACATGCGACAACGACGATGGATGGAGTTGATCAATGATTACGATTGCACTATCGAGTATCATCCTGGTAAGGCTAATGTGGTAGCTGATGTGCTTAGCAGAAAGTCTTCTTCTCTTTCTTCAAAGAAGGCACAGTTGAGTTCTCTGGTATGCCATAGGAAAGACACGTTTGTTTCTCTGCGACAGATGAATGTGCAGATGGAAGTTTCTTTGTTGTCTGGTCTTTTTGCACAGATGCAAGTTAAGCCTACGTTGAGACAGCAGATCAAGGATGCACAGCATACAGATGATGCGGTACAGTTGATTAGATCAGAGTTCGGCAGCGACAAGCGTGATGGTTTTCATGAGTCCGAGGATGGGCTAGTTTGTTATCATGATAGGATGGTGGTTCCATATGTTGATAATCTAAGGGAATTAGTGCTTGAGGAAGCACATACATCGATGTATGTGATGCATCCATGTGTCACCAAGATGTACCATAGTCTGAAGGATTTGTATTGGTGGCCCGGTATGAAAAGAGATGTAGCTGAGTTCGTGGTGAGATGTGCGGTGTGCCAGCAAGTGAAGGATGAGCATCAGAAACCGGCAGGTACGTTACAACCTTTGTCGATACCGCAGTGGAAATAGGATCATATAACCATGGATTTCGTAGTTGGTCTACCCCGGACAACTAGGAATCATGATTCCATTTGGGTGATAGTGGACAGATTGACTAAGTCTGCCCATTTTCTACCAGTGAAAACGACGTATACAGCTGAGAAGCTTGCTCGAGTGTATGTGGATGAGATAGTACGTTTGCATGGTGTGCCAGCAACAATAGTTTCTGACATAGGTCCTCAGTTTACGAGTTGTTTTTGTGGAACAGTTGCACAGGGCGTTGGGAACGCAGTTGAGGTTCAGTACAGCTTTTCACCCGCAGACAGATGGACAGTCTGAAAGGACTATTCAGACTTTAGAAGATCTTCTTCGAGCTTGTGTTTTACAGTTTCTAGGCAACTGGGATGTACATCTGAGTTTGATAGAGTTTGCCTACAACAAAAGTTATCAGCAGAGCATTGACATGGCTCCTTATGAAGCTTTGTATGGAAGGAAGTGCAGATCTCCTTTATGTTGGTATGAGTCTAGTGAGTATCAGCTTTTGGGTCCTGAATTAGTTCAGCAGACAACAGATAAGATCAAAGTGATACAGCAACAGTTGAAAGTGGCACAGGACAGGCATAAGTCTTATGCAGACAATCGCCGACGACCTTTGGAGTTCCAGGTAGGAGACAAAGTGTATCTTAAGGACTCTCCATGGAAAGGGTGCTAAGGTTTGGACGGAAGGGTAAGTTAGCTCCCAGGTATATGGGGCCTTACTCAGTCAGAGAACGTGTTGGCAAGGTAGCTTACGAGTTAGAGTTGCCTCCAGAGTTGCACAGGTTACATCCAGTGTTTCATGTTAGTATGTTGAAGAAAAGTCATCCGGATTCAGGTACAGTGATACAGCCAGTTGAGGTTGAGATCGATGCATATGTGACCTACGAGGAAGGTGTTGTGGCGATCCTTGACAGAAGGATCAAGAAGTTGAAGAGGAAGGACCTGGTTCTGGTGAAGGTTCTTTGGCAGCGTCGTGGCGTTGAGGAAGCCACGTGGGAGCTTGAGGAAGAGATGAGGAGGAAGTATCCCTCGCTTTTCTCTTCGGATTTTGGGGACAAAATCCCTTAAAGGGGGTTAGCTTGTAAGGACCCTAACCTGCGTTTAGGGTCTACCCTGTTTGTTTAGCTTGATCTTGATGCTTTGGTGCTTGCTAATCACCTTTGGTGGTGATTAGGGTTTCGTTGTGCTTTGTTGAGAGTTGAGGGGGCTACTTGAAAATAACCCAAGTTTAGGGTTTTGTGTGCAAGTCGGTCATCTTGAAAGATGATTTCCCCTCTTTGCTTCCTTTAGGGTTGAGAGGAAGGCTTTGGCTTGTTGTTTGAGCCCTTTGGGCCTGGGTTGAGCTTGTTTGGGCCTTGAGATGTGTTGTTTGGGCTTGTTTGAGCCTTGTGTCGGCCATGGCTTGCCTTGTGTCGTCCAAGGTGAGTTTGTATCATCTAAGGGTGTGTGTGTGTGTCGTCCAAGGAAGCTTTGTGTTGTCCAACACCATGGTGTGTCGCCCAACAGCTTGTTTGTGTCACCCAGCAGGAGTTGTTGCTTGTGTCGCCCATGTGGCTTGACCTTGGTTGGTGACACTTGGTGCATGGCTTGGACAAGTGTCCCATGCCTTGCTAGTGTGTTGGTTTGAACCCTAGGACAAGTGTCCCTTGGGTGGATGACACATTGCATGGTTGTACCTTGGTTTCTCCTCCCCTTTCTTCTGTATAAGTAGCTCTTCTCCTTGCCTTAGTCTCCTTTGATCGTTTGGTCTCTCCTTCACCTTGAGTGCATGATATCCCCCTCCATCTTGCTTGTGTTGGCCGATACACTCCCTTGGAGTTGAAGTGGTGGCTGATACACCTTCCTGGAGAAGCCTGGTGGACGATAGCTTTGGACCTTAGAGTGCCTTGGAGCTTGGAGCTTAAAGGCGGGTTGCATAAATTTTAGCCCTAACTCCTTTACTTCTAGCAATAACCTTGTTACATGTTAATAGTTAGCTTAGTTCTTTGTTTAGTATCTTGCTTGTGTTCCTTTGGTGGCCGATATGCCCTTAGGGTTTAGGGTTTCTAGTGATCTAGGGTTTGGGTTCCCTTGAGTTGGAGGTTGATGGTGACCATGTGTTGGGCGATATCCCTCCTTGGTTGGGTGAGTTGGACGATATCTTTGAGTTGGATGACATGGCACCTTTGCCTTTGAGTTGGACGATAGGGTGCTCTCTTTGATGGATGATATGTGTACCTTAGTGGACGATAGTTTGTGTCCTTGAGGGTGGCCGATACCCTGCCCATGTGTTGGGGGATAGGGTGAGCATGTCTTGATGGCCGATATGGTAGTGACCATGATGGACGATAGGTTCCTCTGATGATGAACGATGCTCTTGTTCCTCTCTTGGACGATGGGCCTTGGTTCCTTTGTGGACGACAGGGCTTCCTTTGATGAGTGGATGGAGTTGCACAACATGCATAGATGGTGTAATGGCCGATAGCCCTGATGGGCGTTGCATCTTGTGTCGGCCGATAGGCCTAGGCTGTGACGCGCGATAGCATGGGGCTGTGACGGGCGTCAAGCCTTTGGGGTTTGGGCGAGTGTGCTGGCCGTTAGGCCTTGTGTTGTTGCACAATATGTGGGGAGTCCTTCTCTTTCTTTCCCTCTCTCGTTTCCTTTTTTCTCTCTTTCTCTCTCCTGGCTAATGTGGAGTTGTTAGAGGGGCATTACCCTTAGTTATCGGACATCAGGTGTTGGCTGTGACGGGCGTTGCCCGATGGGGTGTATCATGCGACACTCCCTGATGTGCGACACCCATGTCGCCCGGTTCTCTTGTAACGGGGCGTTGCGGGCAGTAGGTTGGGTGCAACGCAGCGTTGCTGCCTCCCCATGCCTAGCTGAGAAATTTAGCTATAGTAAGGGTTGTGAGGTCTTAGGTGAGGGCAGTTAGGTCCTTTGGTGACGGTCCCAAGTATCATGACATTAGACGCTTAAGCATAACCAAATCTCGGTAGTAATGCCTTGCTTAATAACAATGACATGGTAGTATTAATGATAGCCATGATGATAATGTTGTTGATAACTAAGATGTCAATAGTGTTGGTGATATTAGTTGGTTGATGAAGGTGATGCCTTGCTAGTAAGAGGAAGTAATAATAATGATCATGTTGGAATAATGTGGCTAAGTGACGGTTACATTAATAGTCTTCTTAATGGTTAGTGATAATGTTAAATGGTAGTTGTATTAATGGTTGCCTAATGATAAAGATAATGATGATAAGTGGATGGTAACAGTAATGGCATTGGTAACAATAGTTTTTGCTCTGCACACTTAACATGCTCCCTATATAAAGTGAATACCTTGGTTGTTTGTATAATCTTGAGATAAGGGTAAGCATGTATATGGTCTGATAATGATGTGCTTAATACACTTGAACAACAAATAGCGTAATAATGATAAGTAGAGTATTTCGAATGATAGTTCATGATAATAAGCATATTCCTTATGTTGAAACAATGGTTAGTATATATCCTAACCATGCAGGTAATGTGTAGACATGAATAGGCTATGCGACATATATGATGAGTAACATTACTTGATAATTGTTCTATGAGATTATATATATATGATGTGTTTGTCCCATGATGATGATGTGAGCCTTGGAAAGGCAGTGACAGTACATGATGAGGAATTGAGATCCCATGGTATGTGATGATCCTTGAGATGGATCTGGATGGTTGGCAAGAGGCCAAGTGATAACATGTGATGTTGGATCCTTATGATGGATCAGGTTGATGTGGTTTCAATAATAATATAATGTTCTTTACTTTCTGTTATATCTTGCATGTTATATAACTTGGTTGAATCCTGCAACCCATCTAAAAGATACTAATTAATCACAGTGAAATATATAATGTAGTTTGCCCTGGCCATAGATCCATCATCGTCAGGACTTGGTGATGGTGAAACGGGTTCCCCTATGGGTTAACCCGGAGCGCATATTGTTGAATATGCGAGGTTACTCCTAGCCTAAAGTGAGGTGGTAAGAGTGTAACTTCGGTTGCAGACTCGGATACGTATATAGAGCATGGTGAACAGGCCCATGGCTCAGGATAGGTGATGTGAAGAGCATGAATGCGTTCATGGCTCAGAGCACGGTGATCTGGCTCGTGGCTCAATTGTACTAGCGCCAAAACATGTACCAAGGTGGGCTAGAGTGAGGGTAGCCTATGGAGCTGACCCTGTGGCTTAGACCACTACAGCATGTGACTAAGGTCATGCTTGTGTTGTGCTCGTGTACTGACCACGAGGTGGGAGGTCGTGGAGTCCGGCTCTTCCATTGACCTTGTATGGCACCAGCTTGGGTTTTGTAACCAAAGATTGGATTTGAACGGTACGGTTCAAATCCTCAGGGCATAATAATATGTAACACATCCGTTTAGTATTTACTGCTTAATATAAACACGTAACATTGGTTGAGGCCTTGTTTGTGTAATATCTTTGTTATATCTTGCAGGTTATGTGACAATATGTCTTATCTTGATAAGCAAGTTATGTGACATTACATCTTCTTCTGATAATCAGGTTACATAGGGATACATATTATCTTGCTAATCATATTCCTTGAGATATATCTGGTTATATGCTCTTATTATATCTATTTCTAGTTATCTGCTGTTATAGCTTAATCTTGCTGAGGTTCTGTAGTTGCGGTGGGGAGTTATGTTTCCCGCTGGGACAATTGTTCAATTGTCTCACTCCGCTAGTTTTCAGGTGGTCGAAGTAGACGTGGTTGTGGTCGTGGTGTTGCGGCTGAGCATCTTGAAGAGCAGTAGAAGGCAAGCGATGGACATGTTGCTGTTTTAGATGTTTTGTCGTAGAGTCTAGAGTCATCCCTGTACTCTCAGGTCCTTGGCAGTATTTTTACGATGTTTCACGATGAATGATCGAAGATCTTTGTATATCCTACTGTTGTTCGGATGCGAGCCTCGATGTACCTGAACAGGTGATGAACCCATGTGATGGATGGACAGCTGTTTCAGTAAGCTGTGAACACGTATCAGATCTCGTGTATGTATATATGAAATGTTTCTGTGCAGGATGAGGACTGAAAAGTAATAGTTTCATAGTTTATCAGTTTTCCGCAATCGGTTTTAATTAACCTGTATTTTCATAATCTGTGGTTATGGTGATTTTCGCACATTTTCGTGTAACACCTCGTTATCTGTATGATAATGGGATGTGTTGCCACAAGTTTTGGTATCAGAGCCCTAGGTTCGCTGAGTCTACAGGGATTTAGGACTAGGTCATCTGTTCTTGTGTGTTATCCAGGTTTTCTTACAATATCTTCTGCCCTCAGCGGAAGAAAAGTCAAGATGTCTGGAAACCATGAAGAACACTCTGCTGAGTATAGTGATGCTGCATCGGTTGATGGAGCTGATGGACAGGCACGTGAAGATCGGGTGCCTGAGGTTCCCCAATTTAACCCAACCATTCTTGAACATCCTGCTTACCAACAGCTTATGGGGCAGTTAATGGCTACGATGAATCTCATGGTTGAACGATTACCAGTGCCTCCTCCGAGAGCACAGGTTCCCCATGGAGAAGCATCAGGTATTGGGAAGACCTTTGAGCGGCTTCGCCGAGTTGGAGCTTCGAATTATGCGGGGACGGCTGATCCAGCAGATGCAGATCTGTGGCTGACAAGTCTCGAGAAGGCTTTTCGGATCCTCGACATCCCCGAAGCAGACAAGGTAAAGCATGTTGTCTACCTCCTGAAAGGTAGTGCTGGTCACTGGTGGACCATCGAGGAAGGGAAGCGGCCTGGTGAGGTGATCTGTTGGGAGGTGTTCCGACGCGAGTTTGTCGCTAGATACTTCCCAAAGACGTACCTAGATGAGAAGGTGAGTCAGTTTGAGAATCTGAGGCAAGGAACGATGAACATCACTGAGTACGAAGCCAATTTTATGGACCTGATGAGGTTTTGTCCTCACATGGCGGCAACAGACGAGGAACGGATCAGATGTTTCGAGAAGGGTCTGAGTGTTGAGCTGACGACACCGGTTTCTGCTTTGGAGAATCAGGAATGGTTTGCGATGTTTGTGGAATCAGTTCGGCGGATCGAGAGGACAGTAAGGGAGAAAAGAGAATCCATGTCTCACAAAAGACCTGCTCAGTTTCAGGGACGGAGGTTTGGTGGCTTTAAGAAGCCTAGGTTTTCATCGTCAGCAGTGATGAGAAGTTCTGGTGTACCGTCTCAGTGGTCTCTGAGTAAGGGGAAAGGTTATGTTTCTTCACCGTCCAAGGCGCATAGTTCGGCTTCTATGGCAGTGACCGGGCTAGCTAGGCCACGGTTTGAGGACAGGACATGCTATCTTTGTGGACAGATCAGGCATCTCAAGATACAATGCCCGAATAGATATGTTGAAGTGACATAGCAACCGAGGCAGAGTTTTCATAGGTTAGAGAGACCGCAGCCCAGTGGTAGCAAAGGACGAGGATGCGGTCAAGCGTCTCAGGCTGGATCATCTTCTCAAGGAAGCAGAGGTCGTGGACAGCAAGAAACGGCTCGATTCTATGCCATGAGTCAGCTGGAGGCGATAGTCAACCCGTGAGTGGTGACAGATTAGATGGAGTTATTTCATTCTGATATGTCTTCTTCTTGCTTTATATCTGTTCTGGTTGACCCGGGTGCTACACACTCTTTTATCGCCTATAGTATGCTTGAAAACTGTCGTTTACCTGTTAGTTGTAAGAAGGATAGCTTGTTTCTAGAAACCCCTCTTGATGGTTCTTCTTTGCTTCGAGAAGAGTGTCCATCTTGTGTTTTGTCTTTTTCGGGACATCGTATCCAAGTGGACCTTATACCACTTGATATGCATGGTTTTGACGTTATCCTTGGGATGGATACCTTAGAGAAGTATAAGGTTGTTTTGGACTGTGGTTCCAAGCATGCAGTGTTTGATGTTGCTGGAGAGAAGTGGATCTTCCAAGGAGATAGGAAGATTCTTCCGACGTGTTTGGTGTCAGCTATGGTGACAGATAAGTTGTTGCGACAAGGATGTGAGGCATTCTTAGCTCACGTGGTGGATACCGTTGTGGTTACCAAGGCAAAAGTTCCTAGTCTTGAGGAGGTGTCTGTGGTTCGAGAGTTCGCAGACGTGTTTCCTGAGGAGTTTCCTGGTGTTCCTCCACCTCGAGAGATTGATTTCGAGATCAATCTGGTTCCTGGAACGCAGCCAGTTGCACAGTCAGTGTATTGGATGGCTCCAGCAGAGATGGCAGAGTTGAAGAAGAAGTTGCAAGAGTTGCTGGAGAAAGGTTTTATCCGACCGAGTACGTCGTCGTGGGGTGCACCCGTGTTTTTCGTTAAGAAGAAGGATGGTTCGTTGCGGTTGTGTATAGATTACCGGCAGTTGAACAAGGTCACGATCAAGAACAAGTACCCGTTGCCGAGGATAGACGATCTGTTCGATCAGTTGTGTGGTGCTACAGTGTTTTCGAAGATCGATCTACGATCTGGATATCATCAGTTAAGGGTAAAGGCAGATGACATACCAAAGTCAGCTTTCAGGACGAGGTATGGTCATTTTGAGTTCATGGTTATGCCGTTTGGGCTAACCAATGCACCTGCTGCTTTCATGGATTTGATGAATAGAGTGTTCCGTCCGTTCTTAGATCAGTTTGTTGTAGTCTTTATAGATGATATCTTGATCTATAGTCGGGACAGGCAAGAGCATGCGCAACATCTTCGTCAAGCGTTGACTCTTCTTCGTCAACATCAGTTGTATGCCAAGTTCAGTAAGTGTGAGTTCTGGTTAGATGAAGTGGCTTTCTTGGGTCATGTGATATCTACTGAAGGAATCAAAGTAGATCCGAAGAAGGTGGAATCCGTTGCGGATTGGGAACAGCCGAAGACGCCGACATAAGTTCGTAGTTTCCTTGGTTTGGCAGGATACTACCGGAGGTTTATTAAGGACTTCAGTGTGATCGCGTTGCCGATGACAAAGTTGACCCGGAAGGATGTACCTTTTGTCTGGGATGATCGATGTCAGCAAGCTTTCTAGAGTTTGAAGGAGAAGCTGACCAATGCTCCAGTGCTAGTTCTGCCAGAGCCTGGGAAGGGCTATGTTGTTTTCTGTGATGCTTCCAAGAAAGTCTTAGGTTGCGTGTTGATGCAGGAAGATCATGTGGTTTTTTTGCTTCGCGACAGCTCAAGAAGCATGAGGAGAACTATCTGACTCATGACTTGGATTTGGCAGTAGTGGTTCATGCGTTAAAGATTTGGAGACACTATCTGTATGGGGAAGTGTGTCAAATCTTTACGGATCATAAGAATCTAAAGTACATCTTCACGCAGCAAGAGTTGAACATGCGACAACGACAATGGATGGAGTTGATCAATGATTACGACTGCACTATCGAGTATCATCCTGGTAAGGCTAATGTGGTAGTTGATGCACTTAGCAGAAAGTCTTCTTCTCTTTCTTCAAAGAAGGCACAGTTGAGTTCTCTGGTATGCCATAGGCAAGACACGTTTGTTTCTCTACGACAGATGAATGTGCAGATGCAAGTTTCTTTGTTGTCTGGTCTTTTTGCACAGATGCAAGTTAAGCCTACGTTGAGACAGTAGATCAAGGATGCACAGCAGACAGATGATGCGGTATAGTTGATTAGATCAGAGTTTGGCAGCGACAAGCGTGATGGTTTTCATGAGTCCGAGGATGGGCTAGTTTGTTATCATAACAGGATGGTGGTTCCAGATGTTGATAATCTAAGGGAATTAGTGATTGAGGAAGCACATACATCGATGTATGCGATGCATCCAGGTGTCACCAAGATGTACCATAGTCTGAAGGATTTGTATTGGTGGCCCGGTATGAAGAGAGATGTAGCTGAGTTCGTGGCGAGATGTGCGGTGTGCCAGCAAGTGAAGGATGAGCATAAAAAACCGGCAAGTACGTTGCAACCTTTGCCGATACTGCAGTGGAAATGGGATCATATAACCATGGATTTCTTAGTTGGTCTACCCCGGACAACTAGGAATCATGATTCCATTTGGGTGATAGTGGACAGATTGACTAAGTCTCTCCATTTTCTACCAGTGAAAACGACGTATACATCTGAGAAGCTTGCTCGAGTGTATGTGGATGAGATAGTACGTTTGCATGGTGTGCCAGCAACGATAGTTTCTGACAGAGGTCCTCAGTTTATGAGTCGTTTTTGGGAACAGTTGCACAGGGCGTTGGGAATGCAGTTGAGGTTCAGTACAGCTTTTCACCCGCAGACAGATGGACAGTTTGAAAGGACTATTCAGACTTTAGAAGATCTTCTTCGAGCTTGTGTTTTACAGTTTCTAGGCAACTGGGATGTACATTTGAGTTTGATATAGTTTGCCTACAACAACAGTTATCAGCGGAGCATTGACATGGCTCCTTATGAAGCTTTGTATGGAAGGAAGTGCAGATCTCCTTTATGTTGATATGAGTCTGGTGAGTATCAGCTTTTGGGTCCTGAATTAGTTCAGCAGACAACAGATAAGATCAAAGTGATACAGCAACAGTTGAAAGTGGCACAGGACAGGCAGAAGTCTTATGCAGACAATCGCCGACGACCTTTGGAGTTCCAGGTAGGAGACAAAGTGTATCTTAAGGTCTCTCCATGGAAAGGGTGCTAAGGTTTGGACGGAAGGGTAAGTTAGCTCCCTGGTATATGGGGCCTTACTCAGTCAGAGCACGTGTTGGAAAGGTAGCTTACGAGTTAGAGTTGCCTCCAGAGTTGCACAGGTTACATCCAGTGTTTCATGTTAGTATGTTGAAGAAAAGTCATCCAGATTCAGGTACAGTGATACAGCCAGTTGAGGTTGAGCTCGATGCAGATGTGACCTACGAGGAAGGTGTTGTGGCGATCCTTGACAGAAGGATCAAGAAGTTGAAGAGGAAGGACCTGGTTCTGGTGAAGGTTCTTTGGCAGCGTCGTGGCGTTGTGGAAGCCACGTGGGAGCTTGAGGAAGAGATGAGGAGGAAGTATCCCTCACTTTTCTCTTCGTATTTCGGGGACGAAATCCCTTAAAGGGGGTTAGCTTGTAAGGACCCCGACCTGCGTTTAGGGTCTACCCTATTTGTTTAGCTTGATCTTGATGCTTTGGTGCTTGCTAATCACCTTTGGTGGTGATTAGGGTTTCGTTGTGCTTTGTTGAGAGTTGAGGGGGCTACTTGCAAATAACCCAATTTTAGGGTTTTGTGTGCAAGTTGGTCATCTTGAGAGATGATTTCCCCTCTTTGCTTCCTTTAGGGTTGAGAGGAAGGCTTTGGCTTGTTGTTTGAGCCCTTTGGGCTTGGGTTGAGCTTGTTTGGGCCTTGAGATGTGTTGTTTGGGCTTGTTTGAGCCTTGTGTCGGCCATGGCTTGCCTTGTGTCATCCAAGGTGAGTTTGTATCATCCAAGCATGTGTGTGTGTGTCATACAAGGAAGATTTGTGTCGTCCAACACCATGGTGTGTCGCCCAGCAACTTGTTTGTGTCGCCCAGCAGGAGTTGTTGCTTGTGTCGCCCAAGTGGCTTGACCTTGGTTGGTGACACTTGGTGCATGGCTTGGACAAGTGTCCCATGCCTTGCTAGTGTGTTGGTTTGAACCCTAGGACAAGTGTCCCTTGGGTGGACGACACATTGCATGGTTGTACCTTGGTTTCTCCTCCCCTTTCTTCTGTATAAGTAGCTCTTCTCCTTGCCTTAGTCTCCTTTGATCGTTTGGTCTCTCCTTCACCTTGAGCGCACGATATCCCCCTCCATCTTGCTTGTGTTGGCCGATACACTCCCTTGGAGTTTAAGTGGTGGCCGATACACCTTCCTGGAGAAGCCTGGTGGACGATAGCTTTGGACCTTAGAGTGCCTTGGAGCTTGGAGCTTAAAGGCGGGTTGCATAAATTCTAACCCTAACAACTTTACCTCTAGCAATAACCTTGTTACATGTTAATAGTTAGCTTAGTTCTTTGTTTAGTATCTTGCTTGTGTTCCTTTGGTGGCCGATATGCCCTTAGGGTTTAGGGTTTCTAGTGATCTAGGGTTTGGGTTCCCTTGAGTTGGAGGTTGATGGTGACCATATGTTGGGCGATATCCCTCCTTGGTTGGGTGAGTTGGACGATATCTTTGAGTTGGAAGACATGGCACCTTTGCCTTTGAGTTGGACGATAGGGTGCTCTCTTTGATGGACGATATGTGTACCTTAGTGGACGATAGGTTGTGTCCTTGAGGGTGGCCGATACCATGCCCATGTGTTGGGCGATAGGGTGAGCATGTCTTGATGGCCGATATGGTAGTGACCATGATGGACGATAGGTTCCTCTGATGATGAACGATGCTCTTGTTCCTCTCTTGGGCGATGGGCCTTGGTTCCTTGGTGGACGACAGGGCTTCCTTTGATGAGTGGATGGAGTTGCACAACATGCATAGATGGTGTAACGGCCGATAGCCCTGACGGGCGTTGCATCTTGTGTCGGCCGATAGGCCTAGGCTGTGACGCGCAATAGCATGGGGCTGTGACGGGCGTCAAGCCTTTGGGGTTTGGGCGAGTGTGCTGGCCGTTAGGCCTTGTGTTGTTGCACGATATGTGGTAAGTCCTTCTCTTTCTTTCCCTCTCTCCTTTCCTTCTTTCTCTCCTTCTCTCTCCTGGCTGTTGTGGAGTTGTTAGAGGGGCGTTACCCTTGGTTATCGGACATCAGGTGTTGGCTGTGACGGGCGTTGCCCGATGGGGTGTATCGTGCGACACTCCCTGATGCGCGAAACCCATGTCGCCCGGTTCTCTTGTGATGGGGCGTTGCGGGCAGTAGGTTGGGTGCAATGCAGCGTTGCTGCATCCCCATGCCTAGCCGAGAAATTTAGCTATAGTAAGGGTTGTGAGGTCTTAGGTGAGGGCAGTTAGGTCCTTTGGTGACGGTCCCAAGTATCATGACATTAGACGCTTAAGCATAACCAAATCTCGGTAGTAATGCCATGCTTAATAACAATGACATGGTAGTATTAATGATAGCCATGATGATAATGTTGTTGATAACTAAGATGTCAATAGTGTTGGAGATATTAGTTGGTTGATGAAGGTGATTCCTTGCTAGTAAGAGGAAGTAATAATAATGATCATGTTGGAATAATGTGGCTAAGTGACAGTTACATTAATAGTCTACTTAATGGTTAATGATAATGTTAAATGGTAGTTGTATTAATGGTTGCCTAATGATAAAGATAATGATGATAAGTGGATGGTAACAGTAATGGCATTGGTAACAATAGTGTTTTCTCTGCACACTTAATATGCTCTCTATATAAAGTGAATACCTTGGTTGTTTGTATAATCTTGAGATAAGGGTAAGCATGTATATGGTCTGATAATGATGTGCTTAATACACTTGAACAACAAATAGTGTAATAATGATAAGTAGAGTATTTCGAATGATAGTTCATGATAATAAGCATATTCCTTATGTTGAAACTATGGTTAGTATATATCCTAACCATGCAGGTAATGTGTAGCCATGAATGGGCTATGCGACATATATGATGAGTAACATTACTTGATAATTGTTCTATGAGATTATATATATATGATGTGTTTGTCCCATGATGATGATGTGAGCCTTGGAAAGGCAGTGACAGTACATGATGAGGAATTGAGATCCCATGGTATGTGATGATCCTTGAGATGGATCTGGATGGTTGGCAAGAGGCCAAGTGATAACATGTGATGTTGGATCCTTGTGATGGATCAGGTTGATGTGGTTTCAATAATAATATAATGTTCTTTACTTTCTGTTATATCTTGCATGTTATATAACTTGGTTGAATCCTGCAACCCATCTAAAAGATACTAATTAATCACAGTGAAATATATCATGTAGTTTGCCCTGGCCATAGATCCATCATCGTCAGGATTTGGTGATGGTGAAACGGGTTCCCCTACGAGTTCCCCTACGGGTTAACCCGGAGCGCATATTGTTGAATATGCGAGGTTACTCCTAGCCAAAAGTGAGGAGGTAAGAGTGTAACTTCAGTTGCAGACTCGGATACGTATATAGAGCATGGTGAACAGGCCCATGGCTCAGGATAGGTGATGTGAAGAGCATGAATGTGTTCATGGCTCAGAGCACGATGATCAGGCCCGTGGCTCAATTGTACTAGCACCAAAACATGTACCAAGGTGGGCTAGAGTGAGGGTATCCTATGGAGCTGACCCTGTGGCTTAGACCACTACAGCATGTGACTAAGGTCATGCTTGTGTTGTGCTCGTGTACTGACCACGAGGTGGGAGGTCGTGGAGTCTGGCTCTTCCATTGACCTTGTATGGCACGGACTTGGGTTTCGTAACCAAAGGTTGGATTTGAACGGTACGGTTCAAATCCTCAGGGCATAATAATACGTAACACAGCCGTTTAGTATTTACTGCTTAAGATAAACATGTAACATTGGTTGAGGCCTTGTTTGTGTAATATCTTTGTTATATCTTGTAGGTTATGTGACAATATGTCTTATCTTGATAAGCAGGTTATGTGACATTACATCTTGTTCTGATAATCAGGTTACATAGGGATACATATTATCTTGCTAATCATATTCCTTGAGATATATCTGGTTATATGCTCTTATTATAGTTGTTTCTAGTTATCTGCTGTTATAGCTTAATCTTGCCGAGGTTCTGTAGTTGCGGTGGGGAGTTATGTTTCCCACTGGGACAATTGTTCAATTGTCTCACTCCGCTGGTTTTCAGGTGGTCAAAGTAGACGTGGTCGTGGTCGTGGTCGTGGTGTTGCGGTTGAGCAGCTTGAAGAGCAGTAGAAGGCAAGCGATGGACATGCTGCTATTTTAGATGTTTTGTAGTAGAGTCTAGAGTCATCCTTTACTCTCAGGTCCTTGGCAGTATTTTGATGATGTTTCACGATGAATGATCGAAGATGCTTGTATATCCTGCTGTTGTCCGGATGTGCGCCTCGATGTACCTGAACAGGTGATGAACCCATGTGATGGATGGACAGCTGTTTCAGTAAGCTGTGAACATGTATCAGATCTCGTGTATGTTTATATGACATGTTTCTGTGCAGGATGAGTACTGGAAAGTAATAATTTCATAGTTTTATCAGTTTTCCGCAATCGGTTTTAATTAACCCGTATTTTCATAATCTGTGGTTATGGTGATTTCCGCACATTTTCGCTTAACATCTCATTATCTGTATGATAATGGGATGTGTTGCCACAGTACCGATGTCATCTGGAGATGGCTGAACTGGGGACAACTGCGTAGGAGGTTGCTGGCGAGCATCATGGAAGAAATGAAAAGGTGGAGGTGGGGTGAGGGGTCTAGGAAAACCAGGATAGGATGCATCAGGTGGGGTGCGTCCTGAGAAATCAAACGGAGTAGGTGAATATGTGACATAAGATGGTGGTCGGCTCTCGGGAATAATTGCTGGTGGGAATGGAGTGTATGGAGCAGAAGAAGAACTTGCTCCATGGTATGATGGTGGTTGAGGTGGGGTGATGAATGAGGAATATGAAGCAGCTCCTGAAAAATATGGCCCTGTCGGTCCCCATGACATGAACTGAGAAGTGGGAGTGGGAGTGGGCTCAACAGTAGGAGTAGGAGTAGGAGTAGGAGTAGGAGTGGGCTCAGGGGCTGTGATATGAGTGTGTATGGGATCCCACGGCCGAGCATAGTCTGGAAGACTATCAAAGTAAATCCCCTGGATGTTATAGATGTTGTCTCTGATCTGTGCAGGGGCGTGCTCTACTGCCGCTCGGATCGCCACATGTGTTTGTACCTGTAAAATAAAGTATGTACACATAATAAAGACCAATTACATATATTATAAATAACAAAGATAAATAATAACAATTTGTAAAAGAAAATAATAATGATACTCACAAATTCCTGCTGACGATAACTTTGCGGGTAGTATATGCTTGGAGGCATAGCTGGAGGGGGCATGGTGTATTGTGGATGATACCATGCATAGTGAACCTGAGGACTGAAGACTGTATCAGTTGGTGGAGCGGGAACTAAGCTCTCACGTCTGTTGTTCCACATCTGCACCTCCTGCCTATAATGAAGCATCCAATCCTCAGCCGCATGACCCCTCCCATCTATCCGGCTAAGCTTCGGCAGCTCAAGAGTAGGTTGTACTTGAACAAAGCCGAACTGTCCAAGTACTCTATCGGGAAAGTGCCACTCCACTATTGTGTAGCACAACAGAGGCACTCGTGCCAACCAAATATCACTACCATCTCTACAAATGGCAGGCAATCTCTCGAGAACCTCAGCAGTGTAAGGAGTCAACTGTATCTGTTATTCATATAAACAACGTGTATCATATAAAATGGAGTAAATTGTAAATAAATAAAACATACCATACAACAGAGGTAAGTAAGTTATACCTGTGAGGGCAAAATCTGGTCAAATGCTGAATTGTAAAACTGAACTGTTCCCCTGATAGTTTGACTCCTTTGGACAAAGGTAGGCCACCTATTAAATTGACAAACGAAATTGTCATTTTCTACATATTTTATGACATTATATCAACATAAATTAATATTTTAGAGCAGTGACATCAATTTGGAATTAAATTTATTGGACTACTTTTTCTATAACATTAACAGTGAACAACAATTAAGAACAACAATTTTGCTATTTTTTCAGTAAAATTTACTAACATTTCATAACAACAATTTTGCTAATTTTTTTGTAACACTAACATTTCAAAATAACAATTTTGCAATTTCGAACAATAATTTTTCAGGTATTAAGTAGCCTTCAATTGTCATTTTCTACATCATTATTTCAGTAATGTGCAATTAAAGAGTAACAATACAATTATTTCAGTTGTAATATTTCGTACTAAAGTTAAGTTCATATTTTGAAAATTAAAATTTTGGTAGAATAAATACCTGAAATGGAGAGTTATGTGTTGACAATCGAAGAATAGAAGAAGAGAAAGAAGAAGCTCCAAATAGTCTCCGAGCAGTAGAAGATATCAGCTCCAAGATTGCCCGAAATAAGCTAGAAATCACCCAAAGCAATAGAAATCTGAGAAAAAGCTCCACAGCAATGGGAGTATAGAGCTAGATGAAGGAAATGAAGAATGGTGTGAGTTTGGGGGGTTGTTTTCAGCCAATATATATAGGGGAGCAATGCGCCCCGGTTGGGGACGCATTGTGCCCACGTGGCACCGCCCACGTGGCACCGCCCAACGGCCCCAACGGTAAAATAGTTGTTGCCCTGGGAGCAATGTGTCCCCGTCACGGACGCATTGCCCGCGTGGCAATTTCTAGCCGTTGGGCGCGTCGCGGGGCGCGATGCATTGGTCCCACAAAGGGCAATGCGTCCCGAGCCGTGACACATTGCACTCCTGTGGGGTCAATGCGTCCCCTGCTGGGACGCATTGTTCTCCCGCAAGGCAATGTGTCCCGGCGGAGGACGCAATGGTCCCACAACAGAGCAATGTGTCACGGATCGGGACGCATTGCCCTCCTGTGGGACCAATGCGTCCCCCGCCGGGACGCATTGCCTCGCGGGAGAGCAATGCGTCCCAGCAGGGGACGTATTGCTCCAAAAATGTGCCATTTTGGGCAATAAGTTCAAGAACGTGCCATTTAGGTAATTAAAATTGACAAATGTGCCATTTAGGTTTTTTTGCCTATTTAAAAATACTAGTCAACCAACTAGCGAGCCTTGCAAAGAACATTCAAACCCATAATTCTTTGGTAACTAGACTAGAGGAGGTTATCTAGTTAGCTACCAATGTACACAAAAGAGAGAAAACATGAGCAAAACTTCATGGGCTCTTTGACATGCTATGTTGGCACCAAGGTCAATTAAAAGGACATGTCAAACATCCTTTCAAACAATCATCTCATATAGGCAAGATCATGTAGAAGACCTATTAGAGGCTTTTTGAGAGAGAATTTTTTCAGCAGAGCATAGTCGGAAGCGACACAATTATCCGAAACAGTAGGAGACGTAGATAATTAAATTAAAGACTTGTCTGAATCTAGAAGCTAATCGAGGTGGTAACTACAAGAGTCTTGTGTGGGCGAGGTGGATGAATGAATAATGCAGGGCAGACTGTGGCATAGTAATCAAGCAAAAGTAGGTTGGGTACTTGTAATCAGGAGCTCTGCCGCAGGTAAACGACAGCAAAGGAAGGCACCTCCCAGAACCAGGTTACCATATTAATGATCGGTGGGCTGGCAAATATATTAAGAGAAGGAATTCCGTATATGGAGCTGCTCACCGTCCGCTCACTTTCCCAGTGCGCAGAGCTGCTCACTACTCATGCAAGCTCGGCATCCCCGCATCTGTGTCTGTCTTGCGCGCGTGGACAGAACACAAGTCGACTTACATTACACCCTAAAACAGGAAATGGTGGAGAAACGGCACCAGAGGTAAAGATGCTACACGCCTGCAGCTAGCCAAATAGGAAAAGGTGGTGCGTCCGAACTAATTAACCCAAACCGGCAATGAACCTCAGAATTGAAAGCAAATCGTGAGAGAGAGAGAGAGAGAGATTGGTGCCCATCATGATTCAAGACCCTGGTTGATAGATCACTTATTGCTTGTGGTTGTAACCCTCCAAGCTTCGTATGGCATATGTGACACACTCAACGTATGTAATGTATACGTACCCAATACGTCTTTGTTCAAAAGCGCAGTAGTTCTAGATCTGTTCTAACTTGACCTTAGGTTTATTACTGGCTTCCCTCCCTCATTACTCCCACGGCCTAGCCTTATCAATTCTTTCCAATGTCCAAAACCAGTTCATGATTGGGACTGGTTGCCGATCGATCGAGACTCCCACGGCCTAGCCTTATCAATTCTTTCCAATGTCCAAAACCAGTTCCTGATTGGGACTGATCGCCGATCGATCGAGATGCGCCTTACTTGAACTCCCCACTCTTTAACCAGTTCATATATATAGCGCACAAGGATCAGTGCTGTTGGTTAGGTCAGGCAAACCAGAGCAAACGACGGACGAGACAAGCAAACAGTACTATAGCGGAAACAGAGTAGTAGAGGGGGTACTTAAACCGATCAATCGACTGAGTTGAAGGGCCGGCGCGCCCGCCGATCACCTATTCCGCTCAGTCCTATGCCTTTTCGGTCATCGACTTCACTGCCATATATGAAGGGGAACGCACCCGCCGATCACCTATTCCGCTCAGCCCTGCTCGATCACATAGCGAAGCTTGCTTAACACCGCCAGAGATGTCCTACTCCAGTCGTAGACGAACTCAAGGTCTTTTTCATCTTCCTCCCTCTACGGGCGATCCCTTTCCTCCTCCATAAATGCCTGGTGCCCCCGTTAGTTCCTCTTCCTGGGTCGGTGAACTCTTCCGCACAATCATGTCTGATTTTCTCCTCTCGGGTGTCCCTGTTGTCGAGCGGCTACAGCGAGATGGATTTTACTACGACGGCATAGCGGAGCTCAGGCGCTAAGTTCTTATCCGCTTAAGCCAAACCAGAGGGGCAAGATGCATATTGTAGCTTTCTATTTTTTTCATCATACAGAAGGATTGCATGGTGGTTTTCTGCAGGTTAGTAGCATGGCTTTGTCCCCTACAGGAAACTGGATGTCTCAATTTTCCTATTCATACGTACATCTATCTATCTTTCTTACTCCAATCTGACCAAATGATGAATGACTTCTAGGATCTCACAACTCTGCCTTGCTTAAAATCATGTGTGTCCCTTTTCTCTTCTTTCAGGGAACCCAAGTTGGATTTCTCTGCAGATCAAACTGGTACAACTCTCTCCAGCTGATATTACATCAAATGTTATGTCCGATCAGTTATTCGGATCGGAGTTCTAATTTCTGTATGTTTACTTTCAGTCACGTAGTCTAGCACAGTAGTTTCAACTTTGTCTTGGTAGAACTAGCTTCAGTGCCCTTGAGATGAGTCTTTAATATACATATTACCCTGATCTTTGCTTGTTTGCATGTAACATGTAATATGTAATAATCTGATTTTGTTTCCCTTTATATTCAAGAATAAACTTAGTCACTCCAAATGTTATGCAGGGTAGCCAAAGCTTGTCCAAAGTGCATTGGTGGATTCATTTTTTATGAGTGATAGCAATATACACATCAACGAAAAGATTTCTAACAACTGCATATGAAGTAGAGTGGTTTTTTTGCTGTGGATGATATGAACAACAATAGTGACCAACAACACAAGCATACAGCTACATGTATATATTTTTCTTAAAAATGTCCATTCACATGCGGTCAAATAGACATCATGTACCAAATGATTGGGTGTAAGGAGAATTTGAATTCTCTTGTATACGAAGCTTGTGTAAATTGAGCACTTTATTTGAATGAAATGGATATTTCTTTGGAATAAATCGAGTTCCACCTCTTTCTTGCTCTTGTATTGCTTTCTTTTTCTACTTTTTTTCTCTTTGCCTTGACATTTTGTGAAAATGTGTTCGATGATGTATGGGTGCACAAGTTGATGGCTAAAAATTTCTAAAATTTGAGCTAAGTAATATTTCAATATAAAGTGTATTTCTAATATATATTAACATACATAGACAACGTACATGGTTGTCACCTTCTATTGTTTAGATGACATCATCATCAATCACTTCTATAAATATAGGTGATGGTTTTTGATGTCACCTATTTGTTAGTTCTTAGCAACTAGTAAACAAGCATAGGTGACGTGGCTTATAAAAGGCTACATAGTGCATAGATTACACTAAATAGATGACGGTCATTAGATAGATAATGGTGAGCCATGTCACCTTTTAGGCCAAAGGTGACATTCTCTATTATCACCTATACACTGTTTTTTAGATATCGGTGGGCTGGCAAATATATTAAGAGAAGGAATTTCGTATATGGAGCTGCTCACCGTCTGCTCGCTTTCCCAGTGGGCAGAGCTGCTCACACATGCAAGCTCGGCATCCCCGCATCTGTGTCTGTCTTGCGCGCGTGGACAGAACACAAGTCAACATACATTACACCCTGAAACAGGAAATGGTGGAGAAACGGAACCAGAGGAAAAGATGCTACACGCCTGCAGCTAGCCAAATAGGAAAAGGTGGTGCGTCCGAACTAATTAACCCAAACCGGCAATGAACCTCAGAATTGAGAGCAAATCGCAAGAGAGAGAGAGAGATTGGTGCCCATCATGATTCAAGACCCTGGTTGATAGATCACTTATTGCTTGTGGTTGTAACCCTCCAAGCTTCGTATGGCATATGTGACGCACTCAACGTATGTAATGTATAAGTACCCAATACGTCTTAGTTCAAAAGCGCAGTAGTTCCAGATCTGTTCTAACTTGACCTTAGGTTTATTACTCGCTTCCCTCCCTCATTACTCCCACGGCCTAGCCTTATCAATTCTTTCCAATGTCCAAAACCAGTTCATGATTGGGACTGGTTGCCGATCGATCGAGACTCCCACGGCCTAGCCTTATCAATTCTTTCCAATGTCCAAAACCAGTTCCTGATTGGGACTGATCGCCGATCGATCGAGATGCACCTTACTTGAACTCCCCACTCTTTAACCAGTTCATATATATAATAGCGCACAAGGATCGGTGTTGTTGGTTAGGTCAGGAAACCAGAGTAGAAGATAGACGAGACAAGAAAACAGTACTATAGCGGAAACGGAGGGAGAGAGCGGTACTAGTAGAGGGGAGTACTTAAACCGATCGATCGACTGAGTTGAAGGGCCGGCGCGCAGTAACGATGTACAGCCTCGCTGCCAGCTTCATCCCAATCCTGCTCATGGTGAGCTCGGAGGCGGCCTTCGCTGGCCTGAATCTCTTCTCCAAGATGGCCATGGACGCAGGGATGAGCCCGCTCGTCATGGTCGCGTACCAGCAGTTATTCGCCGCGGCCGTCCTTGCCCCCGTCGCCTACTTCGCAGAAAGGTATTCTACTTACCTGGAGCTCCACATATAAACCATCTTGTCTTTCCTCTATCGCTGAAACTTTGACAAGTTTAGCTCATCTACTGTGTGTCTGTTTCAGGTCGACGTGGAAATTGATCAATTGGCGGATCCTGGGGCAGATCTTTCTCTGCTCCTTGTTCGGGTGAGTAAAACCTTTTCCCATTGATCGATCTCTTTTCCTGTTACAATTGTGTTTTTTCTTACTAATTTTGGCAGTTTCTTTTCATTTCCCCTCCTTTCTCCTTACTCTGCATGCAGCGCCACCCTAAATCAGATCCTCTACTTCCTGGGACTCAAACTCACCAACGCAACAGTCGCCTGTGCTCTCGGAAACACCCTACCTGCTATCATTTTTGTCATGGCGGCGTGCTTCAGGTATGCCTCCCATGGAACTGCTTAATTTACGATGCCACTTCTTGATCGTCATTAATACACAACAGAACAAAACAACAAGTACCAACCGCCGCCTCCACTTTTCCATCAAACCTCCCTGTAGCATAACAAGCCGCTAGCTTGTCACTTGTGGCGGTGCTACGCCAGCCGTACTAAAACAGCCTCGTCCAAAATCTTTGTGTGTGCTGTGGCGGCGATGCTTGCTGGTACGAGATCCGCTGCCCGCATGAACCCAAACCATATATATGTTAGATATTTAAAAGACAAATACAGCTTTTCATACCACGTTCATTTCGAGATTCCCAGATCCTGCAGGCATCCACTCTTTTTGTTAAACCCTTCCTATCTTCACCGGGCGCCGATTTGCTGTTACTGGCTGGAGTTGGGAGTAATCAACCGCTGCGTGTCTAGGGTCTCCTCGTCTATTTCTCCGTCAGAGGGTCGTGTGTGAGAGAACCAAACCAGCGTTAAATCGCTGGGCTACATCCCTCAGTCCATTTCTAGACAACGAAAGTTATTGGGTGGTGTGCTTTTCTAGCATAACAAAGAGAATCTCTGTTATATATTTAGCCGCAAAGACTTTGTCTTTAATGAAAGCTCTATACAAGGTGTCCCCCATTGACATTCCGATTAGGAATATCTACATAATCATTTAAAGCAAACTTTGGTTATAAAATAGATTTTTTTTTTACAAACTGCCACAATGGAACTCCAAGCTCGACACTAGAGTGCTCACATTATTCATGATGCTTATCTAATCACCTACGCCTTACAAAACTGTTTACTCAATCACAATGTTAGACATGCAAACATATATATTGGACTTTTTTTGTTTTAGAAAATAATCGTAATATTTTTTTTAAAGTGTGCTGCTATATTTGGACGTAGTTTTACAGTTACGGCCTACTATTTTTCTAACCACAAAACGACACCATATATCCAATATTAAAAACCTTTTAAGAGAACGCCACATTACCATGTGCTTTTTATTTTAATAAAATATAATTAAAATTTGTATCAAAATATTTGTAAATGGTTAAAAATCATAGATTTTTGTATATGGCGAAGAAATACTTGAAAAATACACAATAAATTTTTGCACATTTTAAAACCTTATAATTTTCTACGATGCAGTGTTGCATCGGAAAATGAACATATAAATATCAGATATTTTAGAGACGTACTAAAATTATCAAAACTAAAAATAAAGTTAACTTGTAGATCCAAATTCAAAATTGTATATCCTTACACAATGATACTCGTTGATAGGATTTTTTGTACACTACCAATGAAAACCAAATATTTCAAAATATTTGACTCGGTACATGAGAAAAAAATGTATTCTTCATATAATTTGGGAAACTAAAATAATCTTACGTAATAAACCTCTTTATTTGTTATGAGGCTCTTCCAAATATTTTAAAGGTAATGCTGGTTGTAGCTGTAATAGAAAAATATTAGACACATTAAATCATTGTATGAAAAGAGGAAAATAAACAACCACATCGTATTAGTGAAAATGACTTACTTGTTTCTCGTTAGATTCAGAACGTGTCGAGTCAATTCTTAAGATGTGGGAAAAGTTCCCTTACTTAATGTTGTAGGCAAGGTGTGATCAACCCCCTAATAAAATAATATAGCGTTATACATTTATTAAATAATAACTACGAAATAAAAACTTCTCACCATTAATGTTATAGCATACTCTCGTTATGAGTGTTATACTGCTCATTGTTGGGTATAAAATCAAATATATTTTGACTCTGCTGTTGTCATATACAAATACATAGTCAAAATATAGTTAGATATAATTGAACAAAAACCATTTATACGTATAATTTTTTTCAAAATAATACACGAGAAAAAAATGTACCTATGTAGTAATCTGAACATCGAATGTTTTATTTATATGCTCGTTACATGTTTCAATATTACCACTTACTGTTTGGTCCTTCAAAAGTAAAAAAAAATATGATTAAAATTTTAATTAAATTAAAATCAAGCTTGCATACATAATAATATTGAAGACTATACCTTTAAAATATTTTTTCTTCTTTTTCCTTTCTCAAAAAGACTCCTTTTTCGTTTCCTACTTCCTTTCTCTCTATCCCTTCTTTTGAGTTCAACACTAGTTTCATCATGTTTCTCATCAATGACAAATTGAAATGGTTGCTTTCCTTTCAGTTTGATGTTTTCTTTATATTTCCTTACCTCTTCAAGAGCTTGCTCAACATGTCTCAAACTTATATCAAACGTTTCTTCAAACTCTGATGCTGCTTCACATAATTTCATGTATGCTTGGCATAGGATGTTATTGCGTTTCGCAAGTGTAGTCTTAGGATCAATATCAATGTTGCATCCCCTCCAATCCAATGGATTACTAACTTTGGCACCTTTAGTCCATCTTTTCATAATATAATTTGTGGGAATTTCTAAAATTTCAAATTGTTGAAACACTTGAAACACATGTCTATACAAGATTCCAGAGTACTCAAATTTCTTGCAACTACAATCAAATATTTGATTTACAACATCGGCACCAACCAAATGTTGGCTATTCTTACCAATCATTGTGACTACAAAAATTTTGGTTGGACCATCATCAATCATTTGTAATGAGTAGTTTACAAAATTAACATATTCCACTTGAACTTTTTCAAAGATCTTAGGTGTATACACACTAACCATTTGTTTTGAAATATTAGAAGGTAGAAAAATTTGTGGGTGATAATTCCTAATCTTAAAATCAGCTTCTAATTCTCTATATCTCCTCTTTTGCAAGACACGATCAAAGTGTTCAAAAAACTCCAACAAATTATAATGAGGAGGTAGAAAATGTTTCAATTTGGAATTCAATAACTCATTTCTTTGTGTCGACTTCATATAAGCTGTGAAAACTTTTCTAAAATACACCATAGCCAATCTTTCTCTATCATCAAAGATTCTTTTTAGCCATTTGTTGTCTCCAAGGTTGTACTTTTCTAACATTTCATCCCAAGCTCTTAAGAACTCATCTTCATCTTCATAATCATATACACATTTACTAAAATCCTGAATGAATGGTTGTTTTCCATGCACTAAGATGTTTAAGAGCATTTTGATAGACAAGTCAAACACAAAGTCGATGATGAGAACGTAGAAGAATGTCATTAATGGAAGACTTCATGGCCTTATCCTGATCGGTTAAAATTATTTGTGGCTCCTTGCCACCGGTTGCTTGTAAAAATATTTTGAATAACTATGCTGGAAATAGTTTCATCGATTTAACGTGGTTCCATTCTCTCACACACGACCCACTGACGGAGAAAAAGACGAGGAGATGCTAGACACGTGGCGGTTGAGTACACGAGAAATAGCATACTCCTAACTCAGGCCAGTAACAGCAAATGGGCGCCCCTTCACCTATGGCTAATTCAGATATTGTTGCCTATTTGCTGTGCGCGATTCATTTTAACAAAAAAAATGATTTTTTTCCAAGATGGAGAGAATTGGCCTGCGTACGATGCCCGGACAGGCAAAGATCCTTGGGACTGTTCTATGCGTGGGTGGTTCCATGCTCATGACCTTCTATAAAGGTCCACTCCTACGTATGCGGTCATCGGGAATGCACTGGAGGTATGCGGAGAATATGGAAAGAGCTCCTGCCGCAGCGGCTGGCGGAGGAAGAAAAGGGATCAGCCAGATCAACATGATCGTAGGTGGTGCGATGATCATCAGCAGCTGCGTCACGCGGGCGGCCTGGTTTGTGATACAAGTCCAGTATACTAAATCATTCATAAGGGGCCGTTTGGGCGGACTGTTTTTAAGTATAGCAGTAATCCATGAATTCTGGGGTTCTGATTACCTGATTAACAAAGTCAGCAATTGTTAATTGTTTTGTTTGGATGACAACAAACTTGGAATAAGTAAATACAATACCGCCTGCAATTACTTTACCCAAACGGCCTATATCTCAGTGATTTCTAATTTTTTGCTCATTAATTAACAGCGGAACATTCTTTTTTACTTGTATCCTGCAGTCCCAGATGAGCAGGAACTCCTTCGCTTCTGCCTACACGACCACCACAATCATGTCCGTCATGGCCGGGGTCCAGTGCTTACTTATCGCTGCCGTCGCCGAGAGAAAGGCGATCACATGGTCAACCAAGCTTCAATTTTCCCCAAACTCACAAATGTCCATTTATGAATAGTTAAGAGGACAATACATATATACACATCTCAAGGACCTTTTTGTGAGAAGACAATGTCATAACATAGGCCCTAGCCCCTTCTCAAAGCATTTTAATGGACTTGTATGAGAGGACATTGTCATGTTATGGGTCGTAGCTCCTCGCACATGCACTTTGGGGGACTTTCCTGAGAGGATTCTCATGATATAGGCCTGGATACTCACAAATGCAGTTTCAAGGACTTGTTGTGAGAGACCACTATCATGATATGCGCTCAAGATCCTCACAAATGCATGTCAAGGAACTTGTTGTGAGATGATACTATCATGATATGGGCCCAATATCCTCACAAATGTATTTCAAGGGACTTGTTGTAAGATGATATTGTCATGATATGGGCCATGGCTCATCCTAAATGAATTTATGGACATTGTCAATATATGGGCCCTGACATCGCCTTAATGCATTTGAAGGGATGTGTTTTGTGGACACTATAATGATATGGGTCGCAACACCTCCCAAATGCATTTTTAGGGACGCGTTGTGAGATAATATATGTCATGCTATAGGCCCTGACACCTCCCAAATACATTTTCATGGACTTGTTGTAAGAGGACGTTCTCATGATATGAGACTTGGCACCTCTCAAATGTATTTTTAAGGACTTACTGTGAGATGACATTGTCATAATATGTGCCATGGAACCTCCCAAATGTATCTTTAAGGACATGGCGTGAGAGGAGATTGTCATGATATGGGCCCAAACTTCACCCAAATGCATTTTTAGGGGCTTTTTATGAGAGGAAGCTGTCAATATATGGGCCATGTCTCCTCCTTAATGCATTTGAAAGGACATGTTGTGAAAGGATACTATCATCATATGGGTCGTGGCACCTCCCAAATGCATTTTCAGGGACTATTGTGAGATAACATTTGTCATGATATGGGCCCTGACACCTCCCAAATTCATTTTAATGGACTTGTTATGAGAGGACGTTGTCATGGTATGGGCCCTGAGACCTCCCAAATACATTTTCATAGACTTGTTGTGAGAGGGTGTTGTCATGATATATGACCTAACACCTCCCAAATGCATTTTTAAGGACTTATTGTGAGATGAAATTGTGATCATATGCTCCATGGCACATCTCAAATGTATTTCTAAGGACTTGGCGTGAGAGGACGTTGTTGTGATATGGGCCTAAAATTCACCGAAATGTATTTTTAGGGACTTTTTATGAGAGTATGTTGTCAATATATGGGCTATGGCTCCTTCTTAATACAATTGAAGGGACATGTGTGAAAGGACATTATCATGATCTGGGTCATGGCACCTCCCAATTGAATTTTTAGGAGTTGATGTGAGATAATATTTGTCATGATATGGACCCTGACACCTCCCAAATGCATTTTCATGGACTTGTTGTGCGAGGACATTGTCATGATATGGGATCGAACACCTCCCAAATGCATTTTTAAGGACTTACCGTGAGATGACATTGTCACCATATGCGCCATGGCACCTCCCAAATGTATTTTCAACTTGGCGTGAGAGGACATTGTCATGATATGGGTCCAAACTTCACCAGAATGCATTTTCAGGGACTTATTATGAGAGGACATTGTTAACATATGGGTCATGTATCCTTCTTAATGTATTTGAAGGGACATGTTGTGAAAGAACACTATCACGATAGGGGTTGTGGCACCTCCCAAATGTATTTTCAAGGAATTGGCATGAGAGGACATTGTCATCATATATGCAATGGCACCTCCCAAATGTATTTTCAAGGACTTGGCATGAGAGGAAATTGTCATGATATGGGCCTAAACTTCATCGAAATGTATTTTCAAGGACTCGATGTGAGATAAAAGTCTTGAAATGGTCCCTGACACCCCCTAAATGTATTTGAAGGGACATGTTGTGAAAGAACACTATCACGATATGGGTTGTGGCACCTCCCAAATGCATTTTTAGGGACTTGATGTGAGACAACATTTATCATGATAAGGGTCCTGGCACCTCCTAAATGTATTTTGATGGACTTGTTATGAGAGGACGTTGTCATGATATAGGACTTGACATGACCCAAATGCATTTTTAAGGACAAAGTGTGAGATGAAATTATCATCATATGTGCAATAGGAACCTCCCAAATGTATTTTCAAGGACTTGGGATGGTTTCAGTTGTGATAGTTGGCCCTATTTCAATCGTGATGGTCCGTTCTGCTTTTGAATGTGGCACTTCATTTTGATTGGTCACGACACTATATTTGTTGTTGCCGCAATGTTGTGCTATGAGGGTGGGTCGAGACGTTCTGTTATGGATTGGTCGCAAAGCCTATGTGTAACACTGGTCGTGATGCCTTGCTTTAATGTTGTTGTATCACTATCTATCGCACCCACGACGTGCCTCGTGGAGATAGCACAATGTTGCATTGTGAGATATGGGTCGTAGCACCTCCCAAATGCAGTTTTAGTGATTTGATGTGAGATAACATTTGTCTTGAAAGGGGCCTTGACACCTCCCAAGTGCATTTGAAGGGTCATGTTGTGAAAGGACACTATCATGAAATGGGTCGTGGAACCTCCCAAATGTATTTTTAGGGACTTGATGTGAGGTGACATTTGTCATGATATGGGTGCACCTCCCAAATTCATTTTTAGGTACGTGATGTGAGATAACATTTGTCTTGAAATGGGACCTGACACCTCCTAGATGCATTTGAAGGGACATGTTGTGAAAGAACACTATCACGATATGGGTCATATCACCTCCCAAATGTATTTTTAGGGACTTGATGTGAGATAACATATATCATGATATGGGCCCTGACACCTCCTAAATGCATTTTGACAAACTTGTTATGAGAGGACGTTGTCATGATATATGACCTGACACTACCCAAATGCATTTTTAAGGACAAACTGTGAGATGACATTGTCATCATATGTGCGATGGAACCTCCCAAATGTATTTTCAAGGACTTGGCGTGAGATGACATTGTCATGCTATGGGCCCAAACTTCACCCAAATGCATTTTTAGGGGCTTATTATGAAAGGACATTGTCAATATATGGGGAATGTCTCCTCCTTAATGCATTTTAAGGGACATGTTATGAAAGGACACTATCATTTTAATGGTCTTTGGTAAGGAATTTATATCTTTATTCAAATTGCACCCAGACAACGTCTACAGCAGCTCCTGCTTGATCACCACAGACAACAACCACTACTACAGAAATAGCATTCAGTGTCACTTTTCTGGGCGTCGGTTATTACGGAAAACCGACGCCTTATATGTTAGGCGTCGGTTGTTTAAGCAAACGGACGTCTATATTCGAAGACCAGCCAGACACGGGTACCGCTTTGTATTCAGCGTCGGTTGTTTATAACAAACCGATGCTTAAAGTCGCCCGCAAAATCCAAATTTCGATAAAAAAAATAGTGTCATTTGCAGCGTCGGTTATTTAGGTAGAAACCGACGCCTATGTGCGATGAAAATTTGCGCGAAAAGTGTCACCTTCAGCGTCGGTTATTCAAGGATAACCGACGTTGAAGGTGGTTCCCGCCAAACAATTTCATGAAAATATCATCCAATTGGACGTCGGTTTTTTCAAGCAACCGACGCTAAAGATGTTTAGGCGTCGGTTGTTTTAAACAACCGACGCTATTTGGGAACTTCATAACCCTCGATCGCCCGACTCTTCCCCTTTCTTCTGTTTCATTGCGAGCGATTTCCCTATTTCTCTGCTGCCGTCGATTTCTCTCCGGCGATTTCTTCTTCAGCTCCCGTTCTCCAGCGCCCCCTTCTCTGCCACCACTCCTGCTCGCCGCCGCTCCTGCCGCCGTTGGATACCTGCTCGCCGCCGCTCCTGCTCGCCGCCGCCTTCGCCTGCTTGCCGCCGCTCCTGCTCGCCGACGATCCTACTCCTGCTGCTGCTCTGCGTCGCCGCCGCCACCGCCGCCCGCTCCTTCCTCCTTATTGCTGCTCTACGTCTCCTTGCTCACGCCCTAACTCTGCTGCTCACAAGGTACTAGCATCAAGCCCTTCCTCTGCCATTCTTTCCATTCAGTAACAGTCTCATCTCCTCGTTCCACACCATAACTTGGCTGATGTCAAGCCCATGCTCAAAAACATCTACCTATTCTCATCCATGTTCGTGTGGCATTCCCATTTTCAGGAGTCAATGACCATCCTTTACAGAAATATCTGCATCTCAAGCATAATTGATCCAAAAAAAATACTGCTAACTAACATGATTTAAATTGGTATGATGCATAATATAAATCCATTTTTTTACTTTTGGGGGTGCGCCTTATACTATTTGATATCCTTGATTTTATCTTCTATCCTAAATAAAATTAAGGGACCCATGATTAGAAAACAATTCCAAACTTGGCACCCACACTAATTGGAAGGAAATAAAATATGATTATTGAAATGCACATTTGTGATGTGATACCTTTTTTAGGATGCATATATTAGATTCAACCTTTGAGACATCCTTTTATGAGTTCCAATACAATTAGGGTTTCATTTCATTGCCATTGTATGTATTATAATATTACATCTTTCACATAAAAATTAATTAAATTGAATCCTATTGGAACCCTAATTTAAATCCTAATTTGATTTAAACTTGTCCATTCTAGCATCCTAATTTGATTTGATTAAACCCTAACATTGTTTAAACCCTAACATCAATTGTGATGAAACCCTAACATGTACATATCTATTATTGTGTTTGTTGGCCTAGAAACCCGTCCAAGATTGACTCATTAGGAGTAAATCTTGGATAGTCCCCGGTTTGGGACTGTTCTTGAACACCTAATCTCACTTAGGATGTAAGTGTATAATGTGTATTGGGTTTTCGAGAAAATTTCGGTAGCATTTCCCCGTTTGTTCTCTAAGTACATATGTACTTAGAGAACAGCGGGGAAATGCTGCCGAAATTTTCTTGAAAACCAAATACACATTATACACTTACTAGTGAGATTAGGTGTTCAAGGATGGGATAGGTGGTACACATTTATTATATATAAGAATGACATCAAATGTGTTTGTTGGCCTAGAAACCCATCCAAGATTGACTCATTAGGAGTAAATCTTGGATAGTCCCCGATTTGGGACTGTTCTTGAACACCTAATCTCACTTAGGATGTAAGTGTATAATGTGTATTGGGTTTTCGAGAAAATTTTGATAGTATTTCCACGTTTGTTCTCTAAGTACATATGTACTTAGAGAACAGCGGGGAAATGCTGCCGAAATTTTCTTGAAAACCCAATACACATTATACACTTACTAGTGAGATTAGGTGTTCAAGGATGGGATAGGTGGTACACATTTATTATATATAAGAATGACATCACATTATACGCTTAGGTTGTAAGTGTATACCCTAATCTTTTCCTAATATATACTTGTTTCCTAATATATACTTGTTTTCTCTGATCATAGAATGGATAGATCATGGATGTCCATTCGTAATCGTTGCACCCCAGAGTTTATATCTGGTCTTGATCAGTTTATTAGATTTGCCGAGGAACATAGGAAAAAACCTACAGATAGGTTCTACTGTCCATGTAGGCATTGCGGTAACAACTTGAAAGTCAACACTGGTGAGGAAATCAAAAGTCATGTCATGTGCAACGGGATTGTACAAGGCTATACAGAATGGCACTGGCATGGAGAGATTTCAAAATCGAAACCAGTAGATGTCGATAGCAGTGCTTGGGTGGAAGAAGAAATTGCCTCCGATGACGTAAATGTGAACGAACCAGTTCCAGCAGACATCGTTGATGCGATGCTGGATAGTTGTAGGGTAGAGCACACCGATCCACCTCCTATCTTTACAAACATTGTGCATGATGCTGAGATACCGTTATACACAGGCTGTGCTAAGTTTACGAAGCTTAGCGCTGTGTTGAGATTGTATAAGTTGAAAGCTAACAATAGATGGAGCGACAAAAGCTTCACTTCATTTTTGACTTTGTTGAAAGAAATGCTTCCTGAAGGAAACGAGCTTCCAATCTCAACATACCAGGTAAAGAAAATGTTGTGCCCAATGGGAATGGAGGCCAAGAAGATACACACATGCCCGAATGATTGTGTATTATTTCAAAAGGACTATGTAGATTTGAAAGATTGTCCAAAATGTGGTGCGTCATGGTATAAATTGACGACTTCGGGGGAGTCCAAAACTGGTTCTCCTGTCAAGGTGTTGTGGTATCTACCTATAATATCACGGTTTCAACGCTTGTTTGCAAATCCGAAAGATGCGAAGAATTTGAGGTATCTACCTATAAGATCACGGGTGAAAGTAATCAACCGTGAGCAGTTGGAACAAGCTCACTTGTATATTTTACATAATATGGACGAAGTGAGTGTTTATATCGAGGAACATACCAATTTCATAAAGAGACAACATCCTCGAGCAAGTTCAATGTGGCTTGCTAGAGAGCATAATAAGACTTTTACTAAGTGGTTTGAAGATAAAGTCTTACATCAACTATCTCAAACACCAAATGATATTACAGAAACTATCAAATGCCTCGCCTTTAAACCAAAACTGAATGTTATGTCTTATGAAGGGTTTGACATTAATGGATTCACATATTACACAAAGCGCCAAGATGATAAGAGTGTCGTCCAAAATAGTGGGGTCACTCTTCAAGCGTCGACTGTGTACTTTGCAAGTGCAAAAGATAAGAGTCCACGTGAAGCTAAAATGTCATATTACGATGTCATTGAGGACATTTGGGAGTTTGACTACATAGATTTCAAAATTCCTCTCTTTAAATGTAATTGGGTTGATAACACCAAAGGAGTTATAGTGGATGAATTGGGTTTCACTTTGGTGAACTTTGAAAAGATTGGCGAGAAGGGTGAACCATTCATATTGGCATCACAAGCGAAACAAATATTCTATATCGATGATCCTGCGAATGATAAATGGTCAGTTGTTCTTCATGGTAAAAGACAGTTCATTGAAGATCCTATAGATGAAGAAGAGTACTATGATAAGTATGATGACTCCAGTCCATTCTCAGTTGGGTTGCCCACTCCACAAAATATTGAAGCTAATGATGACTTATATGTGCGCGGAGATCACAATGAAGGATTGTTAATTGATAAAAGATCACAATTTTAGAGACATGTATGTTAATACAAATGCTAAATGTTTGCCTTTTTCTAGTTAATACAAATGCTAAATGTTTGCCTTTTAAATGACATTTTCAGATGGCTGACCATGATGAGCATGATGTCCATGATGAGCATGAAGTCCATGATGAGCATGTTGTCCATGACGAGCATGGCGAGGATACTAATGTAAGTTCTAAAAACATATCCTGTATTTCTATAAAATTCATTATCTTCTAGTTATGTCATATATCCTATATTTCTATATTGGGCTAATTTAGTGTGTTTATTTTTGTCAAATTTTATGTTGATGCACCTGTACCCACTGAAGCACTGGAGCAACTTGATGCGCAGCACCAAACACTTAACAAGAAAAGGGGCATCACTCTGTTGAAGAAGTTATTAGCGCTAAGTGGTAGTGGATCCAAATTGGTGGTGGAGTTTGATAATGGAGGAAATCCAATTGGAGTGAACCGCAATAATTTTGTAAACTATCTTGGGTGTACCACTCAGAGCCATTGTGGTGTTAAGTATGATAATTGGCATAAAGTTCCTCAAGGGAAAAAAGACTTGATATGGAAGGATTTATGTGTGAGTTATTATTATTTGCAATTCTATTTTGTAGATTACAAATTCTATTATTTGCAATTCTATTTTGGATACTAGTTAATAACATTTCTATTTTACATAATCTGTTTGCATTGGATGAGAAGTTGCATCGTAAAAATGTGATGCAACGTGCTGGAAAGATGCTTAGGAATTATAGGACAAATCTGAACAGAGAATACATAAAAGAGGGTGATAAGAAGAAGAAGTCAGCCCTTGAACAATGGAACTTCTTAGACAAAGAAGATTGGGACAATTTTGTTGCTTCAAGAAAATCTGAAGAATTCAAGGTATTAGGCGTCACTCCCAATTTAATTAATATACATTGTATTCACCTATTCAAGATTAACATTTAGTGCTACTACCCAAATCATTAATGTGCATACTAACTAGGCCATCAGTGACGCACAAAAAGCAAGGTGTGCACTGAATGTGCATGACCACACTATGGGTCCAAAAGGCTATGAAAGTGTTCGCCAAAGACTACAGGCAGAGTCTGTGGCTACTCAGCAGTCTGCTCAGGAGTCTGCTCCTACTCAGGAGTCTGCCACACCCATGCCTCGCCATGATATCTGGATAGCTGGCAGGCAAAACAAGAAGGGTGAAATAAAGAAGCCTGTAACTGCTGAGGCGGCTGCAAAAATGGTAAAATACAACTTTTAGAGAAATCGTTTGAATATTGATTATTTGTGGTGTTAACTTACCAATTTCTGTTTATGGTGATTAGCGGGAGTTGCACGAGCAGAGGAAACAAGGCACGTTCATCCCTCAGGGCACAAGGGATGAATTGACAGTTGCTCTGGGTAACCCAGAGCATCGTGGACGTGTTAGAGGTACCGGCGCTCGTGTTGGCATCAAAGCATTCTTTGGGCCATCCCAGCGCAAACCCAGAGCGGGACTTTCTCAAGAAGAGGTAACCTATTCTTTTTTTAGAATGTTACTGCAAAAAGGAAATTAATTAATAAGAAGCTAATGTTTCTTTTATCCATGTATAGGAGAATAAGAGAGTTGAGGATTTAGTTGCTAAGAAGGTCAACGATGTAGTTGCTAAGAAGGTCAAGGAAGAATTGCTGCGGTGGCAGGCATCTCATGCTTCCAATATGCCTATGGCGACCCACTCTTCTCCTGATGCACAGACTGCGAGTAATCCTGGAGACCCATCGCCTAGCACGTCTGATGTAAGTATTGTTTATGACATTGTAGCTAGTCTTTTCAAGATGATATGTTTTCAAGATGATATGTATATATGTATAATATTATTTATGTAAATTTGTAGGCATTGAAGCCATGCCGCTTAAGAATGCAAGACTACGTTGTTGCAGAGGCGCAGGCTTACCCGTCCCTTCCTGGGGCAATGTTTCACGGGACTCCAATGCCACAGGGCTACGTTCGTGTGAGCCCGATACGTGTGTTACCCGATTGGAGGGAAGTTGCGTTGCCATATGCCCACCCAGATATTGATACACTTGGTGAGGCAGAAGGCGGGGTCATATTGTGGCCCAAAGCAGATGTCGTCTACACGACTGAAATTGTAAGATAAATTTACATTGATTTAGACTGTTAATGTGTATATATGATGTCAACTGATCTGAAATTATATGTACATGTTAAAAAGAAGACACCAGGAGCACCTAGGCCTCCACTTCCACTTCCCGCATTACCCGATTGGGTTCCAACTGACCTAACATACCCGTTAGGTCCTGCTTGTAGGGGAATGGCATGTTGGCTACGGGCACATAATGTACATTGCCCTATAATTATTTCTTTAGATGCAGATTATGCAGGTCAATCATACGATAGCTCTTTATTTATAAAAGATATTATTGAGCTGTTTATGTATGAGTGGTTGAATACATCAATGATAGAGACATGGATAAGGTGAGATCTTATTTATACATCCATATACCTTGTGTAAGATCCAGTGAGCTGGTTTCTTATATATTAATGCATACGTAATACATGTTTTGCAGCTACTTAGTCGAAGATCATTGCAAACAATTTACATTTGATCATGTGGGATTTTTGATTCCTTCATTGATTAGTTTGGTAGCTAAAGACCCTGATAATGTTCAACAATACTGTATAGATGCTTATACAATTTTTGGTCAGCAAAAGAAGACGATAATAATAGCTCCATTCAATGTCAAGTAAGTTTACTTTATTTATAATTTGGACTTAAGAAAATTCCATTTTTATTTTGCATTTTGAGTTATTAATTGTTAACTTCTTACCTCTAGCGGTAGACATTGGGAGTTACTAGTTATTGTCCCCAGGACATTCATTTTTTATTATCTAGATCTTGCGGGGAGTACATTGAACCCTAAAATTGGACACGTAATGAGAATGCCATTATTCTGGTGAGAAATATTTCATTTTTATATCCGTTAACATCTTTTATTACATTACTATTTACTTATGCAATTTACTGTGTTATATTAACATGTAGGGGTTTAGATGCATTCAAAAAGGCTGGAGGAAAGGTCCCAAGGAAAAAGAACCAGCCAATAAATTGGGAGAACGTACAAGTAAGTTCCCGACTCCCTGACTCCAATGTATATATCATTGATGTGAATTGTGCTTAGTTGTATTATTTTGTATGTTTCAATTTATAGTGTGCTACACAAGACAATGGCTGGGCATGCGCATACTATGTGATGCGATTTATGCAGATGATTATCAAACATGCCGCATTGGACATCGATATCATACATGAGGTATTATATATAGTCTCATTAGTTAGTATGAAATATATCAATCTTATTTTTATATTATTACTTATATATATACATCATTGTCTTTGCAGGTGTTTAAAACTGACCACACTATAGGTAAACGCTTAAAAAATATACATGCTCCATATACGATGGAAGCATTAAATGAAGTAAGAGAAGAATGGGCAAAAGCCATACAAGCAGTGGCAACTGTAAGATATAATTGGGATGTTGATAGCGATAATGAATGATACTTTGTAAATGAATATTTCTGAATGTTAATACATGTATTTGAATGTTTCTATATGTGTGAATGTGAGAATTGAATTGATGTCTGAATGTATGTACTTGTGCGAAATTTTCCTTGTGACTTTTGCAGGTTTGCGGCCTATTTGTAGGCTGATATCAATGGATGTCGTAAACCTACAGTTCAGAAAACTGAACTGCAGGTTCTCATCCTACTGACCAGCCACAGCAGGCCTGCAAACTGATATGAAAAATATATATATATAAATAGGCGTCGGTTATTTATAGAAAACCATCAGCAAAGACCTAAAGCGTCAGTTATTTATAGATGACCGACGCCTGATGTGGCCAAAGCAATCCTAGAAATGGCGTCGGATATTCGTATCGAACCGACGCCTATTTAAACAACCAGGCGTTGGTCTTTTGGTATATAACCGATGCCAAAAGGGTTCACGCCACAGAAAACGGCATCATCTAGGACACTTTATGCGTCGGTTATCAACTAAAAGACCGACGCTACATGGAATATAGGCGTCGGTCTTTCAGTAAATCACCGACGCAGAAAGTGCCCTAGATGACGCCGTTTTCTGTGGCGCGAACCCTTTTGGCGAAGGTTATCTACTAAAAGACCGACGCCTATAGGTTAAATAGGCGTCGGTTAAAAAACCGACGCCGAAGTGTTCGACCTTTAGCGGTGCCCACATAGGCGTCGGTCGGAAACCGACGCCAAATGGGGTTAAAAGACCGACGCCAAAGGCCGTTTCTGTAGTAGTGAACTTAACATTGTCCTCCTAGTGGCAGACAACAACCTCCTTGCCTCTATAGTATTCCACACAGACCACCGAGAATTCATGTTGTTCTAGAAGAATAGACAGAAAGGAGTTGTCCCTTATAGTTGGTGTACCATCTAAACCTACAGGAGTGTAGAGAATTCAATTACAAATCTAACACAAGAAAGAATGAAACAAATTGAAGTTAAAATGAGTGAGTTATGGCCTTTTTAGTAACATATATAGTTTCTCAACGACCGCCGATAATGGTAGACAAGAATGGGCTATCTTAGCGACCAGCGAGGCCCAACGACCATTGGTCACCAAAGGCCCAACGATAGTCAAGGCCCAACGACCAGTTGGTCTGTCTGATAAACTATTCTCTAACATATACCCCTTGACTTGATATCACATATGATGACTAATGAGACTTTGTCATTAGTCAACACACGCTCTAGTCTTATGTATTACTATTGTCTATTTTTCTTCCATTGTAATATCCGACTAGGGATATAACAATAATGTATGTACTCTTAACATTCCTATGATCTCATTGTTCAAGTCACATACTTGAAGACATATTTCATCGAGTAACATCATTCATCAAACATGTACTATGTATGTGTCATCATCTCATGATTGAGACAAGTATAATAGACATAATTACCTTTATTATTATCAAATTGGGTATCCAATGCCATATCTAATGTCCTTAATGCACTTTTTAAGACTTACCATGAGAGTGCATTGTCATGATATGGGTCATGGAACCTCAGAAATGCATTTTTTAGGGACTTGATGTGTGAGGACATTTTCACGATATGGGCCATTACTCCTCACAAATGTATTTACATGGAGTTTTTGTGAGAGGACACTTATGCATATGACATGGAAGGCCTCTACATTGAGGATCAACTTGGCATATAGTCCTTTGTGAAAAAAAAATCTCACTTGTCCTGAGAGGACACTCACATGATGTGGGCTTAAACTCATGTTCAGTGACATATTCTGAGAGGAAACTTCATTGTCTGACATTCAATACCCCTCCTCCCCATGTCCCCTTGACATTTTGACCATTTGCAATTAGATTTATCTCACTCATACTGAGAAGGCACTCTCATGATGACAACCCAAATACATCCACGATGTTGTTTCATTAACTTGTTGTGAGAGGAAACATTACCATATGACATGGAAGGTTCTCCCTCCCTAGGTGCCTTGGCATACCAATCCTCTAATTGATTATTTCACTCACTTATGAGAGGACACTGACATGGCAAGGGCCTAAGCCAATCCCTAGTGAAATATGGTGACTTTATGTGAGAGGACACCATCATGATATGGGTCCCAAGTCTACCCAGAAGCATTTTTCCCAACTTGCTATGAGAGGACACTATCAAGATATCGGCCCCAACTCCTCACAAATGCATTCCAATAGACTTGAATTGAGAGGACATTGTCATGATATGGGCCATGGATACTCCCAAATGCATTTTTGGGGATTTGTTGTGAGAGAACACTCTCATGATAGGAGCCCTTGATCCTTCCATATGTCTAGGGACTTGATGTAACATGACACTATCAAAATATTCGTCCAAAATACACTTTTTAGTACTTACTGTGAGAGGACATTGTCATGATATAGGTCATGACACCTCACAAATGTATTTTTAGGGACTTTAGAGGACATTATCACCATATGGGCCATTGCTCCTCACAAATGCATTTATAGAGAGTTTTTATGAGAGGACACTTCCTCATATGACATGGAAGGCCTCTACTTTGAGGATCAATCTGGCATACAGTCCTTTGTGATAACATTTATCTCACTTATCTTGAGAGAATACTCACATAATGTGGGCTTAAAGTCATGTTCATGAGAGGGAACTTCATTGTCTGGCATTCAAGTCCCCTCCTCCCCACGCCCCCTTATAATTTTAACCATTTGTAGTTAGATTTATCTCACTAATATTGATTAGGAACTATCATGATGACAACCCAAACATGTACATAATGTTGCTTCATTAACTTGTTGTGAGAGGAAACATTCCCATATGTCATGGAAGGTTCTGCTCCCTAGGTCGCCTTGGCATACCAATCCTCTAATTTATGATTTCTCTCCTTTTTAATGAGAGGACACTGACATGGTAAGGGCCTAAGATAATCCCTAGTGAAATTTGGTGACTTGACATGAGAGGGTACTTACTCACTCTACATGGAATACCCCTCTACTTTTGGTCATCTCCGCATATAAAATCCTTTATTATGTTAATCATGTCATTTATTATGTAAATCATGTCAATTATCATGAGACAACACCCTCGTGAGGATGGTCTAAGCTCATGCTCGGTGGAGTTTTGGTAACTTGTTATGAGAGGTCCCTTCCCCATTCAACATGAAAGACCCCACCTCCCTAGGTCACCTTGGGATTCCAATCATTTGCATTGTGATTTATCATGTGACATGGAACCCTAGTCATTACTAGGGACTTGCTATCAGATGACACTATCATTATATCTATCATGGCTCTTGTTAAAAGCATTTCCATGAACTTTTTGTGAGAGGTAATTATAATGATGGGTCATGGTTCCTTGGAAGTGCATACACATGGACTTGTTGTGGATGACTATGCCATGATATGGGTGTAGCACTGCTCCTGTCCTGTCTTGAGGCCCTTTTCTCCCCTATGGCACTAGACGTGGGTTAGGTGGATCAAAAGCGGGTCAAGGACGGTTGGGTGTTGCCGAAGGAGGTACTGTAATGAGCAAAAAAAAGCATCAAGATACATCAAATTCTAAAATTGAAGGCAAGAGTAAGAAAAAGATATAAGTTGAGATAGAGAGCGCTTACATGAAGAGAGAGAAAGGTCCATTCCATCACATCCTCCCCTCCACAAATACCATGGTGATGTTATTCCATTTCCATTCAGTGATGAGTTGAGGATATAGAAAGCCCCTGGGTCTTTGGTGCTCTACCTTGATCTGCTGACATGTAAGGCAGTTTGAAATATATCAATCTTCATATGTCTCCATAAACACAAACATATAGATGTGCCTGAGGTTTCTCCATAAGCTTCATCATCTATTGTAGACTGGCACTACTGTGTTATCCTGCAAGGATTTATACTAAAGTCAATGTTACCTTATTATGATGAATGATCCATTCATTTATGGAACTACTGGCGTTGTTTTTATACAACCTATCACACAATGATGCATATTATGATCCCCTTTTATAGATTCATCAACATGAGTAATTGCGATAATGATGATGCTTCATTGTCGGTTCCAAGGAATCCAGAATAAATGAATTCATCCCTAACTCCTTGATTGTTAAACATGACCTTGTTCTCCATGGAAGAAAATCGTTCATTCTGGTAATAATATTGAACATCCTCCATAGAAGTAGAAACCACCTCATTAGCCTCAATTGCGGACAATGTGGCTGTCATCCCAGAGATGTGCAAGGAAATTTTACCGTCGTTCTCTATCATGCAGGCCTGTTTAAGTTTGGCAATAGACCATGGTTATGTCATATCTCATCACCATCTTCCCTACCCTGCACTGGTGCTCACTGACCATCTCTCCAACATCTCCTCGTGGAGTGTGTCAGTAGTTGTTGATAACCCCCAAAGCAATGAGAAACCCCTTCCTCATCACTCAACATTTGAACTTTGTTTCTTGTAGTTTGATAGTGTTCTTACTTAAAATAATATTCCTATGATTATTTATTGTTGATGTCTCAGGTTTATAACATTGATTTGTTTTTTACATTTCTATGAAGATCTTTAGAAGTTTAACAATATATTTTATTATGAGGCCTACCACATACAAATTAGGTTTGATAAAGCCACCATAAGGTTGTCTCAATATCTAGTGATGTGGATTTATATATGGGAATGTTTGGGATTGATATTTTGAAGGAGAAAAGCTTCTCCTCTCTCAATCCTAAGTCACATGGATGAAATAAGAATAAAAGTATAACGTATATAACAATATGCAATTTTCTTAGCCAAGCATTCCCACTCCGTCCACTCACATCATCACAGGCTACTATTGTAGCGTGACCCGGTCTTTCTAAGTCCACCACCACACGTCGACTCCTCATCTTCTGCGGCCCCCACCTCCCGAATTCCCACACCGTGCCGCCACCACAAACCGACCCCTTTGCCATCAACTTCACTGCTAGATCTGAAGGAAATCGATGTAGACCGCTGATTGCCTGGTTCGCTCTGCCCGTTCTGCCGTCGAATTCACCACCAGATCTAAACTGAATCGCAGCAACTGCCGATCGCAAGGTCTCCTATGCCTTTTCGGTCATCGACTTCACTGCCAGATCTGAAGGCGAATGCGCCCGCCGATCACCTATTTCGCTCAGCCCTGCTCGATCACATAGCGAAGCTTGCTTAACACCGCCAGAGATGTCCTACTCCAGTCGTAGATGAACTCAAGGTCTTTTTCATCTTCCTCCCTCTACGGGCGATCTCTTTCCTCCTCCATAAATGCATGGTGTCCCTGTTAGTTCCTCTGCCTTGGTCGGCGAACTCTTCCGCACAATCATGTCTGATTTTCTCCTCTCGGGTGTCCCTATTGTCGAGCGGATGCAGCAAGATGGATTTTACTACGACGGCATAGCGGAGCTCAGGCGCTAAGATCTTATCTGATTAAGCCAAACCAGAGGGGCAAGATGCATATTGTAGCTTTCTATTTTTTTCATCATACAGAAGGATTGCATGGTGGTTTTCTGCAGGTTAGTAGCATGGCTTTGTCCCCTACAAGAAACTGGATATCTCAATTTTCCTATTCATACGTACATCTATCTATCTTTCTTACTCGAATCTGACCAAATGATGAATGACTTCTAGGATCTCACAACTCTGCCTTGCTTAAAATCATGTGTGTCCCTTTTCTCTTCTTTCAGGGAACCCAAGTTGGATTTCTCTGTCGATCAAACTGGTACAACTCTCTCCAGCCGATATTACATCAAATGTTATGTCCGATCAGTTATTCGGATCGGAGTTCTAATTTCTGTATGTTTACTTTCAGTCACGTAGTCTAGCACAGTAGTTTCAACTTTGTCTTGGTAGCACTAGCTTCAGTGCCCTTGAGATGAGTCTTTAATATACATATTACCCTGATCTTTGCTTGTTTGCATGTAACATGTAATATGTAATAATCTGATTTTGTTTCCCTTTATATTCAAGAATAAACTTAGTCACTCCAAATGTTATGCAGGGTACCCAAAGCTTGTCCAAAGTGCATTGGTGGATTCATTTTTTATGAGTGATAGCAATATACACATCAACGAAAAGATTTCTAACAGCTGCATATGAAGTAGAGTGGTTTTTTTGCTGTGGATGATATGAACAACAATAGTGACCAACAACACAAGCATACAGCTACATGTATATATTTTTCTTAAAAATGTCCATTCACATGTGGTCAAATAGACATCATGTACCAAATGATTGGGTGTAAGGAGAATTTGAATTCTCTTGTATACGAAGCTTGTGTAAATTGAGCACTTTGTTTGAATGAAATGGATATTTCTTTGGAATAAATCGAGTTCCGCCTCTTTCTTGCTCTTGTATTGCTTTCTTTTTCTACTTTTTTTCTCTTTGCCTTGACATTTTGTGAAAATGTGTTCGATGATGTATGGGTGCACAAGTTGATGGCTAAAAATTTCTAAAATTTGAGCTAAGTAATATTTCAATATAACGTTTATTTCTAATATATATTAACATACATAGACAACGTACATGGTTGTCACCTTCTATTGTTTAGATGACATCATCATCAATCACTTCTATAAATATAGGTGATGGTTTTTGATGTCACCTATTTGTTAGTTCTTAGCAACTAGAAAACAAGCATAGGTGACGTGGCTTATAAAAGGCTACACAGTGCATAGATTACACTAAATAGATGACGGTCATTAGATAGATAATGGTGAGCCATGTCACCTTTTAGGCCAAAGGTGACATTCTCTATTATCACCTATACACTGTTTTTTAGATATCGGTGGGCTGGCAAATATATTAAGAGAAGGAATTCCATATATGGAGCTGCTCACCGTCCGCTCGCTTTCCCAGTGGGCAGAGCTGCTCACTCATGCAAGCTCGGCATCCCCGCATCTGTGTCTGTCTTGCGCGCGTGGACAGAACACAAGTCAACATACATTACACCCTGAAACAGGAAATGGTGGAGAAACGGCACCAGAGGAAAAGATGCTACACGCCTGCAGCTAGCCAAATAGGAAAAGGTGGTGTGTGCGAACTAATTAACCCAAACCGGCAATGAACCTCAGAATTGAGAGCAAATCGCAAGAGAGAGAGAGAGATTGGTGCCCATCATGATTCAAGACCCTGGTTGATAGATCACTTATTGCTTGTGGTTGTAACCCTCCAAGCTTCGTATGGCATCTGTGACGCACTCAACGTATGTAATGTATACGTACCCAATACGTCTTAGTTCAAAAGCGTAGTAGTTCCAGATCTATTCTAACTTGACCTTAGGTTTATTACTCGCTTCCCTCCCTCATTACTCCCACGGCCTAGCCTTATCAATTCTTTCCAATGTCCAAAACCAGTTCATGATTGGGACTGGTTGCCGATCGATCGAGACTCCCACAGCCTAGCCTTATCAATTCTTTCCAATGTCCAAAACCAGTTCCTGATTGGGACTGATCGCCGATCGATCGAGATGCACCTTACTTGAACTCCCCACTCTTTAACCAGTTCATATATATAATAGTACACAAGGATCGGTGCTGTTGGTTTGGTCAGGCAAACCAGAGTAGAAGATAGACGAGACAAGCAAACAGTACTATAGCGGAAACGGAGGGAGAGAGAGGTACTAGTAGAGGGGAGTACTTAAACCGATCGATCGACTGAGTTGAAGGGCCGGCGCGCAGTAACGATGCACAGCCTCGCTGCCAGCTTCATCCCAATCCTGCTCATGGTGAGCTCGGAGGCGGCCTTTGCTGGCCTGAATCTCTTCTACAAGATGGCCATGGACGCAGGGATGAGCCCGCTCGTCATGGTCGCGTACCGGCAGTTATTCGCCGCGGCCGTCCTTGCCCCCGTCGCCTACTTCGCAGAAAGGTATTCTACTTACCTGGAGCTCCACATATAAACCATCTTCTCTTTCCTCTATCCACTAGAATAGATGTTACAATCTGCTAGGGTCATGGCTCATGTACAAAACTCATGCGTTAGAGTGAACATTCTTACGTATTAGAAAACCCTCACAAAATCAGCCTCATGCAAAAGGGGGTCGCAGAATCGATGAGCTAAGGTCAGGACCCTAATAGAAAACTGCTGACAGAGTTAATATAAAGCTATAAAGTATTGTGTGGCTGCTGGAAAGAATAATTAATGAATACAGCTATATATACAGCAGATGAACAACAATATATAATACAAACGAACTGAAACGTATAACTTATAAAAGTAAAGTCATTAATAACTCACAGCAATATTCTTTATTTCTTTAATAAAAAATTTCTTACATAGGGGAGGACCTGACCAAAGCCCCTTCAATTAAAATACAACTCATGGTTTCCCAACAGATAGGCTATATGTTTACCAGATCTAGCTTTGGTCGATCACAGGATCTAGAACATGTCAGTTAGTTGGTCATGTTCGTGGATGCAACAACTCTTCATTTGCTATTTTTGTTTTTTGCTGATGTCGAACAACTTCATCTTCATTGGCCCTTGATTAACAGTGACTGTTTATCCAGATGGACGCCTGGATCTTATGCTGCATTTACAAGAAAGTCCTGGAAGATCCCGTGATGCTACCTGCAGCAGATTCTTATCCACATACTGCTACGCTGCAAGCATTGCACATGTACATGCTCTGTAATATCCAAGTCAATGTCTGGATCAGTCTTTGACATCATTTATTCAGTTGGTTACCCAATTGACAACCAAAACATGAACTGCAGTAAGAACAATACTTATAGATGTTTTATTTTGAGCAGTTATTGATGGCACGGCTGTAACAAGACCATTGGCATACTTATTTGGGTCTGATACAATCACAGTATTGTGGCTCAGCTTCTTGCTTGGTTATGAGTGGCCTGCTGCGATCGTTAAGAAGACCCATGCACTTGAAGCTAGCCTCTACAATGTTACCCAATATACTGACATATTTTAGGCCATTATGCAGCGATACAATGAGTCTGCTTATTGGACCTAGCTAGGATATATATAGCTCGATCGGTTGCCATCTTTCGTTCTGCGCGGCTGGCTTTTGGAGAGGTTATTTATGGCTGGCACTGCTTGAATGAGTTCTTCCTGGCATCTGTAAGGATGGTCTTGTCTGCAGCAATGAAGAAGGCAGATCCGGCCACTGCGCATCAAATTGAGGCTTAGCATATTGTAAGAACAACCCTCAACATAATGAATGGATGTTAAAGAAAAAGACTAGAAACTGTCGGCGCGTGGGTCTTTTTAGTTGTACCTGTGGAGATGATGAGAGCTTGAGTGGTGGGATTCAGGTTGGCCCTCGCCCAAGGAAGCATCCTCACGCTATCCATCTGTGGATATATATATATATATATATGAATGTTCGATCAAATAAGAAGATTTCAAAGAAAGGTGATTTAAAAAATAAACGAAATGCTGGGATATACTCACAGTGGGCACAGCAGATGCAACTGTTGCTACCACGGTTGCTTTTACCCCAGCCATGATTCCTTCTGCAAAAGAAAAAATAGAAAGCCGTTAGCACTTTGTGAATACAGTGCCTACCCACAGCAAATTAAAGAAACACCATGCAACTTTAATATGAAGAAAGGAATCCAAAAAAGATGAATGGATGATAGTTGATCGATCGTTGGAGTATGCATTTCAAACTTCTGACAAAGAACTAAGGATTTATTACAGAACTTGACCCAGCTGTATCCTATGCTTCAAAGTGCTTGACCGTGACATGATGATCAAGTAATAGTTGACTGGATTGTCAAATTTCCTTGTAAACTGAGATTACAATTACAACTTAATGTACCAACCATTAGCTTCTGCATATCCAATCCACTATGAGACGCACATCTGCAACCATTTCAGATTGGGAAAATGCATAATACATCACTTTATTTTTCTTCAAGTGGTACCAAACATGTCAAAACCATACTCATATCCCTTTTTGGATCTGTTTCACACGCATATTATTTCTTTTTTAGCTAGTACTCCTATCCTTTTCATAAACCTTTACCTCAGTATAACCCTCACATGTATTGTATCATGCTCTATTCTTCACCCAAACTATTAACTAGTCACATCCCATTAGGAGCGGAAAGGAAGTTGGGCATTGACATTGACATTGACATTGAAAGGCAATGAGAACTGCATTAATTCACAAAGAAGGGGACCCAATGAGAAATATTCTAACAATGGTTTTAACAACATCAGTAAACTTATTTATTCACTGACAATGATTAGAAGCATATGATTTCTAGCAATCATTAGTTTAAATTATGCAATGTGCAAGTATGGAGGAGAAAGTAAATAGAATAATGGCACACATACCTTGTCTGCTTGCACTATGAGAAGAGTACAATTGCTTCATTTCTCGCTTTGAAGACTACATGTTCATCCAGAAAGAGAGTGTCGAAACATGGTGGTGGGAGGATGGCAGAGAGGAGATGGAAATAATCACTTCATGGAGAAAGGATTCTGATAGTCACTGCTCCAAATATGAAATATGTAGACAGATGCATTGTCCATTATAAGTTCCTTGACATCTAGATTCCCATGTAAGTTTTACTACAAGATCAAAAAGGATTACCATGGTAAGTAAACTTGGCATAGATAAGCAACAAAAAACATCATGTATATGTTTCTTGAAATGAATTTGAAGAATGAAATAAATAAAGAATACCTAAAATCTTTTCATACTAGAGAATAAGTACCTCAATCATGTTTGATTAGAACTCATCAGAACATATCATTTGACAATGCCAGACTAGGTACTTCATAATCTGTCTTACATGTCTCCAGTTCCCCTACACTTAATACATGTTAGAATGTCTAAAAGATAAATGTGAAAGACGATAGGAACGAAAAAGAAAGGGAACTATTACCATGGTAGTTTCACACCACTCAAAGTACAAATACGTTTCATTATATGATAATCAAGATTCCTATGATTGAAATTGCATAAGCATAACATAATACTAATGTGTTGTTTCAACATGATATATTTCTCAACACCATATAACACCTATTTTTCAAAATACACATGTATAGTAGTTGTGACTTACATTTACAAAATGTCACATTTCACAAGTTAGACTTTTACATGTATCATTTAGTCTTCTACTAAAATTAAACTAGATAACATGCATGCTTCTAGAACACAACTTAAAGGCATGTATTGTTGACAAAAAATGACCACATCTTAATTTGTAGTGTCTAGTCTATATGAGAGTGTTGCATGTGAGAACCCATCCAAATGTTGTTTGAGTGTTCTGCCTGAGAACTTGTCCCATCCTCATTACTATTCGATCCTCGAGCATGAGAAGAACTTGACCTATCCTGTAATTATGCAACATAAAAGAGTTGGTCAAGTTCCCTTCAGCCCAACTTATAATGCATGATAAGAGTATGATGTCATTAGTTTAGGATCTCAACCTGTCCCATCATATGTGCCATCCTACATTTTGCATTGGCCAATTCTTGAGCATGAAATGCAGCTTCCTTTTCAATCTCTTGATAGGTTTGTTGAGCCATCTCCATCATAGCGGCCTCTTTCAGCAGTTGTCGTGTCAAACCATGACCATAACCTCTTTGGTAGCCACCATGATGATCCCCATATACATGATCCACTACTGGAATAAATTCAAGGGGATTATAACTATCTTGCACATTTCTTCTTAGCGCTTCAGCTTGAACTTCCTCCTACAACAAGTATGCATGAGTATTACTTGGTAAGAAATAAATAGATCATGAATTATCTCATACAAGTATGGATATAACTCACCATCTTTGTCTTGGTATTTTCATCTGGAAATTCCCCCTTCTTATTTTTATGTGCAATGATGTATGTATGACAATCAGATGCTTCATGGCCCTCTAGAATCTAATGGAGGAAAAATAGACATTAAGAAGTGTGTGAAAATATTAACTTAAACTATAATACATACCAGTTCAAATTGTTTTCTTCGCATTGACTTGCTCCCTAATGTACAAGTAGGTCTTATATTGGCACGATTAGTTACATTCTGTTGTGCCACTAACTGCATATGAAAACAAAAATGTAATATACAAATATTACAATTGGTTAAATGCCAATTGAATCTAATCAAACATTTATGTTACCTTTGTTTCCTCCTTGCTCCAGTATATGAGCAAATGATGCCATTGTTCTTGACTAACTCTTGATTCAGGTGAAAATTGAAGCTGCTCTGGAGTCAAAGTAGATAACCACTTCTTTAAATTGTGTCAGTATGTAGTGACACTATTTTGTACTCTTGCTTCGCACCACCTCATAACACAATACATATTTGGAGTAAATTTAGTTTCATGACTCTTACATCTGAAGAGTTTCTGATAGAAAATTGATAGTTAGATGGGAATGAAAGAATGATAGATTAGAAATGTAAATGATGATAATGAGAAAAGGAAATATAAATCACAATATGAAGACATAAATAATACCTTAACTTCTACCCAAGCAGCAAGGAAATTTTTGTCTTGTAAATCTGTCCATTGGAGGTGCAATGGAAAGCTATCACTTTCTCTAGCCTTTAATCCTAGAAATCTTACTAGAATACCACCTTCAACACCCATAGGAACATTTTTAAGTGTCCAACAATCATGATGTGTTTTCCCCAATGGAGGTTTGATGGATTTATAGCCTGTCCACCCACGACCTTTCTTTTCTTTCATCTCACGAGAATCATTATTTTCTAAAAACAAAGAATTTCACATTACAACTTTGCCATTAGAAAGATAGAGACACAGAGAAAGAGAGGATACTTTTCAAACAATATACCAGTATATTTTTCAAATGTGGCTCGACGACTGCGCTTTCGGGTATGGTATGACATGTTTTCTATATCTTCCTGTTGTTGGCTCAGACATCTTTCAGTGTCAACACCGAGTCTTACGCTTTCTACATGTAAACACATGTATATTGACACAATAATATATGCAAAAATAAAAACATTGATAGAAATTATAAGCAACACACCATCATTTGTATTTTTAGAAAAATATGTCCCTCTACTTTGAATCTCTGGGGACCTGGGCATTTGATTAGTGAAGCCCCCTTCTCCACTTAACATTATATTATCCTCAACAAATGTAGTTGGAACTTGATGAAGATGGCTGAATCCATTATCTAAAGCATAACAACACCAAAATACTTTATCATGTAATAAGCATCATAGACATTCTACTTAAAGAGAATCGGAGATTTAGTACTTCATTTTTTCAACAAGCGATATATTCCAACAACAAAAATACAATCATTTAAGACAATACATGTAACATGGTCCTCAACAAGTCTAGTGCAGCCTTGGCCAACTTCAAAAGCTCCATTTCTCAAAGGCCTACCATCTTCAAAGTTTCTCAAATACTCCAAATCCTTACTTTTAATCTCTAGGTGGTTAGGCACCTTATAAGTTGGAGAATGCACTTCTTTTGTTCCTACCAAAATTCAATGTATAAATGAAATATTTAAAAACACATGAATATCTTGTCTAAATAGACTACCTATGACATAACATTCAACATCTTTAGTGGAGATTTTTTTCAACATTATACCCTAATACAACACTAGTATGACCTAGGAAAACATAACTTAGATATTATATTATTGTTGTTAATAATTGGAATTGTAGGAGATTAATATGTTACCATTAGCTGTAGGTGGTTGAGGATTTTTCTTCATAATTTGAGCTTTTTCTTTAGCTGAACCTGTTATTTCAAAAATAATTTCCATGTAAAAATTGTATACAACAAAAGTAAATAGGATACACATTTAAAACAACCACTTACATGATATGGCATGTAAAGATTGGGCATAAAATCCAGAGGATTCAACTCTACATGGTGTTGAGTACTGAGAAAGGTTGTTTACTTGATGATCTATAGTTCAATATGTGTCAATTTTTCTACCACAATGCAATGAGATATATTAATATTAATGCATTAATAACATAAGGAAACCCACCATCTTCGATAATTCTCAAAAAATCCATTGCTTTAATTTGAATCTCTTGGGGTGTAGCAACCTTATAAGTGGGAGGACATACTTCTCTTGTTCCTGCAATATTTAAATTTGATAAGTATATATGAAGAATTTCTTAAGTAAGAGATTTCTTTGGTGCTGTTTGAAAAGAATAGACAAGGGATTTGCTTATAGATGTAATTGACTAATGAGAAAGGTTATTGAGTTCATGATCTACATGCCAAACTTGTATTTTGCATATTCTTTTGCAACATATTAAGAAATATTAATGACAACATATCTAGAAAGAAAACCCACCATTTTCAACGGCTCCCAAAAAGTTCGTTGCTTTACTTTGAATATCTAGGGGATTAGGTACCTTGTAAGTAGGGGAACGTACTTCATTGGTGCCTACAATAATAAAATAGGGTAAGTATAGATGAATCATTGGGCAACATTGAGCATCTTGCCCAAATATCCTACCTGTAACATAATGATCACCATCTATTGTGGAGCCTTGGACAAACCCTAGTGAAACTTTCTTATGACCTAAAAACATATACTTTTGAGATTATTCTATTGTTTTACATAATGCAATGATATATATTAATATTACTGTATTAATAAAATGAAAAAAACACCATCTTCAATGATTTTGAAATAATCCATCGCTCTACTTAGAATCTCTTCGGGCGTAGCAACCTTATAAGTGGGAGGACATATTTCTCTTGTTCCTGCAATATTTAAATTTGATAAGTATATATGAATTATTTGATAAAAAAAACTAACATCTTGTCAAACACACCACCTATAACACAATGTCCAACATCTCTAGTAGAGCCTCTTCCAGCATGACACTCTTATACAAACTTCTTATAACTTAAGAAAATTATAAGTAAGAGATTTCTTTGGTGTTGTTTGAAAAGAATAGCCAAGGGATTTACTTATAGATATAATTGATTAATGAGAAAGGTGGTTGATTCATGGTCTACATGCCAGACTTGTATATTACATATTCTTTTGCAACACATTAAGAAATATTAATGACAACATATCTAGAAAGAAAACCCACCATTTTCAACAGTTCCCAAAAAGTTCGTTGCTTTACTTTGAATCTCTAGGGGATTAGGTACCTTGTAAGTAGGGGGAACATGCTTCATTGGTCCCTGAAATTATAAAACTCAATAAGTATAGATGAATCATTTGACAACATTGAGTATCTTGCCCAAATGTCCTACATGTAGCATAATATTCACCATCTCTTATAGAGCCTTTGCCAGAACCAAGTGAAACTCTCTTATGACCTAGAAACACATACTTTTGAGATTATTCAATTATTTTCTACAAGTCAAAATGTACGAGAATAACATGTTGTTACCATTTCCTTTAGCCACTAAAGGGTTTCTCTTAAAATTTGTGACTTTTTCTTTAGGCACACCTATAATTCGGAAATTTGATGCCATATACAAAGTTATATAAAACATAAATAAATAAGATAACCATTATAAGAAACCACTCGCATGCAACATTATGCTCAACATCTCCAATGAAATCTTTACCAACTTGAGACCTTAATGCAACACTCTTGTGACCTAAACAATGCCCATCATTGAAATTATTTTAGTGAATAAAAATATATATTAAAAGAAATGCAAAAATTAAAATATTTTGCAATACAAAAATCTTGTTAAAACTAACTACCTGCAACATTATGCTCAACAACTCCAGTCGAGTCTTTGCCAACTTGAGACCCTAGTGAAACAACCTTATGATCTAAAAAACACCCAACATTGAAATTATTTCAGCAAATAACCAAATGTATTAAAAGAATTGCAAAAATAAAACATTTCAAAATACAAAAATTTTGTAGAAACAAACAACCTGCAACATTATGCTTAACAGCTCCAGCAGAGTCTTTGCCAACTTGAGACCCTAATGCAACACTCTTGTGACCTAAACAACACCCATCATTGAAATTATTTTAGTGAATAACAATGTATATTAAAAGAAATGCAAAAAAAAAATATTTTGCAATACAAAAATCTTGTTAAAACTAACTACCTGCAACATTATGCTCAACAACTCCAGTCGAGTCTTTGACAATTTGAGACCCTAGTGCAGCTACCTTATGATCTGAAAAACACCCAACATTGAAATTATTTCAGCAAATAACCAAATGTATTAAAAGAATTGCAAAAATAAAACATTTCGCAATACAAAAATTTTGTTGAAACAAACAACCTGCAACATTATGCCTAACAGCTCTAGTGGAGTCTTTTCCAACTTGAGACCTTGATGCAGCACTCTTATGACCTAAACAACACATAATTTTGTTATTTTCTTAATAATGTTTAAAATTAGGTATTCAAGTGAACAATATTTATTAAGATCACTTAAAATGACATATTTTGCAAAAGAAAACTACCTGCAAGATGATTTTCAACAGATGTAATGGACCCTTTGCCAACTTGAGATCCTAATGCAACACTCTTGTGACCTAAAATCATAACTTCTATATTATTATTTTTTAGATTAAAAGTGTAAGAGAATAATATATTGTTACCATTTTCTTTGAGTACTTGATGACTTTTCTTTAAATTGACTACATTTTCTTTAGCCGCACCTATTATTTGTAAAATTTCACTCCTTATGTAATGTTTACACAATAAACAAATGATAAAATCATCCCAACCAAACACTCACGTGCTATGGAGTACAAAGATTGGTCATTCAATTTAGGGGAGTCACTTGTACATGAAGTTGAGTAATGAAAGGGGTGGTTGAATTGATGACCTAGAGTTCAAATCTCTATCAGTCTTATTCTTTCACAAATAAAAGAGATATGTTACTAATAACTCATATAGAATATAATAGACCCTACCATCACCAATGTTTCTCAGAAACTCCATTCTCTCACTTTGAATCTCTAAAGGGTTAGGCACCTTGTTTCTTGTTGAAGACACTTCATTAGGCCCTACAATAACTTAATTTGATGAATACATATGAATCATTTGGATGATTACATATGAAAAAAATGTACTTACCATTTGCTTTGGACACTTCTTTTTCCATCTTGGCCTTTTTTTTGCTTCACCTGTTACATGGAAATGAATGTCATATACAATGTCATATCTAATTAAATCAGTATATAATCATTAGAAGCAAACTTACGTGCTATAGATAGCAATAATTGGTCATTTGATTCAAGTGAAACACTTTTAGACGGTGTTAAGTCATGAGAGTGGTGGGTGACTTGATGATCTTTAATGACAATAGTGTCAATTTGATTTGCACATGCTACAACTTCACTTAAGTACTTCAACTTTTTCTTTGGAGGCATACTTTCTGAGAACCTCTGTTACATACATATGAACATAGAAAAATATAAGAATTATATATAGAACATCATTATCAAATATTAAGTTTGAAAACTAATCTATTGTTGGATGCTTTTTCTAAATGAAGGTGGTACCTTGAAATTCTTATTTGTGTCTTGGAGCCATAGTTAACAAAGTATTATCAATGTGTATAGGGATGGCTATATCTGAGCGAACCCACGTGTAGTCATGCTCATCTTCTAACCCACCATCTCCCTGATTTATTTCATCAATTATTTCTTCTACATCATTGTGTTCACTATACAAAGCCTCTATTGGTAAATCAAATGTGTCTCTTGGTATCCAATGACAAACAATACTCCAATTATTCTCTTCTATGTCAACTGAGTAGAACACTTGAATGGCTTGGTCTGGATAAATGAATGGCTCATCATCGAAACTTGTTCTACAAGTATTGATTAAAGTGAAGCCAAATTCATCTACATAAGAACCTATAGAATCCTCCATATCGTACCATCTACACTTGAAAAGACATATAGGAGGGATGGTTTCATATTGGAGTTCTAATATGTCAACTAAGATTCCATAAAATATATTTTCGTCATCTCCTTTTGTTGAGATACCACAATTTTGAGTGACATGACTATTGTCTATTGTTTCAACTTCAAATTTGTAACCATTCACATAATATCCCTTGTAAAACCGCACTCCTAATGTAGGCCCCCTAGCAAGACATCTCACAACATTTGGAACAACCATATCATTTGGTAAGGAACATACCTGATAAACATACATAGAAAATTGTTATATATCATAGTTTTTACTTCTTCAAAATACTAACATACTTACATAATTTGAGAACCATTTAACAAAATGGTTGTGCTGTTCGCGTTGTATTTCATGTTCACTCCAATATGGATTTTGAAGCATGACCTCATTTCGATGCAACCTAATATAAAGAATTATATATATTATTGAGAAAAATAATTTGAACGATATATAAACAGACACTTACGCTATGTACGGCTCAATTTCAGCTGTGTTGAATAGAATAAATCGACGTGCTTGATGAAGTTCATCATATGAGAGCGTCACATGTAGACCAGCACCAATGGGTCCATCATTATATCGAATGTTTCCATCTAAGTTAGACTCCACATCTTTGAGATAGTGTTGGCAAAAGATAGTTGCTTCTTGTAAAAGATATCCCTCTGCAATAGATCCTTCAGGTCTACTTCGGTTGCGCACAAACCGTTTTAAAGAATATAGATATCTTTCAATTGGGTACATCCATCTATATTCTGATGTACCTGCAACTTTGGCCTCATATGGTAGGTGGATAGTTAAATGAACCATGATGTCAAAAAAAGCTGGGGGAAAGATCTTTTCAAACTTGCAAAGAAGAATCGGAATCGAACTTTCTAATTTCTCCATACTTTTGTGGCTAATTTTCTTGGCACACAAGGACTTGAAAAAATGACAGAATTCTATTAGAACTTTTGCAACAGGTTTTGAAATGGTTCTCCTTATACATAGGGGTAAAAGATATTCCATCAAAATATGATGATCATGACTTTTCAAACCAAGAATCTTTTTGGCCTCTATTTGTACTTTGTTTGATATGTTTGAAGAAAATCCATCTGGAAATTTCAAGTCTTTTAAAACCAACAAAAAATCTTCTTTCTCTTTGCTTGTCATGCTATATGATGTGTGAGGCAATGAAAATTGATCATTGTGTTTTCTTTTCTTTGGCCACAAAGGTTTTCTGATATTCAACTTTTGCATGTCCATGGATGCGTTAATATTCTCTTTACTACGACCATCTTTGTGCAACAACCAACTAAGAATGTTTTCACTTACATTCTTCTCAATATGCATTATGTCCAAGTTATGGCGGATCAATAAAGTAGACCAATAGGGCAGCTCAAAGAAAACACTCTTCTTTTTCCATCCTTCAAGGATTTGAGAATTAATTTGTTTGTCTACCCCAACATCATCACCAATAGGATTAGCAATATTATAATTTTCCCACAACTTTAGTATATGTGAACCACTAAGTTGATTGGGTGCACGATCACATTCTTCAATTCCATTAAAGTTCTTTTTATCTAGACGCCACGGATGATTTGCATCAAGAAAACGACGATGTCTCATGTAGACACATTTACGACTATGTGGTAGATAAATGGAACCGTGGTCAACACCACAATGCGGGCATGCCTTGTATCCTTTGGTGCTCCAACCAGACAACATACCATATGCAGGGAAATCATTAATTGTCCATAACAGTGCTACTCGCATATTGAACATTTCATCTTTATTTGCATCATACGTCATTACACCGTCTAGCCACAATGTTTTCAGCTCATCAATTAATGGTTGCAAATATGTGTCAATTTTAGTTCCAGGAGATTTTGGTCCTTCAATAAGAAGAGATAACATAAATAATGATGGATTCATGGCCAGCCATGGAGGAAAGTTGTAGCATATTAAAATAACAGGCCAAGTACTCCAACTACTACCCATCATAGAATTAAAAGGACTAAAACCATCAGATGCAAGAGCATGTCTTATATTGCGAGGATCAGAACTAAATGTTGGATGTTTTGAATCAAAATCTTTCCATGCTAGTGAATCTCTTGGATGACTCATCTCCCCATCTTCACCCTTAGGAAATGTATCATGTCCAATCAAAAGTGGTGCTAACCTTTTGGACATGAAAAGTCTCTTTAGCCTTGAGGTCAAAGGAAAGTAGCGGAGTACTTTCACAGGCACTCTTTGCAATCTCCACACCCTATTCTTCTTTCTCAATCTTTTCCATCTAGAAGATCCACAGATAGGACATGCATCAAGTTTTTCATACTTACCACGAAATAGAACACAATCATTTCGACATGCATGAATTTTTTGATAGTCCAAACCTAAAGTTGACATTATCTTTTGGCATGCATACCAACTCTTTGGTAGAGTATTACCCTCTGGAAGAAATTCAGTCAACATCATGAAAAGGGTTGATAGTGCATTGTTAGTCAGGTTGAATTTGCATTTATATTCAAACACCCGAATAATACAAGATAATTTAGTATACTTCAAGCATCCATGATATAGAGGTTGTCTAGCATCTTCAATGAGTTTTTGAAATTTCTCTATATCATCATTAGTACATTCATTAGAAGGGTCCATTGTAGGATCGGAAGCTATATGTTCATGTTGTCCCATTGTATCATTAATGATGCCATTTATATCATCGATACAATTAATTTGTCTAACTTGTTGAGCACTTATAGGACTCTTGGGAACCTCTCCATGTCTTGTCCATGTTGTATAGTCTTCCAAGAATCCATTCATAATGATGTGAGTTCTAATAGTGTGCACGTTTGCATAGCATTTATTCTCACACTTACTACATGGACATCTAACTTCTTTCGTAGAGTTACTCTGAAATGCAAATCTAAGAAAAGCATCAACTCCTTGCTGAAAATATGTGCTCCGACATCTATCAAAACTAGTCTTTCCATGACCAATCCAACTTTTATCACTAATCAAAGTCATCATCAGTTAATACCTAATTAAAAAATAATAAATATGTCATTTAAACGTATAACTAGATATTTATCAATGACAAGTTTGTAATTAAGGAGTCAAGAACAATGTTTTTTCTAGTAATCTGTCAATCTAAGATGATAATCTGCAAGTCATGGCTGCAGCAAAATGTCGGGTATTTGAAACTGCAAGTACATTGCAAGATGCCAAATCTCAATAAGGTTAAAACGAAATAGTATAACTATGTAGTATTGATTGTTCTTAAAACCTTATCATTTATTATCCATAAAAGACAAACAAACAAACAAAAAGGTGTGAGTCAGTAATTTTCTCAAACCTATCGCATAACATGACTACATAAAGCGATAATTGAACCAGAATATAAAAAGGCAATCAAACAATATCTAAAGCACATGAGAAACAGTAGCATCTAAATCCTGATTTCGTAGTTTCTCCAAACGTGTTTGTAATTAGTAGAATTCACATGGAAACTCAAAATGCTTGTTGTTATCAAGCTTACTAAGTAGCAAGATAGAAGCCACTGAATAAACTGTTTAGAGAAATGACTTGTAACATCGGAGCCAATTATTAATATAGCATTTCAGCGTGATGAGTTATTCCATAACATCATATCGAATTATGGTATAATAACCTTTTCCTATGAGTGATTTATTCTACGTAAAAAGTAAAGATATCTTTCATCCTTCGTAGGGATGCAAGCTTTATTCATTAGGGCGATGTTGCTACTAGCCGCTTGATTGCTATTCGCTCTTACATATGATTTAGAAAGAGCCAGCATGTACCATGAAGGGCAGAGGAAGTCAGGGGCCTCATTATGGAGGTTGTAGCTCCATTTTTCTTCCACCTGTACACAGTAAACAAACTTTGCAACATAGTATTCACGTTTTGGAGTGTTAAACGTTGCTATATAGGAAATATTAATCTTAATTATAACCATTAGATTTTGGGATCCCAAATGGTCATCTTTGCTTTATTTAAGGTTGGTTGTACCGATCTATATATACATCTTGTTGCATTCGTCCACTCTGTAAACATATTACAGACCAAGATGATTTTATATTTCCATGAGGTAGATCTATATAGTAAAGTATGTATTACGTTATCTGTTCCTAAATCCATGTCTTCCTACCAGAGCCTGAAAGGCTAATACTTCCTGTTGTGCCTGCCTAATTATAATGTCTGTTAAAAATCAGAGGGTATGTAGCTGATATTCGTAAGAGTGGAAGGAAGATTTGTGGGCCATTTGTTGACAGTCTTGACTTGGGTACGAAATTGCTGCCGCCTATAAACGCTACTAAATTCAGATGGTGGGAATGCCCCAGCTGCTTTATCCAGACGAGGCTGACTGATAGACCTGAAGATGATACTGGAAGCCTTTCTATTGAAGATAGAAAGCGGGACATTTCTTCAGAAGGAAGCCATCTAGGGGTGATTAGCACAAGGCCTCCTACTGGTTTAGGCAGACATCAAGAGGTTTGTGCACAAAAGGTTCTTCAGTTAGCAGAGTTAGGTCCGAAGCAATTAAATGATTCGGCTACAACAGATCCGTCATTATGTGAGCAACCAAAAGATAAGGATCATGGTGTTAGCACATACAGAGAAGGTAATCCTGTTCTATTAGTACATTCGTATTTCAAAGTGTGATATTTGAAGTTCGCATAACTGATCGATATAAAGGATATAACTAATACTTCAGGAAATAATTCCAATCTGGCCAAGAACGTACATGTAGCAGTAAATCCAACTATTGATGATCAAGTCGTAGAAGTAATTGAAGTGGAGGAAGACAAGGAAATAGATATGCGAGCAGAAGAGGCTGTAACGCCGAGGACAGCAGTTTACACAGAACCAATTGTAGGGGATACGAGAGGATGGGAGCATACCAGCGGAGGAGGGAAATAGACGCCGAGGACAGCAGCTTGCAAAGGCAGGCAACGGGCACCAGCGAAGAGGCCGACGAAGGAGCTAGGGCCGGCAGTGAACGCCGACGAAGAAGGCCGCACTGGATGCCGACGAAAAAGGGCAGTAGACACCGGCGGAGGAGGGGCAGATGCCAGCTGAGTAGCAGCTGAAGCCGGCCGAGGAACAGCAGACGCCGACGAACGAGGGTAGCGAAGAGGCGCCGGTGAAGGAGAAACAGGTACAGCTAGCTGGAGCAGTCGCAGGCGCGCGCACGAACGAGGAGGCCAGCAGCGCGGGGCGGAGAAAGACGGAGGAAATTGGGGAAAATATACTAGCATCTCGTCCACCCAGGGTCAAACAGATCTACTTCAAACCAATCAGAACCGTTCAATGTTTTGAAACACATCTGGACCTTCCCTAGACTATTTGGCGGGATCCCGCCTATACTCTTCTGTAACGGTTAACATTCTAATACGGTGTTATTAGAATTACAACCCTTGCAGATTTTTGGATTCCAACCCTAACAAAAAGTCGAGTTTCTTGTAGTGATCGCTGAAACTTTGACAAGTTTAGCTCATCTACTGTGTGTCTGTTTCAGGTCGACGTGCAAATTGATCAATTGGCGGATCCTGGGGTAGATCTTTCTCTGCTCCCTGTTCAGGTGAGTAAAACCTTTTCCCATTGATCGATCTCTTTTCCTGTTACAATTGTGTTTTTTCTTACTAATTTTGGCAGTTTCTTTTGATTTCCCCTCCTTTCTCCTTACTCTGCATGCAGCGCCACCCTGAATCAGATCCTCTACTTCCTGGGACTCAAACTCACCAACGCAACAGTCGCCTGTGCTCTCGGCAACACCCTACCTGCTATCACTTTTGTCATGGCGGCGTGCTTCAGGTATGCCTCCCATGGAACTGCTTAATTTACGATGCCACTTCTTGATCGTCATTAATACACAACAGAACAAAACAACAAGTACAAACCGCCTCCTCCACTTTTCCATCAAACCTCCCTAGCATAACAAGCCGCTAGCTTGTCACTTGTGGCGGTGCTACTCCGGCCGTACTAAAACAGCCTCGTACAAAATCTTTGTGCGTGTTGTGGCGGCGATGCTTGCTGGTACGAGATCCGCTGTCCGCATGAACCCAAACCATATATATGTTAGATATTTAAAAGACGAATACGGCTTTTCATACCACATTCATTTCGAGATTCCCAGATCCTGCAGGCATCCACTCTTTTTGTTAAACCCTTCGTATCTTCACCGGGCGCCGATTTGCTGTTACTGGCCGGAGTTGGGAGTAATCAACCGCTGCGTGTCTAGGGTCTCCTCGTCTATTTCTTTGTCAGAGGGTCGTGTGTGAGAGAACCAAACCAGTGTTAAATCGCTGGGCTACATCCCTCAGTCCATTTCTAGACAACGAAAGTTATTGGGTGGTGTGCTTTTCTAGCATAACAAAGAGAATCTCTGTTATATATTTAGCCGCAAAGACTTTGTCTTTAATGAAAGTTCTATACAAGGTGTCCCCCATTGACATTTCGATTAGGAATATCTACATAATCATTTAAAGCAAACTTTGGTTATAAAATAGATTTTTTTTTACAAACTGCCACAATGGAACTCCAAGCTCGACACTAGAGTGCTCACATTATTCATGATGCTTATCTAATCGCCTACGCCTTACAAAACTATTTACTCAATCACAATGTTAGACATGCAAACATATATATTGGACTTTTTTGTTTTAGAAAATAATCGTAATATTTTTTTTAAAGTGTGCTTCTATATTTGGACGTAGTTTTACAGTTACAGTCTACTATTTTTTTAACCACAAAACGACACCATATATTCAATATTAAAAACCTTTTAAGAGAACGCCACATTACCATGTGCTTTTTATTTTAATAAAATATAATTAAAATTTGTATCAAAATATTTGTAAATGGTTAAAAATCATAGATTTTTGTATATGGCGAAGAAATACTTGAAAAATACACAATAAATTTTTGCACATTTTAAAACCTTATAATTTTCTACGATGCAGTGTTGCATCGGAAAATGAACATATAAATATCAGATATTTTAGAGACATACTAAAATTATCAAAACTAAAAATAAAGTAAACTTGTAGATCCAAATTCAAAATTGTATATCCTTACACAATGATACTCGTTGATAGGATTTTTTGTACACTACCGATGAAAACCAAATAGTTCAAAATATTTGACTCGGTACATGAGAAAAAAATGTATTCTTCATATAATTTGGGAAACTAAAATAATCTTACATAATAAACCTCTTTATTTGTTATGCGGCTCTTCCAAATATTTTAAAGGTAATGCTGGTTGTAGCTGTAATAGAAAAATATTAGACACATTAAATCATTGTATGAAAAGAGGAAAATAAACAACCACATCGTATTAGTGAAAATGACTTACTTGTTTCTCGTTAGATTCAGAACGTGTCGCGTCAATTCTTAAGATGTGGGAAAAGTTCCCTTACTTAATGTTGTAGGCAAGGTGCGATCAACCCCCTAATAAAATAATATAGCGTTATACATTTATTAAATAATAATTTCGAAATAAAAACTTCTCACCATTAATGTTGTAGCATACTCTCGTTATGAGTGTTATACTCATTGTTGGGTATAAAATCAAATATATTTTGACTCTGCTGTTGTCATATACAAATACATAGTCAAAATATAGTTAGATATAATTGAACAAAAACCATTTATACGTATAATTTTTTTCAAAATAATACACGAGAAAAAAATGTACCTGTGTAGTAATCTGAACATCGAATGTTTTATTTATATGCTCGTTACATGTTTCAATATTACCACTTACTGTTTGGTCCTTCAAAAGTAAAAAAAATATGATTAAAATTTTAATTAAATTAAAATCAAGCTTTCATAAATAATAATATTGAAGACTATACCTTTAAAATATTTTTTCTTCTTTTTCCTTTCTCAAAAATACTCCTTTTTCGTTTCCTACTTCCTTTCTCTCTATCCCTTCTTTTGAGTTCAACACTAGTTTCATCATGTTTCTCATCAATGACAAATTGAAATGGTTGCTTTCCTTTCAGTTTGATGTTTTCTTTATATTTCCTTACCTCTTCAAGAGCTTGCTCAACATGTCTCAAACTTATATCAAATGTTTCTTCAAACTCTGAAGCTTCTTCATATAATTTCATGTATGCTTGGCATAGGATGTTATTGCGTTTCGCAAGTGTAGTCTTTGGATCAATATCAATGTTGCATCCCCTCCAATCCAATGGATTACTAACTTTGGCACCTTTAGTCCATCTTTTCATAATATAATTTGTGGGAATTTCTAAAATTTCAAATTGTTGAAACACTTGAAACACATGTCTACACAAGATTCCAGAGTACTCAAATTTCTTGCAACTACAATCAAATATTTGATTTACAACATTGGCACCAACCAAATGTTGGCTATTCTTACCAATCATTGTGACTACAAAAATTTTGGTTGGACCATCATCAATCATTTGTAATGAGTAGTTTACAAAATTAACATATTCCACTTGAACTTTTTCAAAGATCTTAGGTGTATACACACTAACCATTTGTTTTGAAATATTAGAAGGTAGAAACATTTGTGGGTGATAATTCCTCATCTTAAAATCAGCTTCTAATTCTCTATATCTCCTCTTTTGCAAGACACGATCAAAGTGTTCAAAAAACTCCAACAAATTATAATGAGGAAGTAGAAAACGTTTCAATTTGGAATTCAATAACTCATTTCTTTGTGTCGACTTCATATAAGGTGTGAAGACTTTTCTAAAATACACCATAGCCAATCTTTCTCTATCATCAAAGATTCTTTTTAGCCATTTGTTGTCTACAAGGTTGTACTTTTCTAACATTTCATCCCAAGCTCTTAAGAACTCATCTTCATCTTCATAATCATATACACATTTACTAAAATCCTGAATGAATGGTTGTTTTCCATGCACTAAGATGTTTAAGAGCATTTTGATAGACAAGTCAAACACAAAGTCGATGATGAGAACGTAGAAGAATGTCATTAATGGCAGACTTCATGGCCTTATCCCGATCGGTTAAAATTGTTTGTGGCTCCTTGCCACCGGTTGCTTGTAAAAATATTTTGAATAACTATGCTGGAAATAGTTTCATCGATTTAACGTGGTTCCGTTCTCTCACACACGACCCACGGACGGAGAAAAAGACGAGGAGACGCTAGACACGCGGCGGTTGAGTACACGAGAAATAGCATACTCCTAACTCAGGCCAGTAACAGCAAATGGGCGCCCCTTCACCTATGGCTAATTCAGATATTGTTGCCTATTTGCTGTGCGCGATTCATTGTAACAAAAAAATGATTTTTTTTCCAGGATGGAGAGAATTGGCCTGCGTACGATGCCCGGACAGGCAAAGACCTTGGGACTGTTCTATGCGTGGGTGGTTCCATGCTCATGACATTCTATAAAGGTCCACTCCTACGTATGCGGTCATCGGGAATGCACTGGAGGTATGCGGAGAATATGGAAAGAGCTCCTGCTGCAGCGGCTGGCGGAGGAAGAAAAGGGATCATCCAGATCAACATGATCGTAGGTGGCGCGATGATCATCGGCAGCTGCGTCGCGCGGGCGGCCTGGTTTGTGATACAAGTCCAGTATACTAAATCATTCATGAGGGGCCGTTTGGGCGGACTGTTTTTAAGTATAGCAGTAATCCATGAATTCTGGGATTCTGATTACCTGATTAACAAAGTCAGCAATTGTTAATTGTTTTGTTTGGATGACAACAAACTTGGAATAAGTAAATACAATACCTCCTGCAATTACTTTACCCAAACGGCCTATATCTCAGTGATTTCTAATTTTTTGCTCATTAATTAACAGCGGAACATTCTTTTTTACTTGTATCCTGCAGTCCCAGATGAGCAGGAACTCCTTCGCCTCTCCCTACATGACCACCACAATCATGCCCGTCATGGCCGGGGTCCAGTGCTTACTTATCGCTGCCGTCGCCGAGAGAAAGGCGATCACATGGTCAACCAAGCTTCAATTGTCCCCAAACTCACAAATGTCCATTTATGAATAGTTAAGAGGACAATACATATATACACATCTCAAGGACCTTTTTGTGTGAAGACAATGTCATAACATAGGCCCTAGCCCCTTCTCAAAGCATTTTAATGGACTTGTATGAGAGGACATTGTCATGTTATGGGTCGTACCTCCTCGCACATGCACTTTGGGGGACTTTCCTGAGAGGATTCTCATGATATAGGCCTAGATACTCACAAATGCAGTTTCAAGGACTTGTTGTGAGAGACCACTATCATGATATGGGCTCAAGATCCTCACAAATGCATGTCAAGGAACTTGTTTTGAGATGATACTATCATGATATGGGCCCAAGATCCTCACAAATGTATTTCAAGGGACTTGTTGTAAGATGATATTGTCATGATATGGGGCATGGCTCATCCTAAATGAATTTATGGACATTGTCAATATATGGGCCCTGACATCGCCTTAATGCATTTGAAGGGATGTGTTTTGTGGACACTATAATGATATGGGTCGCAACACCTCCCAAATGCATTTTTAGGGACACATTGTGAGATAATATATGTCATGTTATAGGCCCTGACACCTCCCAAATACATTTTCATGGACTTGTTGTAAGAGGACGTTCTCATGATATGAGACTTGGCTCCTCTCAAATGTATTTTTAAGGACTTACTGTGAGATGGCATTGTCATAATATGTTCCATGGAACCTCCCAAATGTATTTTTAAGGACATGGCGTGAGAGGAGATTGTCATGATATGGGCCCAAACTTCAGCCAAATGCATTTTTAGGGGCTTATTATGAGAGGAAGCTATCAATATATGGGCCATGTCTCCTCCTTAATGCATTTGAAAGGACATGTTGTGAAAGGATACTATCATCATATGGGTCGTGGCACCTCCCAAATGCATTTTTAGGGACTATTGTGAGATAACATTTGTCATGATATGGGCCCTGACACCTCCCAAATTCATTTTAATGGACTTGTTATGAGAGGACGTTGTCATGGTATGGGCCCTGAGACCTCCCAAATACATTTTCATAGACTTGTTGTGAGAGGGTGTTGTCATGATATATGACCTAACACCTCCCAAATGCATTTTTAAGGACTTATTGTGAGATGAAATTGTGATCATATGCTCCATGGCACATCTCAAATGTATTTCTAAGGACTTGGTGTGAGAGGACGTTGTCGTGATATGGGCCTAAACCTCACCGAAATGTATTTTTAGGGACTTTTTATGAGAGTATGTTGTCAATACATGGGCCATGGCTCCTTCTTAATACAATTGAAGGGACATGTGTGAAAGGACATTATCATGATCTGGGTCATGGCACCTCCCAATTGAATCTTTAGGAGTTGATGTGAGATAATATTTGTCATGATATGGACCCTGACACCTCCCAAATGCATTTTCATGGACTTGTTGTGCGAGGACATTGTCATGATATGGGATCGAACACCTCCCAAATGCATTTTTAAGGACTTACCGTGAGATGACATTGTCACCATATGCGCCATGGCACCTCCCAAATGTATTTTCAACTTGGCGTGCGAGGACATTGTCATGATATGGGTCCAAACTTCACCAAAATGCGTTTTCAGGGACTTATTATGAGAGGACATTGTCAACATATGGGCCATGTATCCTTCTTAATGTATTTGAAGGGACATGTTGTGAAAGAACACTATCACGATAGGGGTTGTGGCACCTCCCAAATGTATTTTCAAGGAATTGGCATGAGAGGACATTGTCATCATATATGCAATGGCACCTCCCAAATGTATTTTCAAGGACTTGGCATGAGAGGAAATTGTCATGATATGGGCCTAAACTTCATCGAAATGTATTTTCAAGGACTCGATGTGAGATAAAAGTCTTGAAATGGTCCCTGACACCCCCTAAATGTATTTGAAGGGACATGTTGTGAAAGAACACTATCACGATATGGGTTGTGGCACCTCCCAAATGCATTTTTAGGGACTTGATGTGAGACAACATTTATCATGATAAGGGTCCTGGCACCTCCTAAATGTATTTTGATGGACTTGTTATGAGAGGATGTTGTCATGATATAGGACTTGACATGACCCAAATGCATTTTTAAGGACAAAGTGTGAGATGAAATTATCATCATATGTGCAATAGGAACCTCCCAAATGTATTTTCAAGGACTTGGGATGGTTTCGGTTGTGATAGTTGGCCCTATTTCAATCGTGATGGTCCGTTCTGCTTTTGAATGCGGCACTTCATTTTGATTGGTCACGACACTAGATTTGTTGTTGCCGCAATGTTGTGCTATGAGGGTGGGTCGAGACGTTCTGTTATGGATTGGTCGCAAATCCTATGTGTAACACTGGTCGTGATGCCTTGCTTTAATGTTGTTGTATCACTATCTATCGCAGCCACGACGTGCGTCGTGGAGATAGCACAATGTTGCATTGTGAGATATGGGTCGTAGCACCTCCCAAATGCAGTTTTAGTGATTTGATGTGAGATAACATTTGTCTTGAAAGGGGCCTTGACACCTCCCAAGTGCATTTGAAGGGTCATGTTGTGAAAGGTCACTATCATGAAATGCGTCGTGGAACCTCCCAAATGTATTTTTAGGGACTTGATGTGAGGTGACATTTGTCATGATATGGGTGCACCTCCCAAATGCATTTTTAGGTACGTGATGTGAGATAACATTTGTCTTGAAATGGGACCTGACACCTCCTAGATGCATTTGAAGGGACATGTTGTGAAAGAACACTATCACGATATGGGTCATATCACCTCCCAAATGTATTTTTAGGGACTTGATGTGAGATAACATCTATCATGATATGGGCCCTGACACCTCCTAAATGCATTTTGACAAACTTGTTATGAGAGGATGTTGTCATGATATAGGACCTGACACCACCCAAATGCATTTTTAAGGACAAACTGTGAGATGACATTGTCATCATATGTGCGATGGCACCTCCCAAATGTATTTTCAAGGACTTGGCGTGAGACGACATTGTCATGCTATGGGCCCAAACTTCACCCAAATGCATTTTTAAGGGCTTATTATGAAAGGACATTGTCAATATATGGGGAATGTCTCTTCCTTAATGCATTTTAAGGGACATGTTATGAAAGGACACTATCATTTTAATGGTCTTTGGTAAGGCATTTATATCTTTCTTCAAATTGCACCCAGACAACGTCTGCAGCAGCTCCTGCTTGATCACCACAGACAACAACTTAACATTGTCCTCCTAGTGGCAGACAACAACCTCCTTGCCTCTATAGTATTCCACACAGACCACCAAGAATTCATGTTGTTCTAGAAGAATAGACAGAAAGGAGTTGTCCCTTATAGTTGGTGTACCATCTAAACCTACAGGAGTGTAGAGAATTCAATTACAAATCCAACACAAGAAAGAATGAAACAAATTGAAGTTAAAATGAATGAGTTATGGCCTTTTTAGTAACATATATAGTTTCTCAACGACCGCCGATAATGGTAGACAAGAATGGGCTATCTTAGCGACCAGCGAGGCCCAACGACCATTGGTCACCAAAGGCCCAACGATTGTCAAGGCCCAACGACCAGTTGGTCTGTCTGATAAACTATTCTCTAACATATACCCCTTGACTTGATATCACATATGATGACTAATGAGACTTTGTCATTAGTCAACACACACTCTAGTCTTATGTATTACTATTGTCTATTTTTCTTCCAATGTAATATCCAACTAGGGATATAACAATAATGTATGTACTCTTAACATTCCTATGATCTCATTGTTCAAGTCACATACTTGAAGACATATTTCATCGAGTAACATCATTCATCAAACATGTACTATGTATGTGTCATCATCTCATGATTGAGACAAGTATAATAGACATAATTACCTTTATTATTATCAAATTGGGTATCCAATGCCATATCTAATGTCCTTAATGCACTTTTTAAGACTTACCATGAGAGTGCATTGTCATGATATGGGTCATGGAACCTCAGAAATGCATTTTTTAGGGACTTGATGTGCGAGGACATTTTCACGATATGGGTCATTACTCCTCACAAATGTATTTACATGGAGTTTTTGTGAGAGGACACTTATGCATATGACATGGAAGGCCTCTACATTGAGGATCAACTTGGCATATAGTCCTTTGTGAAAAAAAATCTCACTTGTAAGAGAGGACACTCACATGATGTGGGCTTAAACTCATGTTCAGTGACGTATTCTGAGAGGAAACTTCATTGTCTGACATTCAATTCCCCTCCTCCCCATGTCCCCTTGACATTTTGACCATTTGCAATTAGATTTATCTCACTCATATTGAGAAGGCACTCTCATGATGACAACCCAAATACATCCACGATGTTGTTTCATTAACTTGTTGTGAGAGGAAACATTACCATATGACATGGAAGGTTCTCCCTCCCTAGGTGCCTTGGCATACCAATCCTCTAATTGATTATTTCACTCACTTATGAGAGGACACTGACATAGCAAGGGCCTAATCCAATCCCTAGTGAAATATGGTGACTTTATGTGAGAGGACACCATCATGATATGGGTCCCAAGTCTACCCAGAAGCATTTTTGCCAACTAGCTATGAGAGGATACTATCAAGATATCGGCCCCAACTCCTCACAAATGCATTCCAATAGACTTGATTTGAGAGGACATTTTCATGATATGGGCCATGTATCCTCCCAAATGCATTTTTGGGGATTTGTTGTGAGAGAACACTCTCATGATAGGAGCCCTTGATCCTTCCATATGTCTAGGGACTTGATGTAACATGACACTATCAAAATATTCGTCCAAAATACACTTTTTAGTACTTACTGTGAGAGGACATTGTCATGATATAGGTCATGACACCTCACAAATGTATTTTTAGGGACTTTAGAGGACATTATCACCATATGGGCCATTGCTCCTCACAAATGCATTTATAGAGAGTTTTTATGAGAGGACACTTCCTCATATGACATGGAAGGCCTTTACTTTGAGGATCAATCTGGCATACAGTCCTTTGTGATAACATTTATCTCACTTGTCTTGAGAGAATACTCACATAATGTGGGCTTAAAGTCATGTTCATGAGAGGGAACTTCATTGTCTGGCATTCAAGTCCCCTCCTCCCCACGCCCCCTTATAATTTTAACCATTTGTAGTTAGATTTATCTCACTAATATTGATTAGGAACTATCATGATGACAACCCAAACATGTACATAATGTTGCTTCATTAACTTGTTGTGAGAGGAAACATTCCCATATGTCATGGAAGGTTCTGCTCCCTAGGTCGCCTTGGCATACCAATCCTCTAATTTATGATTTCTCTCCTTTTTAATGAGAGGACACTGACATGGTAAGGGCCTAAGATAATCCCTAGTGAAATTTGGTGACTTGACATGAGAGGGTACTTACTCACTCTACATGGAATACCCCTCTACTTTTGGTCATCTCCGCATATAAAATCCTTTATTATTTAAATCATGTCATTTATTATGTAAATCATGTCAATTATCATGAGACAACACCCTCGTGAGGATGGTCTAAGCTCATGCTCAGTGGAGTTTTGGTAACTTGTTATGAGAGGTCCCTTCCCCATTCAACATGAAAGACCCCACCTCCCTAGGTCACCTTGGGATTCCAATCATTTGCATTGTGATTTATCATGTGACATGGAACCCTTGTCATTACTAGGGACTTGCTATCAGATGACACTATCATTATATCTATCATGGCTCCTGTTAAAAGCATTTCCATGAACTTTTTGTGAGAGGTAATTATAATGATGGGTCATGGTTCCTTGGAAGTGCATACACATGGACTTGTTGTGGATGACTATGCCATGATATGGGTGTAGCACTGCTCCTGTCCTGTCTTGAGGCCCTTTTCTCCCCTATGGCACTAGACGTGGGTTAGGTGGATCAAAAGCGGGTCAAGGACGGTTGGGTGTTGCCGAAGGAGGTACTGTAATGAGCAAAAAAAAGCATCAAGATACATCAAATTCTAAAATTGAAGGCAAGAGTAAGAAAAAGATATAAGTTGAGATAGAGAGCGCTTACATGAAGAGAGAGAAAGGTCCATTCCATCACATCGTCCCCTCCACAAAGACCATGGTGATGTTATTCCATTTCCATTCAGTGATGAGTAGAGGCTATAGAAAGCCCCTGGGTCTTTGGTGCTCTACCTTGATCTGCTGACATGTAAGGTAGTTTGAAATATATCAATCTTCATATGTCTCCATAAACACAAACATATAGATGTGCCTGAGGTTTCTCCATAAGCTTCATCATCTATTGTAGACTGACACTACTGTGTTATCCTGCAAGGATTTATACTAAAGTCAATGTTACCTTATTATGATGAATGATCCATTCATTTATGGAACTACTGGCGTTGTTTTTATACAACCTATCACACAATGATGCATATTATGATCCCCTTTTATAGATTCATCATCATGAGTGATTGCGATAATGATGATGCTTCATTTTCGGTTCCAAGGAATCCAGAATAAATGAATTCATCCCTAACTCCTTGATTGTTAAACATGACCTTGTTCTCCATGGAAGAAAATCGTTCATTCTGGTAATAATATTGAACATCCTCCATAGAAGTAGAAACCACCTCATTAGCCTCAATTGCGGACAATGTGGCTGTCATCCCAGAGATGTGCAAGGAAATTTTACCGTCGTTCTCTATCATGCAGGCCTGTTTTAGTTTGGCAACAGACCATGGTTATGTCATATCTCATCACCATCTTCCCTGCCCGGCACTGGTGCTCACTGACCATCTCTCCAACATCTCCTCGTGGAGTGTGTCAGTAGTTGTTGATAACCCTCAAATCAATGAGAAACCCCTTCCTCGTCACTCAACATTTGAACTTTGTTTCTTGTAGTTTGATAGTGTTCTTACTTAAAATAATATTCCTATGATTATTTATTGTTGATGTCTCAGGTTTATAACATTGATTTGTTTTTTACATTTCTATGAAGATCTTTAGAAGTGTAACAATATATTTTATTATGAGGCCTACCACATACAAATTAGGTTTGATAAAGCCACCATAAGGTTGTCTCAATATCTAGTGATGTGGATTTATATATGGGAATGTTTGGGATTGATATTTTGAAGGAGAAAAGCTTCTCCTCTCTCAATCCTAAGTCACATGGATGAAATAAGAATAAAAGTATAACGTATATAACAATATGCAATTTTCTTAGCCAAGCATTCCCACTCCGTCCACTCACATCATCACAGACTACTATTGTAGCGTGACCCGGTCTTTCTAAGTCCACCACCACACGTCGACTCCTCATCTTCCGCGGCCCCCACCTCCCGAATTCCCACACCGTGCCGCCACCACAAACCGACCCCTTTGCCATCAACTTCACTGCTAGATCTGAAGGAAATCGATGTAGACCGCCGATCGCCTGGTTCGCTCCGCCCGTTCTGCCGTCGACTTCACCACAAGATCTAAACCGAATCACAGCAACTGCCGATCACAGGGTCTCCTATGCCTTTTCGGTCATCGACTTCACTGCCAGATCTGAAGGGGAACGCGCCCGCCGATCACCTATTCCGCTCAGCCCTGCTCGATCACATAGCGAAGCTTGCTTAACACCGCAGAGATGTCCTACTCCAGTCGTAGAAGAACTCAAGGTCTTTTTCATCTTCCTCCCTCTACGGGCGATCCCTTTCCTCCTCCATAAATGCCTGGTGTCCCCGTTAGTTCCTCGGCCTGGGTCGGCGAACTCTTCCGCACAATCATGTCTGATTTTCTCCTCTCGGGTGTCCCTGTTGTCGAGCGGCTGCAGCGAGATGGATTTTACTACGACGGCATAGCGGAGCTCAGGCGCTAAGATCTTATCCGCTTAAGCCAAACCAGAGGGGCAAGATGCATATTGTAGCTTTCTATTTTTTTCATCATACAGAAGGATTGCATGGTGGTTTTCTGCAGGTTAGTAGCATGGCTTTGTCCCCTACAGGAAACTGGATATCTCAATTTTCCTATTCATACGTACATCTATCTATCTTTCTTACTCGAATCTGACCAAATGATGAATGACTTCTAGGATCTCACAACTCTGCCTTGCTTAAAATCATGTGTATCCCTTTTCTCTTCTTTCAGGGAACCCAAGTTGGATTTCTCTGCCGATCAACTGGTACAACTCTCTCCAGCCGATATTACATCAAATGTTATGTCCGATCAGTTATTCGGATCGGAGTTCTAATTTCTGTATGTTTACTTTCAGTCACGTAGTCTAGCACAGTAGTTTCAACTTTGTCTTGGTAGCACTAGCTTCAGTGCCCTTGAGATGAGTCTTTAATATACATATTACCCTGATCTTTGCTTGTTTGCATGTAACATGTAATAATCTGATTTTGTTTCCCTTTATATTCAAGAATGAACTTAGTCACTCCAAATGTTATGCAGGGTAGCCAAAGCTTGTCCAAAGTGCATTGGTGGATTCATTTTTATGAGTGATAGCAATATACACATCAACGAAAAGATTTCTAACAGCTGCATATGAAGTAGAGTGGTTTTTTTGCTGTGGATGATATGAACAACAATAGTGACCAACAACACAAGCATACAGCTACATGTATATATTTTTCTTAAAAATGTCCATTCACATGTGGTCAAATAGACATCATGTACCAAATGATTGGGTGTAAGGAGAATTTGAATTCTCTTGTATACGAAGCTTGTGTAAATTGAGCACTTTATTTGAATGAAATGGATATTTCTTTGGAATAAATCGAGTTCTGCCTCTTTCTTGCTCTTGTATTGCTTTCTTTTTCTACTTTTTTTCTCTTTGCCTTGACATTTTGTGAAAATGTGTTCGATGATGTATGGGTGCACAAGTTGATGGCTAAAAATTTCTAAAATTTGAGCTAAGTAATATTTCAATATAACGTTTATTTCTAATATATATTAACATACATAGACACCGTACATGGTTGTCACCTTCTATTGTTTAGATGACATCATCATCAATCACTTCTATAAATATAGGTGATGGTTTTTGATGTCACCTATTTGTTAGTTCTTAGCAACTAGAAAACAAGCATAGGTGACGTGGCTTATAAAAGGCTACATAGTGCATAGATTACACTAAATAGATGACGGTCATTAGATAGATAATGGTGAGCCATGTCACCTTTTAGGCCAAAGGTGACATTCTCTATTATCACCTATACACTGTTTTTTAGATATCGGTGGGCTGGCAAATATATTAAGAGAAGGAATTCCGAATATGGAGCTGCTCACCGTCCGCTCGCTTTCCCAGTGGGCAGAGCTGCTCACTCATGCAAGCTCGGCATCCCCGCATCTGTGTCTGTCTTGCGCGCGTGGACAGAACACAAGTCAACATACATTACACCCTGAAACAGGAAATGGTGGAGAAACGGCACCACCTTGGTTGATAGATCACTTATTGCTTGTGGTTGTAACCCTCCAAGCTTCGTATGGCATCTGTGACGCACTCAACGTATGTAATGTATACGTACCCAATACGTCTTAGTTCAAAAGCGCAGTAGTTCCAGATCTGTTCTAACTTGACCTTAGGTTTATTACTCGCTTCCCTCCCTCATTACTCCCACGGCCTAGCCTTATCAATTCTTTCCAATGTCCAAAACCAGTTCATGATTGGGACTGGTTGCCGATCGATCGAGACTCCCACGGCCTAGCCTTATCAATTCTTTCCAATGTCCAAAACCAGTTCCTGATTGGGACTGATCGCCGATCGATCGAGATGCGCCTTATTTGAACTCCCCACTCTTTAACCAGTTCATATATATAATAGCGCACAAGGATCGGTGCTGTTGGTTAGGTCAGGCAAACCAGAGTAGAAGATAGACGAGACAAGCAAACAGTACTATAGCGGAAACGGAGGGAGAGAGCGGTACTAGTAGAGGGGAGTACTTAAACCGATCGATCGACTGAGTTGAAGGGCCGGCGCGCAGTAACGATGCACAGCCTCGCTGCCAGCTTCATCCCAATCCTGCTCATGGTGAGCTCGGAGGCGGCCTTCGCTGGCCTGAATCTCTTCTCCAAGATGGCCATGGACGCAGGGATGAGCCCGCTCGTCATGGTCGCGTACCGGCAGTTATTCGCCGCGGCTGTCCTTGCCCCCGTCGCCTACTTCGCAGAAAGGTATTCTACTTACCTGGAGCTCCACATATAAACCATCTTCTCTTTCCTCTATCCACTAGAACAGATGTTACAATCTGCTAGGGTCATGGCTCATGTACAAACCTCATGCGTTAGAGTGAACATTCTTACGTATTAGACAACCCTCACAAAATCAGCCTCATGCAAAAGGGGGTCGCAGAATCGATGAGCTAAGGTCAGGACCCTAATAGAAAACTGCTGACAGAGTGAATATAAAGCTATAAAGTATTGTGTGGCTGCTGGAAAGAATAATTAATGAATACAGCTATATATACAGCAGATGAACAACAATATATAATACAAACGAACTGAAACGTATAACTTCTAAAAGTAAAGTCATTAATAACTCACAGCAATATTCTTTATTTCTTTAATAAAAAATTTCTTACATAGGGGAGGACCTGACCAAAGCCCCTTCAATTAAAATACAACTCATGGTTTCCCAACAGATAGGCTATATGTTTACCAGATCTAGCTTTGGTCGATCACAGGATCTAGAACATGTCAGTTAGTTGGTCATGTTCGTGGATGCAACAACTCTTCATTTGCTATTTTTGTTTTTTGCTGATGTCGAACAACTTCATCTTCATTGGCCCTTGATTAACAGTGACTGTTTATCCAGATGGACGCCTGGATCTTATGCTGCATTTACAAGAAAGTCCTGGAAGATCCCGTGATGCTACCTGCAGCAGATTCTTATCCACATACTGCTACGCTGCAAGCATTGCACATGTACATGCTCTGTAATATCCAAGTCAATGTCTGGATCAGTCTTTGACATCATTTATTCAGTTGGTTACCCAATTGACAACCAAAACATGAACTGCAGTAAGAACAATACTTATAGATGTTTTATTTTGAGCAGTTATTGATGGCACGGCTGTAACAAGACCATTGGCATACTTATTTGGGTCTGATACAATCACAGTATTGTGGCTCAGCTTCTTGCTTGGTTATGAGTGGCCTGCTGCGATCGTTAAGAAGACCCATGCACTTGAAGCTAGCCTCTACAATGTTACCCAATATACTGACATATTTTAGGCCATTATGCAGCGATACAATGAGTCTGCTTATTGGACCTAGCTAGGATATATATAGCTCGATCGGTTGCCAGCTTTCGTTCTGTGCGGCTGGCTTTTGGAGAGGTTGTTTATGGCTGGCACTGCTTGAATGAGTTCTTCCTGGCAGCTGTAAGGATGGTCTTGTCTGCAGCAATGAAGAAGGCAGATCCGGCCACTGCGCATCAAATTGAGGCTTAGCATATTGTAAGAACAACCCTCAACATAATGAATGGATGTTAAAGAAAAAGACTAGAAACTGTCGGCGCGTGGGTCTTTTTAGTTGTACCTGTGGAGATGATGAGAGCTTGAGTGGTGGGATTCAGGTTGGCCCTCGCCCAAGGAAGCATCCTCACGCTAGCCATCTGTGGATATATATATGAATGTTCGATCAAATAAGAAGATTTCAAAGAAAGGTGTTACGACCCCACCTCCCGATAACCCCCAGTTAAGGGAGACCAGGAGGTTGAGCCACACCCATTAATCCCGGATCAAAGGTTCGACATATAACCATAAACAATTATTAAATTCTAACAGACTATACTGAAAATGGTAATAAAATTTTTCTTTACATACCTTTTGAAAACTTGGATCTCTAAGCTTCTATCCATGCCGATACTAATCTATCTAATCCTCCTTTGTACTTTAATTCTCATTTAGTATCACATGTGCCACTTTACTGTTTGTTCTTTTCATTGTACCTAAAACGCCGACAAACAAAACGTCGGTCAGCCATAGCTGGTATGTGGGGGAAACAATAATCTTGCAACTATGATAACCATGTAATCATTCAATTAATCATTAATCAGTCAAGATTACATTTTACATATAACATCCGCGATCCACGAGTACCCTATCCTCTGTACTATCCCTGCAGTGGACCTGGATCCTACCTTCCTTATGGTAGATCCCCATTAAACCCCTCATGGTCCCACCCATAGGTGAACCAGTTTCTAGGGTTGAGTCACATGGCACTACCCGTAAGTAGCCCACTCCTTAACTCATGGCAGGCTAATGAGTCGCATGGCACTACACGTAGGTAGCCCAATTTCTAACTCTCGATAACCTAGACCTTGCTCTAGGATTACCCCTTTTTAGCCTTTTCAAAGTAACAGAGGTGGACCCGGATCTAGCCAGTTATATATCTACTCATTTATAGTGATAATCATAGTCACTTTATAGTTGCATGAAATAAATAAACATCCAACAGTTTAGTTGCATTCAATGCGATTAAACATTCGGGAATCCATCGGAAAACTAACTCGGGTAGTCATAAGCGTAACCACATACCTGATTTGGTGAGTCATGCAGATATTCAACATATACTTCATGTGTATACAATTAAGTCAATCAACAGATCCAAGCAAGTAATTCAATCATCACATAGTCCCTGAAATAAATATGTACTCTATTTATTACACACTTATCAAGAAACTACTTTATTGACTTGGATTCTCTTTCTAGGGTTCCTAATCCGCATTACGGTTCCATTAATACTCATTAGGGTTTCTTAGATCATTTTCTCGGACTTTATCCCTTTTTAGGTTAACAAACCCTAAAATACTCTTTTCCATTTATATGAACCTTAATTGCTCAACTATTCATTTTAATAATCTTTTATACCCAAAATTTACTTAGGATCATCATAACCCTATTTATTTACAGATTTGAACAACTAAAACAATTAAAAGACATATTCATCTAAATTAGGGTTTTCAAGCTCATTAATGCACATACATGCACGAAACCCTAAATTAAGCCAATTATATAAAAGATTATCTTTTTAGATCTTATTTTCACTTTTATGAACAATAGGTTTAAATTATCCATTGATCATCATCAAAACCATCTATCATCAAATCTAAGGATTTTTCATTAATTAAATCATTAAAGATGATAGCTTTATGTACTTTTCATATTTCAACATATTTATGTACATAATCTAATAATTACGTACAAAGATCACACTTTTCGATCTTAATGCACCTTTTGGCATTTAACAGGTTAATATCAACTCTTATGATCCATTAAACCCTATTAAACACATTAATCACATCAAAATAGGGTTTCTCAATTTTTAACTAATCAAAGATGATAATCTACATTACTTTTCGAACTATGATCAGATTCAGGCTATGAGACTATTTTTAATGGATTCCTCTCGTTCTGAGGATCAAAATTCATATATAATTTATGTTGATCGGAGCTACCAATTAGGAGTTATGATTTTATGAAGAAATTACCTTTCCAGCCAATAGGGAAGCGCCACGTCATCTGTTTCCATGCAAAGCTCACGCAATGGAAAACATAACGCAAAGACTCTTTTACCCCCAGTTAAGTCGTTGCTTGTTCAGCCCGTAGAGGGGCAAAATCGTCCAGCGCCTCCTCCTTCATCTCCTACCTCGCGCCAAACGCCCTAGCCGCCGACAGCTGCTCTCCCGCGGCCTACCTCGACTTCCTGGAGGCTCGAGGACCTCCGCAAGGTGGAGCCCTAGCTCCGACGACCTTTGGCGCGCGTGGGTCACCCCAAGGGTGCGGTCGGGATGGCTGCTCCCAAGCGCAAACATCCTACGTTTGCTGTTGTGCGGGAAGCACTTCTGCAGGTTTACGGCTGGAGCTGCGTGGAAGTCAAGGCGTTGGATGATTGGATGATCATCTTATGGCGGTCGTGGGAGCCCCTGCCTCCAACATGACGACTCCACTGCTTCCTGGTTGCTCCTAGGTCGCTCTACACTCTTGGTTAGGGTTAGTAGGGAAAAGAAGAAGAAGTATACAACGACATGAACTCCTTCTTGACTCGACCCCAGATCATACCTCTTATATATGGGAGTGTCCACGAAGCCATAGGTTGGCTTAGCACGAGTCAAGGTGTCCCTTTCCCAAAAGGAATCTAATTCCTTCAAAGAGAAGTATTCCTTCTCTCTGTCTCTCTCTCTTATCCTTTTGTAACTCCCTTTTCTTTAGGATTTCGAAATTCCTTTCCTTTACTCCCTTTATTTTTCTTTTAATCCATAGGAACGAAATCCTATTTTCTTTCCATATAAATCACTTTCTTTTTAACCATACTTTCATAATTCATTAATAAGATATCACATTATCCTCTTATTTTCCCTTTTTAGTATTTTCTCTTTCCTTTTCCTTTATTGGGACTCCTTGGATCCCAGGATATTCCATTATTTCGAAATTCTCTTCCAAGGATATTTATTATCCTTCTAGATGCATCTTAATGCATTATTGCACATTATTTTGTTTATTTCTTATTATAATATTTCCTTTTGAGGATTTCTTTTTATTTCTCTTCTATTTTCCTCATTGGCATTACTTCTATCATTAGAAATCTCATGGATACGAAATCTCACTAAGAAATCTCATTTATACCTCTGTCCATTCATTTTCCACATTTTATCATTATTTCCAATTTCTTTCTTAATAAAGAAATACATAATTAATCTTTTCTCTTTCTTATTGCTTTTCTTTGCAACTTTAGACTCCTTGGAACCCAAGGAATCCAAGAGGCACGAAATCCTCTTTGGATTTGTCTTCTAGAGGTTTCCATTATTTCTTTTCTCGAATATTCAATCATCCTTTTACTAATTGAATTTCCTTTGTTATTTTCCCTTTTTATTGGGCCCAATAGCCAATAAAGCCCATAAATCAAATAACAAGGCTATTTTAAATGAAATCCAATTATTCTCAACCAAATGTATGATTATTTGTTCAAACATCTTTAATATGAGAAATTATATTTCTCACCACTTGAACCCAAAAATTGGGGTTGTAACATCCTTCCCCTCTTATAGGAATTTTGTCCTCAAAATTCAAACAAGCAAACAAACAATACAGGATAAAACTTTTCCATGTCCATCATTGGCCCCTATGTGTCTTTGCCGTACCCATGGCATTTCCGAAGAACCTTTATTATCACATATTCTTTTCTCTGAGTTCTTTCATCCTGGCGTCTATAAACCACACAGGTGACTCAGGCCATTTCAGCCTCCCTTGGGGCTCACTAGGTTCATTGCTCAGCACATGGTCGGGGTACCTCACATAGTGCTCTAAATTGGACACATGGAAAACATCTCCCATTACTCTATATTGAGGGGTAGGGTCAAAACCTAACCATCTCCACCCATCCATCTCTAATGGACCCATGTATCGGGGACTCAGCTTTCTCAGCTACAGCTCGGAGGGGTCGGATTCTCACAGTATATTCTCCCACAGTGCATTGCATGTTAATCTACTTTGCATTTGCATACGACTCTCATCGTCTCTAGGCTCCTTTCAGCCCTTGCACAAACAAAGTGACTTTATCTACACACACTGTGGTTCCTTTTTCTAACCATCAGGTGGCCCTTTTCTAACCATCATGTGGTCCTTTTCACCAACATCACCTTACTGAAGTGGTGACCGACACCACCTCCCTTACAGAGCTTCTTAGAACCTCGATACTGGCTATGGTGGTCATCATCACATCTTTCATAGGACATGAACTGTCTCTAGATATCACCCTGAACGAGCACACATGCCCTCATCAGACCCTTTAGTCTGGACCATAGTAATCGTAGTTAGGGGTGATAAACTATACTATCATTGAGTTTTTTTTTTTTTTTAATACCTACTTCCACTTTATGGAAGCGAACCTTTAGGTCAAACTCAAGAATCGTTGCTTCATGGTGTAATTGAACCATCTTTCTCATGGATAGAACAACCCAATCTGTTCCTTAACAGAACTCTTTCTTTCTTATGTCATCTAGGTAAGGCGACCTACCATAACCCATATTGTATTTCAACCTTCCTTGGTCAAGGGGAGACTTATCACAACATCCATAGTGTTGAGCTCCCATTCCCTCTCAGGGATTCTTTTATCCTCTATATCGATACACTAGGTTACTGAGGCTCGTCCTTTACCTCCTGGCTTGCATGGCCATAACCACATGCAATCCTCATCTTAAGCATCCATAGTGCCATTGCCATTCTCCTCGGTGTATGATGATCTTCCACCATGATTTCCTGTATGTCATGATTCCTTCAAGATCAAACTCCTCGAAACTCTAAACCACTCTAGTCAGGGTTTCATCACCTTCTCTTCCAAAGAGGTGCACTTGAGGTTCTACCATCATCCTTCCATCATATCAAGGATTAGACTGGCTAACCAAACAACCCTTAACCTTTCAACGTATCTTGTTACATCTGGGTGTTATCGAACCTCCTCTCCTTTTCAAATTTAGGGTTAGCCAAACAACCTCTTCTAGCTTCTAGTTAAACAAGTCAGATGTATCTCAACCAGAGCATCCAGTACCACTTCACATCCTTAGGTATTAGGTAACGTTACACTTTCATGCATTTCACTTATCATGTCACTTCGAACTATATGTTTATCTTCCTAAGAACACTCTCTGATCCATCTCCATGGTGATCAAACTCAACCTGGTATAACTTGTAAGTTCCACATAGCTCATGATAAAAACATCCTCATAAGGGAACTACCTCATTTCTCTTAGTGTTTACAAACCATCTATGTATCATTCATTCACTTTACCATGGTAAGATAATTTCTCTATCCCCATTTCTCGTGGCAACGTTCCAACCTATATCATCTCTTATCCTTGGTGTATGACATGTATAATGTCCTATCTCTCACCCCCATAACAAGAGGAAATAAGCATTTGGCTGCAGTCCAAATACAGAGTTCTTCCTGTTCCAAGAGTAGAGATGGTACATCCCACCTTGCCAGTACACCTTTAAATCTAAGTTGCAACGTGCCACATATGTCTCTTCATCACAAACATCATGATATCAAACAAGTCTTGAACCTACCAAGGTTTATATCCTTGGTCATCTCCTCTAGGTCTATAGGGTACCGATTCTTTTGGGGTCATCCCTCTTCCCTCATGCATCAAGAGAGTGCCCTACTCATCTATCTTTTGGGTCCCATGAGTTCATGAAGGTGATCAATCTCCTAACCCATGGCCCTCAGACAATGATAGCTGTTACCTCCCGACCCTATGGTCACGTGCAACTGGGGAATTAGGCAACTCCTACCTTTATCGGTCTTATCCCTATCTGACCCTAGGATCGACTTAGGCTTCGCCATTTTAGTACATGTTCACTTAGAACCTTACCCAAGTCTTCATCATCTCTCTTTCTGCATTCATGGGCTGACCTTCATCCTTTCATCGAGATCATGACAACCTGCCTACCTTGGTCAAGCCCTATATCGGTTACCTCCATGGTAACACATCTGCATGCACTTAGAGATGGATATCTATGGGCCTACGGGTTTATTCTCATACCATTTACTTTTCACTTAGCTCCTCAAGATCCTAAGGGACCTCTTTAGGTTACCTTAAACTGACCAAAACTGATATGCACCCTACCAAAGGTGTCTCTCCCCCAGGATGGGAGGAAAACTATCTCTTGACAGCAAGGTCACAAAAGCTCTTAGGTTTAGGGTTTACATACACACGATCCTACTTAACCCTAGTAAGCCATTAAGGCATGAGAAGATCACCTACTGTACCATGCTAGGTCATACTTGTCCTCTTTCCTCAAAGTTGGATCAAGATCATACCTTTCTTTATCATCAACCTAACTGTGAGGGGTCCATCAAACACACCTTAATCTAAAGGGGCTTCTCTTTTCCTCTATTCACGATGATTACCATGCTTGCTTCTATGAGAACTCATCTCTCATCATGATCATCAGGTACACCACTTCCCCTCTTAGGCCTAGGGACCCTAGGTTCACTTGTAGGTGTCCAACTGCATACTCTATCTCTTAACCACGAACCAAGCATGCAAAAGGCCTGACATGCACTTCCTGTCATCCTTCAACTCGAGTAACACTTAGAGTTGGATTTTCCTCAAGGACAAACCATAAGGTACAAGGCCTCATAACCTATTACTAATCCACTTCAGGGTATACAAAACATCTTCTTCCTACCTCGGAAGGTAAACATCTCTACCATAGGCACATAGGTACCAGAAGCTTCATCTTTTCTCAAGGGTTCGGTCCCTCTAAAGACAACCAAGGTATCATCAACTTTCAGGGACCGATCATGAGGCAACCACTATCATCCATTGTTCAGGGTTTTAGGCTTCCAACCTTCTTGCTGGGTTTCCTGCTCTCTCTAGAGCTAACCCTACATCCAACCTCACCATTATAGGTCCTCTCTTTATGAAGGTTCAACCTCAAAGGCATGCTCTACATGGGTGAAGCCTAGGTTTGAACTTATGGTTGCTCAAGATCATCCATAACCCTTTATGCTCCATCATGATTCCTTATCCCGGGTTTCATCCTACCGTCAGCACTATGACGTGCCCTAGGTGCCAGCTATACCCTACTTGCACAAGCCCATAGGGTTTCTAAGGTCCTTCACTAACCTCATCATCTAAGAAGTTATCCTTTACCCTGACATGCACGATCCTTCCCAGGGTTGGGTTGCCAAAGGTGTTAGGTCATCCATGGATCATATGGCATCCCAAAGGCATGTCCCTTCAAACACCTGGTCCAACTCATCTCTCTCTAACCATCACTTAGGGTTAGGGTTAGCATCATCCTCATAGGATGTGCCAGGTCTCTACTAGAAATGGAGATCTCTTTCTCCAAGACTGACTTATCCTCCTGACAAGAAGGTCTAGCCTCAGGTCTCTCCTGAGGACATGACATCTTATGTCATACGACCTAAGCATGTATCTATTATTTATTTTGCGCTTAATCTATTAAGCTTATGTCCATGACATCTTATTTACATGCCTTTCATTAATTTAGTGGAGGATTCCTTAAACCTTATTAACCTTACCCATACCTCAAGAGGGTGAGGAGAAGAAAGGAAACCCTAATGCTTTATGTCCTTATCAGAATTTTGTGATGAGAAGGGATGAATAAGATGAGAAGTCCTAAAGGTATCTTATTTCGATTCATACCCTAAGACTTTGGCCAGGCGGTCACACGGGTCCGGGAGTCCTCGTATTCCGACTAGCGGTGCGGAGGAAAATCTTGCCAGCCCCCGGTCGTGATCCCTTTCTAGACACCTCCGTCTCTCGGATACTCCTCTAATAACTCCCTTGGGTTCTATGGAGTTTGTAAAATTTAATAATTATTAATGGTTAAATGAGGAACCTAAGCTCTGATACCAAATGTTACGACCCCACCTCCCGATAACCCCCAGTTAAGGGAGACCAGGAGGTTGAGCCACACCCATTAATCCCGGATCAAAGGTTCGACATATAACCATAAACAATTATTAAATTCTAACAGACTATACTGAAAATGGTAATAAAATTTTTCTTTACATACCTTTTGAAAACTTGGATCTCTAAGCTTCTATCCATGCCGATACTAATCTATCTAATCCTCCTTTGTACTTTAATTCTCATTTAGTATCACATGTGCCACTTTACTGTTTGTTCTTTTCATTGTACCTAAAACGCCGACAAACAAAACGTCGGTCAGCCATAGCTGGTATGTGGGGGAAACAATAATCTTGCAACTATGATAACCATGTAATCATTCAATTAATCATTAATCAGTCAAGATTACATTTTACATATAACATCCGCGATCCACGAGTACCCTATCCTCTGTACTATCCCTGCAGTGGACCTGGATCCTACCTTCCTTATGGTAGATCCCCATTAAACCCCTCATGGTCCCACCCATAGGTGAACCAGTTTCTAGGGTTGAGTCACATGGCACTACCCGTAAGTAGCCCACTCCTTAACTCATGGCAGGCTAATGAGTCGCATGGCACTACACGTAGGTAGCCCAATTTCTAACTCTCGATAACCTAGACCTTGCTCTAGGATTACCCCTTTTTAGCCTTTTCAAAGTAACAGAGGTGGACCCGGATCTAGCCAGTTATATATCTACTCATTTATAGTGATAATCATAGTCACTTTATAGTTGCATGAAATAAATAAACATCCAACAGTTTAGTTGCATTCAATGCGATTAAACATCCGGGAATCCATCGGAAAACTAACTCGGGTAGTCATAAGCGTAACCACATACCTGATTTGGTGAGTCATGCAGATATTCAACATATACTTCATGTGTATACAATTAAGTCAATCAACAGATCCAAGCAAGTAATTCAATCATCACATAGTCCCTGAAATAAATATGTACTCTATTTATTACACACTTATCAAGAAACTACTTTATTGACTTGGATTCTCTTTCTAGGGTTCCTAATCCGCATTACGGTTCCATTAATACTCATTAGGGTTTCTTAGATCATTTTCTCGGACTTTATCCCTTTTTAGGTTAACAAACCCTAAAATACTCTTTTCCATTTATATGAACCTTAATTGCTCAACTATTCATTTTAATAATCTTTTATACCCAAAATTTACTTAGGATCATCATAACCCTATTTATTTACAGATTTGAACAACTAAAACAATTAAAAGACATATTCATCTAAATTAGGGTTTTCAAGCTCATTAATGCACATACATGCACGAAACCCTAAATTAAGCCAATTATATAAAAGATTATCTTTTTAGATCTTATTTTCACTTTTATGAACAATAGGTTTAAATTATCCATTGATCATCATTAAAACCATCTATCATCAAATCTAAGGATTTTTCATTAATTAAATCATTAAAGATGATAGCTTTATGTACTTTTCATATTTCAACATATTTATGTACATAATCTAATAATTACGTACAAAGATCACACTTTTCGATCTTAATGCACCTTTTGGCATTTAACAGGTTAATATCAACTCTTATGATCCATTAAACCCTATTAAACACATTAATCACATCAAAATAGGGTTTCTCAATTTTTAACTAATCAAAGATGATAATCTACATTACTTTTCGAACTATGATCAGATTCAGGCTATGAGACTATTTTTAATGGATTCCTCTCGTTCTGAGGATCAAAATTCATATATAATTTATGTTGATCGGAGCTACCAATTAGGAGTTATGATTTTATGAAGAAATTACCTTTCCAGCCAATAGGGAAGCGCCACGTCATCTGTTTCCATGCAAAGCTCACGCAATGGAAAACATAACGCAAAGACTCTTTTACCCCCAGTTAAGTCGTTGCTTGTTCAGCCCGTAGAGGGGCAAAATCGTCCAGCGCCTCCTCCTTCATCTCCTACCTCGCGCCAAACGCCCTAGCCGCCGGCAGCTGCTCTCCCGCGGCCTACCTCGACTTCCTGGAGGCTCGAGGACCTCCGCAAGGTGGAGCCCTAGCTCCGACGACCTTTGGCGCGCGTGGGTCACCCCAAGGGTGCGGTCGGGATGGCTGCTCCCAAGCGCAAACATCCTACGTTTGCTGTTGTGCGGGAATCACTTCTGCAGGTTTACGGCTGGAGCTGCGTGGAAGTCAAGGCGTTGGATGATTGGATGATCATCTTATGGCGGTCGTGGGAGCCCCTGCCTCCAACATGACGACTCCACTGCTTCCTGGTTGCTCCTAGGTCGCTCTACACTCTTGGTTAGGGTTAGTAGGGAAAATAAGAAGAAGTATACAACGACATGAACTCCTTCTTGACTCGACCCCAGATCATACCTCTTATATATGGGAGTGTCCACGAAGCCATAGGTTGGCTTAGCACGAGTCAAGGTGTCCCTTTCCCAAAAGGAATCTAATTCCTTCAAAGAGAAGTATTCCTTCTCTCTGTCTCTCTCTCTTATCCTTTTGTAACTCCCTTTTCTTTAGGATTTCGAAATTCCTTTCCTTTACTCCCTTTATTTTTCTTTTAATCCATAGGAACGAAATCCTATTTTCTTTCCATATAAATCACTTTCTTTTTAACCATACTTTCATAATTCATTAATAAGATATCACATTATCCTCTTATTTTCCCTTTTTAGTATTTTCTCTTTCCTTTTCCTTTATTGGGACTCCTTGGATCCCAGGATATTCCATTATTTCGAAATTCTCTTCCAAGGATATTTATTATCCTTCTAGATGCATCTTAATGCATTATTGCACATTATTTTGTTTATTTCTTATTATAATATTTCCTTTTGAGGATTTCTTTTTATTTCTCTTCTATTTTCCTCATTGGCATTACTTCTATCATTAGAAATCTCATGGATACGAAATCTCACTAAGAAATCTCATTTATACCTCTGTCCATTCATTTTCCACATTTTATCATTATTTCCAATTTCTTTCTTAATAAAGAAATACATAATTAATCTTTTCTCTTTCTTATTGCTTTTCTTTGCAACTTTAGACTCCTTGGAACCCAAGGAATCCAAGAGGCACGAAATCCTCTTTGGATTTGTCTTCTAGAGGTTTCCATTATTTCTTTTCTCGAATATTCAATCATCCTTTTACTAATTGAATTTCCTTTGTTATTTTCCCTTTTTATTGGGCCCAATAGCCAATAAAGCCCATAAATCAAATAACAAGGCTATTTTAAATGAAATCCAATTATTCTCAACCAAATGTATGATTATTTGTTCAAACATCTTTAATATGAGAAATTATATTTCTCACCACTTGAACCCAAAAATTGGGGTTGTAACAAAAGGTGATTTAAAAAATAAACGAAATGCTGGGATATACTCACAGTGGGCACAGCAGATGCAACTGTTGCTACCACGGTTGCTTTTACCCCAGCCATGATTCCTTCTGCAAAAGAAAAAATAGAAAGCCGTTAGCACTTTGTGAATACAGTGCCTATCCACAGCAAATTAAAGCAACACCATGCAACTTTAATATGAAGAAAGGAATCCAAAAAAGACGAATGGATGATAGTTGATCGATCGTTGGAGTATGCATTTCAAACTTCTGACAAAGAACTAAGGATTTATTACAGAACTTGACCCAGCTGTATCCTCTGCTTCAAAGTGCTTGACCGTGACATGATGATCAAGTAATAGTTGACTGGATTGTCAAATTTCCTTGTAAACTGAGATTACAATTACAACTTAATGTACCAACCATTAGCTTCTGCATATCCAATCCACTATGAGACGCACATCTGCAACCATTTCAGATTGGGAAAATGCATAATACATCACTTTATTTTCCTCTACTTCCTGGGACTCAAACTCACCAACGCAACAGTCGCATGTGCTCTCGGCAACACCCTACCTGCTATCGCTTTTGTCGTGGCGGCGTGCTTCAGGTATGCCTCCCATGGAACTGCTTAATTTACGATGCCACTTCTTGATCGTCATTAATACACAACAGAACAAAACAACAAGTACCAACCGCCTCCTCCACTTTTCCATCAAACCTCCCTAGCATAACAAGTCGCTAGCTTGTCACTTGTGGCGGTGCTACGCCGGCCGTACTAAAACAACCTCGTACAAAATCTTTGTGCGTGTTGTGGCGGCTATGCTTGCTGGTACGAGATCCATTGCCCGCATGAACCCAAACCATATATATGTTAGATATTTAAAAGACGAATACGGCTTTTCATACCACGTTCATTTCGAGATTCCCAGATCATGCAGGCATCCACTCTTTTTGTTAAACCCTTCGTATCTTCACCGGGCGCCGATTTGCTGTTACTGGCCGGAGTTGGGAGTAATCAACTGCTGCGTGTCTAGGGTCTCCTCGTCTATTTCTCCGTCAGAGGGTCGTGTGTGAGAGAACCAAACCGGCGTTAAATCGCTGGGCTACATCCCTCAGTCCATTTCTAGACAACGAAAGTTATTGGGTGGTGTGCTTTTCTAGCATAACAAAGAGAATCTCTGTTATATATTTAGCCGCAAAGACTTTGTCTTTAATGAAAGCTCTATACAAGGTGTCCCCCATTGACATTCCGATTAGGAATATCTACATAATCATTTAAAGCAAACTTTGGTTATAAAATAGATTTTTTTTTTACAAACTGCCACAATGGAACTCCAAGCTCGACACTAGAGTGCTCACATTATTCATGATGCTTATCTAATCGCCTACGCCTTACAAAACTGTTTACTCAATCACAATGTTAGACATGCAAACATATATATTGGACTTTTTTTGTTTTAGAAAATAATCGTAATATTTTTTTTAAAGTGTGCTGCTATATTTGGACGTAGTTTTACAGTTATGGCCTACTATTTTTCTAATCATATAACGACACCATATATTCAATATTAAAAACCTTTTAAGAGAACGCCACATTACCATGTGCTTTTTATTTTAATAAAATATAATTAAAATTTGTATCAAAATATTTTTAAATGGTTAAAAATGATAGATTTTTGTATATGGCGAAGAAATACTTGAAAAATACACAATATATTTTTGCACATTTTAAAACCTTATAATTTTCTACGATGCAGTGTTGCATCGGAAAATGAACATATAAATATCAGATATTTTAGAGACGTACTAAAATTATCAAAACTAAAAATAAAGTTAACTAGTAGATCCAAATTCAAAATTGTATATCCTTACACAATGATACTCGTTGATAGGATTTTTTGTACACTACCAATGAAAACCAAATATTTCAAAATATTTGACTCGGTACATGAGAAAAAAATGTATTCTTCATATAATTTGGGAAACTAAAATAATCTTACGTGATAAACCTCTTTATTTGTTATGCGGCTCTTCCAAATATTTTAAAGGTAATGCTGGTTGTAGCTGTAATAGAAAAATATTAGACACATTAAATCATTGTATGAAAAGAGGAAAATAAACAACCACATCGTATTAGTGAAAATGACTTACTTGTTTCTCGTTAGATTCAGAACGTGTCGAGTCAATTCTTAAGATGTGGGAAAAGTTCCCTTACTTAATGTTGTAGGCAAGGTGCGATCAACCCCCTAATAAAATAATATAGCGTTATACATTTATTAAATCATAACTACGAAATAAAAACTTCTCACCATTAATGTTGTAGCATACTCTCGTTATGAGTGTTATACTGCTCATTGTTGGGTATAAAATCAAATATATTTTGACTTTGCTGTTGTCATATACAGATACATAGTCAAAATATAGTTAGATATAATTGAACAAAAACCATTTATACGTATAATTTTTTTCAAAATAATACACGAGAAAAAAATATACCTGTGTAGTAATCTGAACATCGAATGTTTTATTTATATGCTCGTTACATGTTTCAATATTACCACTTACTGTTTGGTCCTTCAAATGTAAAAAAAATATGATTAAAATTTTAATTAAATTAAAATCAAGCTTGCATAAATAATAATATTGAAGACTATACCTTTAAAATATTTTTTCTTCTTTTTCCTTTCTCAAAAAGACTCCTTTTTCGTTTCCTACTTCCTTTCTCTCTATCCCTTCTTTTGAGTTCAACACTAGTTTCATCATGTTTCTCATCAATGACAAATTGAAATGGTTGCTTTCCTTTCAGTTTGATGTTTTCTTTATATTTCCTTACCTCTTCAAGAGCTTGCTCAACATGTCTCAAACTTATATCAAACGTTTCTTCAAACTCTGATGCTTCTTCACATAATTTGATGTATGCTTGGCATAGGATGTTTTTGCATTTCGCAAGTGTAGTCTTTGGATCAATATCAATGTTGCATCCCCTCCAATCCAATGGATTACTAACTTTGGCACCTTTAGTCCATCTTTTCATAATATAATTTGTGGGAATTTCTAAAATTTCAAATTGTTGAAACACTTGAAACACATGTCTACACAAGATTCCAGAGTACTCAAATTTCTTGCAACTACAATCAAATATTTGATTTACAACATCAGCACCAACCAAATGTTGGCTATTCTTACCAATCATTGTGACTACAAAAATTTTGGTTGGACCATCATCATTCATTTGTAATGAGTAGTTTACAAAATTAACATATTCCACTTGAACTTTTTCAAAGATCTTAGGTGTATACACACTAACCATTTGTTTTGAAATATTAGAAGGTAGAAAAATTTGTGGGTGATAATTCCTCATCTTAAAATCAGCTTCTAATTCTCTATATCTCCTCTTTTGCAAGACACGATCAAAATGTTAAAAAAACTCCAACAAATTATAATGAGGAAGTAGAAAACGTTTCAATTTGGAATTCAATAACTCATTTCTTTGTGTCGACTTCATATAAGCTGTGAAAACTTTTCTAAAATACACCATAGCCAATCTTTCTCGTAGGTGGAAGAAAAGGGATCAGCCAGATCAACATGATCGTAGGTGGCGCGATGATCATCGGCAGCTGCGTCGCGCGGGCGGCCTGGTTTGTGATACAGGTCCAGTATACTAAATCATTCATGAGGGGCCGTTTGGGCGGACTGTTTTTAAGTATAGCAGTAATCCATGAATTATGGGATTCAGATTACCTGATTAACAAAGTCAGCAATTGTTGATTGTTTTGTTTGGATGACAACAAACTTGGAATAAGTAAATACAATACCGCCTGCAATTACTTTACCCAAACGGCCTATATCTCAGTGATTTCTAATTTTTTGCTCATTAATTAACAGCGGAACATTCTTTTTTACTTGTATCCTGCAGTCCCAGATGAGCAGGAACTCCTTCGCCTCTCCCTACACGACCACCACAATCATGTCCGTCATGGCCGGGGTCCAGTGCTTACTTATCGCTGCCGTCGCCGAGAGAAAGGCGGTCACATGGTCGTTAGGATGGGACATGCGGCTGTTCGCAACCATATACTCGGTTAGTATTCCGTTTTCCTTTTTCTTTACCATCGAGTTGATCCCAGCTGAATATATCGTTGAGAGATGACTCGAGTATTGAATATATATGTCCAACAGATTCGTTTCCTTATCGGCCAACCTTGTCAATGTTAACCAAAATAAGCTCCGTCTATCGTCGTCCCACTTTGGCCCTAAGATCAACATTACCGGGCCGTTCTCCTTTTTTTGATGCTTTACATTTGAGGTCTAGGTCGTTTCTGTCTGACGGTTTTATTCCATGCACCATACACACTATATACTTGTTTAGCCAGTCGTTCAATGTCTGATCACCGGACTGATATATGTCTGATGTACCAGTCGTTTAATGTCCTGTTCTTGTCCAGGGTCTGTAGTGCCCTGAGCTGCTAGCTCCTAATATGAGTTTTCCTCTCCCTTTGAGTAATGGCTTCGGCAATGGATGTCACCGGCGGCAGCTTCTTGAGCCTGTCATAATCGGCGACCGCTTACCCTTGTTTTTTTTTTTGTTCAAGGTATTACTCGTTTTATAGGAGCCCTTATGAGGTCTGCTTACACTCTTTTTCCCTGCTGTGTCTTTCTTGTAATGGAAAATTATCCTTTGAAATATATATATATGAGGAACAGGTAAACTCAAGTATGACTCTGCACCGCGGATCAGTACCGTCAAGTTGTTCCCAGGTTTTGGGTGTTTATCTGAATCGTTGCCGGATTTTTTTTTTGGGGGGGGTCTGGATTCATATATATATATATATATATATATATATATATATACATATATATATATATATATATATATATATATATATATATATCGATTGACTGGCCATAATTTGAGTTAACACACATATCTCTCAAATATCTTTCCGCAGGGAGTCTTGGGCTCCGGTTTCGCCTTGGCGGCCATTTCCTACTGTATCGAGGCCAAAGGGCCGTTGTACGTGTCGATATTCAGCCCGATCTTGCTCATCATCGTAGCCGTCCTGGGGTGGGCAGTCCTTGACGAGATGTTCTACGCCGGCACCGTCGAAGGAGCAGCACTCATTGTCGTCGGACTGTACCTCGTTCTGTGGGGGAAAGCGAAAGAGGAGAAGGCGGATAAGCAGAAAGGGGGGATGAGTGGGCAGGAAAATCCACAGGTCGAAGCTGCTGCGGGTCTCAGGGACTTGGAAATGGAAGAAGGGGTCCAAGTGGAACAAGCAAGGAACTCCAATGTCGCCGGTGTCTAATTGACAGTTACCTATTGTCGCGTCGTGTCGTGATGTGGTTTATGTCGAGGGATGGAATTAGCTTACAATAATCAAAACGCTTATACTTAGTTAACTGATCATGTCAGTTTTAGATCCTGGATATATATTGCACGTGCTGCTGTGCTGCTTTTCATAACTGCAAATTCGCTCGTGACTTTCTATGTATCTTATGCTCCAACCACTCTAATTACCACGTGCACATGCACGTGCTTTATGAAAAATACTAAACTCATATACATTAAAAAATTCCCTAGTATTATTCATATATCAATAAAATTAAACATCGGTATGTTTAATTTTTTTAACAAAAATGGTAAAAATAATAGAATGAAAATGTTCAAAACTTATGAAATTCGTTTCATATTATCAAATTTTGTCATTTGAAAATATCAAAGTGTTACTATGACAATCTAAGGATAATAAAAACAATAGTAGTTTAGCATTTGTTAATTTGACATATGATAGAAAAATTATACAATTATTCACAATGAGGGTAACCCATGTTGCCCCCAACAACCACATAAACCTCATGATGTCCAATAAGGAGGTAAATTAAGGATTCTTTTATGAGCATCAAACTTGGGCCATTTGATTGGAAGACGTTGAGTTGAACCACTAAATTATCCTTTCATAGTTAATAAGTGTATATCACATACAATTAACAAATAGAAGTGAAAAATTACTCTTATATATTACATTTTCCATCATCAAATTCCTAACATGAATTTCTTCACACATACATTCGTTTTATAAATGTAGTTATAAAACTATGTGGCACTTAACGATCGACCTAATCTAAGTGTTGTTCTGAGAAAGAAAATTATATAAAAGTGCCTTCATAGTAGTAAAAAAACTTCTATAGAAAGTTTATAGTAATTCTATACTTAGTAAATACTAACCCAATGATACATTTCATGCCTTAATTTTGTCTTTTATGTCTTTTAGTTCCAGTTGTAATCTTGTTTGGAGATTAAATCATGAGCTTTAATATAAGTGCATATAATTAAGTCATGACATATGAATTTGAATATGATACATGAAGTAGACAAACAAATAAAAATCAGAGAAAAAAAGGTGTGAAGACATATATAGGAGATTGATGTACAATGTGATCTTTATTCTAATTTTTTGAAGTATAAAAACTTTTCCAAAATTTCATTCTTGTGATTAGTGGGCTCTCCATTTTATATTAGTGTGGAAACTAAATTTATATCACATGCATGATTCAATAAACTTCTTGGTCATGAAATCAAATGTAGAATAAGTAATTTTTGACTATGTAAAGAATGTATTTCACATCCATTTTTTTATTTAAACATCATAGTATAAAGGAAAAAAATAACATTTCCAATTCAAATCATATACATGTACTACATAATACAAAATATAATTTTTATTTCCTACATGTGCATATGTATATATTTATGAATGTAAGTGATATTATCATGTTATATAAATTCATATGTTTTGCTTATAATAAATGTTAAAAAAACATATACAAATGTCAAAAAACATATAAATTCAATATAACATGAAAGGCATAATATATTTCTTTATGGTACATTTTCCAGTGGGCATAAATAAAAAATGAAGTGCAAATTCCTTTTATTGTCTGATAAAAGTAATATATAGAAACATCTTTCCCACCAAATATATATATGTATATATATATATATGTATATATATATATATATATATATATATATATATATATATAGGAACATCTTAAAACATGCAAGTGAGATAGTATGAATATAGCATGTTTCTCTCCATACTTCAGATTTACTGACTACTTAAATATTACTAATAAAGATTTATAAATCTTTAAAGATGTCATAAGAAAATACTAATTTATAGTGATTTATCACAGGGACATAAAAGATTACTACAAAAATGAACCAAATAGTTTAACTCTTGGTTTGAAATAATAACAAAATTAAAATATTGATTTAAGAGACCTATGTACTGTTTTTTTTGCAATATGCATAAAAACATGCTCTTACAACATATATTTCAGGACAAAATCAATCACCAACTTTTTCTCTACCAAGAAAAAGAAAAACTTAATCTCTAACTAATATGAATGTAAAATACACTTTGACACTGTAACATACTCAATTCCAGACACAAAGGCTAATCCTCCATTCTTCTAGGCCCCTACTCGATTATATTAATATCCAATATCCCTCTTTTCTTCCTCTGGTTTTAGGTACCTTTTAGTGTGCAAAATTCTCTAATTTTAGGGTAGATTAGACCTTGTTGGGACCTAATAACCTAATTGACTCTATTGTACCCCATGGACATAAACCTTAGGATGTTATAACCCTAATAATTGAATTATGGGAGATTGGTGTATAGTGATACCACACTATTGTCTCGACATGTATTTAATACCATAGTGTGATGTTTATATATTGAGTGAGAGAACTGAATATAACTACAAAGGGTTTGCTCAATTTGACCATTATTATAAGTTTAAAACCCTAATTAGATGACTAAGCATATAATGGGGAAAATATGACACAAACAATCTCAACTACTAAAGATAAGTCCAAATTCGTGTTCTTCACACCCAAATTAGCTAACCTACATAATTTGAGCTTAATCGGACATCAAATACACCTTTAATGGTGGTTTAGAAGGTAGGATATAAGTTATTTTGTTTTATGCCCTTTTTTTAAACCATATTCGACCTAGGTTTTGGTTTATGTCCTTGTCACGCGGGTCACAGCCGGTTTATTTGTTTTTTTTTTCCCTTTGGGCTGGGTTATCGAGTGGAAGACTTCGTCTTCCACCTCCGAAGTCTCCGCGTGCGCAGGACTGGCTCAAGCTAGTGATGAATCCTCTCGTCGTTCTCCCTCCTCCCTCAACCATTGCGTGCGATTTCTTCTCCACCAGATCCGCCTTGACCGGACGAGTTCAGTAAACCCTAACTCACCCCCTCTACCATCCTAGGCACAAAATGCCCAAAGCCGCCGGCTGCTCCCCTCATCACTGAAATCTCAAGGAGCCTAACCAATGCAGTTACCCACCTGATTTTGGGTCATATGGCTCCGCTAGATCCACAGAGATGTTCATCGGCAATCAATTTCGCCTACCGCTTCTCGAGTTGCCACAACCAACTCGGCCACCAGTGTCGACGATCCAAGGACACCATGGTTACTCAGACCGCCGTGGAGCAATTCCTGGTACGATGACGTTCTCTGGCCCTTCATCTTCTTTACCATGATCTTATCTCGCCTCCATTTTCTCTGGTTTGCTCGGACGACTAGCGCCACCTGCCTCCTCTGTTCTTGGGTCCCTGTTGCTAAGGGACTACACAGGTCCCTAACCCCGGAACCCCATCCAAACCAAACGTGAGTTTTTGGCAGTGCTCTAGGGGAGGTTTCTGATCGGGATTTGTAATGAGATTGCCGTTTTAAGCCTTTAACATATTATTCGTGAAGCTATCTATCACCAGCGTCTTCCCCCAGTCAGGTCTGTCTAGTCGCCCTCCGACCCAGAAAGATAACATACGAGACCGTCGAGTAGAAGGCCCCTCATGCCTTCGTTCCTTTGTCAAACCTTGTCAAGCTGTTTTCAGTTTCCAGCTCCTCTAGTCTGCCACCTCCTAAACAGAACAAGTTATTCCTTGCCTCCCTACGACCAAAGGACATGTACCGAGGTACCCTGCCTCCTGTATGTCAAGGCAAAGCCAGTGGGTTGGTTGCTTAGCTGCTTGGGTGCCTGGTGTAATGGTTTGCTCCTAGCACTGAGCTGTTGAAGCTGCCATGGCGCGAGACAACATGGAATCAATCTCTGGGGCAAAAGCCTTGTCTTGCCCATGGACCCTAGGCCAAATCAACTTCACCCAGGAGGGGCGAAATCATATTTTGCTCTGTGTTGACCCATGTTTGACAAAGGGATGATCAAAGCCAAAGTTTCAGTGTCACACTCCTATTTAGAATCACCATCTTTTTAGGGGTATTATGGTCTTTTCACACTTTATTTTCCCTCTTAAACAAAAAATGTTTTGACTTGTAAAATTCATAAGTAATTATTGGCTTATCCAAATAATACAAATAAATATGTTTTTGAGATCAGAAAAATACGCCTGATTTATTAGGACAGGTTTCACGCCCAGATTTGCAACCTACTGTAGGGTCGTTTTCTAAGAAAGGAATTTAATGCACATTATATTAATCAAATGCACACATGTTATGACTAGGTTGAGACAACCCTGACCCTGTGCTTAGGAGGTGTTATTGAATATCTAGGACTGATCATAAGGTATGTACACTCTCTATTTTTATTTTGGGCATTAAATGACTGAAATCCACATATCTTTTAATGAGGCATCTCTTGAATTGTAAATCCCTTTTAAAATCCAAATACTTGGACATTTATTGCTCCTGATATGAATTCCTTTTGTTTCTATGGTATTTATATTGTTATGCTCATTTGGGTCATTGGACCCCTCCTTCCATGTTGCCTTTATTGAAAATGATTAAATAATAAGTCTTGCCACTCTATTATAGCATGCTGCTTGTATGACTAGAATATCTAGAATAGCGGTACTTATGTACAACCATATTTATTTAGGGTGTGCGTATTCCGCCCGGGGTGTGCGTTTCCACCCTTGTTTATTTTTAGGCCATGATCCTATGGTGTTATGGCCCTATTTTAGGTATATTTAGTCTACATTGTTGTGCATGCAAATATTTGTTGTTTTAATGTGATTCTGTGGATGATTGTTATGGCAAGACACTCTTTTATTACCATGTTTGTAATCTGAAATTTAATATGCCTCATTTCTTTTGTTACTTTTCTCTTGAACATACCTAATTGCAAATAGCCCTCTTTTCTTATGGGAACATCTCTTTTGTACTTGTAATCCTATATAATGCCCAAAATATTTTATATATGTACATACTCAGCCTTTGCTGACCTCTTTGTTGTTTCCTTGTTCTGGGTGATGTTCCCTTCCACCCAGGTTTAGGTACATTGGAAGAAAAGATCTCAAAAAGATCACCAACATGACATGGACTTAAGGATAGCTTGGAATGGCTGGGTTACCCTCTGCTACTGGCTTTAGTTGTACCTAGTTCAAGTTTTTGTAAAATCACCTATTATGGTGAGGAACAATTGTATTAATGAATCATGAAGTAACTTTGTAATAGTTTTGATTCCGCTGCTTTATTATTACATGGCTCTTGTATTATATCATTTGAGTGGATCCCCTTTTGGGTTCCACTCTTTACAAAATGGTATCAGAGCCTAAGCAGTCGGTAACTTAACTATTTCAAGTTATCCTAGGTTGACCCTTAATTAGATAGGTGACCCTTAGAGGTCATTGATAAACATATTTCCCAGTAGTCAATACCAATTAGGGTTTAACCCATGATTAAATTGGTCACTTTCATTCTCCAAACCACTAATGGTTGAGACTTTGATTTTTAGAACTGTAGTTCACCCAACACCCCATATGGATAAATAAATTTCCCTAAATAGGGGTCGACTCTTCTGGTTATTAAACTTAATTTTCCCACAATATGGAAATATAGTTTAGTGTTAAGATGTAGTTGGACTCGAACACTAGTATATAAGCTTAACCCTAATTCCCTTATGGGCCCTATTCTAGCTGTTTGTCTAGCATGTATCAGATGTGCCCACTAGGAGGGCTTGGTATGTACGGAAGCATGTATCGATGACATATATATAATAATGACATGGGTGGAAACATGTTGATGATTACATGGATAGTAGGTGTTTGAATTAATTAGCTACATTATACTTAGGAATGTCTTGCCTTCAATATGGAGTATGTCACACATAGATCTACCTAAATCCATGTAATAATTGGATACCATTTTCATTGAGCTTGTCATGCATCCGATTTATAGTTTACTAAGAAAGCTACAAGTATTAGTAGAAACCCATGAGTAATCATCTTTCTCATATCCCATAGCATGATTCATTTATTTAATGATTGAAGACGAGTAGCTTGGTTGTGTAGGGTTACATTATCTTCAGAAGGCACTATAAATGTAAACCAACTAGTATTGGGAAAATCTCAATTTTCTTCCTATAATGGTTGGACGACCTTATGAATCCCTTAGGTCTTGTGATGAGGTTGTGTCAGTTATGCTTAAGAATGCCATGGGGAATGGTGGAATGTCATGCTTTCATAGATTTTGTTTGGGGTTGACCTTGAGTAATAAGAAACCCTTCTCTCTCTCACGCTTACATATTAGAGAATAGTCGTATGATCTTTTTGGAGATAGGAGGATCAGACCCTTTTGGAGGAGGAAGTGATGATAGGATAGTAGTGTATGTGTCAGGTTGTGATAGGTGGTTGACTTGGTTCCCCGATTGTTTTTGGCGCCAATTTCGGATTTTTTTTTCACCGCAAGTTTTTCATCGTCAAACTTATTTTCATTATCAATTTATATGTACAAAAAAAAAAGTATTCAGATTTTATCGATGGTTTTTGGAACCAAGTCGCCATCCCAAGGAAGTTGAGATAGATGACCTCTTTAGTGAAGTACCCTTGGTTGGTATGTTCAACCCTGATACCCTAGGCCTAAGACTGACATAGTTAGTTCATATGTATATATCAGACATAGTGGATCCACCCTTTTGCCGCTCTAGATTATGTACCAAGTTATAGTTTGAACCTTTTCAGGGGTGGAGTTTCATACAATTTATTCATTAGGAATCAAACTAACTGTAGGTATGACCATGATTAATAGTGGCTACAATAAGTAAAACCTGGATAAATCCTAGTATTAATGTCAAACATATGTGGAGGCTACCAATCTAAGAATTCCAGACAAGCCTTGCTAATCTTACCATCATAAGAATTACCTTGACAATTAAAATAGATTTAAAAAAAAAAATTATCTTGGGTTATCCTTGATAGATGTATGTATGTCAAAAAAAAATATTTAATAGCTCAAGTCAATATTTTGTACACCAAACTCCTAATAATTTAATGGTAAGGGATGACTATATAGTATAGGCTAGGGTGAACATACTCAGGATGGTGGAATTTCTGAGCTTTTCCCATGTGACCCTTTTAGATAATAAGATGTTAATGATGTTTATGATGATGATGAGAATTAGGTGATGATATCGATGATAATAATGATACTGATGTTGTTGTTAAGGATGATGATGATGTAGATGATAATGAGTAGATGAGAAGGTAGTAACCATGATGAGGATGATGGCATTGATGATGATGATGATGATGATTATGATGATGATGATGATGATGATGATGATAAGGTTGATAAGGAATTTCTCCTTAGTAGTAATAATGATAGGAATCATGGTACTTGAGGATTGATGTTTATACGCAAAAGTAGTACACCAAGTTAGCGGTCTCAATCTAAATGGTTCTATTGGGAAATTTGTAAATGAAGATTGGTTATTCATGCTTAAGTGATGGAAGATGAGGATATGTAGAACAAACTAGCACTCATGTCTAGCGATGGTTGGATTTCGGGGACGAAATCCTCTTTAAGGGGTGGAGTGTTGTAACATACTCAATTCCAGACACAAAGGCTAATCCTCCATTCTTCTAGGCCCCTACTCGATTATATTAATATCCAATATCCCTCTTTTCTTCCTCTGGTTTTAGGTACCTTTTAGTGTGCAAAATTCTCTAATTTTAGGGTAGATTAGACCTTGTTGGGACCTAATAACCTAATTGACTCTATTGTACCCCATGGACATAAACCTTAGGATGTTATAACCCTAATAATTGAATTATGGGAGATTGGTGTATAGTGATACCACACTATTGTCTCGACATGTATTTAATACCATAGTGTGATGTTTATATATTGAGTGAGAGAACTGAATATAACTACAAAGGGTTTGCTCAATTTGACCATTATTATAAGTTTAAAACCCTAATTAGATGACTAAGCATATAATGGGGAAAATATGACACAAACAATCTCAACTACTAAAGATAAGTCCAAATTCGTGTTCTTCACACCCAAATTAGCTAACCTACATAATTTGAGCTTAATCGGACATCAAATACACCTTTAATGGTGGTTTAGAAGGCAGGATATAAGTTATTTTGTTTTATGCCATTTTTTTAAACCATATTCGACCTAGGTTTTGGTTTATGTCCTTGTCACGCGGGTCACAGCCGGTTTATTTGTTTTTTTTTTCCCTTTGGGCCGGGTTATCGAGTGGAAGACTTCGTCTTCCACCTCCGAAGTCTCCGCGTGCGCAGGACTGGCTCAAGCCAGTGATGAATCCTCTCGTCGTTCTCCCTCCTCCCTCAACCATTGCGTGCGATTTCTTCTCCACCAGATCCGCCTTGACCGGACGAGTTCAGTAAACCCTAACTCACCCCCTCTACCATCCTAGGCACAAAACGCCCAAAGCCGCCGGCTGCTCCCCTCATCACTGAAATCTCAAGGAGCCTAACCAATGCAGTTACCCACCTGATTTTGGGTCATATGGCTCCGCTAGATCCACAGAGATGTTCATCGGCAATCAATTTCGCCTACCGCTTCTCGAGTTGCTACAACCAACTCGGCCACCAGTGTCGACGATCCAAGGACACCATGGTTACTCAGACCGCCGTGGAGCAATTCCTGGTACGATGACGTTCTCTGGCCCTTCATCTTCTTTACCATGATCTTATCTCGCCTCCATTTTCTCTGGTTTGCTCGGACGACTAGCGCCACCTGCCTCCTCTGTTCTTGGGTCCCTGTTGCTAAGGGACTACGCAGGTCCCTAACCCCGGAACCCCATCCAAACCAAACGTGAGTTTTTGGCAGAGCTCTAGGGGAGGTTTCTGATCGGGATTTGTAATGAGATTGCCGTTTTAAGCCTTTAACATATTATTCGTGAAGCTATCTATCGCCAGCGTCTTCCCCCAGTCAGGTCTGTCTAGTCGCCCTCCGACCCAGAAAGATAACATACGAGACCGTCGAGTAGAAGGCCCCTCATGCCTTTGTTCCTTTGTCAAACCTTGTCAAGCTGTTTTCAGTTTCCAGCTCCTCTAGTCTGCCACCTCCTAAACAGAACAAGTTATTCCTTGCCTCCCTACGACCAAAGGACATGTACCGAGGTACCCTGCCTCCTGTATGTCAAGGCAAAGCCAGTGGGTTGGTTGCTTAGTTGCTTGGGTGCCTGGTGTAATGGTTTGCTCCTAGCACTGAGCTGTTGAAGCTGCCATGGCGCGAGACAACAGGGAATCAATCTCTGGGGCAAAAGCCTTGTCTTGCCCATGGACCCTAGGCCAAATCAACTTCACCCAGGAGGGGCGAAATCATATTTTACTCTGTGTTGACCCATGTTTGACAAAGGGATGATCAAAGCCAAAGTTTCAGTGTCACACTCCTATTTAGAATCACCATCTTTTTAGGGGTATTATGGTCTTTTCACACTTTATTTTCCCTCTTAAACAAAAAATGTTTTGACTTGTAAAATTCATAAGTAATTATTGGCTTATCCAAATAATACAAATAAATATGTTTTTGAGATCAGAAAAATACGCCTGATTTATTAGGACAGGTTTCACGCCCAGATTTGCAACCTACTGTAGGGTCGTTTTCTAAGAAAGGAATTTAATGCACATTATATTAATCAAATGCACACATGTTATGACTAGGTTGAGACAACCCTGACCCTGTGCTTAGGAGGTGTTATTGAATATCTAGGACTGATCATAAGGTATGTACACTCTCTATTTTTATTTTGGGCATTAAATGACTGAAATCCACATATCTTTTAATGAGGCATCTCTTGAATTGTAAATCCCTTTTAAAATCCAAATACTTGGACATTTATTGCTCCTGATATGAATTCCTTTTGTTTCTATGGTATTTATATTGTTATGCTCATTTGGGTCATTGGACCCCTCCTTCCATGTTGCCTTTATTGAAAATGATTAAATAATAAGTCTTGCCACTCTATTATAGCATGCTGCTTGTATGACTAGAATATCTAGAATAGCGGTACTTATGTACAACCATATTTATTTAGGGTGTGCGTATTCCGCCCGGGGTGTGCGTTTCCACCCTTGTTTATTTTTAGGCCATGATCCTATGGTGTTATGGCCCTATTTTAGGTATATTTAGTCTACATTGTTATGCATGCAAATATTTGTTGTTTTAATGTGATTCTGTGGATGATTGTTATGGCAAGACACTCTTTTATTACCATGTTTGTAATCTGAAATTTAATATGCCTCATTTCTTTTGTTACTTTTCTCTTGAACATACCTAATTGCAAATAGCCCTCTTTTCTTATGGGAACATCTCTTTTGTACTTGTAATCCTATATAATGCCCAAAATATTTTATATATGTACATACTCAGCCTTTGCTGACCTCTTTGTTGTTTGCTTGTTCTGGGTGATGTTCCCTTCCACCCAGGTTTAGGTACATTAGAAGAAAAGATCTAAAAAAGATCACCAACATGACATGGACTTAAGGATAGCTTGGAATGGCTGGGTTACCCTATGCTACTGGCTTTAGTTGTACCTAGTTCAAGTTTTTGTAAAATCACCTATTATGGTGAGGAACAATTGTATTAATGAATCATGAAGTAACTTTGTAATAGTTTTGATTCCGCTGCTTTATTATTACATGGCTCTTGTATTATATCATTTGAGTGGATCCCCTTTTGGGTTCCACTCTTTACAGACACACAAAAATAAAAGTAGTTCACCCGTATTTTATGATGTCCGAGGAGATGGAAAAGGTGGTGCGTCCGAACTAATTAACCCAAACCGGCAATGAACCTCAGAATTGAAAGCAAATCGCGCGAGAGAGAGATTGGTGCCCATCATGATTCAAGACCCTGGTTGATAGATCACTTATTGCTTGTGGTTGTAACCCTCCAAGCTTCGTTTGGCATCTGTGACACACTCAACGTATGTAATGTATACGTACCCAATACGTCTTTGTTCAAAAGCGCAGTAGTTCTAGATCTATTCTAACTTAACCTTAGGTTTATTACTGGCTTCCCTCCCTCATTACTCCCATGGCCTAGCCTTATCAATTCTTTCCAATGTCCAAAACCAGTTCATGATTGGGACTGGTTGCCGATCGATCGAGACTCCCACGGCCTAGCCTTATCAATTCTTTCCAATGTCCAAAACCAGTTCCTGATTGGGACTGATCGCCGATCGATCGAGATGCACCTTACTTGAACTCCCCACTCTTTAACCAGTTCATATATATAATAGCGCACAAGGATCGGTGTTGTTGGTTAGGTCAGGCAAACCAGAGTAGAAGATAGACGAGACAAGCAAACAGTACTATAGCGGAAACGAAAGGAGAGAGCGGTACTAGTAGAGGGGAGTACTTAAACCGATCGATCGACTGAGTTGAAGGGCCGACGCGCAGTAACGATGCACAGCCTCGCTACCAGCTTCATCCCAATCCTGCTCATGGTGAGCTCGGAGGCGGCCTTCGCTGGCCTGAATCTCTTCTCCAAGATGGCCATGGACGCAGGGATGAGCCCGCTCGTCATGGTCGCGTACCGGCAGCTATTCGCCGCGGCCGTCCTTGCCCCCGTCGCCTACTTCGCGGAAAGGTATTCTACTTACCTGGAGCTCCACATATAAACCATCTTCTCTTTCCTCTATCGCTGAAACTTTGACAAGTTTAGCTCATCTACTGTGTGTCTGTTTCAGGTCGACGTGGAAATTGATCAATTGGCGGATCCTGGGGCAGATCTGTCTCTGCTCCCTGTTCGGGTGAGTAAAACCTTTTCCCATTGATCGATCCCTTTTCCTGTTACAATTGTGTTTTTTCTTACTAATTTTGGCAGTTTCTTTTCATTTCCCCTCCTTTCTCCTTACTCTGCATGCAGCGCCACCCTGAATCAGATCCTCTACTTCCTGGGACTCAAACTCACCAACGCAACAGTCGCCTGTGCTCTCGGCAACACCCTACCTGCTATCACTTTTGTCATGGCGGCGTGCTTCAGGTATGCCTCCCATGGAACTGCTTAATTTACGATGCCACTTCTTGATCGTTATTAATACACAACAGAACAAAACAACAAGTACCAACCGCCTCCTCCACTTTTCCATCAAACCTCCCTGTAGCATAACAAGCCGCTAGCTTGTCACTTGTGGCGGTGCTACGCCGGCCGTACTAAAACAGCCTCGTACAAAATCTTTGTGCGTGCTGTGGCGGCGATGCTTGCTGGTACGAGATCCGCTGCCCGCATGAACCCAAACCATATATATGTTAGATATTTAAAAGACGAATACGGCTTTTCATACCACGTTCATTTCGAGATTCCCAGATCCTGCAGGCATCCACTCTTTTTGTTAAACCCTTCGTATCTTCACCGGGCGCCGATTTGCTGTTACTGGCCGGAGTTGGGAGTAATCAACCGCTGCGTGTCTAGGGTCTCCTCGTCTATTTCTCCGTCAGAGGGTCCTGTGTGAGAGAACCAAACCAGCGTTAAATCGCTGGGCTACATCCCTTAGTCCATTTCTAGACAACGAAAGTTATTGGGTGGTGTGCTTTTCTAGCATAACAAAGAGAATCTCTGTTATATATTTAGCCGCAAAGACTTTGTCTTTAATGAAAGCTCTATACAAGGTGTCCCCCATTGACATTCCGATTAGGAATATCTACATAATCATTTAAAGCAAACTTTGATTATAAAATAGATTTTTTTTTTACAAACTGCCACAATGGAACTCCAAGCTCGACACTAGAGTGCTCACATTATTCATGATGCTTATCTAATCGCCTACGCCTTACAAAACTGTTTACTCAATCACAATGTTAGACATGCAAACATATATATTGGACTTTTTTTGTTTTAGAAAATAATCGTAATATTTTTTTTAAAGTGTGCTGCTATATTTGGACGTAGTTTTACAGTTACGGTCTACTATTTTTCTAACCACAAAACGACACCATATATTCAATATTAAAAACCTTTTAAGAGAACGCCACATTACCATGTGCTTTTTATTTTAAAAAAATATAATTAAAATTTGTATCAAAATATTTGTAAATGGTTAAAAATCATAGATTTTTGTATATGGCGAAGAAATACTTGAAAAATACACAATAAATTTTTGCACATTTTAAAACCTTATAATTTTCTACGATGCAGTGTTGCATCGGAAAATGAACATATAAATATCAGATATTTTAGAGACGTACTAAAATTATCAAAACTAAAAATAAAGTTAACTTGTAGATCCAAATTCAAAATTGTATATCCTTACACAATGATACTCGTTGATAGGATTTTTTGTACACTACCAATGAAAACCAAACAGTTCAAAATATTTGACTCGGTACATGAGAAAAAAATGTATTCTTCATATAATTTGGGAAACTAAAATAATCTTACGTAATAAACCTCTTTATTTGTTATGCGGCTCTTCCAAATATTTTAAAGGTAATGCTGGTTGTAGTTGTAATAGAAAAACATTAGACACATTAAATCATTGTATGAAAAGAGGAAAATAATCAACCACATCGTATTAGTGAAAATGACTTACTTGTTTCTCGTTAGATTCAGAACGTGTCGAGTCAATTCTTAAGATGTGGGAAAAGTTCCCTTACTTAATGTTGTAGGCAAGGTGCGATCAACCCCTAATAAAATAATATAGCGTTATACATTTATTAAATAATAACTACGAAATAAAAACTTCTCACCATTAATGTTGTAGCATACTCTCGTTATGAGTGTTATACTGCTCATTGTTGGGTATAAAATCAAATATATTTTGACTCTGCTGTTGTCATATACAAATACATAGTCAAAATATAGTTAGATATAATTGAACAAAAACCATTTATACGTATAATTTTTTTCAAAATAATACACGAGAAAAAAATGTACCTGTGTAGTAATCTGAACATCGAATGTTTTATTTATATGCTCGTTACATGTTTCAATATTACCAGTTACTGTTTGCTCCTTCAAAAGTAAAAAAAATATGATTAAAATTTTAATTAAATTAAAATCAAGCTTGCATAAATAATAATATTGAAGACTATACCTTTAAAATATTTTTTCTTCTTTTTCCTTTCTCAAAAAGACTCCTTTTTCGTTTCCTACTTCCTTTCTCTCTATCCCCTCTTTTGAGTTCAACACTAGTTTCATCATGTTTCTCATCAATGACAAATTGAAATGGTTGCTTTCCTTTCAGTTTGATGTTTTCTTTATATTTCCTTACCTCTTCAAGAGCTTGCTCAACATGTCTCAAACTTATATCAAACGTTTCTTCAAACTCTGATGCTTCTTCACATAATTTCATGTATGCTTGGCATAGGATGTTATTGCGTTTCGCAAGTGTAGTCTTTGGATCAATATCAATGTTGCATCCCCTCCAATCCAATTGATTACTAACTTTGGCACCTTTAGTCCATCTTTTCATAATATAATTTGTGGGAATTTCTAAAATTTCAAATTGTTGAAACACTTGAAACAAATGTCTACACAAGATTCCAGAGTACTCAAATTTCTTGCAACTACAACCAAATATTTGATTTACAACATCAGCACCAACCAAATGTTGGCTATTCTTACCAATCATTGTGACTACAAAATTTTGGTTGGACCATCATCATTCATTTGTAATGAGTAGTATACAAAATTAACATATTTCACTTGAACTTTTTCAAAGATCTTAGGTGTATACACACTAACCATTTGTTTTGAAATATTAGAAGGTAGAAAAATTTGTGGGTGATAATTCCTCATCTTAAAATCAGCTTCTAATTCTCTATATCTCCTCTTTTGCAAGACACGATCAAAGTGTTAAAAAAACTCCAACAAATTATAATGAGGAAGTAGAAAACGTTTCAATTTGGAATTCAATAACTCATTTCTTTGTGTCGACTTCATATAAGCTGTGAAAACTTTTCTAAAATACACCATAGCCAATCTTTCTCTATCATCAAAGATTCTTTTTAGCCATTTGTTGTCTCCAAGGTTGTACTTTTCTAACATTTCATCCCAAGCTCTTAAGAACTCATCTTCATCTTCATAATCATATACACATTTACTAAAATCCTGAATGAATGGTTGTTTTCCATGCACTAAGATGTTTAAGAGCATTTTGATAGACAAGTCAAACACAAAGTCGATGATGAGAACGTAGAAGAATGTCATTAATGGCAGACTTCATGGCCTTATCCTGATCGGTTAAAATTGTTTGTGGCTCCTTGCCACCGGTTGCTTGTAAAAATATTTTGAATAAGCAATAATACAAATAGGATGATCACACAAATGGATTCGTGATAGAAATAAATATGAGACAAAGTAATATAGGAAACATTGTTATGACTATTTGAAAAGTTGGGAAGGAGAGAAGACCGAGGAACTAGGGACTAAAAATGAATTGGAAATGTTAATTTAGTGGGAAGTAATATCGTGTAGAGACAGAAGACAAACTACACATTGTAGTTCTTACGCGTGCAAATCTGGGAGGAGTGAAAATTGAGATAGAGAGTTGGGAAGTTATTGTCTTTAGAGTTGGATAATATAAAGAGAAGTTAAGGATAGACAATGGGAAGAGAATGTATGTTATGGAACTATTTTTTGGGTGACAAGTAGAGAGAAAATTTAAGATTGTGGAAGTTACGTGGAACGAGTGCAGGAATGGGAGAAGTCGAGTTACCGTTGTTTGTATGAAGGAAGAAAACTCGTGTAAAATTCTTGGAAAAAGGAGAGAATAGAGAAGATTATGGAGAAAACAACATTCTAAAATGCTATGTTTTGATTGGCTAAGGGGGTTGAAGTGGCATGTGCATGTAATTAGCTAAAAACTCCCTCTTATTTACAGTAGTATAGATATATGTGTAACCTTTTCATGAATATTGTACTCCAAATTCTTAGGTTACCTCCACATAAGGGAAACCTTACATATATATATATATATATATATATATATATATATATATGTGTGTGTGTGTGTGTGTGTGTGTGTGTGTGTGTGTGTGTGTGTGTGTATGGCTGTTCATTCAATACCCGCACGGGTATCCTGGATTTTCGCTACCCATCAGTCACAAATGTAATTATATGGCAAAAAAAATATTTGGAAGGACCAAAAAGTAACTATGTTGACAACAAAGTAACTATATGACTAAAAAAGTAAAACTAGGAAGAATACACAGAAAATATATATATGTAATTGTATTTTGAAATCTGTTGTTGCAAATGGAACTATCTATGCATGAAAAGTAACAATTTGCAAGGTAAAGTAACCCTCCACATGTTGAAAGTAAGAAATTTTGAAAACAAATAACCATCATAGGAGGTGGGTAGCTACCCATGCGGGTATTAAAGATGAGCCATATATATATATATATATATATATATATATATATATATATATATATATATATATATATATATATATATATATATATATATGGGCCCATATTTATTGCCCGCGCGGGTAGCTACCCGCCCACCCTTCTGATCACTTTTTTTCAAAAAAAAAAATTCGAAATTGTAGAGGACTATTTTGTCTAGCTCTCCAAAAAATTTGAGCCAAAAATAATATCATTTGCCCTTCCAAAATCAAAAAACCCGTCCTTATATATATGTTGTATATTTTGTACAGAGTTACTTTTTTGACCAGCAGAGTTACTTTCTTAGCTAGGAGAGTTACTTTTTTAGCTGCAGGGTAGCGAAAATCCATGCTACCCGCACGGGCAATGAATGAACACCCTATATATATATATATATATATATACACATACATATATATATATAAATATAAATATATATATATATAAATATATATATATATAAATATATATATATATATATAAATATATAAATACATATATATATATATATATATATATATATATATATATATATATATATATATGGCCATTCATTCACTACCCACATGGGTAACTAACTTTAGTTACCCGTGTATCTATTTTGTAATAGAAAGGAACTTATTTGTAATGAGACATGCAACGTTTGTAATGAGATGACCAATTCTGTAATACTAACACTCGTTTTGTATTACAATGTAAATTGTTGTTATAAATATCATTTTTACTGTAATCAGACGTGTAATACAAAATGAGTGCTTGTATTAAAAATTTGGTCATCTCATTACAAACGTTGGTTGTCTCATTATAAATAGGTATCTTTCTTTTAAAAAATAGATCCATGAGTAACTAAAGTTAGTAATTACCTGCACGGGTAGTGAATATATACCCTATATGGCTATATATATATATATATATATATATATATATATATATATATATATATATATATATATATATATATATATATATATAGTCAGGCTAGAATACAGTCAGGTGTATTCAGAGCAGATTACAGTCAAGTAGTTTTTCATGATGTAATGTTTTTTTTCAAAAATCTAATCCATTGATCTTATTAAACATCTTTTGAATAGCTCATACGCAAAATATGAGCACATTTAGAAATTTAAAGGTCATGATATAAAGATCGCAAAAATTATGAATTCCAAATTAGTTTCGCACGTTGATTTTGTTGCCCTTGGATGAGTGACTTACAGTCATCCAAATGGGCTCAAAATTTTTGAGTAGCCTAGTTATAGTATGGCAGTGAAGACTAATGGTTTACATTTTGCAAAAAATAGTCTTGATATGCAAACACACTTGAATGTACTCATGCGGTCTGTACACTTGAGTGTATTCTAGCCTGACTCTCTCTCTCAATATATATCATCGACATGCGTCACAATTTTTATTTCTTATAAAAATTACTATGCTAGAAAATCAACAAAAAAAGGGTTCATAAATCAACAAGCCCGAGAGCACGTTTAATGCATTTCTATTGAGAAATTGGGAGCCTCCCCCACTTATTTGCTTGAGAAATCTCAAGACCTATGAAAGTATTGAACAGGTCCAAGAGGCTTGATCTGAAGAAAAACAAAATGTGATGCAAGATATTTTTCTGAAGGTTTGCAAAATATGTAGTATCCTTGGAATGGATCTAACTTCTTTTCTACATAGAGTGAAAAAGATGACCCAACCTCTTTGGAAACAAACATTTAGTAGTCGTATGAACTCTTCAGAATATCCATGCAGATACACTAGCTTGTTAGAAAAAAAAAATGTAAAAATCGAGTTGTAGGGGCTTGTTTGAGTGCATAGAGATCTCTATGGAGAAGAAAGACATAAGAGTAAGGAATGTCACTCCTCTTGGAGGATCCATGTAAATAGTTTTAGAGAATTATCCATGAAGAAAAACAACAATTCTAACATCAATTTTTATAGAGGCCATTGTTGGAATGTTGCACCAATAAGTAGATTTGTTACCTTAGTCAGATGTACCACATAGACAAAATAGTGTCTCAAACTAATATATTATGTACTCCTCATATCCAACAAGTGTGGTCTCAATCTTAGTGATGGACATAAGACCTAGAGTAGGAATGGTAAACATGTCATGAATAGTGATGATGAAGTCATGGAGAAAATCGAATATTGATGTCAGTAGGCTTGAAGCAAGGTGTTTCATCATGAAAAGTGACATGTCTCTAAGGTGTACCAAAGATAGCTTTTATTCTTCATTTTATGGTTAAAGAACACATATAGTATAATATGAAGGAGTTAGATCACAAAGCTTCACATATGTTGAAACTCTATAAAATCCCTATATAGGCATAGAAATGGAAGTGGGAAAAGCCTCAACCCAAAATGATGAGGAATAGTACATCGAATAAAGAGAGTTTTAGTCATATCAAAATTGATTGTGTGTTCATTCTCAAAAAGACAACTTGGGGGCATGTAGGGAAATACGACATCTGATAGGCAACAAAACAAAAATGTTACTGACATATTTCCCATTAATCAATGGATCACATAAATAATTATGCAATGGAAATGATGGTTTCACAAAGATATACCCGGTCCTGGAGAAAGTCTAACAACAATCCTCATCGATGTAGATGCACACTCCATCTTAGACAATGTCTATGTAGCTCCAGGTTGCACTCAAACTCATCTGACTACTCCTCAACAAACAACAGATTCAAACGTTGTCCTCTGTAGTAGCCAATCTCATCAAAGACTGTTGGCTAATGTCATCCTCGTTAGCAACGAGCAAAGGCCATCTCTCCTCTAGAGAATTCAACACTGACCAACTAGAACTCTTGTCATCCTACTAGAATAGACAGGAAGGAGTTGTCCCTCCAATTGGTGTACTAGTCACCAGCCTACTCTTCCTCAACAATGATCCTCAATTGTTCTCTCCCTTTCTATTCCTTCCTAGTTGGGTAGGACTTTGTTGGGCTCTCTTAGTTACCACAACCAAAGAGGACAACAATTGTTAGAGCAACTGATTCTCAATTATTTGTGTTGTCCTCTGGGAATCCCCCAATACCCCTCTATTTATAGGCGGGGTTAGGGCTAGGGTTCCTAGTCTGTGTGGAGTGAAAGGGGCCAAAAGATCTTGAATTTTCACAAAAAGTCTAGAAACTTCATAGCCTGCGATAGATGAAACACAATCGTTTCATAATTTCCTAGTTTTGTACATATGTCGGCAATTCAATTCCAATTAGTGCACATCACGACGTCAGCACCAATCCTTGATGTAGTGGAATTGCACCCCAAAAATGGTTGTTTGGTGTAGACGAGATGAGTGTCTTGCACCATGCAAAACAGTCATCTTTTACAAGCTTGTTGGTCATCTTGCACAAGAGAGACGGGCGTCTCGTAGGCCCAGTCAGGCTAGATTCCAGTCAATGTATAATATAATCATCATGACACTCCAAACAACTATCTCAACACTTGAACTGATAATTTGGTAGTCTAGTCAGTAGATTTGTTGCGTGAATTGAATACCTAAACACTTTAGTAATCAATCTAATCATCATTCATGATAAAACTCCTCTTCTAGATGATTTCCTATGTGTATGATCCTATAAGTCCAATATTACATTGGTAGTGAATGACCATAACAACTTATGATATCACAAGCAATGAGCAGTGTCTAGTCACATGTCATTGCTACCTAAGTAAATGGAAAATTAGAGAACAACTTCAACCTACAATCTACGAATGGTGTTATAGTGTTTGTATAATTCCTTTGTCACCGATATCCAGATTGAACTTGAGGCATGAATATGTCATCCTCTTCAACATTCAATCTATATTTTCTTGCTATAACATATTGTATGAAATATATGTAAGCTCAATATCATATATTGACTCACATGTACATGGCCATATATTTATCAGTCTCACTAACTTAAGTGGCCATGGAGATCATACTCCCATAGGAGGGACAAATCCCATTTCTATCACTCACAATCACTCCCCATGTGTCACTGTCACCCAATCATCGGAATTGCCTTTTGCAAGGCAGGTAAATAGATGAGGAGACAACCATAAGGTTGCACACTGGTTCCAAAGATTACATGACATGGGGTGCATGGAAGAGACCATGACCCATCCGTACCCAACGGCTCCACACAAGAAGCCAAACATTACACTCGGGAAGTATCATCGAGGCCCCTCAAAGGGACAGACCCTTAGCTAAACCGAGGAACAGAAAGGCCCACGCAGGGGTCAGTTTACAAAGGTAGAACCTTTTTCACTACTTGTTGCCACAACAAGTTGGGACTGATAGGCTGCACCCACTTGGCTGAGGGGCCCAAACAACGGCAGGAACCTCAACAGACGCGTCAAGGGACGACCACCACAAGGTCATGGGACCAAGAAGGGGGAAAAGAGGGGGGGGGGGTCCACTGTCCCGAAGGTAAGGGCACCCAGAAGTGCACACCAGAACAGACCACCACTCCTTCCTCCCAAACTGCCAAGGCGCCACAAACTCGAGCAGAGAAACCATGCAGGTAAGGAGATCTTCGGCCCAAGCAGGGTGACTAGTCCCACCCAGGCCACACCATGACTGTACCAAGGCCACAACTTCGAACAACCTCAACCTGCCCCTGGAGGGAGGCCCAAGGGGTCGGGACACTTGTAAACAAAAATAACGACTAAGAGCAGGCGCAATAAACGGTAACAGGTATCACAACATAAGGCGGAGAACGAGTGACATGTGATGAGTGATGTGATTTTAGGTCTAATAACCACAAAGACCACCATCATTATAAGATGTGATTTTTACTTACCTTGGTAAGGTTTCCATGTATCACTCTTATGGTGGGTCTGTCTGATACACTATTCTCTAACATGTATCTATGTGCTTGGTTTAATATTGCCATATCATGAATAATGAGATTCTATCATCAACCAACTCACACTCTAATCTTATTTGTTATTGTTGTCTATTTACCTTCCGTAATAACAACCAACCAAGGACATAACAAGAATGCAGATACTCTTAACATCTATATGATCTCATTGTTCAGGTCCTCAACCTAAAGACATACGTCATTAAGTGATATCATTCTCTAGAAATTTATTATGTTATTTCATTATTTCAAAAACTGAATAAACATAATAAATTGGAAGGTTTCCCTTATTAATAACCCAATCATTTACATGTTATCCATTACAATCATCATATGATTGACTCTCTCGACATACATACTATTAAGGCCCCTAAACTTGCTTAATGAGTGGAATAATTTTAATTATCATAATTTAATTCTTATAACCCTAATATAACCTTGTGATATTCTTTGAAATCATAAGACAAGCTTAAGTTTCAAATGTGGTCCAATTTGGACAATGTTTGAACAAGTTATGCAATTTTATGCACATTTTGGACTTTTCTGCAATTAATCCAATTGCAAGGTTTTCTTTGCAATTTATCACTTGTAATATGTTCCTTGAATATTCTCTCATCATTCTTTAGCTTTTTGATCCATGAGGCACCCATTTAATCCTTGGTTTGTAGGTGTTTTCTCCAAGGGTATTTTAGGGTTTACCCCTTCATCGATGAGCTACCTTTAGTAGCTATCAACTAATGAGTTATTTGTTTTTCTTGAAAATTCAAGAAACAAGGGATAATAATGTCTATATGAATGGTGGGGGAACATCTTTTGTGTGTTCTTGTATATTCTTAATGGTTTAAGGCCATGGACAATTGGATAGATAGTAGAACTTCAACCTTTTTGTTTTTATATTAAAGTTGCATATACTTATCCCTAAGCAACAAAACAAGCCAATTTCTCTCCACCACTTCCATCCTTCTACAAACCTCATCCTCCCTCTATGATGCTGTGAATTTCCTGTCCAAGTAAGAAGAAAGAGGGGACCTTCTTGGAAAAAGAATCTAGGGTTGCAATTGACTTCCTTCTTGGGTTTGAAAAGATTCCTTCTAGTGATCTTGACCTAAAAGAGTAATAATTTCGTTATTTCCTCCTTTTATTTCTTTTTTATCCTTCCTCCTACCTTTCTTGCTCCTTATGCTTAGGGTTTGCTCATTTGATGAAGAAAGGCGCTAGATGGACAAGTTCACAGCTTATGATTGGATTTTCTACCCTACCTGCTAATATTTCATTATGTGTGAGAGTTTATCTTCTCATTAGAGGCAATTTTTATAAATTTCTCCACGTTTATTGATTACCATAAGCTTTGTAGATCATGTTCTTGCTTGAAAATGATGATCCATGCACTAAAAAGCTATGCTTGACTTGGATTTCAATTTTTATAATGTTCCATGTTCTGATTTCAATTCTAGATGAACCTGTGATCATGTATACATTATTACTAAGGTATAATATGACTTGGATTAGGTTGGTTTGGCAACCTATGGTGCTAATAACCTATCAACCAATGGTCAATTTTAGGGTTTTAAGATGATTTCTTCTATAAACACATGACCCATTGGTGGTACCATTGCAACAAACGATGGTGTTGTCTTCATGACAACTGATTATAGTGACCAAGGGTGTCAACTGATGTTCACCCCTTAGGTCAAGTTTTGGATCAATTATAAGTTTAATGATCATCCATTAAGTACCCTACTGATGTTATCAATCAATGATGACATTAGTTTAATATTTAGTGTTGATTAATGAATATTGTGTTGATCTAACAACCTATGGTGATTTAATGGTCACTGATGATGGTGGATCAGGTCTCTACAATCTATGTTGAGTTAATCATTGTAGTTGTAGCATCAATTAAGCCTTAGACCAATGGTTTCTTGGGTCATTTGATGCAATGGTCAGACCTATACTATAATTGATGGTTTTAACACATGAACTTGACCTAATGGTCAAGATCTAATGTTTATTCCTCCAATAAGGTGGAATGATGACTAATGTAATATTTTGGTCCTAATGATGTGATTTATACAGTTTCCTTTATATGATCAACTTAAGGAGCTTACTTGTTGACAATGGATGGCTTGTTTTAGCTGAATAGTTGATTGTGGGTTTTACCCTGCTCTCAATGGAACTTTTTATGTTGTTAATCAAGGGATGTATAGGGTTAGATGGTGAATCTTTATAGAGTACAAATCAAGGACTTCATAGGTGGTTTATCCAAGGTGTTTACTTATGTAAACAATCAATGGTCTTACCTTTTTAACATCTAATGGTTCTAGGTGACATTGTGGTATGATGATGGAACAAATGGAGGGTTACCCTTAATAAGGTAGTCTTACCTATTCACTCATATGAATATAAGGGATGATAACCATATTGTGTTGATATGTAACCCTAATGAGGTATAACTTGTTATACCTATCTTTAATATTACTAAATTATGGTAATTGGGTATGAATAGTCCTTGAATGACTAATACAATCACAGAGTACTCTGTTACTATTGTTGAAACCCTAGTATTCTATAGTCGATGGTTACACCTTGATTTATGTGTGGGTTAATACTTGAGAATAATATGGAATGTAATGGTGATGCTTCACTGTATGCATCCATGATCCAATGGGGATGTTGTGAGTTAGGGTTTGGGTATAAGTGCTGATTAGTAACATTGATATAATTTATCATGTTGAATCTAACTCTAATGCAAATAGATAAAGATGAGTATTCATGTTTAACTTTCTTATACGATGGAATGATGGTGGACTAACTTCCTTAAAATGATCATAACCTTAATGTGTTAATTGGGGGTTATCATAGCCACATGGTTGATACTTTCTTATGCTACACATGTGCATTATGAATATGATGATCGTTAATCATATCTAGATTCCTTGCATGTTGATGTAATAAAGGAATGTTCTTAATGTTAATATAACCCTACTATGATTGTTTATGAATATCTCCTAGTTCATTAATGCAATATTGTGCTGATCTGGTGTATTATATGTAAGTGATGTCATTGAGCCTTATTATAAGACATGCAAAGATAATGATGATCTTCTAGGGAATAGTATGATGGTCTTAATGACCTTTGGGCATGGTTGAGCCCTGAATGAGGTGTAATCCTCTTGTCTTGATAAGGGTTGATACCTTGTGATATTGTGAAAAGGATTTATATCCTGTGATAGTATGATGATCTTAATGACCTTTGGGCATGGTTGAGCACTGATTGAGGTGTAATCCTATTGTCTTGATAAGGGTTGATACCATGTTATATTGTGAAAAGGATTTATATCTCATGATAGTATGATGACTAGTGTAGTCTCATGAATGGCAAGTGAATAGTACCATGTGATGATGAGATGAGAAATTATGTTTCATACGTTTTATATCTTTTTCAAGATTTGATATTTATATGCTTGCTAGAAGTGAATTAGTGTTTGTATGCCCACTTGTTTCCTGCAGCCTTAATTCACCCAATTGGCATAACTAATCAAGTGCAACTCTGATCATGTAGTGCCATGTGCCGTAGAGCCATCTTCAGTGTCAGAACTTGCTGGATGGTTAAATTAGTATTCATAAGAAAACTCAGAGCACATACTATTGAGTATTTGGGGGTGGTTGGTTGAGGATATATCCTTGTCATCCACAATGCAAATTGTGGAGGTTGGCTATGGTCATGCCTCATACATCTGATGTGATTGAGAATGTATGTGATCATGTCTCGGTGATTATAACATGATGTGATTGAGGACAACTAAGGTTGTACCTCGGATTAGAGGGTTTTGTATACCTTGGTTTCTAGTGTTGTGACTTGTACCAAGGGCAGACTAGTGGTTATCAACTTGACTATATGTCATTGTGGTGGCACCTTTGACTGATATGTCACTGCCTTTTTACTCGTACTGACCGAGGGGAAGAGATCTTAGGATACCAACACTCCTAGATCTTGTACAGAACCGAATAGCCCTTCACATGGGTCACTTGGACTTTGAATGGTACGATTCAAATTCCCCAGGGTGTAATAAAAGATGTAATATAGTCGTGTAGCGTATTTTTTTAGGGTTATACACAATGTTTCACATTGGATGATAACCCTTGTTTGTTATCTTTATATAAAGATGATGGTTAATGCAATTAAGAGATAGTAGATATGCTTATGTTGTGGATATGCTTAAGATTGTAGATGCGTACATACAGTATGCATGATTATGTTGATAACTATACTACTACTGCTGATTATAATCATGATGCTAGCTATCTCATATTGTTAGTTATGTTTAGCATGCTAGACATGCCTTTGTAACTAGAGATACATATACTGCTAATCATGCTTATCCAGAGAGTTGTGCTTATGTTGTTATCTCTTCTTATGATGTTGATATGTTCAACCAATTAGACATACTCATGTTGTCAGCTATGCTATGTTATTAGACTTGCTCATGATGCTAGATATGCATATCCTACTGAATTTCTTATATTGTCAACAAGATAAATGATGATAGTCTGGCTAATAATGATAGTTATTATCTACTCCTTTATGTATTTTGTTAATCATCAGTACTATTGATCTTATTTGTTTTATCTGATTAAAATGCTTGACTATTTAATTACTTAAAATTGTTGTAATCAATAAACATTATTGGAGGTTATATCTCTTGCTGGGACATGGGTCTCACCCTTGTGGTTTGCCACATGTTTTTAGGTAATCGGAAGTGACGAAAAAAACATGTGGTAGCAAAGAGGAGCTATAGTAATGAATCTTTGAGAAAGTTGATTAGATGTCTAGTGTGTCCTAGAGTTGTCCCTATACTCTCAGGTCCGAGTAGGAAAAGTTTGTATATGGTGTTTCAAACGAATTGAAATTTTATTAGCATGTTAATGTTTGTTGTGTGGCATATACAAATATTGTTCTCCTATGTATATATGTTGTGTCAAAGGTGATAAAACAATTTTTATCAAATTCTTGGCATAGTATTTATATAAGAAAGATGTTGGGCTGTTATGCAAATGCTTCTGAGCTGGTGCTGACGTTGAAATCAGTTTTAATTTACCCATATTTTTGGATATGTGATTAATTAGTGATCGATTGTGCTTTCTATTTTGAGTAATCTCGTTTAGTGTAACGAGTTCTCACAAGTTGGTATCAGAGCTTTAGGTTCATTGAGTCTACAGAGACACTAGGACTTAGGACTAGGATGATGTTAAAATTAGGAATATGACATAAATATATAGTGCATACCGCCTAATCTCAGTATTTGGATGCCCTGGCCAGGTATTCAATTATTGAAGAAAGGTAAGTATGTAACTCTTAGATTGTTATCTTTATGACTACTCTGATTAAGTAGTCATTTTGAGACAATCTAAAGAGCATAACGAATAAGAAATCATGGTGTGGATATCTCAATCCTACCTTAAAGAAGATGAGAATTGCATCATTATCTATCAAAACTTGAATGTTTGGTAGTTAAAGAGAAAGACACAACACCATGAAATCTAGATCTGAATACAAATAAGAAAAAGAGGAGTTCTTAAAGATGTGATTCAAGAAGATAATAAAGTAAAAGACAGATAAGACTATGCTTATAAAGTGATTCAATGTATGAAATCCACACAAGATGGAGAGAACTCCAATGATAAGTATAAAATGAGAAGATAAATGAGAACAATGACAAAGGAATAAGGTGGAACCTGAGTTAATCTCAGCCCAACCTATGTGTGTAAGAAAGTGTTAATGTAAAATAAGCATCGCGTTTGAAAGAAATTAAGGTAGACGATCCATGTTTAATGAAGAAAATGTAGAATATGATGATTTACATGTTGATAAGTGATTGAAAAACATAATAAAATAACATAACATACCCAAGTGTGATAAATAGTCATCAAGGAAGGAGTAATGAGATATGTTAATCATGATGATTCCTATGCTTACCGCAAGGCACCCAAAATGAAAAGGTAAAATGATATATAAGAAGTTGTAACCTGCATAATGAAATAGAATTCGTTACCTTTTGCTAGTGACCCTTGAAAAATGCTTCTATGATGTAGGAAATGTGTTTCCCTTTGTGTTATTCATTTCTAGGGCACAACTTTCAAGTGGATCATTTCCACTTGGTACATGTGGATTCACTGCAAACATGAGGGTGGATAGCTTATTATAGCATAAAGTTGCTTGGACTATGGTTCTAAGATCATAAAGTTTGTGATGAGTTTTATTTTGAGCCTTCCAATAATTTGGGAGACTCCTCTTATATGTTTTGAAATTATTATGTTGGTAAAAGTAGATGAGATAAGGATGTGAGTTCCTTATAGCACTTGAGGTGGATACCACGGTAATGAATCCTAAATCCGAGATGCATCAACAATATGGGAAATATGTGAAGGTTGGAGATGTTTATTAAATGAACATTCCAAGTATTCCTCTCTCGTAGAGAGAGAGAGAGTAGATGATCCTATAAAAGTTGTTTGGAAGGAAAAACAAAAGTGACTCTATAATGTCGTGTATGGTCTAGTGATAGTTGGGAAAGACCACTATCAAGGATAGATGGTTTGTTGATATAATAGATATAATTTTAGGATGATAGCTAGAATTTAAAGTTGAAAGTTACTATTAGATTTGTACATGTGGCACAATAAGTTTCTATATTCCGTATTTGCAAATGTCTTCTTATGTGGAGGTTTTTGTGTTGATCCAATATGAGATATGTATGAATGATGTGACGACACCATGATATGTAAGTAACCATATGAAGTTACTAGGATGAGGTGCAAGGGAAGTACCCATCTTTGTTTACCTTGGATTTTGGGGGCGAAATCCCTGTTAGGAGTTTATAGTTGTAAGGCCCCTAAACTTTCTTAATGAGTTGAATAATCTTAATTATCATAATTGAATTCTTACAAACCTAATATAACCTTGTGATATGCTTTAAAATCATAAGACAAGCTTGAGTTTCAAATTTGGTCCAATTTGGACACTGTTTAAGCAAGTTATGCAATTTTATACACATTTTGGACTTTTCTACAATTTACCCAATTGAGAGGTTTTATTTGCAATTTATTACTTGAAATATATTCCTTGAATATTCTCTTCTCATTCTTCAGCTTTTTTATCAATGAGGGGCCCATTTAATCCTTGGTTTGTAGGTGTTTTCTCCAAGGGAATTTTAGGGTTTACCCCTTCATGGATGAGCTACCTTTAGTAGCTATCAACTAATGAGTTATTTGTTTTGCTTGGAAATTCAAGTAATGAGGGATAATCATGTCTATATGGATGGTGGGGGATCTTCTTGTGTGTGTTCTTGTATATTCTTAATGGTTTAAGGCCATGGACACTTGGATAGATACTAAAACTTCAACTTTTTCTTTTTATTTATCTTAAAGTTTCATATACTTATCCCTAAGCAACAAAACGAGCCATTTTCTATCCACCACTTCCCTCCTTCTACAAAACTCATCCTCCCTCTGTGCTACTATGAATTTTTATCTAAGAAAGAAGAAAGAGGGGACCTTCTTGGAAAAAGAATCTAGGGTTGCAATTGACTTCCTTTTTGGGTTTGAAAAGCTTCCTTCTAGTGATATTGACCTAAAAGAGTAATATTTGTTGGATCCTAGATGGGTAATTAGATTCTCTAGAGGGGGGTGAATAGATCTGAAAGCACTTAAACAAAATTCATTAAACCTTCAAGATATATGATAAGATAAGGTTGCTAAATAGGTAATTTAAGTGCAACTAAAACATGCATAGCAAGGATGAGAGAGATTGAACATACACCAAGAGACAAGCTATTTAGAGTGGTTCCATACTTCAAACTAGAAGTGGTTTAGTCCACTTGCCTAGAGAGGTTGTGGGGTCCGAACTCATAAATCACGAGGTAAACTTAGCGGAAGTGGTTGATTAGCAGCGGAATATGAAAAATCACTAAAAATTAAAACTTTTTGAAAAGAGATCTTTAAAACATAAAACTCTTTTATAAGAAAACGAGATAACTATTTACATCATGTTTTGACATTACATCTCTGTCAAATCACCTCTTGAGTGATTACATACATCCATTGCCCCGTTATCTGTACAAGGCATGATACAACAAAATCTCGAGGCTTAAAGCCAAAAACCTCAGACCTACTGACTCCTAGGACCTAATAGTACAGAGAAGACATAAGACATACTATCTACAAGACTTAGCAGTCAGTATCTGCACCTTAGATTCACTTCTGCCCCTGGTATTGTTGTTGTTGTTGCTCATTCTTAGGTGGATTCCTTCATCCTCGGCGTCTACCTAAAAAGTAGAATCCCACGGGGGTGAGACAATTGAATAATTGTCCCAGTGAGAGTTATAACTCTCCGCCACAAGCTTTGTTATTGCAACAAGGAATAACAGTAAGCAGTATAATTATTAACATTCAACAGTAGGTTTAATGTCAAGTAAAGCAACATTACAATTATAACCTATTTAGATATCAAAGCATATCTCATTAAAGAATATGAAGAACATGTATGAACAATGTTACATCAAACATTGTTTCTCGTAGTCCAACCTAAGAAGTTATGCTACATGACTGATTATGTTTTCCAAACATTATTATGCCCTGCGGAGATGAGGTATACCGCTCATACTCCAACCGACCATTATGAAATCACGTCGGTACCATACATAGGTCATCAAAAGAGCCGGATTCTTATGAACTCATCTTCCTCAGTCAGTAAGAGGATTTACTTGCAGGACATCTTGTGTCTCTGCTGTGATAGCTATCCAGGGTATTCTGGAACTTCCCTATTAGAGTCACAGTGGTGTTCAGTACTCTCTTCGTCATCGAAAGATCTCTTGTTTATCTCTCATCGATGCAGCATTGTTGATTCCCTCGGGAGGTTGGTGATACATCATCCCGACATAAACATATAACGAAGGATTGATAGGTCAATGGTACATCCTACATCAATTCCTACATTAGGACGTAAGGATATTCGCATCCATAATCCCCCATATACTCAAAATTATATGATCCAGGAGTTCCCTTAGGAAAACCTGTTTCACCATCATTTGGTCTCTGACAATGATGGATGTATGGTCAGGACCCTACATGATATCATTATACTTGATTAATTAAGCACATTTCAGTATTCTTTTAGCATTAAGCAAGTTTTCAACCATTAATCATTAAAACATCTCTGACAATGATGGATCTATGGTCAGAATACTAAATGTATCAAGTTTAACTCACATCAGTTATCGTATAGATATCATTTCTTAAACATCTCATCACTATGATTTAAGAACAGGAGTATTCAAATCTTTAGAGCATCATAAGTCATTTAACAACATGACCTTGATTGTAACAACATAGATATTGTTCATGGCTCTTACAGCCCATCAGTCTCATATGTTACCTCTTAGACCAGGCAACATAGTATATCATTATTCATAGGGCTTGTAACATACTTTCAATGAATAAAACATCATAACCCTTACCTGGCTATAGTTACTGTAACATCCCTAACCTGGGTTATGAGCTAACCCTAGGTGTTTTGTTTAAATATGTAATTAAATGCTTGTGATTATCTCCTGGTATGTAATTGAAGCTCCCAAATAACATATATTTCCTTTTCTGTCCTTTTCAAACAATGTTGTAATATTGTTTTGTAATGCAGGGACCTATGTGCAAATTACCCAATTAGAGTGGTTAACTTGCAAATTGCACATGTTTGTATGTTCCTTTGATGATAGACATCATATGTATGAATATGATGAAGTATGATGGATTCTCCAAGCTTGGGCACCTAGATGCAGCTTGTGGAGCAATCCTTGTGCTTAAAACCCTAATTTTGGTGTAAAGTGCAATTAACCCAAAATATGGGGTGCAAGTTTTAAAATACACCTTCTAGAGTATCTTGTATGACTCTTGACATCATTTAGAGTGAAAATGATGAATAGGAAACTTCAATTGAATAATTAAATAAGACTGATAACCCTTGTAACTAAATCACCAAGTTGTAAGTAGAGAGATCCTTTTATATGTACACCTTAGTAATAAGATTGACCTTCTTTGCCTTTATCCCTTGGTTTTAGAAGGAGTTTTACTCAAGAAATAAGGAGAAGGGACGTGCCTAAAGGAGAGAGGGACCTAGATGTGAAAATAAGAAACTAGATGTCCTTATGTTGAAGTTTTACCCCAAAGTACATATACCCTCTTCCTTTGCAAACAAAGAACCGTTTCCCCTTCCTTCTCACTTATCCCCTTGCTAAACCGACTGAAGGCAGAGCTCTGGAGCAGAGGTGATCGGCCAACCTGTTCTAGGTAAGTTTGGGTCATCTTCTTGCTCGGATTCATGGAAGGATTCATGGTGCAAGGTTGGTTTTATGCTCTTTCTTACTTAGTTCCTCTTTCTAGCCGATCTTTCCCAACCAATTCTTGGAGAAACGACCTTGACCATCCTGTGGAGCTCAAGACGTTATTAAAGGCTTGGAAGCTTGAAAGCTTGGAGCTCTAGGACCGACCTTAAGGCGGGTTTTATAATTCTAAACCCTTTGCTTTGTTATGCATATCTTCTTTCTTGCAATTTAGTAGTTTGTTCTTCTTTCCCCTACCTTCCCTTGCAATCTTGCAAGCAATGTTGGGTTTTAGGGGAGGCAGAGAAGGTAGCGGAAACAAAAAAAATTCCTCCCCCAAACCCAGAACAAGGAAACGCGTCAACGTCTATATAATAGGAAAGGATGGTTTGTGGAATCACACCTTATCCCGAGGCTTGCTCGGCGACCATACCTCGCACCTTGCGCGGTCTTCAACTCCAGTCTTCGACGGTGTCTGTGCAACTCCTGGTCGCACCGGGACTGATGACTCCTGGTCTCACTAGACTGTCAGGATTGACAGTTGTCCTCCTGAGTGGTAGAAACCTCCCGCCTCTGAAGTAGTCCACACGGACCACCTGGAACTCCAATCTCCTTGTCCCACAAGGAATTGGAAGGAGTCACACCCTCCTGTCAGCGTACTAGTCTCCAACACACTCTCCTGCTACCAGTTGCAACTGCAGTTGACTTTCCCTTGCTGTGCCTCCCTTTTTGGGTAGCACTTGCTCGGGCTCTCTCGGCTACCAAAACCAGAGAGAACGACAACTTTGCAGAGCAACTGGTTGCACTGAGTTGTACTTTGAGAAGCCCCTAATACCCCTATATATAGGAGGGTCATGGGACAGGGTTCTCCATCCCGGGCAATGTGGGACTAAAAGCAAGAGTGGAAGGGTTTGAGATTTTCCACAAAACAACCAACTCACAACCTGAACCGATCGTTTCACAACTAAAACGGTCGGTTGGGGACCTAAACCGGTCGGTTCAAAAGTGAACCGGTCGGTTGGGACACCTCAACCGGTCGATTCACAAGTGAACCGGTCGGTTGGTGGTCCTGGTCGGTTCCCGATTGAATTTCCTTCTTTTGTTTCTAATTGGTATCGAATACCAATCCTATTTCCCAATCAAATTGGGTAATTGAAACGAAAGGAAAATTCTCACCAATCCTACTTTCCCAACTTGCTCGGTTGCACCAGTTAAATCGATCGTTTCAACACTTGAAGCAATCAGTTCACCTTGATCTTGAGCCGATCAGTTCAACACTTGAGCCGACTGGTTCACCCAGCTCAGCCGATCGGTTCATCACATGATCTGATCGGTTGGGAGTGCAGATTGTGTAGAATCAATCAATTGCGATTTCAATCAATCCGATACTCCAATCAATATGTCCAACACCTTGAACAATATGATATTGAGCTATCAATTGATTGAGTGTTGAATTGAACTACTAAACTCCTTTAGTAATCAATCTAAACATTGTTTGTGGACAAAACTCCTCTTCCAGGTAAAATCCTAATTGTGTGACCCTACAGGTCCATTTCACGTTGGCAGTGAAAGTCCATAAAACTTATGACTTCACAAGCAAAGAGCGGTGCCTAGTCACACATCCGTTCTACCCAACTGAAAGTAGAAAGTTGGAGAACAAATTTCAATCCTACAATCCATGAATGGTGTTACATCGAATGTATAATTCCTTTGTCACTGATATCCCAAATGAACTCGAGGAATGGAACAGTCATCCTGTGAACGTTCATTCACTTTCTTGATCTCAGAGTAGATTGAACGAGATATGTATGACATCAATATCACATACTAATTCACACATGCGTGCGCACGCCTATTTCAATCCTACTCATCAAGTGGCCTTGGATATCAAACTCCCTCAGAAGGGACAAATCCCATATCTATCACTCACCCCTCAAAAGCCCCATGTGTTAAAGCCACCCAATCATCACCTTTATAACAACCCATGTTTCAGGACTGCGTTTGATGATGTCAAAGTGTGCCCAACGACATGTGTTGAGTGTAGTGATTTCAGGTCAAAGAATCACACTCACGACCATCACTGTGAGTACTGACTGTGACTACCATGTCATGGATCCATGTGTCAAACTCACAGTGGGTCTGTCCGGTACACTTGTTCTCTAACAAGTACCTATGTGTTTGGTTTGATATCTCTATATCATGACTAATGAGATTCTGTCATCAACCAACACCACAATCTAGTCTTGTGTGTCATTGTTGTCTATCTACGTTCCACAATGACATCCGACTAGGGACATAACAAGAATGTACAAACTCTTAGCATTCGTATGATCTCATCGTTCAGGTCATGAACCTGAAGGCATACGTTATTGAGTACTGTCATTCTCTAGACATTCAATCTGTTCTATCACTATCTCATATGACTAAACCAGAAAGAATTGGAAGCTTGCCTTTGATGTTTATCAAATCAATCTTAATGTATCCCACCAATCATCTCATGATTGGCTCTCAGGGCATACATACCAACAGACTCCCACTTGCACTACAAGCCAATCACCCTTGAATCATATTCATAGTGATCTTGAAACATGTCCCACATGTTATTGTGCTCTAGCACCAACATAGTGAGTTATGGAAACACCTTGCCAAAGTTAGTTTAAATTGCATGTCTCTCATCTCTTCGTTGTACGTCACACGCATGAGATGGAGTTGCCGTAATATGTGATCTAGTATTCCTTTGCTAACATTTAGCCACATTGCATGATCAAGGATTCCAGACTTGTCATCAATGAGCAGAATATCTATGAGTTCATCTCAAGAACTTCCAGATCCATATAGTATCTACTGTTGTTCTCTAACGCATGGATACTCGACATTTCCCTTTTAAATGGTTTTATTGTAACACTTCCAATTATCAACAAACTTTCACTTTTATATATCCTATATATATTTTGCGATTAATTTTCTATCCTTTCGAAAGTTCGCATCAATGTAACTCTTTACATTGAACTCTTCCTTATCTCCATAGAACTAGTACTTCTCAAGTACTTATCAAGTTCTCATGGTATTCCAGTAACCCTTACTAGAAGCAGACAGACATCCACTCGTCATGTCCCACATACGAGTTATCAGGATGAGCACATCATATTTCCATGTCATACATACAAGATGATGAATTCATTTTGTTCTTTCCATGCAAGATAATGGGATGATTACATACATGATAGATCCATCTCTATTCTTAGTGTTCCCATTCTTCATAATAAGACACTTGGCCTTGGGATACTAACTCCATGTAGCATGGACAAGTTTTCTCCCACTGAATCTGTGCATACTGAACTCTTCAGTATAGATTTCCAATGTATGCTTTCTCCTTTCAGGTCAAGAGATTTTTTTCGAGAACTATCTCTATGGATCTCTATTCCTATCACATAGGAAAACTCTCTATCTTCCTCAAAGATAATTTCCATTTTTGGATTTCCATTCTAGAACATTTCCATTTCACATCAACATGTGGAATGTGAATACGCTCCCACTAAATCACAGATCCATTCTTTATCTTTGACATATCAGTCAAACCCTTTGACTATATCATCAAAGTAAAGATCCAATTCTGAGGTGCTTGTATTCAATCAATCACATTGATTAGTCCATTGTAACTTATAGACTTCATTTGCATTAGTGGATTCATAAACCTTATAGGTTGTGTCACATACACATCCTTGTTTTATTCCTCATAGGAATGCAGTTTTAGTATCCATATGCCAAATGTCTTAGTCATTAAGTTGCAATCAACAAGCATTATCCTTCTCAAAATGTTATCCATGTATCTTAACACTTAAGATTCATTTGCACTTATGGATTTCATCCAATGGGTGCTACCATCAAGGTCATACCTTATGGTTTACATGGATGTCATTTAGGATGTAATGGTCATAAACCATAACTCAAGATTCGGTTCCTCATATTCATCTAGATAGTTGACTCATCACATGAACAACTCATCACATAGATAATTGAGGTGTATCTATTAAGGATATAAGAACTCACAACCCTTGTGATTCTTAATTTCTTTTATTAGTGTGGGGTATTCTTTTATTAAGAAGAATTCAATTATTTGATAATCATTCTCTAACTCCTTAGAGTATGATTCCTTCTTGATTTAGACATCACCATGCCTTAATCATGAGTTCACTATGATACACTATCATAATCACTCATAAGGATCTCAAACATTTTGTCCAAGTATTTCATTCATTGATCTCATCAAGAATTAACACTTTACCAAATTTGTACTTCATCTATGATAATCTTGAACACTTCAAGATATTCATATTGGTATTTCTCTAAACACCATTTGAAGTATTAGCATTTGTTCCAATAGGTATGTAAATACATCACATGTATTATACCTAATAGGATAATCATTCTCCCACTACCATTAGTGAAGACTGATTAATCATGTCCAAGATATTCATGTCTCTTACTGGTTCTTTAACCAAAAGAGTCTAGATTTATCCATCATATGGAAACTAGAAATGAATTTCTCATGATTGATGCTAATTAGATTGTTTGAGTTATCTATAAATTTTAGGTATCATTTTATCCTATGCATACCATGTATCACAAGATAAACAAGGCATTGCCACAAAGATCATATCTTTAAGATTGAAACATCAACTTTATTAACTGCCATCATTGTCGTACAATATGCAAAAATAAAGTGTTTCTATCTATTGGTAATATATGAAATAGCAGTTCTCAACTCTATTTCGTGCCCTTTAGGCTGAAATAAACCGAAAGATACTCCTATCTATGGCAGAAACACTTGCTTCAATGATGGGTACTTCTTTCTTGGTCCTTTCACAAAGGCCATCACTTCTTTGTGGATATTGCATATCATATATGACATATCCATATCATGGTATCATATACCTCAAATAAAGAAGTGGTTCATTTCCTGATACCTTAGGTGGAGATCTCCATCCGCTCCTTCATCTTCTTCTGTTCTTCCAGATATAGAGAGCAATCCCTCATACACCCTTTCCCCATGTGCCTTGAGGCTGAAGACGACTTGGATTGCTGGCTAGCATCAAAACACTTCTTTGCTTTTCCCTTATCCTTGCCCTTAAGAATTACCTTTCTCTTTGATCACATCAAAGATTATGGTTTGTCTTTCTTCATCTTTGCCTCTACTATCCTCAACATGTCCAAAAACTCTGTCAACGCTTGTCAAAGTTGTTCATGTTGTAGCATATCATGAATTGTATGATTCTCGCAACATTTGCAGTATCATACCAATAGCCAACCCGTGGCTCAGAGGGAATCCTTCTTAGTCAGGTTTTCCACATACCCAATTACATTGAGTGTGTGAATACCTTACTGGATCTCCTTCTGTCATGACATACTAGGACAGTCTCTGGGCGACATCATATGTCTCATGTTGTCTCTGCAACTCATAGTTCAGAGAACACAACATCAAGCACTCCTCATCAATGTTTTCCTCGGTATGCTTCCATAAGCATACTTTCAGTCATTGATGTGGTGGGATTGAGTTTATCTGGTCTTGTTATAACTAGGACTTAGAGCTTTCACTCTTTGAGAACATTTCTCATCATCCTAACCATTCGTGGAATTATTCCCATTTACTTTGTTGGTCTCAAAGACCGATCGCAAATAAAGTGATTTGTTGGTTAACCATTTGTTTTAACAAAAGGAAATATATGCAATTTTAGTCCAAAACTCGTTTTGACTTGTTTGATTTATTTGAAAAGTTGAAGATAAAATTAGGCCTTTAATTAATTATCGCTCCCACTATTTTAGTTCAAATTGATAGCCCTCACCATCAATTCATAAGATTGCAGTGTACAACCTTCTAGTGGGCAAGATCCTGAAATCCTCTAAGTCATGGACCAGCTAGGGCTGTCACCCACAACATAGATCTCTCAGGTAGGCAACTCTTGCCAATTGCATCATATGCAACTCTTGATAAGATGTCATATGCAACTCCTTGCCATGATCATCTCCATGCCTCAAGGTACTAGATCCCATCTAGATCACCTTGTTAAGTCTGACCCAAAGCAAACACGATGAATATGCACCCTGCTAGGGCAGACCCACATATTCATGCTTCACACTTCCACGAGATAGACGGTGCACCACGCTAGGGCGTGCCCACACTTGGTCGATCAAGCTTTTCACGTGTGTCGCATTTGGAAGGCATCTAAAACTTAATATTTAATGAGGGATTTGGTTTTATATACATATACATATCCAATCACCACAATACATAGTATGTATCATATACATGATATATCCCACAGAAAACATGCAAAATGATAAAAGCGATGATTATGGACATCCTAATGTGATTCCTCGAGCCAAGAGGAATCACAGTCATCTAGGTCTACATCACATGCAACATGTACAAGATGAACTCTGTGCTTTGCCTTTCTGGGTTTGATCAACTCATCACATGACTGATCGGCTTGCCATCAGGCTGGTCGGCTGGGTGCCACTAGCCAATCGGTTAGCTCCTCCAACTGATTGGTTCATCTGGCCATCGTGTATCTCATCATGGCCGCCACCCGCTCATCTCTCTCCTCGAACCGGTTATCAACTGATCGGCTCACTCCTTGAACCGATCGTCTGGAACGTCAACCGATCGATTCATGCCTTGAACCGATCGTTTCAGCAGTCGTCTCGATGTCCTCTGTTCTTTGACATAACAGGAAATAAAAATCTATCCTATTTTACATTATAAAAGAGAAACCTCGAGTTACATTTGAGGGGAGCAAAGGTAGGAAAGAAATCTCGAATTATTTTGAGTTACATCAAGAATAGGAGAAGGAAGATCGGTACGCAGACCGAGATGCAAGAAACCACATACAACCATACACAGATAGGATTTATTGGCCATAACCACGCGATACATCCACCACAAAACTCATTTAAGGGTGATGTGTATCGAGTGCATTAATAATACATATCATATATGTAATTTGGGATTTGTGGATTTAGGATTGGACATGCATAAAGCCAATACTATTCCCATCGTATGCAATAAATAAAGGCGACAAACCAAAATCGATCATATCGATATTCCTAAAATATAGAGCAGTTGACGTGGCTCTAATACCACTGTTGGGTTTTAGGGGAGGTAGAGAAGGCAGCGGAAACAAAAAAAAATTCTCCCCCAAACCCAGAACAAGGAAACGCGTCAACGACTATATAATATGAAAGGATGGTTTGTGGAATAATACCTTGTCCCGAGGCTTGCTCAGCGACAATACCTCACGCCCTGCGCGGTCTTCAACTCCAGTCTTCGACGACGTCTGTGCAGCTCCTGGTCGCACCGGGACTGACGACTCCTGGTCTCACCGGACTGTCGGGATTGACAGTTGTCCTCCTGAGCGGAAGAAACCTTCCGCCTCTGAGGTAGTCCACACAGACCACCTGGAACTCCAATCTCCTTATCCCATAAGGAATTGGAAGGAGTCGCACCCTCCTGTGAGCATACTAGTCTCCAACACACTCTCCTGCTACCAGTTGGAACTGCAGTTGTCTTTCCCTTGCTGTACCTCCCTTTTTGGGTAGCACTTGCTCGGGCTCTCTCGGTTACCAAAACCAGAGAGAACGATAACTTTGCAGAGCAACTAGTTTCACTGAGTTGTACTTTGAGAATCCCCCAATACCCCTATATATATAGGAGGGTCATGGGACAGGGTTCTCTATCCCGGGCAATGTTGGACTAAAAGCAGGAGTAGAAGGGTTTGAGATTTTCCACAAAACAACCAACTCGCAACCTGAACCGATCGTTTCACAACTAAAACAGTCGGTTGGGGATCTGAACCGGTCGGTTCACAAGTATACCGGTCGGTTGGGACACCTCAACCAGTCAGTTCACAAGTGAACCGGTTGGTTGGGACACCTCAACCGGTCGGTTCACAAGTGAACCGGTCGGTTGGTGGTCCTGGTCGGTTCCCGATTGACTTTCCTTCTTTTGTTTCTAATTGGTATCGAATACCAATCCTATTTCCCAATCGAATTGGATAATTGAAACGAAAGGAAAATTCTCACCAATCCTACTTTCCCAACTTGCTCGGTTGCACCATTTAAATCGATCATTTCAACACTTGAAGCAATCAGTTCACCCTGATCTTGAGCCGACTGGTTCACCTAGCTCAGCCGATCGGTTCATCACATGAGCCGATCGGTTGGGAGTGCAAATTGTGTAGAATCAGTCAATTACGATTTCAATCAATCCGATACTCCAATCAATATGTCCAACGCCTTGAACAATATGATATTGAGCTATCACTTGATTGAGTGTTTAATTGAACTACTAAACTCCTTTAGTAATCAATCTAAACATTATTTGTGGACAAAACTCCTCGTCCAGGTTAAATCCTATGTGTGTGACCCTACAGGTCCATTTCACGTTGGCAGTGAAAGTCCATAACACTTATGACTTCACAAGCAAAGAGAGGTGCCTAGTCACACATCAATGCTACCCAAGTGAAAGTAGAAAGTTGGAGAACAACTTTCAATCCTACAATTCGTGAATGGTGTTACAGCAAATGTATAATTCCTTTGTCACTGATATCCTGAATGAACTTGAGGCATGGAACAATCATTCTATCAACGTTCATTCACTTTCTTGATCTCAGAGTAGATTAAATGAGATATGTATGACATCAATATCACATACGGATTCACACATGCGTGTGCACACCTATTTCAATCCTACTCATCAAGTGGCCTTAGATATCAAACTCCCTCAGGAGGGACAAATCCCACATCTATCACTCACCCCTCAAAAGCCCCACGTGTCAAAGCCACCCAATCATCACCTTTATAACAACCCATGTTTCAGGACTGCGTTTGATGATGTCAAAGTGTGCCCAACAACATCTGTTGAGTGTAGTGATTTCAGGTCAAAGAATCACACTCACCACCATCACTGTGAGTACTGACTGTGACTACCATGTCATGGTTCCATGTGTCAAACTCACGGTGGGTCTGTCCGGTACACTTGTTCTCTAACAAGTACCTATGTGTTTGGGTTGATATCTCTATATCATGACTAATGAGATTCTTTCATCAACCAATACCACAATCTAGTCTTGTGTGTCATTGTTGTCTATCTACCTTCCACAATGACATCTGACTAGGGACATAACAAGAATGTACAAACTCTTAGCATTTGTATGATCTCATCGTTCAGGTCATGAACCTGAAGGCATACGTCATTGAGTACTGTCATTCTCTAGACATTCAATCTATTCTATCACTATCTCATATGACTGAACCAGAAAGAATTGGAAGCTTGCCTTTGATGTTTATCAAATCAATCTTAATATATCCCACCAATCATCTCATGATTGGCTCTCAGGGCATACATACCAACAAGCAAATCCGTGAAGAACAGACCTTAATCTCAAGGTAGATGACGGTAGGCATGAATACCTAGGCAACTTTATCAAACGGTCCCTCACCCATGGTCCAAATGGTTTGCAAAACCATTTGGGACCAAACGGTTTCAAAACCGTTTGATCTCATGCGGTTTGCAAAACCATTTAGACTCAAACGGTTTCAAAACTATTTGAGGGGTTTGACCAAGTGTTGACCGTTTCAGGGTCTGTTGGACACATCATGAATTAACTACCTACAAAGAATCACCATCTAATTGCAAGTAAATCTCAAGTTGAAGGCACTTTAATCACCTAAACCCTAATTGGGTTCAATTGCTGATTTTATGGACCAATCATGTTGAAGTTTGGGTTGATCGTCCCAAACGGTTTCAAAACTGTTTGGGGATCACCCAAACGGTCTCAAGACCGTTTGGTGGTCACCCAAGACCGTTTGGAGGTCTAGGTTTAAGGTAATTTGATCAATTGAAGGTCCAATCACAATAGGTTGTTGAAATAATTAAAAGTGCTGATTTTAAACCCAATTAGGGTTCAACCCTTAACAAATTGACTTAGTTTTTGGTGTGACTTTGGGAAAACGGTCTCAAGACCGTTTGGGGTCAAGTCATGGCTCAATTGGATGATAATTGATGGGTTCAACTTCAATTAGACTCATATTGATGGATGTTGATGGTTGATCGATTACAAACCCTAATTCAATCGGTTCCAACCCTAATTGGCTATCAATTCAGGGTCAATTGAGTGCCAAGTTGGTTAAGGATAACCCTAATTGGCTCAATTGACAAGTGGTTAACATACATGAGGTCAATTGAGGGGTTCAACATTGAAAACCCTAATCGATTGCAAGTGTTGATGCACTTTCTAGGTCCATGCGGTTTTGAGACATTTGGACCAAACTGTCTCAAGACCGTTTGGGCTCAAACGGTTTCAAAACCGTTTAAGCCCATGCAGTTTGGTCATGCGGTTTGGTCATGCGGTTTGGTCATGCGGTTTGATCAAACGGTTTCAAAGTCAACCATGTCCAAACGGTCAATATGATCAAACGGTTTCAAGACCGTTTAAGGTCAAACGGTCTTGAGTGGCATGCGGTCTTGGGGGTCAAAGATACCAAACGGTCAACTCCTCCATGCAGTTTCAAAACCGTTTGGAGATTGAAGTATGAAACCGTTTGGGGACTTTTAGGGTTAAGATTGTTTAATGCTTTGAAGGCTTAGATGGTTCAATGGGTGATTAACTCAAACCCTAATGATACCTAAAGACATTAAGGGGTTAAGTGCTTAGTAGATTGACCCATGTTATGGTTAATGGTGAACATTACCAATGTACCCTTGAAGGATTCAAGTAGACAACACCCCCTTGATTAAGCAAACCCTAATGACATGATAGTGGTGACTTAACTTATGTTCATCAAAATTGACTTGACCTAACTTGATCTAAAGTGATGTAAACATCATCTAATAGTAACAGGAGAGAGAAGACTCCAATTATGATTGGAATTCAAGTAGATACCTTCAATACATATGAATGTACATGATTAGGGTATGATCCATCAAGGTGAGATCATAGAAACCCTAATTATAATGATTAATGAATCTTAACCTAATATGAAGGCAACAATGAGGATAATTTCATATATAGTGATGCTATGAGCTCAACTCACCATGAAGTGAATAGTAAACCCTAATTCTAGGGTAATATCATGTAATGAAAATAGTAAACCCTAATTTAGGGTGATGTGATAATTGGAATAATTCTAGTTTATACCTTTAAGTATGAAACCCTATGAATGAATTATAAAGTGAGGAACCTTTATGCCTTGTAAGCTAAAGGGGTTCGATAACCCTGATTGAGGTGAATAAACCTTAACCCTAGAAATAAATCGGGGTATGTTGATAACAGCATGACCGTGCTAAGGAGTACGACCATGGTAGCTTTCCTTTGCATGACCATGCAAGGAAGCACGACCGTGGTGTTTTACAATGAAATCGAAAAGTTTTGGTATTGTGCTAATACTTCTATATATGCATATCCTCAATTATATTAGTCATGCAGGTTCATATCAAGAGGTAATCATAGCTAGGTAAGGGTTATGATGTCATATTCCTTGATGACATTTATGATATGTGAAGAATACATACATTACTTCAATCAAGGTCATGATGTTAGATGACTTGATGCTTATATGTCACTTGATAGCAAATGTAATGATAATCTAAGGGTTTGAACACCCATGCTCTTGAATCATAGTGATAAGATGATTAAGAGATGATGTCCATATGATAACTGATGTGAGTTAAACTTGATATAATTAGTATTCTTTTGTTATAACAGTGTTTTAATAGTTAAATGCTTGGAAACATGCTTGATGCTAAAAGAATACTGAAATGTACCTAATTAATCAAGTGTAATCATACCATGTACAGCCCTGATCATAGATCCATCATTGTCAACAGCTAAATGATGGTGAAACAGGTTTTCCTAAGGGAATTCCTGGATCACATACTTTTGAGTATGTGGGGGATTATGGATGTGAATATCCTTACGTCCTCGTGTAGGAATTGATGTAGATGTACCTTAATATATCAACCTTCACTATATGTTTATGCCGGGATGATGTATCACTGTTCACCTGAGGAAATCTTTAGTACCATATCAATGAGAGATAAACAAGAGATCTTTTGATAGCGAAGAGAGTACAAAATGCCACTGTGACTCTAATAGAGAAGTGCCAGAATACCCTGGTAAGCTATAGTAGCAGAGACACGAGATGTCCTGCATGTTGATCCTCACACTGACCGAGGAAGATGAGGTCATAAGAATCCGGCTCTTTTGATGACCTAGGTATGATACCGATGCGACTTAGTAGTGATCGGTTGGAGTACGAGTGGTATACCTCATCTCAGTAGGGCATAATAATGTTTGTAAAACATAATCAGCCGCGTAGCATATCTTCTAGGGTTGAACTTCAAGAAACAATGATTGATGTTACATTGTTTATATTAATACCTTGTTCAAGTATCTAGTATACATATTCTTCATATTCCTTAATGAAGTTGCTTTACTTAATATCAAACCTGCTATTGAATGCCTTAAAGCTTATTTTGCTTATGTTATTCCTTACTTGCTATAACAAAGCTTCTGGCCGAGAGTTATAACTCTCGCTGGGACAATTATTTAAAATTGTCTCACCCTGTAGATTTCGACTTTTTAGGTGGACGTCGAGGACGAAGGAACCAGTCTGCGGGTGAACAATATCAGCAGCAGCAACACCAGGGACAGTAGTGAATCTCAGGTGGAGATACTGACTATCGAATCCTGTAGTTAGTTAGTCTTATGTCATCTCTGTACTGTCAGGTCCTAGGAGTCAGTAGGTCTGAGATTTTGGCTTTAAGCCTCGAGATTTTGTATTTGCATGTATATAATCACTCAAGAGGTGATTTAACAGAGATGTGATGTTAAAACATGATGTAAACTATTTATCTTGTTTCTTATACAGGAGTTTTATGATTTAAAGATATTTTCTTAAAAAGTTTTAATTTTTAGTGATTTTTTGTATTCCGCTGCTAATCGAATGCTTCTACTGAATTTACTTCGTGATTTACGGTTCGAAGCCCACAATTAAGTGGTATTAGAGCTCTAGGTTCGCTGAGTTTACAGAGACATAGGACTTAGGATGTCGAGTCTATTCTTAGTGTTTTCCAGTATATCTAATAGAGTCTTCTTCTCCTTAGGAGAAGAAGATAAGTAAGGATGTCTGGACCACACGAGGAGTATGTGGCAGAAAGTAGTGTCGCTGCACCCCGAGAAGGTGCAAGGAACCCGGAGATAGAACAACCTGTACCTGAGCCACCCATGGAGCCACCTCAGTTTGACCTAGCTAACATGGGAAACCCAGCTGTTCAGACTATGTTTGGGCGGTTTATGACTGCTATGACACACATCACAGATAGGCTGCCCATGCCTGCACCTAGGGCACCTGCCCAGTCTGAAGGACAGGGTATCAGTAAAATGTTCGAACGACTTCATCGAGTCAGAGCGACCGAGTACTTTGGAACGGCTGACCCTGCAGATGCTGATCTATGGTTAACCGAGTTGGAGAAGGCCTGAACATCCCTGATGTTGAGAAGGTTAGACATGCTGTCTATCTTCTCAAGGGAAGTGCTGGTCACTGGTGGACCATGGAAGAGCAGAAGAGGCCAGGTGTGGAAGTCACATGGGAAGTCTTTCGTCGGGAATTTGTCAACAGATACTTCCCAAAGATGTTCTTAGACGATAAGATCTCTCAGTTCGAGAGATTGAGGCAAGGTTTGATGAACATTAGCGAGTACGAAGCTAAGTTCATGGAATTGCTGTGGTTTTGTCTGCACATGGCTGCCACCGAGGAGGAAAGGATTAGGCAGTTCGAGAAAGGGTTGAACACTGAGTTAACTACTCATGTGTCTGCCTTAGAAAACTGGGAGAGGTTTGCTACCTTCGTTGAGTCAGTCCGAAGGATAGAGAGATCTGTAGCTGAGAAGAGACAAACCCATAAGAGATATCCTCAGTTCCAGGGGTCTTCATCTAGAGACTTTAAGAAGCCTAGATTTTCTGCACCTACACCTGCACCACCTAGACCTAGTGCTCAGACACAGTGGACACCGAGTAGAGGTAGAGGATGAAGCCTACCGCTACAAGAGGCTCACAGTTCAACATCGATGTCAGTCACAAGACCACCCAGACCACAACAACAAGACAAAAGTTGCTATATCTATGGAAAGGTGGGACATCTGATGAAGGACTGCAGGGCTAGACCAGCCAGTGTGACACAACCACATAGGCAGAGTCAGCAAGGATCTCAGAGGAGGCAGTTTCAAGGAACAGCTAGAGGACGTGGACAAGCATCCCAAGCTGGATCGTCAGCACCAAATCAACCTCAGGTGACAACAAGGTTCTATGCAATGAACCCACCTGATGCAGTGATCAACCCTCGGGTTGTGGCAGGTCAGATGGAGTTGTTATATTCTGATATGTCTACATCCTGTGTTGTATTTGTTTTGATTGAACCGGGTGCTACACACTCCTTTATCACTCGGAGAGTGATTCGTAACTGCAATATGACGGTTAGTCATAGGCCAGATAGCTTGTTCCTTGAGACTCCATTGAGAGGGTCTGCCGTGTTGCAGGAAGTTTGCTCTCCCTGCATCCTCTTCTTTTCTGATCATCACATTCAAGTAGATCTTATACCGCTTGAGATGCAAGGATTTGATATAATCCTTGGGATGGATACCTTGGAAAGGTATAGAGTTGTGTTGAATTGTGAATCCAAGCAGGTTGTGTTTGCTGATGAAAGCGATACATGGATCTTTCAACGAGAGAGAAAGATTCTACCTACCTGCCTGGTGTCAGCTATGGTTGCTGAGAAGCTGATGAGGCAAGGATGTTATGCATTATTAGCCCATGTAGTAGATACTACCATGGAGAGTCCTAACCCTGCTGAAGTTCCTGTAGTAAGGGAATTTGAAGATGTATTTCCCGAAGAACTTCCAGGTGTACCACCACCTTGGGAAATTGATTTTGAAATCAATTTGATCCCAGATACACAACCTATAGCACAAACACCGTATAGGATGGTGCCTGCCGAGATGGCAGAACTCAAGAAACAACTTCAAGAGTTACTTGAGAAGGGTTTCATCCGACCGAGCACTTCACCCTGGGGTGCTCCGGTTCTTTTTGTTAAAAAGAAAGATGGATTAATGCAGTTGTGCATTGATTACATACAACTAAATAAAGTAACAATAAAGAATAAGTACCCTCTACCGAGGATTGATGACCTCTTTGACCAGTTGCGTGGTGCAACCGTCTTCTCAAAGATAGACTTGAGGTCTGGATATCATCAACTTCGTATTAAGGACAGTGACATACCCAAGTCTGCCTTTAGGACAAGGTATGGTCACTATGAGTTCACAGTTATGTCGTTTGGACTAACTAATGCACCAGCTGCATTTATGGAACTTATGAATAGAATCTTTCGACCTTTCCTCGATCAATGTGTTGTTGTCTTCATAGATGACATTCTGATCTATAGTAGAGATGCTCAGCAACATGAACAACATCTTCTTCATGCTCTAACCTTGCTAAGAGAACACAAGCTATACGCTAAGTTTAGCAAGTGTGAGTTCTGGTTACCGGAGGTGTCTTTCCTTGGACATGTGATATCTGCCTTGGGTATTTGTGTTAACCCTAAAAAGGTAGAATTTGTTCTACAGTAGGAGCAGTCGAAGACACCGACGGAGATTCATAGTTTCTTAGGGTTAGCTGGCTATTACCAAAGGTTCATTAAGAACTTTAGTTCCATAGCCTTACCCTTGACAAAGTTGACCCGGCAAGATGTTCCTTTTGTCTGGAGTGATAAGTGCCAACAATCCTTTCAGTTGTTGAAGGAGAGGTTGACAAGTGCACTTGTACTTGTGTTACCTGAGCAAGGCAAGGGATACGTAGTTTTCTGTGATGCCTCCAAGAATGGACTCGGATGTGTGTTGATGCTGGATAAACAAGTGATTTCTTTTGCTTCACGACAACTTAAGAAACATGAGAAGAATTATCCGACACACGATCTGGAGTTAGATGCCATGGTTCATGCCTTGAAGATCTGGAGACATTATCTCTACGAAGAGACATTCCGGATTTTTATTGATCATAAGAACCTTAAGTATATCTTTTCTCAGCATGAACTTAACATGAGACAACGTCGCTGGATGGAGTTAATCAAGGACTACGATTGTACAATTGATTACCATCCAGGGAAGTCCAATGTGGTTGCAGATGCTCTGAGTAGGAAATCAGCAACACCAGCCTTAGATAGAGCACAACTAAACTCCTTAGTATGCTCTAGGAGAGATATGCTTATCTCCTTAAGGAAAGACAATGTACAGTTGAAGGTGTCATTGTTAACTGGGTTGTTGGCTGAGATGCATATAAAACCTACTTTAAGAGAGCAGATCAAAAAGGCACAATAAGTTGATGCTACAGTTCAGCAGATTAGATCAGAGTATGGTGATGAGAAGCGAGATGGTTTCCATGACTCAGATGACCAGGTGGCATGTTACCATGGAAGGATGATAGTACCTGATGTGGATAACTTAAGAAAGTTAGTCCTGGAAGAAGCTCATTCTTCGATGTATGCCATGCATCCAGGTTGTACCGAGATGTATCGAAACTTAAAAGATATGTATTGGTGGCCTGGGATGAAGAAGGATGTTGCAGAGTTTGTTCTGAGGTGTCCTGTGTGTCAGCAGGTTAAGGCTGAACACCAGAAACCTGCAAGGACGATGCAATCTTTACCCATACCACAGTGGAAGTGGGATCATGTAACCATGGACTTTGTTGTTGGCCTACCCAGGACAAGCAAAGGACATGATTCCATCTGGGTAATAGTTGATAGGTTGACAAAGACAGCACATTTCTTACCTATCAAAACAACATATTCTGCTGAGAGGCTAGCACAGTTATATGTTCAGGAGATAGTACGACTGCATGGAGTTCCAGTCACTATAGTTTCAGACAGAGGCCCCTAGTTTACGAGTCATTTTTGGGAGCGAATGCACATAGCTTTAGGCACCTAGTTAAGGTTTAGTACAACCTTTCATCCTCAGACTGATGGACAGTCGGAAAGGACTGTACATACCTTGGAGGACTTGCTATGAGCATGTGTTCTCCAATTTATAGGGAGTTGGGATCTGCACCTAATCTTGATAGAGTTTGCCTATAACAATAGTTATCAACATAGCATTCACATGGCACCTTATGAAGCTTTGTATGGTAGACGTTGTAGATCACCCTTGTGTTGGTATGACACCGGTGAATATCAGCTGTTAGGTCCTGATCTTGTGCAGCAAACCACAGAGAATATTAAAGTAATACAGCAACAGATTAAGACTGCATAGGATAGACAGAAGTCATATGCTGATAAATGTCGTAGACCCTTAGAGTTCCAGGTTGGAGACAGAGTATACCTTAAGGTCTCACCTTGGAAAGGAGTCCTTCATTTTGGAAGGAAAGGGAAGTTAGCTCCTAGATTTATGGGGCCTTATCCAATCATTGAACGGGTTGGAAAGGTAGCCTATAAACTAGAGTTACCACCAGAGCTACAGAGGTTACACTATGTGTTTCACATTTCTATGCTGAGGAAATGTCACCCTGATACCGAGTCAGTTCTACAACCTACGGAGGTAGAATTGAATGATGATATAACTTATGAGGTAGGACTAGTGTTAGTCCTTGATAACAGAATTAAAAAGCTAAAGAAGAAAGATATAAGTCTTGTGAAAGTCCTCTGGAATCACTGTGGTGTCGAAGAAGCCACTTGGGAACTAGAGAAAGAGATGAGAAGGAAATACACTGCTCTTTTCTCTTAGTTAGTTTTGTTGATTTCGGGGACGAAATCCTTTATAAGGGGTGGATAATTTGTAACATCCCTGACCTGGGTTATGAGCTAACCCAAGGTGTTTTGTTTAAATATGTAATTAAATGCTTGTGATTATCTCCTGGTATGTAATTGAAGCTCCTAAAAAACATATATTTCCTTTTCTGTCCTTTTTAAACAATGTTGTAATATTGTTTTGTAATGTAGGGACCTATGTGCAAATTACCCAATTAGAGGGGTTATCTTGAAAATTGCACATGTTTGGATGTTCCTTTGATGATGAGACATCATATGAATGAATATGATGAAGTATGATGGATTCTCCAAGCTTGGGCACCTAGATGCAGCTTGTGGAGCAATCCTTGTGCTTAAAACCCTAATTTTGGTGTAAAGTGCAATTTACCCAAAATATGGGGTGCAAGTTGTAAAATACACCTTCTAGAGTATCTTTTATGACTCTTGACATCATTTAGAGTGAAAATGATGAAGAGGAAACTTCAATTGAATAATTAAATAAGACTGATAACCCTTGTAACTAAATCACCAAGTTGTAAGTAGAGAGATCCTTTTATATGTACACCTTAGTAATAAGATTGACCTTCTTTTCCTTTAGCCCTTGTTTTTAGAAGGAGTTTTACTCAAGAAATAAGGAGAAGGGACGTGCCTAAAGGAGAGAGGGACCTAGATGTGAAAATAAGAAACTAGATGTCCTGAGTAAGAAACTATGTGGGTAAACTGAGTGCAAACTATTAGGCCCCCTTTGGGCGGCGGTGCTTGTGTGGAAGGTAACGGAGTGGAGAGGAAGAGCATAGCAGATCCGCAGCAATGGTGCACGTCAGCTTCTATCGAAATTACGGGAAGACGTTCAAAAAACCACGATGCTCATACGAGAAGGAGCGCTTAGATGCCGAGCTGAAACTTGTGGGAGAATATGGTTTACGCTGCAAGAGAGAGCTGTGAAGGGTGCATTACGCCCTTAGCCGTATCCAGAATGCTACCAAGGAGCTTCTCAAACTCGATGAGAAGAATGAAAAGAGTATCTTTGAGGGTGAATCCCTTCTCCGCCGCATGCACCGGTATGGTCTTCTCGACGAGAGTCAGAACAAGCTGGATTACGTTCTTGCTTTGACTGTTGAGAACTTCCTGGAGCGCCACCTGTAGACTCTGGTGTTCAAGTCTGGCATGGCCAAGTCCATCCACCATGCTCGGGTCCTCATCAGGCAGCGTCATATCAGGGTTGGAAGGCAGGTTGTTAATATTCCATCCTTCATGGTAAGGATGGACTCCCAAAAGCATATCGAATTCTCTCTTACTAGTCCTCTTGGAGGTGGTCGGCCTGGAAGGGTCAAACGCAGGAACCAGAAAGCTGCTGCCAAGAAAGCAGCTGGTGGCAATGGTGATGAAGAAGATGATGAGTGATTTCCATATTGAACATCTGCCTAATATTTGGCACCTACTGAGACTATCGGTGAACTTTGTTAATTAATAAACAGGAGTATCTTTTCTGACGGCAGTGCAGTGGAATTTTGGGGTTGAGTTTGATGTTTATTACAATGTTCATTTTGTTTTAAAGGTATAAATATGTATTTACTATTAATATTCATTAAAAAAAATATGTCCTTATGTTGAAGTTTTACCCCAAAGTACATATACCTCCTTCCTTTGCAAACAAAGAACCATTTACCCTTCCTTCTCACTTATCCCCTTGCTAAACCGACTGAAGGCAGAGCTCTGGAGCAGATGTGATCGGACAACCTGTTCTAGGTAAGTTTGGGTCATCTTCTTGCTCGGATTCATGGAAGGATTCATGGTGCAAGGTTGGTTTTATGCTCTTTCTTACTTAGTTCCTCTTTCCAGGCGATCTTTCCCAACCAATTCTTGGAGAAACGACCTTGACCAACCTGTGGAGCTTAATACTCCATTAAAGGCTTGGAAGCTTGAAAGCTTGGAGCTCTAGGACTGACCTTAAGGCGGGTTTTATAATTCTAAACCTTTGCTTTGTTATGCATATCTTCTTTCTTGCAATTTAGTAGTTTGTTCTTCTTTCCCCTACCTTCCCTTGCAATCTTGCAAGAAAATCCATGAAGAACAGACCTTAATCTTAAGGTAGATGATGGTGGGCGTGAATACCTAGGCAACTTTATTAAACGGTCCCTCACCCATGGCCCAAACGGTTTCGAAACTGTTTGATCTCATGCGGTTTGCCATTTAGACTCAAACGGTTTCAAAACCGTTTGAGGGGTTTGACCAAGTGTTGACCATTTGACGGTCTGTTGGACACATCATTAATTAAGCACCTACAAACAAATCACCATCTAATTTCAAGTAAATCTCAAGTTGAAGGCACTTTAATCACCTAAACCCTAATCGGGTTCAATTGCTGATTTTATGGACCAATCATGTTGAAGTTTGGGTTCAGTGGCCCAAACGGTTTCAAAACCATTTGGGGATCACCCAAACGGTCTCAAGACCGTTTGGTGGTCACCCAAGACCGTTTGGAGGTCTAGGGTTAAGGTAATTGAATCAATTGAAGGTCCAATCACAATAGGTTGTTGAAATAATCAAAAGTGCTGATTTTAAACCTAATTAGGGTTCAACCCTTAACAAATTGAATTATTTTTTGGTGTGACTTTGGGCAAACGGTCTCAAGACCATTTCGAGTATGTCCAAACTATCTCAAGACTGTTTGGGGTCAAGTCATGGCTCAATTGGATGATAATTGATGGGTTCAACTTCAATTAGACTCATATTGATGGATGTTGATGGTTGATCGATTACAAACCCTAATTCAATCGGTTCCAACCCTAATTGGCTATCAATTGAGGGTCAATTGAGTGTCAAATTGGTTAAGGATAACCCTAGTTGGCTCAATTGATAAGTGGTTAACATACATGAGGTCAATTGAGGGGTTCAACATTGAAAACCCTAATCGATTGCAAGTGTTGACGCACTCTCTAGGTCCATGCGGTTTTGAGACATTTGGACCAAACACGGTCTCAAGACCGTTTGAGTCCAAACGGTCTCAAGACCATTTGGGGCCAAATAGTCTCAACACCATTTGGGATCAAATGGTTTCAAAACCATTTAAGCCCATGTGTTTGGTCATGCGGTTTGGTCATGCGTTTTGGTCATGCAGTTTGATCAAACGGTTTCAAAGTCAACCATGTCCAAACGGTCAACATGATCAAATGGTTTCAAGACCGTTTAAGATCAAACGATCTTGAGTGTCATGCGGTCTTGGGGGTCAAAGATACCAAACGGTCAACTCCTCCATGCGGTTTCAAAACCGTTTGGAGATTGAAGTATGAAACCGTTTGGGGACTTTTAGGGTTAAGATTGTTTAATGCTTTGAAGGCTTAGATGGTTCAATGGTTGATTAACTCAAACCCTAATGATACCTAAAGACATTAAGGGGTTAAGTGCTTAGTAGATTGACCCATGTTATGGTTAATGGTGAACATTACCAATGTATCCTTGAAGGATTCAAGTAGACAACACCCCCTTGATTAAGCAAACCCTAATGACATGATAGTGGTGACTTAACTTATGTTCATCAAAATTGACTTGACCTAACCTGATCTAAAGTGATATAAACATCATCTAATAGTAAGAGGAGAGAGAAGACTCCAATTATGATTGGAATTCAAGTTGATACCTTCAATACATATGAATGTACATGATTAGGGTATGATCCATCAAGGTGAGATCATAGAAACCCTAATTATAATGATTAATGAATCTTAACCTAATATGAAGGCAAAAATGAGGATAATTTCATATATAGTGATTCTATGAGCTCAACTCACCATGAAGTGAATAGTAAACCATAATTCTAGGGTAATATCATGCAATGAAAATAGTAAACCCTAATTTAGGGTGATGTGATAATTGGAATAATTCTAGTTTATACCTTTAAGTATGAAACCCTATGAATGAATTATAAAGTGAGGAACCTTTATTCCTTGTAAGCTAAAGGGGTTCGATAACCCTGATTGAGGTGAATAAACCTTAACCCTAGAAATCAATCGGGGTATGTTGATAACATCATGACCGTGCTAAGGAGTACGACCAGGGTAGCTTTCCTTTGCACGACCATGAAAGGAAGCACGGCCGTGATGTTTTACAAGGAAATTGAAAAGTTTTGGTATTGTGCTAATACTTTTATATATGCATATCCTCAATTATATTAGTCATGCAGGTTCATATCAAGAGGTAATCATAGCCAGTTAAGGGTTATGATGTCATATTCCTTGAAAACATTTATGATATGTGAAGAATACATGCATTACTTCAATCAAGGACATGATGTTAGATGACTTGATGCTTATATGTCACTTGATAGCAAGTGTTATGATAATCTAAGGGTTTGAACACCCATGCTCTTGAATCATAGTGATAAGATGATTAAGAGATGATGTCCATATGATAAGTGATGTGAGTTAAACTTGATATAATTGGTATTCTTTTGTTATAATAGTGTTTTAATAGTTAAATGCTTGGTAACATGGTTGATGCTAAAAGAATACTGAAATGTACCTAATTAATCAAGTATAATGCCATGTAGAGCCCTGATCATAGATCCATCATTGTCAGTAGCTAAATGATGGTGAAACAGGTTTTCCTAAGGGAATTCTTGGATCACATACTTTTGAGTATGTGGGGGATTATGGACACGAATATCCTTACGTCCTAGTATAGGAATTGATGTAGATGTACCTTAATCTATCAATCCTTCACTCTATGTTTATGCCGGGATGATGTATCACTATTCACCCGAGGAAATCTTTAGTACCGCATCAATGAGAGATAAACAAGAGATCTTTCGATAGCGAAGAGAGTACATAATGCCACTGTGACTCTAATAGCAAAGTGCCAGAATACCCTGGTAAGCTATAGTAGTAGAGACACGATATGTCCTGCATGTTGATCCTCACACTGACTGAGGAAGATGAGGTCATAAGAATCTGACTCTTTTGATGACCTAGGTATGATACAGATGCGACTTAGTAGTGATTGGTTGGAGTATGAGCGGTATACCTCATCTCCGCAGGGCATAATAATGTTTGTAAAACATAATCAGCCACGTAGCATATCTACTAGGGTTGAACTTCGAGAAACAATGATTGATGTTACATTGTTTATATTAATACCTTGTTCAAGTATCTAGTATACATGTTCTTCATATTCCTTAATGAAGTTGCTTTACTTAATATCAAACCTGCTGTTGAATGTCTTAAAGCTTATTTTGCTTATGTTATTCCTTACTTGCTATAACAAAGCTTTTGGCGGAGAGTTATAACTCTCGCTGGGACAATTATTTAAAATTGTCTCACCCCGTAGATTTCAACTTTTTAGGTGGACGTCGAGGACGAAGGAACCAGTCTGCGGGTGACAGTATCAGCAGTAGCAACACCAGGGACAGCAGTGAATCTCAGGTGGAGATACTGACTTTTGAATCCTATAGCTAGTTAGTCTTATGTCATCTGTGTACTCTCAGGTCCTAGGAGTCAGTAGGTCTGAGATTTTGGCTTTAAGCCTCGCGATTTTGTATTTGCATGTATATAATCACTCAAGAGGTGATTTAACAGATATGTGATGTTAAAACATGATGTAAACTATTTATCTTATTTCTTATACAGGAGTTTTATGATTTATATATCTTTTCTTAAAAATTTTTAATTTTTAGTGATTTTTCATATTCCGCTGCTAATCGAATGCTTCCATTGAATTTACTTCATGATTTATGGTTCGAAGCCCACAATTACTTCTTACTAACAACCTGCATGACTAATATAATTGAAGACATGTATATATAACCGTATCAACATAATACCAATTCATTTCAATTTATTCATATAATGCCACGGCCGTGCTACCTTGCACGGTCGTGCAAGGGAAAGCTACCATGATCGTGCTCCTTAGCACGGTCATGCTGTTATCAACATACCCTGATTGGTTGCTAGGGTTAGGGTTTATTTACTTCAATTAGGGATATTAAATCCCTTTGACTTACTAGGAATAAGGATTTCTTTTATTATAATCTATCCACAGGTTTTCATGTTTCACTACTACAGAAACAACATTCAGTGTCGCTTTTCTGTGCGTCGGTTCTTTAGGAAAACCGACGCCTACAATATTAGACGTCGGTTATTTAGGCAAACCGACGTCTATATTCGAAGACCAGCCAGACACGGGTACCGCTTTGAATACAGTGTCGGTTGTTAATAACAAACCGACGCCTAAAGTCGCCCCACGAAATCCAATTTTCACACAAAAAAAAGTGTCACTTTCAGCGTCGGTTATGTAGATAGAAACCGAAGCCTATGTGTGATGAAAATTTGCGCGAAAAGTGTCACTTTCAGCGTCGGTTATCCTTTGATAACCGACGCTGAAAGTGGTTCCCGCCAAAAAATTTCGTGTAAATATTGTCCAATTGGATGTCGGTTGTTTCAAACAACCGACGCTAAAGATGTTTAGGCGTCGGTTGTTTGAAACAACCGACGCTATTTGGGAACTTAATATCCCGCGATCGCCCGACTCTTCCCCTTTCTTCTGTTTCATCGCGGGCCGATTTCCCTTTTCTTCTCTGCTGTCGCCCGACCACGCCGCCGATTTCTCCTCCACGAAAGCTCCTTCTTCCTCCACTACAGTGCCGCCGCGCTGCCGCCGCACCCCCTTCTCCGCCTCCACTACTGCTGCCTTCTTCCCCTTCTCCGCGCCCCCTTCTCTGCCGCGCCCCCTTCTCCTCCGCCACTGCTGCTCCGCCTGAGATTAGGTGCTCCAGCGCTGCCACACCTAAGATTAGGTGCTCCTCCACCGCCGTCGTGCCGCCGCAACCATCTTCTCCAGCCTCGCTGCTAGCTGCTCCTCCACCGACGTCGCTGCTAGCTACTCCTCCAGCCAGAGCCACCGGAGCCTCTGCCTTCTTCCCTTTGACAAGGTTGGTCCTTCTCTACTTTTTTTCATCGATTATATTCTTGTGATAAAAATGCATTATATGTATTTGATTAGAGTTGGAATTATGTATAAATTCTAATATGTTTTTGTCCCAAATCTAATTATATTATAATGATTGTATGAACATGCATATATGTAACTATGTATTTTATTGAAATTTCAAATTATTTGTAAAGAATGACAACATACATGTATTTGTTGGCCTAGAAACCGGTCTAAGATTAACTCATTAGGAGTAAATCTTGGATATTCCCCGGTTTGGGACTGTTCTTGAACACCTAATCTCACTTAGGATGTAAGTGTGTAATGTGTATTGGGTTTTCGAGAAAATTTTGGCAGCATTTCCCCGTTTGTTCTCTAAGTACATATGTACTTAGAGAACAGCGGGGAAATGCTGCCGAAATTTTCTTGAAAACCCAATACACATTATACACTTACTAGTGAGATTAGGTATTCAAGGATGGGATAGGTGGTACACATTTATTATATATAAGAATGACATCAAATGTGTTTGTTGGCCTAGAAACCCGTCCAAGATTGACTCATTAGGAGTAAATCTTGGATAGTCCCCGGTTCGGGACTGTTCTTGAACACCTAATCTCACTTAGGATGTAAGTGTATAATGTGTATTGGGTTTTCGAGAAAATTTCGGTAGCATTTCCCCGTTTGTTCTCTAAGTACATATGTACTTAGAGAACAGTGGGGAAATGCTGCCGAAATTTTCTTGAAAACCCAATACACATTATACACTTACTAGTGAGATTAGGTGTTCAAGGATGGGATAGGTGGTACACATTTATTATATATAAGAATGACATCGAATGTGTTTGTTGGCCTAGAAACCCATCCAAGATTGACTCATTAGGAGTAAATCTTGGATAGTCCCCGGTTTGGGACTGTTCCTGAACACCTAATCTCACTTAGGATGTAAGTGTATAATGTGTATTGGGTTTTCGAGAAAATTTTGGTAGCATTTCCCCGTTTGTTCTCTAAGTACATATGTACTTAGAGAACAGCGGAGAAATGCTGCCGAAATTTTCTCGAAAACCCAATACACATTATACACTTACTAGTGAGATTAGGTGTTCAAGGATGGGATAGGTGGTACACATTTATTATATATAAGAATGGCATTGAATGTGTTTGTTGGCCTAGAAACCCGTCCAAGATTGACTCATTAGGAGTAAATCTTGGATAGTCCCCGGTTTAGGACTGTTCTTGAACACCTAATCTCACTTAGGATAGGTGGTACACATTTATTATATATAAGAATGACATCACATTATACACTTAGGATGTAAGTGTATACCCTAATCTTTTCCTAATATATACTTGTTTCCTAATATATACTTGTTTTCTCTTTGATCATAGAATGGATAGATCATGGATGTCCATTCGTAATCGTTGCACCCCAGAGTTTATATCTGGTCTTGATCAGTTTATTAGATTTGTCGAGGAACATAGGAAAAAACCTACAGATAGGTTCTACTGTCCATGTAGGCATTGCGGTAACAACTTGAAAGTCAACACTGGTGAGGAAATCAAAAGTCATGTCATGTGCAACGGGATTGTACAAGGCTATACAGATTGGCACTGGCATGGAGAGATTTCAAAATCGAAACCAGTAGATGTCGATAGCAGTGCTTGGGTGGAAGAAGAAATTGCTTCCGATGATGTAAATGTGAATGAACCAGTTCCAGCAAACATCGTTGATGCGATGCTGGATAGTTGTAGGGTAGAGAACATCGATCCACCTCCTATCTTTAGAAACATTGTGCATGATGCTGAGATACCGTTATACACAGGATGTGTTAAGTTTATGAAGCTTAGCGCTATGTTGAGATTGTATAAGTTGAAAGCTAACAATAGATGGAGCGACAAAAGCTTCACTTCATTGTTGACTTTGTTGAAAGAAATGCTTCCTGAAGGAAACGAGCTGCCAATCTCAACATACCAGGTAAGGAAAATGTTGTGCCCAATGGGAATGGAGGCCAAGAAGATACACGCATGCCCGGATAATTTTGTATTATTTCAAAAGGACTATGTAGATTTGAAAGATTGTCCAAAATGTGGTGCGTCACGGTATAAATTGACGACTTCGGGGGAGTCCAAAACTGGTTCTCCTGCCAAGGTGTTGTGGTGTCTACCTATAATATCATGGTTTCAACGCTTGTTTGCAAATCCGAAAGATGTGAAGAATTTGAGGTGGCATGCAGATGTTAAGAAAAATAATGATGGGATCCTACGACATGTGTCTGATTCCCCATAGTGGAAGATGATTGATCTGTTGTACCCAAATTTGGTGAAGAAGATAGGAATCTAAGACTTGGGCTTTGTACAGATGGGATGAATCTGTACGGGACATTGAGCAACCAACGTAGCACTTGGCCAGTCATGCTTGTTATATACAATCTTCCTCCCTAGATGTGTATGAAAAATAAGTACGTTATGTTGTCGTTGTTGATATCGGGCCCTAAACAACCCAGAAATGATATCGATGTTTATCTTGAACCTTTGATTGATGACTTAAAGAAACTTTGGGCTGAAGGTGTGATGACCTATGATCCTGGAGACCCATCGCCTAACACGTCTGCTGTAAGTATTGTTTATGACATTGTAGCTAGTCTTTTCAAGATGATATGTTTTCAAGATGATATGTATATATGTATAACATTCTTTACGTAAATTTGTAGGCATTGAAGCCATGCCGCTTAAGAATGCAAGACTATGTTGTTGCAGAGGCGCATGCTTACCCGTCCCTTCCTGGGGAAAGGTTTCACGGGACTCCAATGCCACATGGCTACGTTCGTGTGGGCCCATTACGTGTGTTACCCGATTGGAGGGAAGCTACATTGCCATATCCCCACCCGGATATTGATACACTTGCTGAGGCAGAAGGCGGGGTCATATTGTGGCCCAAAGCAGATTTCGTCTACACTACTAAAATTGTAAGATAAATTTACATTGATTTAGACTGTTAATGTGTATATATGAGGTCAACTGATATGAAATTATATATACAGGTTAAAAAGAAGACACCAGGAGAACCTAGGCCTCCACCTCCACTTCCCGCATTACCAAGTTGGGTTCCAACTGACCTAACATACCCGTTAGGTCCTGCTTGTAGGGGAATGGCATGTTGGCTACGGGAACATAATATGCATTGCCCTATAATTGTTTCTTTAGATGTAGATTATGCAGGTCAATCATACAATAGCTCTTTATTTATACAAGATATTATTGAGCTGTTTATGTATGCTTGGCTGAATACATCAATGATAGAGACATGGATAAGGTGAGATCTTATTTATACATCCATATACCTTGTATAAGATCCGGTGATCTGGTTTCTTATATATTAATGCATACATAATACATGTTTTGCAGCTACTTAGTCGAAGATCAATGCAAACAATTTGCATTTGATCATGTGGGATTTTTGATTCCATCATTGATTAGTATGGTAGCTAAAGACCCTGATATTGTTCAACAATACTGTATAGATGCTTTTACAATTTGTGTTCAGCAAAAGAAGACGATAATAATAGCTCCATTCAATGTCAAGTAAGTTTACTTTATTTATAATTTGGACTTAAGAAAATTCCATTTTTATTGTGCATTTTGAGTTATTAATTGTTAACTTTTTACCTCTAGCGGTAGACATTGGGATTTACTAGTTATTGTCCCCGGGACGTTCACTGTTTATTATCTAGATCCTGCGGGAAGTACATTAAACACTAAAATTGGACACGTAATGAGAATGCCATTATTCTGGTGAGAAATATTTCATTTTTGTATCTGTTAACATATGTTATTACATTACTATTTACTTATGCAATTTACTGTGTTATATTAACATGTAGGGGTTTAGATGCATTCAAAAAAGCTGGAGGAACGGTCCCAAGGAAAAAGAACCAGCCAATAAATTGGCAGAACGTACAAGTAAGTTCCCGACTCCAATGTATATATTATTGATGTGAATTGTGCTTAGTTGTATTATTTTGTATGTTTCAATTTATAGTGCGCTACACAAGACAACGGCTGGGCATGCGCATACTATGTGATGCGATTTATGCAGATGATTATCCGACATGCCACATTGGACATCGATACCATACATGAGGTATTATATATAGTCTCATTAGTTAGTATGAAATATATCAATCTTATTTTTATATTATTACTTATATATATACATCATTCTCTTTGCAGGTGTTTAAAACTGACCACACTATAGGTAAACGCTTAAAAAATGTACATGCTCCATATACGATGGAAGCATTAAATGAAATAAGAGAAGAATGGGCAAAAGCCATACAAGCAGTGGCAATTGTAAGATATAATTGGGATGTTGATAGCGATAATGAATGATACTTTGTAAATGAATATTTCTGAATGTTAATACATGTATTTGAATGTTTCTATATGTGTGAATCTGAGAATTGAATTGATGTCTGAATGTATCTACTTGTGTGAAATTTTTTTTGTTAATTTTGCAGGTTTGTGGCCTGTTTGTAGGATGATATCAATGGATGCCGTAAACCTACAGTTCAGAAAACTGAACTGCAGGTTCTCATCCTGCTGACCAGCCACAGCAGGCCTGCAAACTGATATGAAAAAAAGAAGATATAAGCGTCGGTTATTTACAGAAAACCGTCAGCAAAGACCTACAACGTCAGTTTTTTGAAAAAAAACCGACGCCTCATGTGGCCACGGCCGTGCTGGAAATGCCGTATAGTGTCGGTTGTTTAGTTGATCACTGACGCCAAAAGGGTTCGCGCCACAGAAAACGGCGTCATCTAGGACACTTTCTGCGTCGGTTACCAATTAAACACCGATGCTATATGTATTATAGGCGTCGGTCTTTTAGTAGATAACCGACGCAGAATGTGTCCTAGATGACGCCGTTTTCTGTGGCGCGAACCCTTTTGGCGTCAGTTTTCTATAAACAACCGACGCATGTACGTTAAATAGGCATCGGTTAAAAAACCGATGCCGAAGTGTTCGACCTTTAGCGGCGCCCACATAGGCGTCGCTCGGAAACCGACGCCAAAGGGGGTTAAACAACCGACGCTAAAATGCATTTCTGTAGTAGTGTTTGAAGGCATGACCCAGGATTAGGGTTAATGTACCCCACCTTTCAATAATTAGGGTTTCCTGTTCATGTTATCAGTCCAACCCTAACATACTTATCCACCACTCTTGGGAGTATATAAGGACATTATAAATGTTTACTTTTGATTACTATACTCATCATATATCGTTAATGATCATCAATTCTAAATAATAGCTCATTTCACATTCATATCATGGTATGATTTCATCATACTTATTGATTTGGCTTATTCCCCTCCCAAAATGTATTACTCTACACTTATCGAGTACATTGAGTTCATTATGTCTCTATCACATGTAATTACTTATCACATACTCTTTGTGTATCTTGTTTAAGTATAATGGTTTAGAGGTTCATCAAGGTATGATATCTTGGATTGTTGAATGTGATATCTATCATATCTTGATATATCACTTTCTTCTCATTATCATCTTACCTGAGATAATTGGTTAACTCAGTATTAAGATATTTTCTCTTTTAATACTTTATCCACTAACTTGTTACTTTCCTCATATGGTACATGTATCATATATCAGAATCATCCAATTATCTTTAATGATGTAGGTTAAACCATCATCAACTATTCTAGGTATCTCCATGTTCAGGGTGTTATCTATATCATGCTTTGGTACACATCATTTCTAAGAGTTTCATACCCATCCTTATTGTAAGGTGCAAAAGTATTTACTCATTCTTAGAGATGTTCAGATCTAGGCATCATCTTACCTTTTAAATCCTTATTTATTGAAACTACCATAGTTATCATTCACAGGGTTCATTAACCCTATTCTATATGCTTATGACATAATCATGTTATTAAATTGATTTAGCCACACCTCACTTAACTATACTATCTAGCAAACCATCTCCAGGATTTCATAACTATTAAGCCATAAATTGGGCTTACTATTCATTCTATTAGGGATTTCTTATGATATCATCTCCAATTTGGGTTTCTCATTCATATCACATCTCCCCTAGATTAGGTTTATGATTAATATCCCATCATTAGGGACTATTATTTCACATCATGTTAATCCCTTAGAATTAGGGTTTACTATTTCACATTACATGATTTACTCTAGAATTAGGGTTTACTATTCACTTCATAGTAAATTGAGCTCATAGCCTCATCATGTATGAAGATCATCATCATCGATGCCCTTAAATTAGGTTAAGATTCATTAACCACCATAATTAGGGTTTCCATGATCTCACTTTGGTGGATCATACCCTAATCATGTGCATTCATTCATATTGAAGGTATTTTACTTGATTCTCATTCATATTAGGAACCTTCTCTCTCCTCTTACTGATAGATGATGATTACATCACTCTAAATTAGGTTAGGTCAAGTCAACTTTGATTAACATAAGTCAAATCATCATCATTGTAGTCATTAGGGTTTGCTTGATCAAGGGGTGTTATCTTCTTGAACCCTTCAAGGGTACCTTGGTAATGTTCATCATTGATCACAACATACAACAACCAACCCATTACTTGTTCCCTCATTGTCTTTAGGTATGATTAGGGTTTAGGTTAAACAACCATTGAACCATCTAAGCCTTCAAAGCATTAAGCATTCTTAACCCTAAAAGTCCCCAAATGGTTTCACACTTCAACCTCCAAATGGTTTTGAAACCATTTGGAAGGGTTGAGCGTTTGGTACCTTTGACCTTCAAGACCGCATGGAGAAGATCACACTCAAGACCGTTTTCCATTAAACGGTTTTGAAACTGTTTGATCATGTTGACCGTTTAGCCAAGGTTGACTTTGAAACCGTTTGAGCAAATCAGCCTTGAAACCGCATGACCTTAAACGGTTTTGAAACCGTATGAATCCAAATGGTTTTGAAACCATTTGGGCCCAAACGGTCTTGAGACCGTTTGCCCCCAAACGGTCTTGAGACCGTTTGATCCAAAGACCTCAAAACCGCATGGACCTAAAAAGTGCATCAACACTTGCAATTGATTAGGGTTTTCAATGTTGAACCCCTCAATTGATCATGCCAAGGTTAACCACTTATCAATTGAGCCAATTAGATTTATCCTTAACCAATTTGACACTCAATTGACCCTCTATTGGTCATCAATTAGGGTTAGGACCAATTGGGTTAGGGTTTAGGTGATTGAAGTGCCTTCAACTTGAGATTTGCTTAGAATTAGATGATGATTCTTTGTAGGGGATTAATTCATAATGTGTCCAGCATACCCTCAAACGGTCAACGCCTGGTCAAACCTCCCAAATAGTCTTGGAGACCGTTTGAATCTAAACTGTCTTGCAAACAACATGAGTCCAAACGGTTTTGAAACCGTTTGGTCCCAAACGGTTTTGCAAACCGTTTAGACCAAAGGTGGGAGACCATTTGATAAAGTTACCTTGATATTCACGCCCATCATCTTCTACCTTGAGACTAAGGTCTGTTCTTCACGGTTTTGCTTGCAAGAGTGCAAGGGAGGATAAGGGAAAAGAAGAACAAGCAACTATCGCATAGAAAGAGAGATGCATAACAAAGCATAAGGGTTTATAGTTATAACACCCGCCTTAAAGTCGGTCCTAGAGATCCAAGCTTCCAGGATTTAATGGCGTCTTGAGATCCATAGGTCGGCCAAGGTCATTTCTCCAAGAATTGGTTGGGAGGGATGGCTAGAAAGAAGAACTAGATAAGAAATACTAGCAAACCAACCTTGCACCATGATTTCCTCCACAAATCTGAGCTAGATGATGGTCAATTCTTACCTAGAACTAGTTGGCCGTCCTTCCTTGCTCCAGAGCTCTGCTCTTAGTCGTTCTCATCCGAAGATAAGTGAAGAGAGAAACAGAAATGATCCCTTGGTTTGCAGAGAAAGGAACCTATATACTTTGGGTAAAACTTCAACATAAGGACAACTATTTCTCCTTTTCTAAACTACGTCCTTCCCTTCTTCTAAGCCACGTTTCTCCTTTCCATATATAAGAAAAAATCATCTTAAACCCAAGGTCTAAAGGTAAAGAAAGTCAACTTCTTACTAAGTTGCACATATAAAAAGGGGTCATTTTGCTTTCAACTTGATTATTGTATTTTCAAGAATTATGCTTCTTATCTGATTTTTCAAATGAAGCTCCCTCTTCATCATTTTACTCTAAATGATTTCAAGAGTCATAACATATACTCTAGAAGGTGTATTTTACAAGTTGCATCCTTAGTTTTGGGTAAATTGCACTTTACACCAAAGTTAGGGTTTTAAGCACAAGGATTGCTCTACAAGCTGCATCTTGATGCCCAAGCTTGGAGAATCCATCATACTTCATCATATTCATTCTTATGATGTCTCAAAACCAAAGGAACATCTAAAAATGTGCAATTTGCAAGTCAACCCCTCTAATTGGGTAATTTGCACATAGGTTCCTATATTACAAAACAATACTACAACATTGTTCAAAAAGGGCAGAAATAGAAATATATGTTCCTCAGAAGCTTTAATTACATACCAAAAGATAATCACCAGCATCTAATCTCATATTTAGGCAAAAAACCTAGGTTTAGTTCATAACCCATGTCAGGGATGTTACAGAGGTCAACCTCTAGGACTTCCAAACTATTGCATTCTTATATTCATTCATAAGACTTACAATACATGACCAAACAAAGGACTTACCAATCCAATACAAAGAGTCTTCAACCTTACCAAGGACTTACCCACTTTGCAAGGAGTCTTCCGCCTTTTTCCAAGGACTTACCTACTCTTGCACAAGTCTTCAGCCTTACAGGAATTACCCACTCTTCTTGGATCTTCCGCCTTTGACTTCACCTTCACTTAGAGAAGCTTCCACCAAGGACTTACCCACTTGAGCAAGGAGTCTTCTGCCTTCACCAAGGGCTTACCCACTCTAGCTCCAAGTCTTCAGCCTAGATCTTCACCAAGGGATGCCTTCCCTTGTTCTTCTTCACCTCTCTTGGATAAGAGAGAGAACCTTCATCTTTATGATTGAAAAGAGAGATGGAGAGGTGGTGGAAGTGAGAGCCTCACAAGATATACATGTAGGACTAGCTCTCTTAAAGATTTCCTACTCACTCTAATGGATGTAGCAAGTGATTAAGCTTAGAGAGAGAGGAGGTTGTAGGAAGTACTCAACTATAGAATAGGAACCTCACATAGAGTTTGCATTGAATGCTCAACCTTGGAATGAAGCCCAAGGGGTCCTATTTATAGCTGGGGATGCCTCTTAGCCTTTGGGAACACTTGAGAACGAAAACTAGCCATTTTGTGGCTTGCAATGGTTATATTTTCACTTGTTGCAACTCTACAATGGCTAGAAGCACTTTTTTGCACTTTTCCGTACTGTACAATCGGTCGAGTTTCTATAAAGGTAACTCGACCGATCAAGTAGCTGACAAGGCCGATACTCAAGTGATCGGTCGAGTTTGTCCTGACAAAACTCGACCGACCATTAGGAATCAAAATGGTCAGTTACTTGATCAGTTGAGTTCTTTATAAACACAACTCGACAGATGCAATATGTAGAAAATTGATCAAGGATGATTGGTCGAGTTTTCAGGCTGGGAAACTTGACCGACAAAGTGCCCGTAATCAATTTTCAAAGTTGCATCTAAAGTGATCTAACATTCGATCTAAGTGCTCCTGATGTTTTCTAAGCTTAATTACAAGTCATACAATCATTACAAGTGATTTACAACATGATTCTAATGGATTTACATCATATTACAAAAATGTGCACTTGTATTGACTTTGACTTGTCTTTTCTCCAATTTGATATGCACAAGTTAGGGCATTTGGAGTGTGTCTATACCTAATCTGAAATCACTCAAGTAGAGACATTAGACACCAATATGTGGAATGGTTAGTCATCACCAAAACACGGGTTTAGTCAATTTAGACGTGAGTCAACATTGACCTAATTGACCTTGATTCAACAATAATTTCCTTCTTTCCTCTTTTTATTTCTTTTTTATCCTTCCTCTTACCTTTCTTGCTCCTTATTCGTAGGGTTTGGTCATTTGATGAAGAAAGGTGCTAGATGGACGAGTTCACAACGTATGATTGGATTTTCTACCCTACCTGCTCATGTTTTATTATGTGTGGGAGTTTATCTTCTCATTAGAGGCAAGTTGTATAACTTTCTCCACGTTTATTGCTTACCATAAGCTTTCTAGATCATGTTCTTTCTTGAAAATGATGATCCATGCACTAAAAAGCTATGCTTCACTTGGATCTCGATTTTATAATGTTCCCTATTCTGATTTCAGTTCTAGATGAACCTATGATAATGTGTACATTATTCCTAAGGTATAATATGACTTGGATCAGGTTGGTTTGACAACCTATGGTGCTAAGCACCTATCAATCAATGGTCAATTTTAGGGTTTTAAGTTGATTTCTTCTATAAACACATGACCCACTGGTGGTACCATTGCAACAAACGATGTTGTTGTCTTCATGACAACTGATAATGGTGACCAGGGGTGTCAACTGATGTTCACTCCTTAGGTCAAGTTTTGGATCAATTAGAAGTTTAATGATCAACCATTAATTACCCTACTGATGTTATCAATCAATGATGACATTAGCTTAATATTTGATGTTAATTAATGAATATAGTGTTGTTCTAACAACCTATGGTGATTTAATGGTCACTAATGATGGTGGATTAGGTATCTACAACCTATGTTGAGTTAATCATTGTATTTTTAGCATCAATTAAGCCTTATACCAATGGTTTCTTAGGTCATTTGATGTAATGGTCAGACCTGTACTGTAATTGATGGTTTTAACAGATGAACTTGACCCAATGGTGAAGATCTAATGTTTATTCCTCCAATAAGGTGGAATGATGGCTAATGTAATATCTTGGTCCTAATAATGTGATTTATATTGTTTCCTTTATGTGATCAACTTAAGGAGCTTACTTTTTGACAATGGATGGCTTGTTTTAACTTAACAGTCGATTGTGGGTTTTACCCTACTCTCAATGTAACTTTTGGTGTTGTTAATCAAGGGATGTCTAGGGCTAGATTGTAATACCCCTGACTTAGGTTATGGCTTGACCCTAGAAGTTTTGCTTAATTAAGTTACTTACAAACTGATACTAATCTTTTGAAAAGTAATTAAGGCTTCTGGTGAAGTTTGTTTTCAAGTTTGAGCTTATTTGCAAACTAATTGTGCATTATATGAAAGTCTAAGTGAAAATTGCAATTTACCCAAGATGAGGGGTTACATTGCAATATGTCACATGTGGAATGTGTCCTAAGTGTTTTATTATCATAATAAAGAGATGTATGCTAAGTGGTGGCTTGTGGAAAGCCTAAATCCCAAATTATAACTCGTTTGAACAATGCTAGTAATATGTGCACCAATTTTGGTACAATTTGTAATTTACCTAATAGATGGGGTTGGAATGCAAATTACCACCTATAGAGTTTCCCTACTCCCTCTATGTATATTTTATAGGAAATAGAAAGAAGGAGACACTATGTTTGAATCACCTTTGAGTAATGATACTCTTGGTGATGGAAAGACCAAGGAAAGAGTTGAAGGAGAAGCCTTATATGTATTGTATCGGGTTGTAGTCTTGACTTAGGAGTCCTATTGGACAAGGAGCCATGATATAGGCCTCCTATTGGTTTGTTGAGCGTTGGAAAAGGCCATGATGTGTATAGAACCTCAAGGAGGTGGTCCATGATGGGTTGCAAAGCCCCTTACATAAAGTGTATCGGGTTGCTTTGATAATGAGATAAAAATGGAATAACTTATCCAAGAAGATAAAGGATGGCTAAAATATCTTCCCTAGATTATCCTAAAGACTCTTGCATGGCAACATATATATTTGTGCATGCATGTCCACGTGTCAACCATGCATGGCCACGTGTCATCTAGTAGCATGAGGGGAAGACACCTCTTATACACTTTAAATCATGAAATCAAGTATATATACCCTACATTTCACAAAATTATGAAAGTTTATGATCCTCATAACCACCCCCCTTGGAGATATCATGCAAATACCCTTAGGTATCGTGCAAAGAAGCTCAAGGAGCTAGGAGAGTTCGAGCATCAAGCTTTAAGTAAGGCTTTGGTCATCTTCAACTTTGGTGGAATTAGGATATCGGGTTATGGATATTCCTTTCTTTCCTTCTTTACCAAGTGATTAACTATGGTGATTTCTTGTCCATGGAGGAGTTTTGAATGAGACCTGGACCTTAAAGAAGTTCTTCTTCAACCTTAGGATGTGAATCATTGGATCTTGGAGCTTTGAAATCTTCATAAGGCAAGTTATATAACTTGAACCCAATCATGTTATTATTTACCACTTAACTTGTTATAATAGATGATCACTTTCAAATTTGAGTTTTTATTGAATACTTTCTGAATCCATAAATTCTAAGAATTTCCTAGACCATCTATTCATAAACTAAAATAGATAGATCGAAGGTCCAGAGCTTGAAGAAAATGGTAAGAACCCAAACATGTAGCTCTTACCCGATATGGTGATATATGTGCATCATTTGCACGATATGCTTGTGAAATGATATCCCCATGCACGATATGGAGTTGTAGCTTATGCCTTGAAACACGATATGGTGTTATCCATAAACCTTTGGCACGATAGGAAGTCAAATATAAACTTCATGCATGATATAGGGATTAATGTATACTTGTAAGTCGATATGAAAACCCTAGTTTGGGTAACCTGATATGAGTGAGAATAGCAAGTGCTCTTGCATGATATGATCATGTAATATACCCCTGGTACACGATATCTTGAAGCACACATTTGGTGCACGATATGATTAGTTAAGTAAACACTTATGCACGATATAAGGTATGGATTCAAGAATAAAGTGTAATCTGATATGGGGATAGATGCTAACTCATACATGATATGGGACTTTCCCTTTACACGATATGGGAGATACACACTTACCCTTATACCCGGTACAAGTCTAAGATTACATCTCTTGCACGACAAAGAGATAATGAACACTCTAAAGAATATAGAGTTGGATAATCCTAGGTGATGGGTAAGCCGATACAAGTGGTGAGTGATACCATGTGGATGATATGAATGCTATCTCTTGATTGATAAGGAACAAAACCTACACCTATCTTGTGAGCGATATAATGTTCAATTCATACTTCATGCATAATATGGAATAATTCACCCAAATTGATGGAAAACCCTAGATGAGGGATTGAAACCCGATATACCCTACCCTTTGTGTTATGGATTGTGGTATGAAGATTTAATAAGACACTGAGCCTGTCATGTAACTAGATGATAAGGTTGATCCTTAAAGGAAGGAAGGGGTTATGAGCTTAAGGGTCTACCTAACATGGTAACCCGACATTTTACCCGACATGGATACCCATTATGATAATCTTGAATGGAAATCGATATGGTGTGTTGAATATATACCACTCAAACGATACATGAAGAGGCATATGCTCTATGCCCGATATGGTGCATAGATTATGCATGATACGGTATCAAGCACATAGCTTATACCCTATATGGGGTCAAACACCTAGATCATACCCAATATGAAGTTGTCTTGAGATGACAAGAACTAAGTGATAGTCAATTTGATATGGGTATACGATAGGATGATTAAGGGTTACACCCAAAAACATGATATGGTGATGTGGTTATACCACCTGCCCGATATGGATACACTACATAAAATAAGAACATATCTTAAACAAATACATGTTAACATACACAAATCTTGATACCCGATGTGGTAGGGACACTTCAGTCATATGTGATTGATTGAGTGACACATTTTGAATGTGGTCCTAATTAAAAGATAATGTGAATTGTTTTTTTTGGATAAGGTAAAATATTACTATGTCAAAAAACCACGTATACATAAACTTACATTGTATAGAGGGTGTAACTAACTACAAAAAACCCCACAGCTCTCTGGTAACCGGGTCTAAACCTTTATAAAGGTTAGGTTTGTCCCTACAAACAAGGCCCAATATCTCAGACAGACGGTCAAAAAACATAAACATGTCTAACTCAGCACCACCATGAAGCCTGATGTTCCTCTCGTGCCATAGGCCAAAAACTATAGCTACAATTCCCATCACCCCAAACGATCACATGTTCTTATTTCCTTATGATTTCTTCTTGATCCACTCCAGCCCTCCCCGAATCGACGAAGGCAGGCACCCCCATCCACACTTCAGTGACCACCTGCACCAAACATACCGGGAAAATGTACACCTGAAGAATAGGTGATCATGCGTCTCCCCCTCCACCTTGCACAGCCGACAGACCGGGTTGATATTAAAACTCTAGGCCACCAACCTGTCCACCGTAGGTAGCCACTGTAGCAAGGCCCTATACAAACAATTGTTAATGATGAACTAATATTCCTCAAAAAGAGGATTGAACCAAAAGTATGATGTAATCAATATTCTAGTAAGGATGAGAAAGAAACTCATACTTTGTGTTGATAATCATTTAGTGACAAATGATGAGAACAAATAAGTATGATTGCACACTTATGATATCAATATATGCTCCTAGATGCGTGGATCAATGAATTAGGGTTTGGATTGATAATGTGAACTTGAAACCCTATTTGGCTATAATGTGAAACCGTAACCCTAATAATGGGAAGGTTGTATTTCTCTTATTAAGTAAGCTGTGAGAAACATGTTAAATATTTATATAATAAGGATAAAGTTTATGTGGTCTAATGACCTAAGAATAGTTGTTGCCTAATAAGAGGTGATAAGATGAATGATGGCCTTGTGAGACATGTGAATAGACAAGATGTATAATGGCCTTGTGATCCATGTGAATAGTTGTTGCCTAGTGAGAAGGGACAAGATGTATATTAGCCTTGTGAGACATGTGAATAATTGTTTCCTAGTGAGAGGTGACAAGATTCTTAATCAAACTATGAGAGCTATGTGAAATACTTGTAAAATAAGTGAAATGAATACCTTGGTCTGAGGACCTAAAAGGTAATGGTTACCTATTATAGAGGTAACAAAGTTGTGTGGTGATCTACGGGTTTGAATACCCAGATCCAATAATCATGATGATGATGATGTGAAGGGATGAAAACTCCCAATAATGTAATAAGGGACTGAGATCCCCAGTGATATTTTTCATATGCAAAATATCATAGTCCATTCTAACTACAACAACAAGCATGACAATTGGTAAACGAATTTCTATCATGTTCAACATTTTGAACTTGATTTATTCAATCAATTTGTCCTTTTAAGTTATCCATGTAGTTCTTGATCATAAGACCCTATTTCACCCTTTAGGTGTTACCCTTTAAGGTGGCTCTATCAAGGTCATACCTTGTTAGCTTACATGGATCCCATATTAATTAGAAATAGCTTATAGTTGAGTAGTTGGATCATCCTATTTGACCAACCCATATGAATTGTTGGATTCACAATGCTCCAATCTCATATGTGTTCCACTAGAATATTTTGTTCTGTGTTATATGATGAATATGAGATTCCACAATAACTTGTGATTCTCATTGTTCTCATTGTACCCATATTGTTGATCTCAAACACTTTGAGTATTACTTTTACTCCCACTGAATCTTAAAGAACTCAGTTATCCTGTTAATAAAACAATTTTGTTATTAGATTGAGATTAATAGTAATGTTCAACTATCATGGTTTATGGATAAACCTTCTGAACGCTGTCGAGGTTTCTTTAGATAATGACCTGCCTGATGTTATTATTGAATTAGACTCTCTCTCTACCGTTTAGATGATTGAGGGAGAGGAGGAAGACCACCCAAAATATGCCAAGTTAGTCTTCCATGTTAAATGGCTAAGGAAGCCAGGGTGGAAAGTTGAGTATATTGATGGAGGAAGTAATGCGGTTGCAGACTTGTTGGCCAAGTCCAATATTCAAAATCAGTCAGCATACACCGTGTATGCCCTCCCCCCTATGAGGTGTCTTAGTCTTATTGCTAATGATTGTAATGGTGGTAGTACTACCATGTTTACAGATTCATGCTTAATTAGTGATTGTAAGATTTCATTTACTGTTTCTCGCACGAGGAGGGTGGGATGAATAAGAGTGCCTCCTGACTTAGCAGAAAAAAATAGTAATGTTCAACTATCATGGTTTATGGATAAACCTTCTAAAGAAATTACTTTCTCAAGGTGGGTTTTAATCCTTTAGACATATTGGGATATTCCCAAATCATGTCATATATGATGTCTAACAAACCATTCATGTGGTACATTATTTAGTAATATGTATATATTTATGAGTATGTAAGAATATTAAATTACTTGATAATTATATCATGACTCATTATGGTATAATTCCTTCATTTTGACACATCACCGTGTTCAAATGGATTTGACTTATGATACATTATCACATTTCATTCCTAAAGGTACTCAAGGTATAAAGTATTTCAACATTTGATCATATTAAAGTGTCTTAATACTTTCATTAATGTCAGACTTCATTTATAATCTCCTTGAATAGTTTCAAGAGGTTAATGTTTTCATTCCATTTGGTACATATCATCATATTACCAGTAGATGAAAATGATGTATTACTTTTCTATAGCATTCATTCCATAAGATCTGCATGCATCATATGCATAAGGTTTAATGAAAGCTTTATCCTCCCACTACATTTAGTGAAGGATGTCATGTCATACTGTGTGTGAATAAGACATGCAAATTTCCTTAGGTTCAATAACTAAGGGAATCCAGATCAACATCAATATGTGTTCTAGGTGTGCACCTTTCATATTCATACAAGATGAATAATGCTAATGATAATCTTGAGTTATCAATTATAATATTTTGGTATAAACATTATAAACATTGATCAAAGAGGTACATGATTTAGTAAAAGGTATATATTTATGAGGATATAAGACGATTAAATTACTTGATAATTATATCATGACTCATCATGGTATAACTCCTTCATTCCAACACATCATCATGTTCAGATAGATTTGACTTGTAATACATTATCACAGTTCATTCCTGAAGGTACTCAAGGTATAAAGTATTTCAACAATTGATCATATCAAAGTATCTTAATACTATCATTAATGTCACACTTCATTTATAATCTCCTTGAATAGTTTCAAGAGGTTAATGTTTTCATTTCATTTGGTACATATCATCATATTACCAGTAAATGAAAATGAAGTATTAATTTTCTATAGCATTCATTCCATAAGATCTTCATGCATCATATGCATAAGGTTTAATGAAAGCTTTATCCTCCCACTACTTATAGTGAAGGATGTCATGTCATATTGTGTGTGAATAAGACTTGCATATTTCCTTAGGTTCAATAACCAAGGGAATCCAGATCAACATCAATATGTGTTCTAGGCGTGCACCTCTCATATTCATACAAGATGAATAATGCTAATGATAGTCTTGAGTTATCAATTATAATCTTTTGGTATAAGCATTATAAACATTCATCTTTGATCATTTCATGTAAATATCACAAGATGTTTTAGGGCCAATGCCATGCAAGATCATATCTTTGAAATAGAAGCACTAATAATTCTTTATTGATAATCATCCTTGTCTTTACAAGATGCATAAAGAAAATGTTTCAATGGCATAATGAAATAGTAGTTCTAATAACTCTATTACATGCCCATTGGGATAAGATATAGTTTAAATGTAGACTATGGCTTCTGCAACACTTGTTCCACCTTGTCCATCCTTGTCCTTCCATGAAGGCCTTCACTTCTTGTCAGATCTCTATTTGGTATCACATACCAAAATGAAGAAGTAATCAAATTTATCTTATATGATTTATACTTGAAGTGGAGGCCTCAGTACCATCCTTCTTCTTCTTTAGTTCCTCTAACCAGAGTGGGCAATTTCTCTTCCAATGTCTAGGTTGGTGACAATGGTGACAAATCACCTCTTTATTTCTTTACTCCACCTTTTTCCTTGGGATCTAAAGACTTAAGCTTCTGGCTTTCTTTAGAACCTTTCTTAGATATGCCTTTTCCTTTAGACTTCCTTTTTTTATACTAATCATCATCACAAACTTGGGCTTGTCCTTCTTCATTTGTTTCTTAGCTGTTCTCAACATGCCCAACAACTCTATCAACAACTTGTCAAAGTTGTTCATATTGTAGTTCATGACAACTTGACCATATGACGCTGACAAAGACTGCAAAATCATGTCATTGGCCAATTATTGGCCGAAGGGTAATCCCAATCTAGTTAGGTTTTACGCATACCCAGTCATCTTGCGAACATGAGGACCTACTGGATATACTTCAACCATGTGACATTTGAACAATGCCTTGGAGACATCAAACCTCTCTTGTCTTGCCTAATCTTCATAGATGTTCTTGAGATGTGTGACCATCTCAATCATCCCCATGTTCTCATGTTGCCTTTGCAACTCATGGTTCATTGAACAAAGCATTAGACATTTGACATCCACAACGTATTTAGTATGCTTCTTATAAGCATCCTTGTCAGCCCTTGGAGCATTTTGAGAAGGTTCCTCTTGTTATAGTGTTTCCAGGACATAGAGCTTGTGTACCTGGGTGAGAACAACTCTCAACATCTTGAACCATTTGTGGAATTCCCTACAAGTTTGTCCTTCTCAAGGACCAATCACAGAGAAAAGTGATTGTTTGGTGTGGCCATTTGATTATACAAAAGAATTTGCAATTTTGTCAAAACTCAATTTTTATTTGATTTGATTAAAATTTGGGCGATAACAATTATGTCTTTAATTAATTATTATTCTCATTATTTTGTTCGAATTGACAACCCTCAAATATCAATTTGAAAAATTGTAGTGAACAATTTTCTAATGATCCAAGACCTATTTTCATCAAGTCATGAGTCGGCTTTTGCTGATCACCCACAACCTGACTATTTAGGTAGGCCAACTTGCCAATTGCATCATATGCAACTCTTGGATAGATGATATGCGTAACACCTTGCCATGATCATCTGCATGCCTCTGGGCTTGAGCTCTCCAGGTCACCAGTTAAGCCTGACCAAATAGCCAATACAATAGATATGCACCATGCTTTTTGAAAATCAACATATATACCATCACACTTCCATGAGGTAGACGACACACCATGCTTTGTGCAAATCTGCACTTGGTTAAATAAAATGTTCATGTGTATTTCTATCGGAAAGCATCGAAGACTTAATATATTTGATTGAGGGGGTTTTATATATATCATATATATACATATATTGTATCCAATGACCCCTTATATAGTACATATCATATACATGCTATATCCCACAATGTAAACATGTAATATAAAACAAAAAGGGATGGTTATGGCCATGTCTACTTGTGATTCATTAGAGCTACAAGGAATTATTACCACCTAGGTCAATCATCACATCACATGTATGAACCTGTGGTTGATGTAGATCTATGCTTTCCAATCTAGGTAGATCTATTCAACCTTTGAACTGGTCGTCTTGCCTCTTGGCTGGTCGATTGATCCTTCTAACCAACCGATGTTTGGACTCCTTCTAAATGGTCAATTGGGCCTCCAGTGATGGTTGTCTGGCCTCATTTCCAACCGATGTCTGGACTCCTTCCATACGGTCAGTTGGGTCCACCAGGTGGTCGTCTGGTTCCATCATCCTCTATCCTCCTTGGTCCTCCAAACAGCCGGTTCATCTCTTGAGCTGGTCGTCTTAATTGGCGATGAACATCTTCAATGCCATTGCATGAAAAGAAACTATCCTATTGCTACTTTATTCATTGAATGAAAGAAACCTTATGTTACATTTGAGGGGAGAAAAGATAAGAAAGTATTAACTTTACATTGGGAAGAAAGAGGTAGAGGCTCAGTATGCTGACTGATATAAAAGGAACCAAACCATCCAACCAAACATAGATAAAAGGTTTAGGCCATAACCACGCTACACATCCACCATCAAAACCACTTTTAGGGTGACGCGTGTAAAGTGCATATATATATATATATTGATTATCCTAAAATATAGGAGATTGACGTAACTCTGATACCACTACTGGGAAATATGGGCACAAAGTATAGCAACAGGAACAAAATTTTATCTATCCATATTCCCCAATACATGAAGATCGTGTCAACTACTATGAAATAGGAAGGATGGTGTTATGAGTTTTACCTGGTTCTGGAGAAAGTCCAACGACAAAACTCACTTCTTTGTAACTGCTGATAAGTTGCTCTTGGACGGTGGTTGTGCAACTCCTGCTCTTCACCACGAACAGTTGTCTGTGCAACTTCTGCAGTGACTCTAATGGTCTGGCAACCGACTGTAGGTTACAGTTTCTCTCTGAGAAGCAGCCAAAGGACTCCTCCTCTAGAGTAGTCCACATGGACCAACTAGAACTCCTTTCATTCACCAAGAACAGACAAGAAGGAGTTGTCAACCCCATTGGTGTACTAGTCACCAACCTGCTCTCCCACAATGACAACAATCAATTGTTCTCTCCCTTTGGCTATCCCTCCTTTTTAGGTAGGACTTGCCCGGGCTCCTTTTGTTATCACAACTAGAGAGGACAACAGTTGTCAGTGGAACTAATTCTCAATTATCTGTGTTGTGTTCAGAGAAGCCCCCAATACCCCTCTATATATAGCAAAGGCCAGGGTCAAGGTTTCGAGTTGCTATCTGATACAGAATAAAGGTGAAACAGTGGAAATAACTGGAAGATCTTGAACTTTAGCAACCTGCAACAACTGAAATGGCCATTTTGCACACCCAAATGGTCGTCTGGTGCTGAGACGATCGTATCGCACTATCAACTAGCCATTTGGCAATTCCCAATCTAAAACGAATTGGCTACTTCGAACTCAATTAATATCTCATATTAATTTCCTTATTCCTCAAGTAAAGAACAATAAAAACTATTCTGGAAATGACCTGAACCTTCTTTCATCCCAAATGGGCCATCTCACCCAAGAGTGACACCTATCTCACTCACCCATATGGTCGTCTGGTGAGTTGAGATAAGCTAGTCAGTTCAAGGGCAAACCATAGACAAATCGATCTCTGATCAACCTGATCCCCAAACGACTGTCTCAACTACATGAGATGCCCTTCTGGCTGCCCAAACAACCATCTCACTTGGTGAGATGGTCATTTGGTAGACCTGGTCAGTCATTCAAGCAATTAGTTGTGTGAATTTAATCCTAAACACTTTAGTAATCAATCCAATTGTCATTCAAGATCAAACTCCTCTTCTAGATGAGTTCCTATGCGTGTGACCCTATAGGTCCCATATCACATTGGAAGTGAATGTCCATAACTAGCTTATGATATCACAAGCAAAGAGTGGTGCCTAGTTGCACATCAATACTACTTAAGTGAAATGGAAAGTTGGAGAACAACTTCAACGTACAATCTGTGTAAGGTGTTGCAGTGATTGTTTAATTCCTTTGTCTCTAGTATCGAAGATGAACTCAAGGTGTGGTTGGTCATCCTCTCAATGTTCAATCCATGTTCCTTGAACCAAGAGAAGACTGTCTGAGATAATGTGATACCGATATCATATATTAATTCATATGTGCATGTGCCTGCGTTTCTTAGTCTCGCTAATAAAGTGGCCATGATATCATACTCCCGTAGGAGGGACACATACCATATCTATCACTGACAGTCTATCCCCATGTGTTGAAGTCACCCAATCATCACCTTTATAACAATCCATGTTTCAAGACTGCGTTTGATGATGTTAAAGTGTACCCAATGACATGTGACCAATGTAGTGATTTTAGCTCAAAGAATCACAATCACCACCGTCACTATGAGAGATGAATGTGACCACAAAACTATGTGTCACTCTCAAGGTGGGTCTATCTGACATATTATTCTCTAACATGTATCTATGTGCTTGGTTTGATATTACCATATCATGACTAATGAGATTCACTCATCAACCAACTCTCACTCTGATCTTATGTGTCATTGTTGTCTAACAAACTTTCACAATAACAATCGATCATGGACATAATGGGAATATGCATATGTACTCTGAACATCCGTATGATCTCATCACAAGGGTAGGAAATTGACAACGTGTGCCATTGAGTAATATAATTATCTAGACATTCACTTTGTATCCTCATTATCTCATAACTGAGTGAAACAGATGAATTGGAAGCTTGCCTTTATATATGTTATTATTGATTAAATCCTTTTAGGTAATTATGCCATGCCAATCATCATATGATTGGCTCTATTGGAATACCTTACCAACAATGTACACAACATTAGACACGATAGTACACATGTTCACAATATTGTACACATAAAAGAACACTTGTACACATAACAATACACTTGTGTACACAACATTACACATGATAGTACACATTCGTATAGTATTGTACTCAATAGTACACATGGACACAAAACAATACACATGGCAATTAACTTGTCTACATAACAATACACATGGTAGTAAAATTGTGTGTAGAACAGTACACATGGTAGTATACATGCGTACAAAATTGTAAAAAATAGTATACATTGTAGTGCACATGTGTACAAAACTGTACACAATGTACACAACAGTACACATAGAACTACACTTGCTGACATATGGCAACACACATGTGTACATACTGTACACATAACAATACACAATTCTACATATAGCAGGACAAACGTGTACACATAGCAAAAACTTGTAAAAATAACTATACACTTGTGTATGCAACAGTACATATGACAATACATATGTGTGTAAAACAACACACATGGTAATACACATGTGTACATAAGAGTACACATGATAATACATATGAGGATAAAATTGTACATACCAATACAGATGGCAGTAAACTTGTGTATACAACAGTACACATGGAACTATTATATACACAAAATGTACACAATACTTTACATGACACTACACATGCACACAAAACAAGGTACATGGCAGTATGCTTATATACACAACAGTGCACATGGTAATACACATGTGTACACAATAGTACACGTGTTAACACACAATTTTACAAAATTGTAAATAATAGTATACATGACAGTGCACATTGAACAATATATATAGATGTACATATGTGCACACCAAATAGTACACATGTGTACAAAATAATACATATTTTAATACATATGTGTACACAATATACAGAACAATTCTAAACAATATACATGGATGTACACATGTGTAAGAGCAACACATATGAAAATACACGTGTACACAATGAAGTACAAAACAACATACATGTGACCTCAATAATACTAAAATATACCCATGAGTGTACAAATGTATAAAGAATAATACTAGACAATACACATGGATGTACACATGTGTACAAAATAATACATATGGAAATACACGTGTACACTAGCCAATACACATGTTTACAAAATTATACAAAACAAGAAACATGATAGTAAACATGTGTATAGAACATTTTTTTTTGAAGTGGGAAATTTCACCCCTGTTCAAGGTAGCAGGAGAGAGAGAGAGCACAATCACCTACGTCGAGGGATATAATCCCTTCCTGTAGTGCCCCAATGAGTTCGCTGAGATTCAAACTCGCAACCTACACTTCACAAGCAATAGGCTTGACCAACTGAGCTAGTTGGCAAGTGCATGTGTATAGAACAATAGTAAACAATACATATGGATGTACACATGTGTGCAGAACAATACAAAATGGTACATATAGACATACACAAGGTAGATGCATGTGTGTAAAACAATGAAAAACAATACATATGGTAGTACACATATGTAGAAAATAATATTGAGCAATATATATGGATGTACGTATGTGTATAGAATAATATTGAATATTACACATGGATATACACATGTACAAAATAATACATATAAAAATACACATGTGTACACATTGTACAAAATAATACCAAATAGTATATATGGGTTTACACATGAGTACAAAATAATACATATAAAAATACACATGTGTACATAAGGAAGTTAGAACAGTACACATGGAAGTACATATGTGTACAAAATATTACTAAAATATACTCATGGAAGTACACATATGCACAAAACAATACTGAACAATACACATGAATGTGCACTTGTGTACTGAACTATACATATGGAAACACAAGGCAATACACATGTGTACAATATGGTACACATGACAGTACACGTGTACATAACAATAATGAACAATAGATATGGATGTACACATGTGTACATAACAATACAGAACAATAAACATAGATGTACACATATGTACACAAGAAAGTATACATGCGTACATAACTATATAGAAAAGTACACATGTGTACAAAACAATATTGAATAGTAAATAAGAATGTGCGTAAATGTATAGAGAAATATTAAATAGTACACATGGATATACACATGTGTACAGAACAATACATATGAAAACACACATGTGTACACACTGTACAAAACAATACTGAATAGTTACATGGATGTATACATGTGTACAGAACAATACATATAGATATACACATGTGTAGACAAGGTAGAACAAAATGATACACCTAGTAGTATAGATGTATACAGAATAATACTAAAACACACACATGGATGTACACATGTGTACAATACAATATTAAGCAATATACATGCATGTAAACTTGCGTACTAAACAATACATATAGACATACAGATGTGTACATAAGCCACTACATATGTGTACAAAATTGTACAAAATAGTACACATGTGTGCAACATTGACAATACATATGTATGTACACATGTGTACATAACAATATAGAAATATACACACAAATTTACACATGTGTACATAGGATAGTATACATGTGTACAAAACTGTACATAACAGTACACGTGCAAAATAATAATGAACAAAACATATAGATGCACATATGCATATAGAACAATATTGAATAGTAAACATGGATGTAAGCATGTGTACAAAACAATACATATGGACATAAAAATGTGTATACACTATACAAAGCTATGTAGAACAATACACATGGATGTACGCATGTGTACATAACAATACATATTGAAATACACATGTGTATAAGGTAGTATAAAACAATACACATGGTAGTACAGATGTGTAAAAAATACTAAACAATACACATGGATGTACACATATTTACAAAATAATATCGAACAACACACATTGATGTACACTTATGTAGAGAACATTACATATGGAAATACACATGTTTATAAAAGCCAGTACATAATAGTACACATGGTAGTACAGATGTGTACAGAATAATACTAAACAATATAGATGGATGTACAAATGTGCATAGAGCTATACTGAATAATAAACATGGATGTAAACTTGTCTATAGAACAATACAAATGAAAATACACATGTGTACATAAGGCAGTACAAAATAGTACACATGGAAGTACATGCGTACATGACAATGTTAAACAATACACATGGATGTACACATGTGTATAGAACAATATTGAACAATACACGTCGATGTGCATATGTGTACATAACGAAGCATATGAAAATATACATGTGTACACTAGTAAAAAACATGTGTATGAAAGAATATACTTGATAGTACACATGTGTACACAATAACACTGAACAATACCTATGGATGTACACATGTTTAGTTGAACAATACATAATAATATACATAGATGTACACATGCAAACACAAGGCGGTATATATGTGTACAAAACTGTACATAACTAGTACACATGGCTATACACATTTGTACAAGACAATTTTATAGTACATATGGATGTACATAAGTGTACAGAACAATATAAAATAGTACATATGTGTACAAAACAATATATATGGAAATACACACACAAGAGTACACATGTGTACATTAGACACGTTGTAGTACATATTTTTACATATATGTATAAAATTGTATAATACAATTTGTAGTACACATGCATATAAAATTGTAGGCAAAGTTCCAATCTACTCTGTATACACCAAGGTGAGACATTTTGAATGAGAGAAATTAAGAAGTAGGATTCAGTATTGGACTGGACTATGTTCGACTGAGTTTACAATGTGACTCATAAAATTTAGGCCAAACTGAACCCAATACTTTTTATTATTGGGCAAAAATCTTTGTTTTAGGCCCACACACCTCATAAAGCTTGGTACTGAGTTGATTTGGTGTTTCCGTTTGAAACACGACAGAGATAATGGTGGGAGACAACCAAACAAACCCACCAACACCATCCCCACAACTTTTCTGGGTTGAGTGAGTCAGTCAGTTCTAATTTTGTGTGTGTAGGTTTTATTGTGATCTCATTACCCTCTCGTTGTCGGCCACACCTCTAGCTAACTCCTTTGAAAAATTCTAGCCGCAGTCAATCATCCAGCTGCTCCCCCACATGTTTTTAGGAACAACTGTTAGTCAACCAATTTTTTCTGACAACAATAACCCCCATACTGTAAAAATTTAAGAGGAGAGAGGTAAAGTAAACAAGAGAAAAGAGAAAATTATTTTGCTCATAACTCTCAATCCATGATGATTATTTTAAATAAAAATCAATATATTTCTTATAAAAATACTTTCTAACAATACTAATATTGACATACTTAGAAAAAAATGATATGATATATGTGTACATCTATAATCATTTGTATTGTACACACATACCACATGTCTTGTACTATACACATTTATTTGCGATAATACTAATTTGTACTTTTCTCTTCTCTATGCCATGGTTCTTTTCCTCTCTCGTACCATACGTCTCATAAAAACTGTATGTATTTTTTTGTCATATAGTACTAACATCTACTTCTCTCTTCACTATTTCTACTTCTTTTCCACTCTCATACTATACGTCTCATAATGTACGTATTTTTTCCTCGTACAAAACTAATATGAACTTATCTCATCTTTGTGTCCTATTTCTTACCCTTCTCGTACTGTATGTCCTGTAATGTATGTCTATGTTTCTCATACAATACTAATGTATACTTCTATCATTTATATCTTATACTTTTTTCTAAAGTATATTACATTAGTCTTGTTTGAAAGTATGTTTTATAAGAAATTAAATGTTTTAAATAATGAGAGAAGTATAGAAAAAAGATATTGTATTATCAAAGAGAGAAGAATTAAGTATACATTAGTACTGTATTAAAACAATATTGTACAATACGAGAGAAGTGCACTTAGTACTATACAAAAACATTCATACAATATGTGAAAAAAAGAAATATACGTCTCTTATATTTTTATTTTTCCAAAATATGTCAATATTAGTTTTGTTGAAAAGTATTTTTTACAAAGAATTCAATATTTTTTATTTCAGATAAAAATTCATTAGAGTCTGAACGTTATGACTGAAACAATTTTCTCTTTCTTCATATTTATTGAGTGTATTTGTCTCCCCTTGAATATATAGTGGAGTTAATGGGAGGGACTCCTCCATTTTCTCTATAGCAAACTATGATTGTCTCTTTTCTTGCTCTCTTTTTTCTCTCTCCTCATAGCCAATCCCATTAATATAGGAAAAGTGGGTTGTTTTGCACTACAAATAATGAGTCCCAATGACCCGGTGGGAGACAGGTGATGTCACCGGATGTGGGTAGTGTAACTCAACTCCTTTTATCCCTCAAACCTCTTCTCTTGTAAATATATCCGATATGAAAACTCGAGCTTACCCGACCTGGGACTCACCCTCCATATCATATTCCCCAATACACCACCACCATTTTCCATAATTGAAATAACACGTGATCACCGCTCAGCTGGGTTTTTGCCCAAAAAAAACTAGACTCTAATGAGACCATTGTTGTCAGTGTCAGATTATTCCAAAGTAGCGGTGACAGTGAAACTTCTCATGCTGAAGTGAGATAGGTGAAAGTTATAGATAGATTGTATCGCCTACTCCGTTCGCTCTTCCTTAGGTTCTTGTATGAGAGAAGTGCATGTTAGTAATGTACAAAAAAATTCATTCAGTATGAGAGAAGTGCATGTTGGTACTGTTTAAAAAGCATTCATACAATATGTGAGAAAAAAGAATTTTACGTCATTAATATTTTTTCTAAAACATGTCAATATTCTTTTTGTCGAAAAATATTTTTATAAGGAATTCAATCTTTTTATTTTAGAAAAAAATTTATTAGGATAAAAAAAGTATGACTGGAACAATATGCTCTTTCTTCATATTTATTGATTGTATGTCTTTCTCCTAGAATATATAGTTAGGTTAATGGGAGGGAATCCTACATTTTCTCTATAACAAATTATGATTCTCTCTTTTCTTACTCTTTTTTTTCTTTCTCCTCATAACCACTCTCATTAATATAGAGAATGTGGGCTGTTTTACACATCAAATAACGAGTCTAGGTGGGAGAGAGGCGATGTCACTGGGTGAGTGTAGCGTAGCGTAACTCAACTCCTTTTATCCCTCAAGTCAAACCCCTTCTATTGTAAATATATCCGATGTATAAACTCAGGCACACCCGACTTGGGACTCACCCTCCAAATCATATTCCATAATCCGCCACCACTAGGGCTGGCAATCGGAGCAGGTCCTATTTCGGGTCAGATTAATATATTCGACCCGAACCCGATCCGAAAATAATTACGGGTCATACCTGTGTGACCCGAACCCGAAACTCATATTTGCAGGTGTGACCCAATGAACCCAATGGATCCGAAAATGTTATATAATATGCAAACCCAAAAAATCTGAAAATGCAAACCTGAAAAACCCGAAAATACAAATCTGAAAAACCCGAAATTCAAACTCGTTAGACCCGAAATTGTTGCAGATTTTGCTAATTAATTATTATTTTGTAAGCAAAGACTTATATAATCTATCACAAATTTATGTTTGTAGGTGTTAAAAATGTATATGGCTAGAACATGGAAAACATATATATACGTACGAAGATATAATTTCAAGTCGAGTGGATTTTGCGGGTCGAGAATTGTAAATCCGGACCCTGACCTGTAAATAATTTCGGATTTTTCGGGTTCGGGTCATTTTGGGTCGGGTCGAAAAAATCAAGTCCCGAACCCCTTTAGTCGAGTCAGGTCGGGTCAGGATTTGCCAGCCCTACGCCAAAATCAAAATAACACACGACCACATCTTAGATGGGTTCTCGCCCAAAAAAACTAGACTCTAATGAGACCATTGTCATTGGTGTCAGATGATTCCACATCGGGAGTGGCGGTGAAACTTCTCAAGCTGGAGTGGGATTTGCGGTAGTTGTGGACAAGTCGTACCACCTACTCCCTCCTCTCTACCTCAAGTTCCTGTATCTGACGGCTTAGTCCATGTTTGCTCTTGTGTGACCAGTTAATACATGGTCCAACCGCCATTACTTTGACAAGTACACGTGGAGGTTCCAGATCAAGCCGGTGTACAACACTGCGGTGGACCACCGAGTTCAACAAGCAAGGTAGGCTTTTAGAAAGTCCGAACCGAGTCAAAGTGGCTCATCGTGGCCACGGGGGAGAATGTCGAATCCGTCGTGCGTGATAGCAAAGGCATGGAAGAGTAAAAGAAGTTGAAACTAATCAGTCGCAACTTAGGCAAAGACTTGCTCGCGGGGGCTCTGGCGTGACCGCGTGAGCGACGCGGCTAGGGTTTCTTCGTGTGGTGTGGCTGGCTTGGGGGAGGGGGCTCCGGCCGCCGGTGGGCGCCGCTTCGCTCCCCCCAGGCCTCTCCTCGCCCGGCGGCGCATAGGATTAGGTTACAGGAGTCGGGCATCGTCAAATCGTGGCTCTCGGCGGATCCCTTTGACTCCAGCGTTGGGGCTTCAGGTCCTTCCGGCCCTGTTTTTCCGTAGCGCTGGTGAGAGGCTATTCGGTTTTGGCCGGCGATTGGGGTTTTGGTGTGCCCCAAGCGTGAGCGGTTTGTCTATCCTCTTCCTGCTACCAAGTTCTACGGCGCCGGGCTCCTCCTCCCTATCTTCTTTTTCCTTTTCGTGCTTTGATTTAGTTGTTTGTTATTGGCCGGTGGCTGAACTCAGTCCGGTTTCTCACCGTCTAATCGGTGTTTGTTACTCGTCGTTTCATCGGCGTTTTGTGTCTCTCCTTCGTGAGAGTGTCGTTGCTTCTAGTCTCGGCTAGAGCTCGGATTTGATTCAGATTAGATATGTTGTTTTACTGTATGTCTCCGCATATAGAGGTGAACTCCCGTTGGATCACATGCCTTAGACTGCCCTTTGTCTGCATATCTATGCTCGTGTTGAAGGAATCTTTTAAGGAAAGCTGGTTATATCAGCATCGAAGAAAAGAGATCAATGCAGAAATGTCTTATTCGCATTCCAATATGAGTTTTTGTAAGATTATGGGTGTGTCCATGATCGTTGTATGTTGTGATGGTTGTTCTCCCTCTTTATGTAGATGCCGTATGGGGAAGTGATGTATTTAATCTGTTTTGCTCTAAAAAAAAGTTCATGCACGTCATGTAGAAGTCCAGGCGTGTCATGCTCTACTTCCTCAGCTTCTAGGAAGCGTCACGGGCCTAGGAGTAGCAAAAGACATCCTGGTAGCAGGGTCCTGGTCATCACCATAGAGACCATGGCCCTAGGGTTCCGTCCCCCCGCGTCACACTGCCGTACAATCTCGACGGGGCCATGATGTTCAGAGAAGGAACAACACTCGCGTGTCAAGGTTTATGTGTGTGCGTGCCCAATACAAAAGGATATCTATCTCAACAGAGCTTACTTTACAATATATGAATGTGACACATATGATTCTATCTCAATAGAAGTAAGCTTTATGTGTCAACATTTTTTGTAGATGCATTATCTAGTAGATAGGGGTTGGATGTACATTGAGAGACGCTTCCTTAGTAAAGAGTTTCGAGAGGGGGTGTCTACATTCATTGAATTTTCTCTTTTACATTTAAAGCCTTCAAGAAATGACCAAATATAATTTCCATGCAAAATTTGTAGCAATATGTATTTGAAACCTAAAGAAAACATTTACGAGCGCATCATGATTAAAGGTTTCATACGTAATTAATTTATATGGATGGACCATGGTGAAGATTCTATATAATTACAACAGAATCTAGTTTGTCTACTAAAGTGGGGAATAACATCGAAGAGGATGACTTCCATGGGCTATTACATGACATATTCAGTATTCAAGATTCTACAAACTTTGTTGAAGGTGATATAGAAGAGGAACCTGCTAATCGAGATGTTGAAAAGTTCTATAAGCTTTTGGAAAAAGCTGAAGAACCTCTTTACAATGGCTGTAAGGATCATTCTAAACTATCTTACCTAGTGAAAATGCTCAATCTCAAGGTTGAATCTCACTGGACCATCAAGTCCTTCACATTACAACTTAAATTATTTAAGGAGACTTTTCTAGATGGTGGTGAGACATTTTCTGATAGCTTTTATGAAGCAAAGAAGCTTATAAAATATTTTGGAATTGATTACATAAAATTTTACTTGTCCCAATGACTGCATGATATTTTGGAAGGACTGAGCAATACTAGATTCTTGTACTTATTGTGGGTCTCCTAGATGGTATAAGAAAACAACTCTAAGGAAAAAAGAAACTAATATTCCTTCAAAGTCATTCTACCACTTTCTAATAGTTCCCAAGTTGCAAAGGCTTTTTATGTGTCCAACAGCACTGACATCATCGACAAAGAGTACACGATGGGAAATTTTTACTTCCAGTAGATTCTAATGCTTGCAAAGTTTCTTGAATTTGTCCTAGAACCACATCATGTCCGATTGGGTTTAGCTAGCAATGGATTCAACCCATTTGAAACTCTTAACATTTCACATAGTACTTGACCCATGGTCTTGATACCATACAATCCCCCCCATGGCTTTGCATGAAACAATCAAACTTTATTATGTCCTTGTTGATTCCTGGACCAAAAGAACCTGGAAATGATATTGATGTATATTTAGAACCATTAATTTGTGAACTACATTAATTATGGGAAACAATAATTAACTTATATGATGCTTTCTCAAAGAGAAACTTTACTATGCATGCTATAATTCTGTGGACCATTGGTGATTTTCCAGCATATGCTAATCTTTTTGGGCATAGTACAAGAGGCGCATTTGCTTGTCCTCATTATCATCTGAATACAAGATGATATAGATTAAAACATAGTAATAAGGATTGCTATCTAGATCAAAGGCATTTTCTAAGTGAAGGGCATGGCTATCATCTTGATAAAAAAAACTTCAATGGAAAAATAGAATATTCATCTTGCACCCCATCCTTTCAATGGCGTGGAGATATTTAATTTTCTTGTAGGATTTTAAAATGTTAAATTTGGGAAAGAACCCACAAAAGTGCAAAAACAAAATGGCAAAAGGAAGAGATGCTCTGAAATGGAAAATAGTTTCACTTTACCAAAACCTGGGAAAAAATAGAATATATTTTAAGTTTCCTTATTGGAAGCATTTGTTGATAAGGAACAACTTATATGTGATGCATACAGAGACAAATTTGTGTGAAAATATATTGGGAACACTTTTAAGCCTTGAGGGGAGTCTAAGGAAAATGTAAAAGCATGATTGGATTTGAATGAAATTGGTATTTGATATGAACTATGGCCTATAAAGCGCGATACAAGAAACTATTTTGTGACTCCTGCTTGCTATACAATGAGTACAAAAGAGAAGGATATATTCTTATCTGTATTGAGTTTTATGAAACTACCAGGTGGTTATTCCTCTAATATATCCAAGAAAATCAATCTACATGATAGGAAATTTTTTCCCTTAAAAAATCACGATTACCATGTATTGATGCAGAAATTAATCGTTATTGCATTAGTTAAGGAAATCTTCAAGTCATGAAGTTTGTGGGCAGATACTTAGACTAAGAACTTACTATAATGCCATTTACAAAAAGGTAATAAATCTAAAGGAGTTCAACATGATAGAGAAAGAAATTGTTGTTACACTATCATATAGAGTGGATACTTCCACTGTCCTTTTTTACGATTATGGTCCACTTGACTATCCATCTAGTTACAGAGGCTAAAATTGTAGGCCTAGTACACTATTGTTGGATGTATCTAGTTGAAAGATATTTGAAAACCTTAAAAAATATGTTCATAATAAGGCTCGATCACAAGGATCAATATTAGATGGATATTGGGTTGAGGAGAACTTGACATTTTATGCAAGATATTTGAAAGAAACGGATACATGATGGAATAATTGCTCACACAATCATGATGAGTCACATCTAGAAGTAGGAGTGAGAAAGATTCTTGATCGAGTCACCTTGGAACATGCACACTTTTGTGTTCTTTTCAACACCAAGAGTGTAGACTCTTTTAGAAGGTGAAATTAATAACTTTTATATTTATTCTTTTATGAATTTCTTCTTATAATTACTCCATGTTTATGAAGCATTTAACTTATCTACAAATGAATCATTCAAGAATGTCTCTTTGAAATATTGAACTGAAGCACATCTTGAATTCCCTAAGTGGTTTTAAAAACATGTAAGTAGTTTATATAGCCTTCTTACTCATATAATCTTTATGCAACAAAATATCTAATCATATGGAATTATAGATTTTTGAGGCTCGAGTTAGTAGAGTTATCAAAATAGAGGAGATTCATTGGCTTACACAAGGTCCTTCTTATAAAGTAGAAAAAGTAGAATTTTCTATTGAGGCATTGTGATTGGAAGAATCCAACTTTGATGACATTGATAACATTTCTTGGACTAGGATAGATATTGATGGTGTAAATGTTGATTATCAAAATCCTTTTGAGAGTTAAACATAAGCTTGAACTTAGTGATATTTTGTACATCTATTTCAATTCTTTTAGTGGAATCTAATTTTATGAATGTTGTATCTACAAAGTAGGATGATTTTTTACTCGACTTATATTTGAAATGTCTAATGTTATGGGATTCATTTTTTTTTATATAGACCATTGCCAATTTATGTATTATATGTAATAAGATGTCAAGAAAGTCATCAAGATTGGTTCAAAAAAATGAGACAGAAGATATTGTAGAAACTATAGATACCACATCCATTCCTTCCCAGACTCATGAAGTCAGTGATGAAGTACATATAAGTGTAGATCCTAATCTTGGTTCAATAAGAAGGTGGTGCATGGGTCCTAATTCAATGGAAAAGTTTAAGCCAAAACCTAGTCAAAGACATAAGGTGGTTTTTATGAAACACTACTACATTTTTGGTCAATAATGTCGCTGCCCTTGCGTCATTGTTACTAGAATAACTGACCTAATACACTATTGCATCAGTTTTATCATAAAAGCTGACCCATTAGGTTTCCCGCGGTGAAAATTCATGCGATTTTGGCTTCGCGCCTTGATCTATAGTGTCAGTTTTTCCAAATAACCGATGCTATAAGGTCAACAAAAATGCGAGCACCACTTTGGACCTGTTGGGTCGGTTTTCTGAAAATAACTGACCTTGTAGCACCACTCTATAGGGTCGATTTTTTAGTTTACCGACCTTACAGGTGGTCCTGAAAAATGCGTGCATCACTTTACCTCTAGTGTCGGTTTTCACTATTAATCGATGCTATAGGGTCCTCTATAGAGCCAGTTAACAGTGAAAACCGACGCTAGAGGTAAAGTGAGTGTCCACTTGCTAACATACTGGAACCGTACTACTTCCGCTTTCATTCATCCATCACGTGAAGCAAGCTGGCGATGCCGTAAGGGAGAGCCGCTATAGTAAGGGAGAGTAGAGAATGTCCAAACACACCCGAACACAGAGGTCCGAAGAGAAGAGAAGGCCTCGCTGCCGCCGCCACCCGAACGCACCCGAACGCAAGGTAAGTGTACTTCTCCCTCTCGATTTGTTGCTCCTGCTTGTTGAGCTGCACCACGGCGACGAACGCCATGGCTGCAACGATGAGGACTATGATGGACGTGGAGAAGATGATGATCCATTTACTTTGACTCTACTACTTATCGGCCCTGCGCCTGACGGTGGATAAGAGGCAGGGAGAGGAGTAGGATGGAGGAGGGCGGAGGGGGTGAAAAGGGAGGTAGTAGCACAAGGTCAAGGTGGTGAACGACATGAATGAACGGAGGGAAGGCCAATTTTCCATTTTCTTCTTATTGTCATCTAATTGACTAGGTAGCGCAGTCGAGGTGATGGCACGACCGTGCTGGGTAGCACGACCGTGGTAGCTGAATTGCTGAAACTTCAAGATTTGTCAATCTTGCATTTGTTAATTCTTTCTGCTCCTCTAAAATTGATGTATATTGACCCCTAATTAATACATTACAACAGAATTGAATTGTGCATTTGTGTCGTTGTAGGTGCTATTGACTTGTTGTTGACTTGCATATATTTCTTCTTCAACCTTCAAGTGAGGTATAATATTCTCACTCTCCCAATGTGCCATTTTATTTGACTAGTAAATCAACCAATAATAAAAATATGTATTCTTTCATATCTACATTTTGTTATCAATCACATATGTAATCATTATATGCATTCCAGAAATATGAGGGTAGATATTGTGTAGTCTCAGATTGACACTTTAGGGTTTATAAATGAGATCATCGATACATGATGTTTAAATTAATATATAAATATGACAATAATACATTTATGCATGTATCAACTTAGAAACCCGTTCAAAATTTACTCATTAGTAGTAAATTTTAGATAGTCCACGGTCTGGGACTGTTTTTGGATATTTAATCTCACTTAGGATGTAACTGTATAATGTATGTTTAGTTTCAAAGAAAATTTCAGTAGGATTTCATCATTTGTTCTCTGGGTACATATGTGAGTGGTTATTTGCCATTTACATCGCTGTATACATCATAAATCATTCAACCACTTGTGCTTTTATTATCACTTATGTTTCTTTTATCATGTATACTTTCAAGTTCTAAAAATGGCAAGCGAAGATGAACATTCTGAGCATGAGCACCATGAGGATGGTAGTGGTGACGCTAAGAAAAGTAGAGGTCCCATAGTGATGCGTAGGTTGCAGGAGCTCAGGGCCAAAGGGGAGAAATTGGCAGTCCAGTTTGATGTCACAGGAGCACCTATTGGGGAACATGCTAGTGCTTTCAAGAATTATGTAGGGGCGACCACGCACAGTAAGGTGGCAATAAATATAGAAAATTGGCATGATGTTTCTAATTCCTGAAAAGACCTCCTATGGAAAGATATATATATGAGTGGAAGTGATATTATTTTAATATTTTTTTTGTTTATTGATTCTAATTTAGTTTGCTTGGAAAGACATATCCTTTTAAAGACAACATTATTTTTTGGTGACGAGGGGAACCACTCCCGTACGAGCGCCACTTTGTGACCCCCGCAGGCAGCGTAAACCCCCCGGAGACCGCACCTGGCCCACACGGTGAGGCCCCACTTAGCAACATCGTTGGTCGGCCGACGCTGTGGGTGATTCACTTCAGTGGATAGCCGGGAATCAAACCCGTGCCCCCTCGCAAGGGGCTTGCGAGCCGCACCGCCCGAGCTAGTCCACCCCGACTTTAAAGACAACATTATTGCTTCTTTTGTAAGTATAGGGTGTTTTTCATCTAAATGTAAAAGATCACAAGAAAAGAGTGCTACAACGTTGTGGTGTATGATGGAGGGCTTTTAAGACATATCTCAAAAGAGAATTTATAGATAATCCTAAACAAAAGAAGAAAGCAACAAATATATATGTTTTTATGGATCCAGAGGTTTGGGAAAGATTTGTTGTAGCTAGGAAATCAAAAGAGTTTCAGGTAATAAAGATTGTGATGTATTGTCTGAATCTTTAATTTTATACAATTAAGGAGGTGAATCTTTTTATATATGTTTGCCAAGTCTAAATTGCAATACCTCAATTAAAATGATCATGCTATTCATGAGGCCTAAAAGGAAAAATGGGCCAAAAATGTGCATTACCATCGCTTGGGGCCCGATGGTTATGCCTTCTGCCGCCAACTACAAGAGAAGCAACTCTCTTCTAGAGAAGAGTCTAGTACAACTCAAGCTGAGTGTCCACCCTGACACTTATAGTGGATTGATGCTAGAAACACAAAAGATGGTAGGTTTATCCCAACTAAGTAAAGAGTAACTCCCACAAACTTAGATTTATTTATATGTAATTGATAATGTGATTTAATATTTTTATTAACTATGTATAGATTGATCTCCATGAGCAAAGAAAGGAAGGAAAGTTCATCCCAACTGGCCACATGGATGAACTATCAGTTGCTCTTGGTACGGAGGAGCATCCTGGCTGTGTTAGGGGATTAGGAGCTGGCATAGGATTCAAGTCGTATTTTGGCCCTTCACAATCTAAAAGAAGTCATGCAGGAGGTCTTACACTAGAGGAAGTTGAAGCATTAGTAGCATAGAAAGTAAAAGAAACAATGTCTTCATTTCAGCCTACTCAACCTACTCAACCTATTCAAACTATGTGTCTCTCAGATGATGAGGTACAAGCCCATGCTCCAACTGTAGAAGGTCATGGGAGCACTCGAAATGACCCACCACAATAATTTGTAGTAAGTTTTTGTTTATATGTTGTGTTATTAGTATGATATATATATGATTATATATATACACACACACATATATATATATAGTTGTAGTAGGTATCTGGTTTACCACTTCGTATATAACTTCTATTATTTAAATTCTAGTTTGGTATGAACTGAAAACTTGTAGTTCCAGAATATAATGTTGTGGAAACGAGCAAGGTATAAAACATTGGTGGTACATTGCATTGCCAACAAATTACTGATGACATTTGTCGTGTGTCCATCCATCTTGTGTATGACGGAATGGGGGACAAACCACTACCCATACCTAATCCTGAATATAGTACAATTGAAGAAGCAGATGGTTCTATGGTGGGTTGGCCTAGACACTTGGTTATCAATGACAAGGTATACTTAAATTATACCATGTTTTTCATATTTGATTGCATATATGAACTCGTATAATATAAGTATGTAATTTAATTTACAGATTTGCAAACCAAAAAGTAAAAATTCTACTAGTCGTCCTCCTATGCCCAAGCCTAGAATCTACATTCAACGAGTTGGGAAGTAAATGTAAATGTTTGTGTCGATACTCAGCCAACCAAAGCTCTAGATTACAAATGTCGGTCAATTTAATAGAAGATGCAACTGGGAGGGACTTTGACAGTTATATTTTTCTTGATGATATTATAGAGTTGTTCCGATATGATTGGCTGAATACTTTGATATTAGAAGTATTAATAAGGTAAGGATCTATCAATATAGAAAATTCCAATATACATTTTTAGCTTATTTCTATATATGTAAATAATTACAAATGTTTTATAGCCATTTATATACCGAGACCATAAACTTTGATATAAGGAATGTTGGATTCTTAAATCCTTCAGTCACTAGTCAAGTAGAGACACATATTTAGGATGTGAATCAGTACTTCTCTACTGCTTTCAAATATTTTGCTAGTGTAGGAAAGGAAATTATCCTAATTCATTTTAACGTCCAATAAGTAATATTATTCAATATAATTTTGATAATGAATAAATTTGTTTATTTTAATGTTTGTTTTATTCATACTCAGATCTAGACATTGGGAATTAGTGGTGGTTGTCCCAAAATTGATGACTCTTTATTATCTTGACCTAATGGGATAAACTAGAAGGGGTCACAAACTGAAATTGCCAGCTATGGAATAAGCATAAATTTAGTCAATGCTTCAACATGATATTTCAATTTAGTATTTCTATTTTACAAACTATCATTTAATTAATAGGGGTATAAAGGATTTTCGTGAAGGTGGAGGACAAATACCCACAAAATTAAAGACATTGACTTTGAAAAATGTCAAGGTAGCTACTTTGACATCTGCTTAGTCTATGTATTAATTTTCAACTCTTATATGTCAATTCTTATAGTCTTATCTCAATTATGTTTATAGTAGTTTACTAACATTAAGTATAATTCATTATTTGTAGTGTCCTATACAAAATAATGACTGGGCTTGTAGCTACTATGTAATGAAATATATGCATGTTATTGTCAAACAAGCATTACATGACATTCACACTATAGATCAGGTAATAAAGAATAACATCATAAATTTACAAGTGAGTTTTAGTCATTTTATAAAATATTAGCATGTGCATTTTCTGTTACAGATCTTTACAACTCAGCCTTACACACATAAGGACTTAAATGAATTCTGAGAAGAGTGGTCAGATGTTTTTCTAAATGAAGTCAATATAGCATTGGATTGAATATGTCAGCTCCATTTATGTATGTGGTTTTGGAATTCTTTCATATTTACTTTTGTATTTGACATTTAATATCTAAGACTTGAATTCTATCATTTTGTAAATTATGATGTTATTATGTGTAACTCAACTGAATATATGAATCATTTTTGTTATGAATATGTTGGTTGGAATGGTGACAGTTGAGCATCAATGCTCCCCTCTCCATATCCTGGTTCTTCTTGTTCTTTTGTTCTGTTCTGTTTCTGCAGAATTTTTTAAAAACAATTGTACCCTATAGGGTCGGTTATCTTAAAAAACTGACCTTATAGGTATCCCGACCGTGCCGTGTGGCACGACTGTGTTGCCACATAGAAAGGCCATGCTGCGTACCACACCCGTGTTGGGATATGGTGGAACGGTCGTTCCAGGTAGCACAACCTTATTGGGATATGGCAATACGGCCGTGTTGCGTAGCACGACCATCCTACCATATCCCAACATGGTCGTGCTACGTGTCACGACCGTTCTACCATATCCCAACATGGCTGTAGACTCTATTGAGTTGGTTTTATTCATATAACCGTCCTTACAAAGAAACTCTAAGGTCGGTTATTAAGAAAAACTGACCTTATAGGATTTTCTTATCAGCAAGCTCAATCTGTAGACTTTATTGAGTCGGCTTTCTTCATATAACTGTTCTTACAGAGCATCTCTAGGGTCGGTTATTTACAAAAATCGACCTTATAGTGTCTGGTTATCGGCAAGCTCAATCTGTAGACTCTATTGAGTCTGTTTTCATCATATAACCATCCTTACTAAGGATCTCTAGGGTTGGTTATTTAGAAAAACTGACCTTATAGGGTTCAGGTACAATTTCTTTTCTCATTTGGGGTTAGTTTTTAACAGCCTCTTGGGTCATTTTTTACTATATAAGGTCGATTTTCTTTGGTTAAAAAATCGAACCGACAGAGAAATTTCTCTAGCAATGGCCACTTAGGCGTCGGCTAGAAAGTGACACTATAGGCTTAAAAAAAATGACGCTATAGACCATTACTGTACTAGTGAAAAAGGATTTGAACATGGTGATGAGGGAAAATATCTAAGCTAGATGTGAGGCATATTAGCTTGAAATTCTAGTATTTGGCCTGTTGATTGTTATTGGCCTCAAATGCCTAAATTTGCATTTGATGATATAAAAAACATCATAGAGGTAATGAATTCATATAAATATGTTCATAATGAATTTCATTTAAACATTAAATTACTTTGAAGTTTTAAATGTTATATAATTTAAGTAGGCTGATTTTGATTTAAGTGGTCATGTCAAGGGCTAGGAAAGGGTGTGTGCACACATAAATTCTAGTATAACTGACTAGAGGGCTGAGCTGAAGGTAAAATATTGGTCCAAATATCAAAATGACATGGACACCATGAAGGATGAAGTTTCAAAAGACCCTCGCATCAATCCTGATCAATTCATGTGATTGGTTGAGAAGTGGAGTAATCCTAAAACACAAGTAAAAATTATTTTTTCAATTATGAGAACATATTAATTGTGAATATATAACATGTTTGATTTCACATTTTAGGAGATTGCTAAAAAGAACAACCAATCAAAGAAAAAATTAATCATTGCACTAGATATAACAAATTTGTAAGAAAACATCAGGATCTGGTAAAATGAGTGTAGTATCCCTATACTTTTCATATGGTATTTTATTCTAGAAAATTCTCATGTTATGATAATGTAGGAGATACAACTCAGGCACACTCTAAGTAAATTGGATTTATTAGAAGAAACTTATACTAATGATTTAAATGTTGTGGTATGTATAGAACAATGTTTTCTTGTGTAGATTTGAATCCTTAAATAACGACATGGTTATACTCCAACACTTTAGGAACAAATTGTGGATCAATATAAATCTAAATGAAGTGAATTACAAGATGACTGATCTAACATTAGTACTAAAGATCTAGACAATGATGCTATTCTTCATGTTTTCAAGCCTGTCAAACCCAAGCGCACTCGGTTGGTTGGTATCAAACATGATAAGATGGGAGAACGGGGTGTATCTCTATGTGTTGGAAATGAAATTTACAAGTGGAAAATAAAAGATATAAGGTGAATGTTTTGAATTATAATATTAAATCATATGATTATCTTTGTTCAAAATTATGACAATATTAACTATGTTACACATTAATAGGAAGCTTTTGAGATTGTACAAAGTGAGATGCAACAATCAAGAAAAGAAATAGAGAGTTGTTCAATGAGATTTCCTGAAAGAGGATGAGTGAAATGTCTCAAAGAGTGATAGGTTCTTTAACTCCATTCTTTTGCATACTACAAGTAAGCCTATAGTAAATTATGATAGTTTATATTTCATAATATTTTTCTTAACTAGAAACTGATTCTTTAGGGAATAGTAAGAGCCAAAACTAATCAATGGAAACAATCTCCAATGACATCTACTATGCAAGTACATTTCTACATTCCTCATTTTAAGCCAATATCTTAGTAACTATGTAGTTCACACATTAAATGATCTAACATGCCCGACCAAATATGTGGTTTCCCCATGCCATCAGCTTCCCATACATGGGGATGTGACCAACACACTCACAACAACCTCCTCAGGTATGGAATGTTATAATTGGTACTTTTACAAAGGATCTCATTATATGTATTAAGTGTGTGTTGATTATGTATACACTATTTAATTAGACTATAAGTAATTCACAAACACCATTTGGATTCATGAGCAATGGATATCCTTTCTCATATCTAGGCATCAGTCCTTCTTGTAATCAGGTATGCCAACAATATTTAAACCTCATTAGTTATGCTTACATTTCAGTATTCAAACAAGTAAGTTTGATGGACTTATTTGCAAAACATTATTTTTTAAACACTGCTTCCATCTAGTAGCATGTGTTCAACTAATTTACTTGTTTGGTATATCTAAGTTCTACTTAGGGAAGTAAACATGAATATTACTTTTATCAAAAATTTCTTCCAAATAACAACATTTTAACTTATATGAATGTTGGTTCCTTCTAAATTTCAGTTTGAATCAACAACATTAGTTAATTTATAAGTCTATCAATTATTTATTATTTTATTTAGTATAGTGACACTTGATTTGTATGTATATTCATTCAGGATAACCGATATAGTCCTCCTGGTACATGTAATGATAAAAATAGAGAAAACTGTCATGGTGGAAGTAGCAAAGTAATAATTGATAATGTCATCAACCTTAACATTATGAAACAACATACATCAAAGGCTATTGCAAAGTTACTATTTTGATATTTATTGTAATAAGTGAAAATAACAACACAATATGGAATTAGTGTGATACAATATAGCTTGGATGTTTCATACATTTGTTTTTGAAGGAATAATAATTATGTGTGCATGCTTTGGGTTGTGCATTAAAAACATTGCATGTGTTTGGAACATGAATATACACATAAGTGATTTTATTTTGAATATTGGAATTCATCCATTTGAAAATGTGATGATTTGACATTCATGATGTTAAATCTAATGATACAAAATGTACATTTATAGATAAACTAAATTTTATCCCGAAGGCATCATTCTTGACTAACGACTTATCCTAGGGCCATACTCATGTATCTTTCATGTGAAAGGCTCAAGCTTTTTAAGTATTTCTTCTCAGGGATGGCCATGACCAGAACTTTCTACTCACCAAGCCTCCACTCAGGGAATAATGGTCAAGGTCTGGACCTGACCAACAAGTTGGTATCAGGGATTCATGTATCTATGGTAAAGGATTTAGCCCTGACCCTTACCCTATTTTCTTATAATGCCTCCATATTGTACTTTCAACATAAACCTTTAAGTTTGAATCTATCTGAGTTATCCAACTATGACCCTCGTAGGAACTAGGTGAACAAAAGTCTTGAACCTGAACCTTGGGTGCAAGAGTATAGGTTGGTAACAACACAATAAAGACATAGTAGAAAAGAAAACAATGCATTAAGGCATGCATACAAAATTTTATGTCATATTGATATCGAAGAACAACCCAATTCTCCTGTTGTAGCCTACACAACATCAACCATTTAGTTGGAGTCTCCAAAGATGTACTGTTAACATCTTGTCCTAAGACTTGACACCATTCATAGATTAATCTCTTACTTACTTGCAGTCGTGACACTAACAAGTTTCCCAGGGCATAGACACACAAATGCATGAAGCATCAAAGTATTTACATAGTGTCATCCAATTCACCTGACAACTTGTTATTACCACATTGAACCCAATTTGTGGGATCTCCACTCTGTTGGGTTGGGTTGCTACTACCTGCAAATAATGAGGGGTTTTACTCTCATTCCCAACTTGGATTTTTCCACTATGTCCAGAGTAAGACCTTTAGTGAAAGGATCAACTATATTTTCTTTGGTACCGATGTAGTCCACACCTACGAAGCCATTGGACACGAACCCCTTTACAAACTTGAGTCTGACTTGGATGTGTCTATGCTATTTTTTATTGTACATATGGCTCTTTATCTTAGCAATATTTATAGTGCTATCACAGTGAATTGAAATTGTAGGAAGAAACTTCTTTATCATAGGTAAACTGGACATAAGTCAATGTAGCCAATCAAATTCCAATCCAGTTTCATCTAAAGCACACGACTCTTCTTCAAAAGTAGACTGAGATAATACGGTCTGTTTCGTAGACCTTTAGGAAACAACTCCTCCTTCGAATAGGAATACATATCCTGAGACACCATTACTCCCAAAGTTGATGGAAATCCATCTTGCATCACTATATCCTTTGACTATAGAAGGATATTTGCAACAATGCGGCTCAAGAGAAGAAGTTCCCTTGTGGGCTCCTATCTCCAAAACACGAATTAAACTTAGCGGAAGCATTCGATTAATAGTGGAATACAAAAAATCACTAAAAATTAAAACTTTTTGAGACAAGATCTTGAAATCATAAAAACTCCTTTTATAAGAGACAAGTTAAACAGTTTACATCTCTGTTAAATCACCTCTTGAGTGATTATATACATTCAGATACAAAATCTCAAGATTAAAAACCAAAATCTCAGACCTACTGACTCCAAGGACCTGAGAGTATAGAGACGACATAAGACTATCTAACTATAAGACTGGACAGTCAGTATCTCCACCTGAGATTCACTGTTGCCCCTGGTGTTGTTGCTGCTGGTACTGCTCTCCTACAGATTGGTTCCTTCGTCCTCGATGACCACCTAAAAAGTTGAAATCTACAGGGTGAGACAATTTTAAATAATTGTCCCAGCGAGAGTTATAACTCTCCGCCAGAAGCTTTATTATAGAAAAGAAAGATTAATATAAGCAAAGTAACTGTAAACATCCAACAACAGGTTTGATATTAAGTAAAGAAACTCTTACTTAAGCATTTACTTTAGAAAGGAATATGAAGAACATGTATTCAAGTTACTTTACTAAAGCATTATTATAAACAATGTAGCATCAATCAATACTTCTCGTAGTTCAACCTAAGTAGATATACTACGCGGTTGATTATGTTTTACAAACATTATTATGCCCTGTGGAGATGAGGTACACCACTCATACTCCAACCGATCACTACTAAGTCACATCGGTATCATACCTAGGTCATCAAAAGAGCCAGATTCTTATGACCTCAACTTCCTCAGTCAGTATGAAGATCAACATGCAGGACATCTAGTGTCTCTGCTACTATAGCTTACCAGGGTACTCTGGTACTTCACTATTAGAGTCACAGTGGCATTTTGTACTCTCTTTGCTATCGAAAGATCTCTTGTTTATCTCTCATCGATACAACATAAAAGATTCATCGGGTGATTAGTAATACATCATCCTGGCATCAACACATAGTGAAGGGTTGATAGATTAAGATACATCTACATCAACTCCTACACTAGGACGTAAGGATATTCACGTCCATATTCCCCCACATACTCAAAAGTATGTGATCCAGGAGTTCCCTTAGGAAAGCCTGTTTCACCATCATTTAACTACTGACAATGATGGATCTATGATCAGGGCTCTACATGGTATGGTTATACTTGATTACTTAGGTACATTTCAGTATTATTTTAACATCAAATCATGTTTCCAAGCATTTAAGTATTAAACATTGCTATAACAGAAGAATACTAAATGTATCAAGTTTAACTCATATTAGTTATCAAATGGATATCAATTCATCATAAGTCATCTAATCAGCATGACCTTGATGTTACTCATGGCTCTTACAGCCCATTAACTTCATATGTTGTCACTTAAACATAGACAACATAGTATACATCACTATTCATAAATTTTACAACATGCTTTCAATGAATACACTATCATAACCTTTACCTGGTTATGAGCATTCTCTTATAAGAACCTGCACAGTCAATTCAATTGACAATAATAACATTTCATTTCCAGATCAACAATTTATAAGGCAGAATAACATTTCAGTTCAAGGGTTGTACCTTCATGCTTTTACTAAGGCTAGGTTCCCTCATTAGTATCAATTAGGGTTATTCAATCCCTTTCATTATGATTAGGAACATTAATCCTTCACTTCATACTTTAATTATAAAGATTCATGCTTAAGAGCATAGCTTGGAATTAGGGTTTATTGTACATTTCATCACATCATCCTCAATTAGGGTTTACTATTCATTTAACATGTCACTACCCTAGAATTAGGGTTTACTATTCACTTCATAGTGAATTGAGCTCATAGCATCACCATGTATGAAATCATCATCCTTGATGCCTTCAAATTAGGTTAAGATTCATCAATTATCATAATTAGGGTTTTCATGATCTCACATAGGTGGATCATACCTTAATCATGCACATTCATATACATTGAAGGTACTTTACTTGAATTTCAACCATAAATGGAACATTCTATCTCCTCTTACTACTAGATGGTGATTACATTACTCTATATTAGGTTAGGTCAAGTCAATTTTGATTATCATAAGCTAAGTCACCACCATTATAGTCATTAGGGTTTGATTAAACAAGGGTGTCATCTACTTGAACCCTTCAAGGGCACATTGGTAATGTACACCATCAATTCACAACATGGTTCAATCTATTAATCACTTATCCCCTTAATGTCTTTAGGTATCATTAGGGTTTGGATTAGGCAACCATTGAACCAATTAAGCCTTCAAACTACTAAGCAATCATAGCCCTAAAAGTACCCAAACGGTTTCACACCTTAACCTCCAAATGGTTTTGAAACCATTTGGAAGCGTTGACCGTTTAGTCACTTTGACCTCCAAGACCGCATGACACTCAAGATCGTTTTCCCTTAAACGGTCTTTAGACCGTTTTAGTGCGTTGACCGTTTGATCAGAGTTGACTTTGAAACCGTTTGAATTTATGCGACCCTGAAACCGTTTGATCTTAAAATGACCTTGAAACCATTTGGTTCCAAACGGTCTTGAGACCGTTTGGTCCCAAATGGTCTTGAGAATGTTTTCCCCTAAACGGTCTTGAGACCGTTTGGTCCAAATGGGTCAAGACCGCATGGACCTCAAAGATGCATCAACTATTGTAACCGATTAGGGTTTTCAAGGTTGAACTCCTCAATTGGCCACATCCTTATCAACCACTTATCAATTGAGCTAATCAAGGTTATCATTAACCAATTTGACACTCAATTGACCCTCAATTGATAACCAATTAGGGTTGAAACCGATTGAATTAGGGTTTGTAATCAATTAACCATCAACAATCATCAATGTGAGTTGAATTGAAGTTGAACCCATCAATTGACACTCAATTGGGACCCAACTTGGCCCAAACGGTATTGAGATCGTTTGGACACCCTCCAAATGATCTTGAGACCGTTTGCCCAAGGTTTCATAAAAAACTAAGTCAATTTGATAAGGGTTGAACCCTAATTAGGTCTAAAATCGGCACTTTTAATCAATTAATCAACCTATTGTGATTGGACCCTCAATTGATCAAATTATCTTAACCCTAGACCTACAAATAGTCTTGTGTGACCACCAAATGGGTTTGAGACCGTTTGAGTGAACCCCCAAACGGTCTTTAGACCGTTTGGGCCACTCAACCCAAAGTTCAACAAAATTGGTCCTTAAATTCAGCAATTCAACCCGATTAGGGTTTAGAGGATTGAAGTGCCTTCAACTTGTGATTGGTTTGCAATTAGGTCATGATTCTTTGTAGATGATTAATTCAATATGTGTAAAGAAGACCTCTAAATAGTCTTCACTTGGTCAAACTTTCCAAACGGTCTTGAGACCGTTTGATTCTAAACGGTCTTGCAAGACCGCATGAAATCAAACGGTCTTAAGATCGTTTGATTTCAAACGGTTTGCAAACCGTTTAGACCAAATAGTCCAAGGTAGTTTGGTAAAGTTACCTAGGAAATCACGCCCATCATCTTCAACCTTGGTTCAGGTCGGTTTCTTCACGGATTGCTTGCAAGTTGGGGAGGAAGAAGAACTAACTACTATTTTGCAAGAACAAGATATGCATAATAAAGCAAGAGGTTTAGAGATATAAAACCCGCCTCAAAGGTCTTTCCTATAGCTCCAAGCTTCCAAGCTTTCAAACCTTTAATGGCGTCTTGAGCTCCACAGGTCGGCCAAAGGTGATTCTCCAAGAAAAGGTTGGGGAAAGTCGGCTAGAACAAGAAACCTAAAGAAGAGAACCATAAACCAACCATATACAAGGAATTCCTCCATGAATATGAGCTAGAAGATGGTCTATTCTTACCTTAGAACAAGTTGGTCGTCCCCTTTAGCTCCAGAGTTATGCCTCAAGTCGGTTGAGCAAGATGATAAGTGAAAGAAGAAGGGAAACGACCGTTGGTTTGTAAAGGAGGAGATGACTATATACCTTAGGGGTATATATCAAGATGAAACTAACTTATTCCTTTATTTTCAACTAGGTCCCTCCTTTACTCCTTAGAACGTTTCTCCTTATCTTAGTTTATCAAAGCTCCTCCATAAACTCATGATCTAAGGGTAAATAAAGTCAACATGAAACTAAGGTGAACATACATAAAGGGTCTCCTTATAACTTGGTGATTCTATTACAAAGGTTATTCTCCTTATCTGATTATTTAATTGAAGTGCCCTCATCATCATTTCTACTCTAAATGATGTCAAGAGTCACAAAAGATACTCTAGAAGGTGTATTTTATAAGTTGCACCCCACACTTTGGGTAAATTGCACTTTACTCCAAAATTAGGGTTTTAAGCACAAGGATTTCTCCACAAGCTGCATCTTGATGCCCAAGCTTGGAGAATCTATCATACTTCATCTTATTCACTCATATGATGTCTCATCATCAGAGGAACATCTTAACATGTGAAATTTGCAAGTTAACCCTTCTAATTGGGTAATTTGCACATAGGTCCCTGCATTACAAAACAATACTACAACATTGTTTAAAAAGGACAGAAATGGAAATGTATGTTCCTCAGGAACTTAATTACAGACCAGGAGATAATCACAAGCATTTAATTACATAGTTAGGCAAAACACCTAGGGTTAACTCATAACCCAGGTCAGGGATGTTACAAATTATCCACCCCTTACAAGGATTTCGTCCCCGAAATCAACAAAACATATTAAGAGAAAAGAGCAGGGTATTTCCTCCTCATCTCTTCCTCTAGTTCCCATGTTGCTTCTTCGACTCCACGGTGATTTTAGAGGACTTTCACAAGACTTATATCTTTCTTCTTTAGCCTTTTTGTTCTATTATCAAGGATTGACACTGGTCCTTCCTCATAAGTTAAATCATCATTCAATTCTACCTCCATAGGTTGTAGAACTGACTCAATATCAGGGTGACATTTCCTCAGCATAGAAATGTGAAACACAGGATGTAACTTCTGTAGTTCTGGTGGTAACTCTAGTTTATAGGCTACCTTCCCAACTCGTTCAATGATTGGATAAGGCCCCATAAATCTAGGATCTAACTTCCCTTTCCTTCCAAAACGAAGAACTCCTTTCCAAGGAGAGACTTTGAGGTACACTCTGTCTCCAACCTGGAATTCTAAAGCTCTACGACGTTTATCAGCATATGACTTCTGCATGTCCTGTGCAGTCTTAATTTGTTGTTGTATTACTTTGATCTTCTCTGTAGTCTGCTGCACAAGATCAGGACCTAACAACTGATATTCACCGGTTTCATACCAACATACAGGTGATCTACAATGTCTACCATACAAAGCTTCATAAGGTGCCATGTCAATGCTATGATGATAACTATTGTTGTAGGCAAACTCTATTAAGCTTAGGTGCAGATCCCAACTCCCGGTAAACTAGAGAACACATGCTCTCAATAAGTCCTCCAAGGTATGTATAGTCCTTTCCGACTTTCCATCAGTCTGTGGATGAAAGGTTGTACTAAACCTCAACTGGGTGCCTAAAGCTCTGTGCAGTCGTTCCCAGAAACAACTCGTGAACTGGGGACCTCTGTCTGAAACTATGGTAACTGGAACTACATGCAGACGTACTATCTCCTGAACATACAACTCTGCTAACTTCTCAGCAGAATAGGTTGTTTTGACAGGTAAGAAATGCGCTGTCTTTGTCAACCTATCAACTATTACCCAAATGGAATCATGTCCTTTGCTTGACCTGGGTAGGCCAACAACAAAGTCCATGGTCACATGGTCCCACTTCCACTGTGGTATGGGTAAAGGTTGCATTGTCCCTGCAGGCTTCTGGTGTTCAGCCTTGACCTGCTGACACACATGACACCTCAGAACAAACTCAGCAACATCCTTTTTCATCCCAGGCCACCAATACATATCTTTTAAGTTTCGATACATTTTGGTGCTCCCTGGATGCATGGCATACATCGAAGAATGAGATTCTTCCAGGACTACCTTCCTCAAGTTATCCACGTCCGGTACTATCATCCTCCCATGACAACATGCCACCTGGTCATCTGAGTCATGGAAACCATCTCACTTCTCGTTACCATACTCTGATCTAATCTGCTGAACTGCAGCATCAACTTGTTGTGCCTCCTTAATCTGCTCTCTTAGGGTAGGTTTTATGTGCATCTCAGCCAACAACCCGGCTAACAACGATACCTTCAACTGTACATTGTCTTGCCTTAAGGAGATAAGCATATCTCTTCTGGGGCATACTAAAGAGTTTAGTTGTTCCCTATTAGAGGATGATGTTGCTGATTTCCTACTCAGAGCATCTGCAACTACATTGGCCTTCCCTGGATGGTAATCAATTGTACAATCATAGTCCTTGATTAAATCCATCCAGCGAAATTGCCTCATGTTAAGTTCATGCTGAGAGAAGATGTACTTAAGGTTCTTGTGGTCTGTGAAAATCTGGAACGTCTCTCCGTAAAGATAATGTCTCCAGATCTTCAAGGCATGAACCACGGCAGCTAACTCCAGATCGTGTGTTGGATAATTCTCCTTGTGTTTCTTAAGCTGTCGGGAAGCAAAAGAAATCACTTGTTTATCCTGCATCAACACACACCTGAGTCCATTCTTGGAGGCATCACAGAAAACTACGTATCCCTTTCCTTGCTCAGGTAACACAAGTACAGGTGCACTTGTCAACCTCTCCTTCAACAATTGGAAAGAATGGTGACACTTATCACTCCAGACAAAAGAAACGTATTTTCGGGTCAACTTGGTCAAGGGTAGGGCTATAGAACTGAAGCTCTTAATGAACCTTCGGTAGTAGCCAGCCAACCCTAGGAAGCTACAGATTTCTGTCGGTGTTTTTGGCTGTTCCCACTGTAGAACAAATTCTACCTTTTTAGGGTCAACACGAATACCCAAGGCAGATATCACGTGTCCAAGAAAAGATACCTCCTGTAACCAAAAATCACACTTGCTGAACTTAGCGTACAGCTTATGTTCTCTTAGCAAGGTCAAAGCTTGGCGAAGATGTTGTTCATGCTGTTGAGCATCTCTACTATAGATCAGAATGTCATCTATGAAAACAAAAACACACTGATCGAGGAAAGGTCGGAAGATTCTATTCATGAGTTCCATGAATGCAGCTGGTGCATTAGTTAGTCCAAACGACATAACTGTGAACTCATAGTGACCATACCTTGTCCTAAAGGTAGACTTGGGTATGTCACTGTCCTTAATACGAAGTTGATGATATCCAGACCTCAAGTCTATCTTCGAGAAGATGGTTGCACCACGGACCTGGTCAAAGAGATCATCAATCCTCGGCAAAGGGTACTTATTCTTTATTGTTACTTTATTGAGTTGTGTGTAATCAATGCACAACCACATTGATCCGTCTTTCTTTTTAACAAATAAAACCGGAGCACCCCAGGGTGAAGTGCTCGGTCGGATGAAACCCTTCTCAAGTAACTCTTGAAGTTGTTTCTTCAGTTCTGCCATCTCAGCAGGCGCCATCCTATACGGTGTCTGGGCTATAGGTTGCATATCAGGAATCAAATTGATTTCAAAATCAATTTCCCAAGGCGATGGTATACCTGGAAGTTCTTCAAGAAATACGTCTTTGAATTCCCTGACTACAGGAACTTCAGTAGGGTTAGGAATCTCCATAGTGGTATCTACGACATGGGATAAGAATGCATAACATCCTTGCCTCATCAACTTCTCAGCCACCATAGCTGACACTAGATAGGTGGGTAGAATCTTTCTCTCTCCTTGAAAGATCCATTTGTTGCTATCATCAGCAAACACAGCCTGCTTGGATTCACAATCCAAGACAACTTTATACCTTTCCAAGGTATCCATCCCAAGGATTATATCAAATCCTTGCATCTCAAGTGGTATAAGATCCACTTGAATGCAATGATCAGAAAAGAAGAGGATGCAGGGAGTGCATACCTCCTGCAACACAGTAGACCCTCTCAACGGAGTCTCAAGCAACAAGCTATTTGCCCTATGACTGACTGTGATATTGCAGTTACGAATCACTCTTCGAGTGATAAAGGAGTGCATAGCACCCGGGTCAATCAAAACAGATACAAAATAGGATTTAGACATATCAGAATATAATAACTCCATCTGACCTGCCACAACCTGAGGGTTGATCACTGCATCTTGTGGGTTCATCGCATAGAACCTCGTTGTTGCCTGAGGTTGAGCCGGTGCTGGCGATCCAGCTTGGGACGCTTGTCCACGTCCTCTAGCTGCTCCTTGAAACTGCCTTCTCTAAGATCCTTGTTGACTTTGTCTCTGTGGCTGTGTCACACTGACATGCCTAGCCCTGCAATCCTTCATCAGATGCCCCACCTTCCCACAGTTGTAACAACTTTTGTCTTGTTGTTGTGGTCTGGGTGGTCTTGTGACAGACATCGATGCTGAACTGCAAGTCTCTTGAGGTGGTAGGCTAATTCCTCTACCCCTACTCGGTGACCACTGTGTTTGAGAACTAGGTCTGGGTGGTGGAGGTGTAGGTGCAGAGAATCTAGGCTTCTTGAATCTCTAGATAAAGATCCCTGGAACTACAGATATCTCTTATGGGTTTGCCTCTTCTTGGCTATGGATCTCTCTATCCTTCGGACTGACTCAACGAAGGTAGTGAACCTCTCCTGGTTCTCTAGGGCAGAAACGGGAGTAGTCAACTCGGCGTTCAACCCCTTCTCGAACCTTCTGATCCTCTCTTCTTCTGTAGCAGGCATGTGCAGCCAGAACCGCAGCAACTCCATGAACTTAGCTTCATACTCGCTAATGTTCATCACGCCTTGCTTCAATCTCTCGAACTGAGAGATTTTCTCGTCCAGGAATGTCTTTGGGAAGTATCTGTTGACAAATTCCCGACAGAAGTTACGAAACCTCCACTCCTGGCCTCTTCTGCTCTTCCATGGTCCACCAGTGACCAGCACTTCCTTTGAGAAGATAGACGGCATGTCTAACCTTCTCAGCTTCGGGGATGTTTAGGATTCTGAAGGCTTTCTCCAACTCGGTTAACCACAGATCGACATCTGTGGGGTCAGCTGTCCCAAAGTATTTGGTTGCCCCGACTCTGCAAAGTCGCTCGAACGTCTTATCGATACCTTGTCCTTCAGGCTGGGCAGGTTTCCTAGGTGCAGGCATAGGCATTCTATCAGTGATGTGTGTCATGGTAGTCATAAACTGCCCGAACATAGCTTGAACACCTGGGTTTGCCATGTCAGCTGGGTCAAACTGAGGTGGCTGCATGGGTGGCTCAGGTACAGGCTGCTCCACTTCTGGGTTTCTTGCACCTTCTCGGGGTGCAGCTACACTACTCTCGACCACGTACTCCTCATGTGGCTCAGACATTCTTACTTATCTTCTTCTCCTGAGGAGTAGAAGATTCTATTAGATATGGAAGAAACACTAAGGATAGACTCGACATCCTAAGTCCTATATCTCTGTAGACTCAGCAAACCTAGAGCTCTGATACCACTTAATTGTGGGCTCCGATCTCCAAAACACGAATTAAACTCAGCGGAAGCATTCGATTAACAGCGGAATACGAAAAATTACTAAAAATTAAAACTTTTTGAGACAAGATTTTGAAATCATAAAAACTCCTTTTATAAGAGACAAGTTAAACAGTTTACATCTCTGTTAAATCACCTCTTGAGTGATTATATACATTCAGATACAAAATATCAAGATTAAAAACCAAAATCTCAGACCTACTGACTCCAAGGACCTGAGAGTATAGAGACGACATAAGACTATCTAACTATAAGACTGGACAGTCAGTATCTCCACCTGAGATTCACTGCTGCCCCTGGTGTTGCTGCTGCTGGTACTACTCTCCTGTAAAGTGGTTCCTTCATCCTCGACGACCACCTAAAAAGTTGAAATCTATGGGGTGAGACAATTTTAAATAATTGTCCCAGCGAGAGTTATAACTCTCTGCCAGAAGCTTTATTATAGCAAAGAAAGATTAATATAAGCAAAGTAACTGTAAACATCCAACAGAAGGTTTGATATTTAGTAAAGAAACTCTTACTTAAGCATTTACTTTAGAAAGGAATATGAAGAACATGTATTCAAGTTACTTTACTCAAGCATTTTTATAAACAATGTAGCATCAATCAATACTTCTCATAGTTCAACCTAAGTAGATATACTACACTGTTGATTATGTTTTACAAACATTATTATGCCCTGCGGAGATGAGGTATACCGCTCATACTCCAACCGATCACTACTAAGTCGCATCGGTATCATACCTAGGTCATCAAAAGAGTCGGATTCTTATGACCACAACTTCCTTAGTCAGTATGAAGATCAACATGCAGGACATCTAGTGTCTCTGCTACTATAGCTTACCAGGGTACTCTGGTACTTCACTATTAGACTCACAGTGGCATTCTCTACTCTCTTCACTATCGAAAGATATCTTGTTTATCTCTCATCGATACGACATAAAAGATTCCTTGGGTGATTGGTAATACATCATCCCGGCATCAACACATAGTGCAGGGTTGATAGATTAAGATACATCTACATCAACTCCTACACAAGGACGTAAGGATATTCGCATCCATATTCCCCCACATACTCAAAAGTATGTGATCCAGGAGTTCCCTTAGGAAAGCCTGTTTCACCATCATTTAACTACTGACAATGATGGATCTATGATCAGGGCTCTACATGGTATGGTTATACTTGATTACTTAGGTACATTTCAGTATTCTTTTAACATCAAATCATGTTTCCAAGCATTTAAGTATTAAACATTGCTATAACAGAAGAATAATGAATGTATCAAGTTTAACTCATATCAGTTATCAAATGGATATCAATTCATCATAAGTCATCTAATCAGCATGACCTTGATGTTACTCATGGCTCTTACTGCCCATTAACTTCATATGTTGTCACTTAAACATAGACAACATAGTATACATCACTATTCATAAAGTTTACAACATGCTTTCAATGAATACACTATCATAACCTTTACCTGGTTATGATCATTATCTTATAAGAACCTGCATAGTCAATTCAATTGACAATAATAACATTTCATTTCTAGATCAACAATTTATAAGGTAGAATAACATTTCAGTTCAAGGGTTGTACCTTCATGCTTTTACTAAGGCTAGGTTCCCTCATTAGTATCAATTAGGGTTATTCAATCCCTTTCATTATGATTAGTAACATTAATCCTTCACTTCATACTTTAATTATAAAGATTCATGCTTAAGAGCATAACCTGGAATTAGGGTTTATTGTACATTTCATCACATCATCCTCAATTAGGGTTTACTATACATTTAACATGTCACTACCCTAGAATTAGGGTTTACTATTCACTTCATAGTGAATTGAGCTCATAGCATCACCATGTATGAAATCATCATCCTTGATGCCTTCAAATTAGGTTAAGATTCATCAATTATAATAATTAGGGTTTTCATGATCTCACATAGGTGGATCATACCTTAATCATGCACATTCATATACATTGAAGGTACTTTACTTGAATTTCAACCATAAATGGAACATTCTCTCTCCTCTTACTACTAGATGGTGATTACATCACTCTAGATTAGGTTAGGTCAAGTCAATTTTTATTATCATAAGCTAAGTCACTACCATTATAGTCATTAGGGTTTGATTAAACAAGGGTGTCATCTACTTGAACCCTTCAAGGGAACATTTGTAATGTACACCATCGATTCACAACATGGTTCAATCTATTAATCACTTAGCCCCTTAATGTCTTTAGGTATCATTAGGGTTTGGATTAGGCAACCATTGAACCAATCAAGCCTTCAAACTACTAAGCAATCATAGCCCTAAAAGTCCCCAAACGGTTTCACACCTTAACCTCCAAACGGTTTTGAAACCGTTTGGAAGCGTTGACCGTTTGGTCACTTTGACCTCCAAGACCACATGACACTCATGACCATTTGAGTGTGTTGACCATTTGATCAGAGTTGACTTTGAAACCGTTTGAATTTATGCGACCTTGAAACCGTTTGATCTTAAACGACCTTGAAACTGTTTGGTTCCAAACGGTCTTGAGACCGTTTGGTCCCAAACAGTCTTGAGACCGTTTTCCCCTAAATGGTCTTGAGACTGTTTGGTCCCAAACGGTGTTGAGACCATTTGGATTCAAATGGTCTTGAGACCGTTTGGTCCAAATGGGTCAAGACCGCATGGACCTCAAAGATGCATCAACTATTGTAACCGATTAGGGTTTTCAAGGTTGAACTCCTCAATTGGCCACATCCTTATCAACCACTTATCAATTGAGCTAATCAAGGTTATCCTTAACCAATTGGACACTCAATTGACCCTAAATTGATAACCAATTAGGGTTGAAACCGATTGAATTAGGGTTTGTAATCAATTAACCATCAACAATCATCAATGTGAGTTGAATTGAAGTTGAACCCATCAATTGACACTCAATTGGGACCCAACTTGGCCCAAAAGGTATTGAGATCGTTTGGAAACCCTCCAAATGATCTTGAGACTGTTTGCCCAAGGTTTCATAAAAAACTAAGTCAATTTGATAAGGGTTGAACCCTAATTAGGTCTAAAATCAGCACTTTTAATCAATTAATCAACCTATTGTGATTGGACCCTCAATTGATCAAATTATCTTAACCCTAGACCTAAAAATAGTCTTGTGTGACCACCAAATGGGTTTGAGACCGTTTGAGTGAACCCCCAAATGGTCTTTAGACCGTTTGGGCCACTCAACCCAAAGTTCAACAAAATTGGTCCTTAAATTCAGCAATTCAACCCGATTAGGGTTTAGAGGATTGAAGTGCCTTCAACTTGTGATTGGTTTGCAATTAGGTCATGATTCTTTGTAGATGATTAATACAATATGTGTACATCAGACCTCTAAATGGTCTTCACTTGGTCAAACTTTCCAAACGGTCTTGAGACCGTTTGATTCTAATCGGTCTTGTAAGACCGCATGAAATCAAACGGTCTTGAGATCGTTTGATTTCAAACGGTTTGCAAACCGTTTAGACCAAATGGTCCAAGGTCGTTTGGTAAAGTTACCTAGGAAATCACACCCATCATCTTCAACCTCAGTTCAGGTCAGTTTCTTCACGGATTGCTTGCAAGTTTGCAAGGAAAGTTGGGGAGGAAGAAGAACTAACTACTATTTTGCAAGAACAAGATATGCATAATAAAGCAAGAGGTTTAGAGATATAAAACCCGCCTCAAAGGTCATTCCTAGAGCTCCAAGCTTCCACGATTTCAAGACTTTAATGGCGTCTTGAGCTCCACAGGTTGGCCAAAGGTGATTCTCCAAGAAAAGGTTGGGGAAAGTCGGCTAGAACAAGAAACCTAAAGAAGAGAACCATAAACCAACCTTATACAAGGAATTCCTCCATGAATCCGAGCTAGAAGATGGTCTCTGCTTACCTTAGAACAAGTTGGTCATCTCCTTTAGCTCCAGAGCTCTACCTCAAGTCGATTGAGCAAGATGATAAGTGAAAGAAGAAGGGAAACGATCGTTGGTTTGTAAACGAGGAGATGACTATATACCTTAGGGGTATATATCAAGATAAAACTAACTTATTCCTTTATTTTCAACTAGGTCCCTCATTTACTCCTTAGCACGTTTCTCCTTATCTTAGTTTAGCAAATCTCCTCCATAAACTCAAGATCTAAGGGTAAAGAAAGTCAACATGAAACTAAGGTGCACATACATAAAGGGTCTCCTTACTTATAACTTGGTGATTCTATTACAAAGGTTATTCTCCTTATCTGATTATTTAATTGAAGTGCCCTCATCATCATTTCTACTCTAAATGATGTCAAGAGTCACAAAAGATACTCTAGAAGGTGTATTTTATAAGTTGCACCCCACACTTTGGGTAAATTGCACTATACTCCAAAATTAGGGTTTTAAGCACAAGGATTGCTCCACAAGATGCATCTTGATGCCCAAGCTTGGAGAATCCATTATACTTCATCTTATTCACTCATATGATGTCTCATCATCAGAGGAACATCTTAACATGTGAAATTTGCAAGTTAACCCTTCTATTTGGGTAATTTTGCACATAGGTCCCTGCATTACAAAACAATACTACAACATTGTTTAAAAAGGACAGAAATGGAAATGTATGTTCCTCAGGAACTTAGTTACAGACCAGGAGATAATCACAAGCATTTAATTACATAGTTAGGCAAAACACGTAGGGTTAACTCATAACCCAGGTCAGGGATATTACATCCCTTGATATATCTTAAAACTCTATCAAGAGCTTCCCAATGGGTCTTGTCAGGACAACTGGTGTATCTACTTAACTTGCTTATGACAAATGTAATGTCTGGTCATGTGTAGTTCATAAGATACATCAAACTTCTAATAATCTGAGAGTACTGTAATTGAGACACTGGAATCCCAGTCTCATTCTTGAATAAGGCCTTGGATGAATCATATGGAGTCTTAACATGTTGAAATGATGTGTACTCAAACATCTCCATCATCTTCTCAATATAGTGAGACTGAGAGAAAGTTATACTATCAGCAAACCTTATGATTTTAAGCCCTAAAATCACATCGCAAACTCCCATATCCTTCATCTCAAACTTTCTATAGAAGAATGTCTTTCTCTCATTCAATACTTTCATATCAGAACCAAAAAGTAGGATATCTTTGATAAATAAGCATAAAAAGATGAATCCATCATTGACAATTTTTCAGTGGAGACACTTATCAAATTCATTAAAAACAAAGTCAAACAATGATATCACTGAATTAAACTTCTAATGTCATTGCTTTGGGGCTTCTTTCATGCCATATAATGACTTAACAAGTTTACATACTTTGGACTCATTCCCACGACCCACAAATCCCTCACTTTGTTCCATATATATCTCTTCCTAAAGATCACCATGTAAGAACGTGGTCTTTACATCCATCTGAAGGATACAAAGATTATAAATGGAAGTGGTCATGCGGGAAATAGGGGAATATGTATTAAAATAATATATTCCTTCCCTATATGTGTAACCCTTAGAAACTAACCTAGCCTTATACTTATTGATTGTCTTGTCTATATTAAGTTTATTCTGAAAGATCCATTTGCATCCAACTACATTACATCCAGGAGGCAGACCCACCAACTCTCAAGTTCTATTAGAGAAAATTGATTGGATTTCATCATTAATGACTTCTTTCTAAAACTTAGCTTCTGGAGATTCCATAGCTTGTTTAAAGGTTACATGATAATCCTCAACACTATAAGTGAGAAACTCATTTCCAAAGTCCTTGGATGTCCTAGGTTTTTTACTTCACCTTGGTTCAACCATTTCTTTAGAATCATCAGATTTAGAAATAGCTTGTTCCGAGTCACCCCCCACATTTGTCATCCTTTCCACGTGCTCGGGAATGGAACCTGTGGTGAATGAATCCTCTTGAGATACTTCATCAGGCACACCAAATTTCATGGAAAACACATCCTTAAAGAATGTAGCATCACATAATCCCATAATTGTATTGACCTCAATGTCTGAGATATCAAATTTTACAATCAAGAATCTATATGCATAACTTGTCTCTACATAACCTAAGAATATGACATCAACCATTTTAGGTCCCAATTTTTTCCTTTTGTGTTCTGAGACAAGTACCTTTGCAAGGCACCCCCACACTCAAAGATATTTGAGATGCGATTTCATTCCTCTCCATAACTCAAATGTTCTACTCTCTACGTGTTTATGGGGAACTCTATTTAGAATATGGAAAGCCATATACAAAGCTTCCCCCACATGAAGTTGGGTAGACCTGAGGTTTGGAGTAAAGAATTTACCATATATATAAGGGTTTGGTTTTAACATTTAGCTATCCCATTAGATTGTGGATAATATGCAGCGGTAACCTCATGAACTATACCATGCAATTGACAAAATTTCAAAAACAAATTCAAGGTATATTCTCCTCTCCTATCAAACCTTAATCACTTAAGTACTTTGTTGGTTTGAGTTTTGACTTCTTTCTTATAAATTTAATTTTTTTCCAATGCCTCATCTTTACTTCTGAGCAAATAGACATAACAATATCTACTACAATCATCAATAAAAGTTATAAAATAACGCTTTTGATCCCTTCTGACAAACCAATTAAATTCATAGATATCAATATGCACTAAATCCAATATTTATGAATTCCTATTCACAAAATGAAAAGATTTTCTAGGTAGAATTTATCTTGCACACATGTTTCACATTTATTATTGCTAATATCAAATTTATGGATCAAATTCAGATTCATCATAAGTTTTATTGAGCCAACATTCACATGTCCCCAATGTGCATGCCAAATATTAGACGATACAAGATTCATGAATAAAGAACTATTATCATTCAAATTTAAAATGGAATTTGAAAAAGGTTTTAGAAGAATATTAAACAAGTGGTCCATATCACATAGATACCCCTTGCCAAAAAATAATGAATCTCTAAGGTGAGCAATAATATCCTTATTATAGTTGCAATATATTCTAAAACCATCTCTAACTAAAATTATGCCACCAATAGTGTTACTTCATATGGATGGAACATGTCTGACTCTACGTGCCACTAATAATGTTGCATCATATTAATGGAACATGTTTGAATCTATGAAGCATCATAATCTTTCTTGAAGGAAACTTCAAATCCACCCATCCTTTTCCTTTGACTTCTACAATGATGGAATTGCCCAAAGTCACAGATTGACCTTTGGAGGCCTGGTAAGACACAAATAGGGACTTGTCAGTAACACACACACATTAGCCCCAATGTCTATAATCCAATGTAGTGGTTCAAAAATAGAAAGAACTTCAAATTTTATAGATACTACCCATCATTTAAGTTCAAGGATGCAGTCATCATGTTGACCACAAACTCCTAAGTTGTAGATGTGGAAACTTTCTTTACCTTCTTTGAAGGACAATCCTTGTTCCAGTGGCCAACCTATCTACAAGTCCAACAAGGTTTGTTCTTTGGCTTCTTCTAGATCCTGGGCTTAGGTTTAAGTAAATTCTTAGATTTCTTATCCTTGTTCTTAGCAGTAGTTAAATTGGCACTCGGATTAACATCAGTGGGAACCTTGACAGTCTTCTCTTTCAGATTCTTGAATATTGATGCCCATCATGAGATCGTTTATTGATATGTCTCCTTTGTAATGCTTAAGAGTCATGCCAAATGACTCCCAAGATTTTGAAAAATTTTCAGCGATCCATTGCACAAAGAGTTGAAAATCATGTGTTTGATCAGAAACAGACTTACCCTTAGACATATGAAACTTAAGAAATTTAGAGACACTATTTTTTCATTCCTTGATTTTCAATATTATATTTCTTTTCTAATTTGTTTCACAAAACCTTAGATGTAGTAACAAACATCTTTGAGTATGAGTCATACAGTTTGTTGTTTAACGTAACTCGACACGTCTTATCACCCTTCTTCCAGGTTGTAATTAAATTAGCATCATTAGGAACAGTTTCATCAGTTTTGGGTTCGTCTTCTTCTAAATACTGATCATACCCTACCATGTTAAGCCTGATTTGCATTCTAATTTGCCATGAGAAAAATTATTTCCAATAAACTTTTTGGGCATACTAGATGTATCAATTTTCATGTCAGAACCATGAGCAACCATAGTTAACTAATGACAAATAATGATTTCTTTAAGACTGTTGATAATTTTTAATTACATAGTTACATGCAATAATGACATATGTAATTAGGTTAACAGTTTATGCCAATCCAGATAAGAAAGCGTAAAATAAACCAATGCGTGAGAAGAAAAAAAATAAGGTCAAGAATCAAACTAGGTCATTCGTTGAAAAATGAATGTGATATACTTAAAGAAATCAGCGCCTTGCAACCCTTTTGGATCGGCGTTGTTCTCCTAGTCGAACCAGTCACTAACATGGAGAAGAGATTTTCTCACTCGTTTTGACTATGAATGATGTAGACGAAGGAGTTGCACTACCAGTGTAGCTCAGCGATTATAGGAACTACTGTCTGACACGTTGCGTCTTGGAAGGGAGAGAATGAATGAATTTGCTACGTCTAAGAGAAGATCTCTGTGTAGCAGCATGAAGACGATGGCGGAAGAAGACTCTGTGATAGGGTTTGCCAAACATGAACTCAAAAACTAAAAATTAATTAAATTAATAATTAATTACGTAGATGTATCCACAAGCCTGTGCCTAGACCAGCCCGATCCGGTCAGGCGTGTCATGGCGTGGCGCGCACGTGCGGGTGTGCTTGTTGTGGTCACCATACCCACCGAAGAGGTGAGCATACCCTCTCTTAGGATCCTTGGACATTAGTCTCACATGTGATCCTACATATAATGACCAAAAAAGTTCTAGGAGTGAACAATGTGGGATAAAACTTATTTCACATTAGTACTACACACAAAGTTACGTTTCTCAGATGTACTAGCTGCACTACATGGGGTTTAATCCATGCTATATACATGGTTTGTATCAGCCATATACTGCTGTAGTAGGTTGCAGAGAAGGACATCAAAATCAAGACACCATACCAAGGCATTCTGAGCCGTTCTACCATGACCATTATGACATTTGGCCCGATGCAGGGTGTTACACCCTACACTTCTATTTTAATTAGGCATGCAGGTTGAGCGTGGTAGTGTGTTTTAGTTGGGGGTTTCAGTTGTGCGTTGTCAAATATTTTCATTTTTAATAGCCTAATTTTCCTTTTGGATACAAAGTAATTACAATCCATAACTATGAGGTACTTTCTATATCCCTATGTAATCAATTGTTGTAGTCTTCATTTGCCTCCTTCATAATATTACAAATTTTTTTTCTTCGAAAATCTCCCTTCATAAATAGTGGTCTCTAAGTAAATATGATTACACTTTTCCTTCTACGTATTTACTCTCCTTTGTTATTATCAGTCTCTTGATAAAGATAATAACATCAAGTAATAGTTATTTCTCTCTTTCCCTCCCATAGCTAATAGATATAAAGAACAAGAAAATATAAAAGTCCTACATGATCATTAATGTTATGTTTGGTATGCAGTGAATGAAGGGAAGGGAGGGGAGGGGAAGGGAAGGAAGGGGAGGGGTGGGGACACTTATTTTAGTCTGTTTGGTTAGCATGGGGAGGGGAAGGGGAGAGAACATAAAATACATAAAAAATATGTCACTTTTTTAACAAGTCATATTATCGCAAAAGGTAACATACAACACACACATATTAATATATAAAAAATCAAGATAAATTAAAATCACATTTCCCGTGATCAAAATAAAATTATTCATATAATTATTTTATTAATAAAGAAGATACACTTCTCATGTCTAACATCATTGAATTCTACATTTTAGTTGTTTGTCAGCATATCCATCAATAATTTATAACCTTCTTCTGATGTGAAAGCAAAAAAAGCAACCAACATATCTGGATATTGTACAACATATAGTTTACCTCAAGATATATTTTACTGATTCTCTTTTTATATTCATTGTGGTTATATGTGTAGTTTCCTCCATATTTATAATTTTCCTTCTATTTCTTTAAGTTCCCTCCATTACTTGAGAGCATCCTCCACAATGCCCTCTATTTTTCTATTTTTCCTTATTTTATTATGTTTAGTAATTTTATTTATCTCAAACTCCATGTATTTTTTAACAATAATTTTCTAGACTTTCTAATATTTCTTCTAAATTATATACTACATTTATTCTAGTTTCCTTTTATTTTTAAATTTCCCTTCTAAATTTTTCCTCCAGATTCTCCCCTCAATATTTTTAAATTGTGCGCTACAATTCTCTCACCTCACTTGGAGGGATATAAGTATTTCCCGCCATATTATTTATATTTTCCCTCTACATTCCATTTTCCCATATGTGTTTTAGAATAAATTTCCTGCCAAATCTTTTCTCTTCCCCTTGTCTCCACTCTGATTTGGTGGGGAGAAGAGTGGCTGGAAATACACATGATTCTTTCCCCTCCATTCCTCTTCATACCCCTCCATTCCCTTCCCTTCCCCTTCACCATGTGCAATCAAACAACTTAAGTCATTTTCCCTCCCCTCCATTCACTGTTTACCAAACAAGTTGTAAGAGAGATGGTGTATCTATTTAGGAATAGAAAAATCAATTTAAGAAAAAGGAAGTGTAAGAACTTTTACAAGATAAATAGATGAAACATATATTCAGTAGTAGATAATTATGCTCATTTTTATAATTTTATCTTTCTCCACAATGATAATATTTAAGGCAACTAACTAAAAACAAGGATGAATATATAATAAAGTATATTTGTGGCAATTGGATCATTTCTTGAAGCATGATATGAAAATGAATCACCATGCAAAAAAAAATCAAAATAATATAAGAAAAGAATCTATATAAGTTGGACATAACCTATAACTAAGTACAACATTATTGAAAAATAATCTTTTTCTTGAAGAAAATTTGAAATTTCTTTGGGAAAGATATAATTAATTTATAATAAGAAACACACATGAGGAGGCATTATTTGTAGAAATATCTGATACTATACCCTTTCTGTTAGCAAGACAAATATTATTCCTTTTATAATCATATGTGAAAAATACTTTTCAAACATTTTAAACAACGATATGGAAGTATCTAATAACCAATTAATTTGTTCAATTGAAAATAATAATATAGCTATTTTTGTGTATATGAAGATATTGTATTACCAATTTCTGGCTATAATAGTAAACTTTTCCCTAGCGTTAAATAAGACAACAACATGCATATTTTTGAAAGCCTCTTAATCACTTCAACTTATTTCATAAGAAATTTATGTTCATGTCTAAAATATTATAACCAAGATAAAAGTCTTTACATAGGCCAAATAAAGTGGGGACTAAAAGTGTAACATCCCAAAATTTTCATGGCTAATTTGAAACTCTAAAGGTGGTTTTTTAATAAGAGTTTTCTAAGGGACTTGATGCAAAAAAGGTCAGAAAATAGTATTACATTTAAAATATTAAAGCAAAGTAAATGAAAGAAATTCAAAACCCCCCTTTTCTTTTATCATGTATTTTAATTAATTTGAAAGATGAGGATAATTATATTTTCCTTTCTTCTTTTCTCAACAAAGTTTAAAAGAAATGAAAGAGAAAGGCAAGAGACATAAAATTCTAAAAAAATAAAGATAGTAGTCTATTTATCATAAAAGATAATAGCATTAATCTCTTTCATTCTCTCTCTACCTCTAAGAAAGTTTTTGAAAAGGGGAATAATGATATGTGATTGTACCCTTTAGGGGATAATTTATGTATATCTTGAAATTAGACCCAAAGGCTCACTAAGGAAAGTAATTACTACTTATCTAATCTATTTATGTATTAAAAATAAGATAAATGACCAACATGGTAATTGTGAATAAAAGATGTGAAAAATTCAACTTTTGTTGGTTAGGAAGGGTCTAGACTATCTAATCAGCCAGTGGTCCAAGTGTGATTTTGTTCGGACTTTGTTTGAACCTCTAAATTCAAAAATTGAAGTTCATATATAGTTTGATTAGGATTTAATCTTGAAATACATTAAATGTATTGTTTAAACTGAGTTCTAAATTTTATTCTCTCTCACATGTCTATGTTCGCTTTTCCTTCTATGTGGAGGCATCTAACTGCCCATCCCGATCCAACAGCCTCTCCATCATCACCTACCCCCATATTTTTTCATGGAGATGACTAATTTTGCAATACTTTCCTTCCATGATCTTTTTCTCACTCATATATGCATCTTTCCTTGTGGTTATTCCCCCCTAAAAACTCGCCTTTCCTTTTTGAATCCATCTATGGTTGACTTGTCCTCCCTATCTGTATATTGACAAAATGCCCAATTTAGTCCTTCATCTCCCTCTCGCTCTGCACTCGAAAATACCACCACACCTCTTCCTCTACCTACTTTAGGGTTCCAAATGCAACTCTAAACCTTAGCCATCTCTCCTATACCTTCAAGTGGAATCCCTATGCCTTGAGCTGACATAACATACCTATCCTTCTTCTATGATAATGAAGGTCTAGTTCTCAAAGCTTCGTTCACCTCAGACAAATTACAACCACACTAAGCATCCTCATAATCTTTCATTGTTTCTCAACCATTGGTTTGCCACGTGATGCCCTGGGGCGATGTACCCTATAGGCCCCAGTTGAGGTCCTAGTTGACACTTGACGCCATGGCACCTCAGGGCTTCTCTGACCATGGAAGTGGGTTTCTTGGTTTCATCTCACCTCTGGGGTCATTTCATGAACTTTTATACAATGGTTTTTAGGTGTCTCTTATGCTTTCACTCGTTGATTACTTTTTCCCATACTTCTCTTCTTATTCTGACAAACCAGAAGATTGTTGGTCTTCTCCTTCATGAAAGAGAATCATCACATTCAGTTTGACCTTATGAATATGTTAGGATTGCTTTGTATTCTATTTATATTGTTTTCCATGGATTTTATTCTCTAGTTTCCCCTCAGTTTTGATTGGAGGAACGCTTGCACACCTGTGACCTGAGAGCCTAAGACATAGCTTTGTGGCTTCCTCAGGATGAAGGGAATGTAACAATAGATTCAGTTGTCTTAGATCAGCCTCGAGCGCTACACTAGATTGGAGCAAAAGCTCATGTGGAGATGTTTGAAGTCCATGGTCTGATGGGAGGATAAATCCATGTCCTGCAATGACCACGATGCTCATGCCATGTTAATCAAGTCATTAGTCCCTCATGGGCATATTAGGATTTAGCTACCTCTTTCTTCAATTTCTTTTTCCATACACATGTTTAAGTTGTGTGGGATCTTTTCCATGTCGACTTGGGCTATTGGCCAACATTTGAGTGGGCTCGAGTCCAATAGTTTTCTATTTTGGATAATGCTATGAACGTGGACTTTTCATGATTTTTGATTGTCCGGATTTCCCAAAATCATGTAATTACATCTGTTCTTAGGAAAAAGAGAAAAAAATACTCGTTGGAAAGGAATTTTCATGAGGAACTCGAATTTCTAAGTTTTAGACTTTTTTAATCTTTGACCAAACCCTAATTTTATGAGAAATGATAGTAGAATTTAATGTTATGGGTAAAATGAATATTAATATGAAACATGTTTTGAACATGATAATTAGGACTTCTCAGACCCAAGACATGATTAAGGTTTACTCAACCTAGGTAGAGAATATGATCTTTTCTAAGAGAAAGGTAAGTGGTCCATGATAATTGAACATAAGTACTACATTTTCATGTGTATATGAAATACAATGAATGTTGTCAAAGAATTAGATATTATTTTACTTTTTTAAAGTTGGTCAATATATAATGAATTGAATGGCATGTTTTATGCAAAATGGTAATCACATTATCTATCATGAACATTAATAGTATTTGATAAGATTTAAGAAAGATTTTTTAAGAGAAAGAAATTGATAAAGGATAGCTTATATAAGATCCTCATTAAGAGAAAATACACTCTAGTGCATAAGAGAAGAGGAACTTCAGTGCATAAGAGAAGAGACACTCTAAAGCACAAGAGAAGAGACACTTATTTATAACCCAAGGATTCTTATACATGTCGAGGTAAAAACAAATTTAAAAGAAATTATGTATCTTTCTCAATGTTTAATGATAAATGTCCATATTCAGTTTACATGTTTTCTTTTATCTATAATGTGTTCAATTCCACTTACCATTAGTTTGATGCACAAATGGGGGTATGGTGCATGACCAGCCTAAATCGCGCGTCCTAAAATGTAGGCGGATTTGAAGTAGTCAGACTTTTAAATTTATAACCCGAAACCTTCTAGCCCCCTGTAACTTTGTTTACGGGGTCGAAGTAGATATATGGGGTCGAACACAGGGACAAGGGTGGTAGTGTTGAGAACGCTAAATCGACACGCTACACTCCGGCAAGGGTAAAGAGATGGTAAAATTTCCCAAGGGGAAACAACAAGATAAGACTGATAAAACATAAGAAAACTATCTCCAACTGGATCTATGAGGAAGATTAAGGTTTTAAGCATTTTATCAGTTTTTAGGGGTTATAGAGTGGAACTAAAGCTAAAGCAAGGTACGAAGGAGAAAACTTCGGTAAAACAAGCGGCAACAGAAACATCCCGTACCCCTCCTCTAGAAGAGGGTACCTCTAACCAAGCATCAACACCCCTCTCGAGGTTGCTGGACTTAAATTAGAGTGGAAAGGTTACTAAAGCAACTCCAATTTCGGGCACTCTTGTACTCCAGAATCGGACCAAACACTACAGCCACAACACCTCTCTCGAGGCTGTTGCAACGGGAAAACACGATTCGGTAGCTAATCGAAACGCAATCCAAGCATACAAGCTAGAGTTCAGATGTTAAACATAGCAATCATCCAACAAAGGTACCAAAAATAAAGCAGCAGATAATTAAACTCTTCTATTTCCATAAACAAATAAAGGTCTGATTACATTGCATAAGTAAAGAAGTAAATGTCTGAAATAATAAAGATAAATGTCGCCTTCTTGATATAGAAGGACAACAGACTATAGCGGACCCTCCAGCCTGATACCGGGCAGGAGCCTAGCCCGATACAACCGTGTCACGCGGCACACCCTCTCGGGTGACACGCTGTGACGGGCAGACTGTATTGTGCAAGGTGCCTTGCCCGATACGATCATGTCGGGAGGCACCCTCTCGGGCAACACGTTGTGACTGGCGATGCGTATCGGGGTTCGATATCGTGTCGGGCTAGAGTGATGCTTCTAGTATCGGTCACATGTATCGGGGATCCTTGTTGGTCAATATCGGCCTCCAGTGGTGCCCGGGATGACCCTAAATGAACCATTCCCTCCCTCTCGGGATGGGGAAGTGCTCACCTAGAATCGCCCGACACAACCTCTAAGGCACGATACACTAGCTCTTGCAGCTTTCCTGAGAAGACTTGCGTAGGGTTCCGACTGTCTTTTCGGCTTCTTGTAGCTGCTATTTATAGGTAGCGGTTGGAAGGAGTTATGGTGCTCCGGACGCCACGTGTCCTTCATCAGCTCTTATTATAGCATAGTCAGTGGACGAACGATATCGGTATCGCCCGGCACAAGGATGTCGACTGTCAGTCATCGTGACGAGTGGCTCCTGTAGGTGGGTGGCCTGTATTGCGTGACAAGCTTTAGTTGTCGTGGCGAGCCCGGCTCCTTGTCGGGTAAAAAGGCGTATCGTCCATTAGTTCCTTCTTGCGCGGCCTCCTTATGTCGTGCGTCAGTGTGTTGTGCTACCCTGTCGGGTAGTGAGCATATCGGTCGGCCGGTGGGAAGGCCGATGTAGGTGGAGCATGCTTGTGGGCCGGGACGGGCCTTATTGCTGATAAATGTGTCAAAAATGGAGGAAAACTCTGCAAAAGATGAAAATATTGAGTTAAGAGCGTAGTGTGGCCTGTTATTGCAAAAGTACATATAAAAAGAGAGGAAAACAGTTTAAAAGGCCAGTTTTGATAACAAAATAAGGGTCAAAAACATCACAAAATTTGGTGTTATCAACTCCCCCAAACTTAGCATTTTGATTGTCCTCAATCAATATTTAAACTTTATTTTGTTATGCTTCTTCTTGACCGGTGTAGCTTTCAGGCGAAGGGGTTGAGCGAGCATTGATATGTCTTACTAAGAATATGGCTCGACCACGAACAACAGACTTTATTTCTCCTGCCTTATTTAAGCAAAAATTTTCTCCACAACTTTGGCGAGACTTAGGTGCATGATTCTGAAGTTAGCTTTCACACCAAACAGCTTTTTGGGGCAGGAAGTTGTGTATTGGGTAGGTTGAGGCTTTTTGGGTTTTTCTTGTTTCCCATCAGTCCATCCAGGTACGGGTCTATTAGCAGGCAAGTGGTCCCTGTAGTCCAAGCCAGTTGGCTTTAGAGCAGTGATTTCACATCCTACGTACCACTACCCCAGATCTACCATGCCTAAAGATGGGTACTTTTGGAAAACAAGTGTGTATATATTTTTTTCTTTTTTTCTTTTCTTTTATTGGGCACAACTCTCATGCTTTTATTCACTTTCATAAGGCTACTTTCTCTTTTTGGGATTTTTATTGGGTAAGGGAGAACAAGAGGGATTTTTGCTATTTGGGCAGCTTTTTCCTTCTGCATACACGTCTCTTAGCTGTAGCAAGATTATTTTTTTTTCAAATTTTTGGCGTGGAATGTCGTAGTCTTTTGTTGTTTGAGGCTGCATTATCATAACGACATAACAAAACTTGCATCACTTTGGGCACATAGAAAACAAACTGGCAAGAAGTCGCATCAGGTTTTTACTATACAGTGTCTTTGTACATATGTATGGAGATAAGATAAACACATTTTTTCAAAAATTTTGTATGAACATATATATATATATGTACACATGATATAGAGAAGAAGAACATCAGAATAAAGAATTGGAGTCTGAAAATTTTCAAAAAATTTTATACCTCCCTCACTGGTACATGGTAGCCCCCCAAACTTACTCCACACTCTGTCCCAGAGTTGTGAGATAGATAAGGTGAGGTAATGTTACTCCAGTGAGGTTAGCTGGTGAGCGCGCATGTGCCAGATAGAAGCTCCCACACATATTCTCCTCGTTTTCTGTGATAGTCGATGTGGAGGAGCTGGTCAGGCGTCTCTTCATTTGCTATCCATTCCGGGACAAAGATGCCGCAGTCGTTGGATAGAGGAATTTGTTGCGGACTGCGGTGGCAGAACTGAAGTTCGTGCCACTTGCTTGCTTGCGTGTCCAGGAATGGTTGTATCAGCGATGACACCTCGTCGTAGCATTTTCGAACTAAGCGCTCGAGGGTGTCAACATTGCTGATGTACACGACACTGGATGATCTTTGTTGCTGTCTGAGCTATTGTAGAAGATTCTTGCTCGTTGCCGAGTGTACATCGTCAGGAGCATCCAATGGTTATAATGTAGGATGGGCAGGAAGATTGTGCGTGGGACCCCGCTCTCCAACTCTGCCAGAAATGCTTGCTTTGCTCCTATATCATCGGCCAGGCAAATGTCGTTGAACAACATAGGATGAGCTATGTATGTGTGTTCGAACCTTGGCTATATTGTTTGGATGTAAGCGGCCACTACAAATATAGCCAGGCATCCTCCTTCTTTTACCATGTCCCTTAAGTCATCAACCAGGACTATGGCATTGCCTGCCTCATAGATGACATCCGCCGGGGTAGAATCAGCCAACTTCAGAAGGATTTCGTTGACCTGCTCCTACGTGAGTGTAGCGCACGAGAACCGGTAGAAATTTTTGATCAGCCCTTCTACAGTTTCAAGTGAAGCAGGGTCTTCAAATCCGTGCACTTTCCGCAGGATCTCCAACTGCTTGCCTGTCCCATAGGTGTCAGTTGCCATCTCAGCTTCTTTCTCTAAGGAGCTACTGGTTTGTGAAGATTCATCTTCTTAATATCTGTCCAGCAACCCCTCTGGTACCCCTGCGTCTCGGAAATAGTGCCCTTCTTTGATCAGTAGCAGGGCGTATATACTCCTGAGGTGGTAGAAGTTTTGGCCCAGGAGATGCCTCATATATCCAAATATGTTGAGTAGTTCCATGGCGCGTAAGACGATGAAGGCGCTATTTCCGCTTCCCTCTTTTGCTTGGACGGGGAAGTCTCAGATAGAAAAGAAGTTCTAGATGTCGTTGTGACGTTTGGTTCCTTTCTTGATAGCTCGTAGAAGACACAGAGGTAGAAGCCTCATATTTTTGTCCTCCGGGCGAATGAAAACAAGCCCGGAGTGTGGCACCTCGCTCTTGCTGCAACTCACAGCTGGACGTCGTGGTTCCTGAGGTCTGCCACGCAGAGGAACCATACGTTGTGGTGCTTTTACAGTGCCAAACGAGGTTTGGGTTATGCATATCTATGTGTTGCAGCATGTTGGACACCACAATGGAGTCAGGTTCTCCCCACATCAGCCTTCTTGCCAAGGTTGGGGTGGCATTGTATACTATCTTCCGACCTGTCCTGGTGCTGATATTCTCTATGATTGCACTTTCCAGGACCCTCAATAGCCTTTTGCCGACGACGGCTGGCGAGTGAATCATACTTCGGAGTGCTCCTCATCGTACAGAGAAGTAGCCGTCGCTCCAGACGACGTCTTCTTCGTCTGCCTACGACCTTAGGACCTTGTTCAACAATTTCTAGTCTCTGATCGTCAGTTAGCCGATGGACCTTCTGTCGAAGTCAGCCATCTCGAAGGAAGGTATCTCTGATGGCGCAGCAAACTTGTTTGTCGTCGAGCGTCTTCCTCTGGGGAGGTGTCTTTCATTGGCAGCATAAACATCCCCCTTTTCTCCCTCTGATTCATCAGAAGAGTCCTCCCCGATGCTGATGTCTTCGTTATCATCTTCAATTTCGTCCAGGGGGACTGAGGGATCTTCTTCTTCTAGGCCTAGGGAGCTCTCCTGTCCTGCTGGAGCTCTGTAGGTCGACCTTGGTGGCGTCCCCTCCTCGGGAATTGTGGATGGCCCGTTGGAGGAGGAGGAGGACAATGTCCTTGAAGAGGCTGCTGACGAGGAAGGCGGGGAGCCAGAGCCAGGGGCGACGGAGACCTTCTCGGCTGCCGTCGGCGCGGATGGTCGTCTCCCCTATTCAGCCTCTCCTCAATCTCGTTGATGCGTTGGAGAGCTTGTTGAAGAGTCACAGTTAGAGCCCCTAGTTGGCCGGGAAGGCTAACTAGAGTCAGCAGCTCCCGTTCTTGGCTATTCAGTCTTTGTTGGAAAGATGAAAACTTGCGGGTTAGAGAATTAAATGTAGCTGAGTGGCTCTCTGTTACCTCCCGCAAGTAGTCAAGTTCGTGCCCCAACATCTTCCCGAGTGACGGAGGGGTTCCCGCGGTTCTCTCTCTCGTCCTCGCGATACTTTGCTCGCGTGACGGTCTACCCGACGAGGTAGATCCTATCTCGATTGTTCGCAAAGCAGATGTCGTTGGGCGAGGTGTTAGCACTTTTGTGGTCGTTGCCGACTCACCTTCTCTTCACGGTGGAGATGGTCGTGGTGTGGGCAGATGATGCTCCACCTCTACACTGTTGGCGATCTCTTCAGCAGCTGCTACAGGGGACACCGGCGGCGGTGTCGGCGTCAGCTGTGCACCTTCGAGCTCCATTACAAGGATCTCATCAAACACCTCATTACTGGCGTCCAGCTAAGGTTCTTCCTCTGCCTCTACAGGCACTACAAAAATTGCTAGGGTTGCGACTGTCTCTTCCTCGGCAGCTCCCGTAGTTGTTGTCTCAGTGACCTCAACGATCACCGGTTCTTCTTCAGCCACAATAGTCATTGTTGTGGTTGTGGCTGGTATAGTAGGAGCGACGACAGCTCTATCAACTGCTGTCGTTGGTGGCTCTGGAATTGTGGCTAGCTCGGTGCGGGTCGTTGAAGCTTTTTTCTGCCTTGGGTCGAGAGGAATTGATTCTCCTCTCGCGGCCACACTTTCCTAAATTATGGTGGTGGCGGCGTAAGCTGTGTCTACCGCCACAACTTCTATCTCCGCTGCAGTGAAGACCAACTTTTCTGCGTTGTAGGTGGCGCAGCGAGGGAGCGGGAGGAGGGTGTTTGTCCTTGCAAACTTGTAGTAATAGCTCCTTCCCTCCTCCTTTATAATACTGGTCCTCATGAGGTATTTGAGGTCAATCAGCTCTTTGCCCCTTGTCCTCGAAAGACTGTGCGGCTCTTTTGGGTACCCAAGCCCAACCGCGATCAAGTTGACGATGCCACCCATACAATATTCCTTGGTGGCATCTTTTATTGGGTGCAACCTGTTCAGCAAAAACTGCCCGAGGTTGATCACTCTTCCCTCCATCATGTTCCACATGACGTGGAGTTCTTCGGTGTAGATATTGCTGGACTCGTTCTTGCTGAACAGCAAGCACGCCACCAGTTTGTGCACTATTCTCCAAAAACACGAGTCCACTGTCGCCATTTTGCTCCTCGGCTTAAACGATGACTCGCCGGTCAGCTTATTCCAGAGCTCCACGGGGTTGAACCCGTCTCCTTCAGTGATTCTTTCACCGTTATTCATCAGATTCTTCTCCTCCTCGTTAGAAGAGAAGATCTCGTTCATCATCTTCTCGGAGATGGCGTGCTCCGAGTTGTACAACCGGGCTTGTAGTCTATCTGCTCCGTCGTATTCTTCTTTTTCTGCTGTAGTATTCTTCACTCGACAGAGAGACGACATGAACTCCCTTGTGAGTTCGATGTAGGAGGCAGGCTGGCTAGGCAGATCTTCCTCAATCCCTCCATGGCGAGAACGCCCTCCAGTCTTTCAAATATACCCAACTGAATGAAAGAAGACTGGTGGCAGAACCTGATCGACCTGTAGAGCTTGGTCGCCAGTTCTACATAACGACGTCCATGCTCATCATCTCTCGGCATAAACCTTCCTGGTGTGTGATCCAGGGGTTCTGCCGCTGCTGTTGGTGCTGTGGTTGGAGCCGCCACATCTCCTGTCCTTGTTCTCTTTTCTGCTGTTGATGGCCCAACCGCCTCGGGATTCAGGCGTTTTTGCCTGATAGTTGTCTCTTCAGCTGTGGCTTCGGTGTTAATTCTTCTGGCGTGCTCGTCAACTCGGACAACAATCTACTTAGTACGGGCCATTTCTGTTAGCATAAAACAAATTCATTGATCAATTAAGTGTGTCGATATTAAGGTGAGCATAACTAAAAATTGATACCAGCTTTTAAAAAGGGAAACTGAATGCACGATAAGATTTGGCCCGACACAGAAAAATGATCCAACACCACCGTATCGGGCGATACGAAGCTTTCAAAGATGTAGGCTCGTGCCCGATACGAGATATGGGTATCGTACGACGCGTCAAAAGAACATCTTAGGCGATATAGAATAAGACGATACGGCGAGAACTGCGCGTCAGGCTCGTGGCCCGACATGGGTGTGTCGGGCGATACAGTTGCGAGAGACAAAATGCCCGATAGGACCCTCCTGAAAGAAAAGCAACGTGTCACCTGACAATAAAACAAGCGAGGCTGTGCAAGGATGGGTGACACGGCTATTGCCCGATATTGCGTATCCGGCAAACACGAGTTAAAACACGCATCGTGCGACATACGTATTGGGCGATACAAGGTTGCTCAGTTAAAAAGCCATTAGCCTGATAAGTTATGCGCGATAGGAAGGTCGTGTCGGGCAAGCTGGACGATACGGCTGTCGGGCTATACCTTTGTTGTTTTCTTAAACTTCCGAGCGACACGAGAGCAGAAGAACGTTGCACGACACGGGAGTAAACTCAGAAAATCATAGCACGATACGGGTAGGTGAAAATAGTAAAGGCAGTAGCCCGACATGGTAATATCTCTGTTCTTTATATAACAATCCCAACCGGGGGTAAAGCTGGTAATTCCGGAACACGCGTCGGCCTTTGGGATAAATCATTCCCGAGACGGGTAATCCATCCATTGACACAAGGGTAATTACTCCACTTGCACGATACAGGTGTACGCCGCCCAGGCATGCCATCCGTCACGGCCTTTGCGATGCCCAAAATACCATCGCCCATCATGAGCGCATTCAACGTGCCGGTTGAGCAGCTGCCCGATACGAACCCCTCAGAGCCAAAATCAAGAAGAAAAACTTAGAAACAAAGCGGGAAAAGCAGTCGATGAGTAAAACATCATTGGCCTAAGGTCAAGATCCCAGCCTCAGATAGTATTACCCATCCCGGTCTATAAATTAGAGCAGTGGCCCATAAAACAGAAGAGTCAGCGCATGTGGCGCATGCACTGACTCGGGCCTTATTACATTCCAAATGTTCGTACGGCCACAACTACGATCAGAACGGAGCCCGCATTGGAAAATTATGTGCCAGGAGACTCGGATATATACAGGCGATGGCAGCTACATGACAGGTGCGATCATACCAGCACTAATGCACCGGATCTCATCAAAACTCCGCAGTTAAGCGTGCTTGGGAGAGAGTAGTATTAGGATGGGATACCTCCTGGGAAGTCCTCGTGTTGCACCCCTTTTTTGACATTTTTCCTACTTGTTTCGGCACTGGGGGGTCCTGTATACCGTGGGCGGGCCCGAAACTGGTTTGGGGGCGACCTCGGACAAGAATACGGTTGAAATAGGGCCCGCATTGGGAAGGTGTGGCCCACACCAACATCCAATAAGTGTTACGATAAGAGATGGGTTCATTAGAGGGCGAGATATACTGGCGTAGGGCACTCATAGAGATCCTTGTCAACCTTGAACGCAGGTTAAGCACAAGAACGACTTGGTTCACAAAAGATTATGTTTGGAAGTAAACGTCGTCAACCATGTGAAAGGAGGCCAGAAAGATGCCATTTTTATCATAATAGGGGATAGGAGAGTAACCAGGCCTTTGAATTGGGTTCATTGGATAGATCTCTGTCTCTAGATAAAAAATCATGTATAATATGTCCAATTTGGCCAAATAAGTCATTTTTTATGATTTTTCAAAGATATATAGCCCTGTGACTCGGATACATATACAGCTGACGACAGCTCCATGACAGGTGCGATATACCAGCACTAATGCACTAGATCCCATCAAAACTTTGCAGTTAAGCGTGCTTGGGTGAGAGTATTATTAGGATGGGTGACCTCCTGGGAAGTCCTCGTGTTGCACCCCTTTTTTGACCTTATTTTTTCTTGCTTTGGCATGTGTGGGTCATGTGCGCCGTGAGTGGGCCCAGAACTGAATTTGGGTCCACCTAGGACACAACTACGGTCAGAACGGAGCCCACATTGGAAAATTATGTGCCAGGAGACTCAGATATATACAGGCGACGACAACTACATGACAGGTGCGAACATACCAGAACTAATGCACCGGATCCCATCAGAACTCTACAGTTAAGCGTGCTTGGGCGAGAGTAGTATTAGGATGGGTGACCTCCTGGGATGTCCTCGTGTTGCACCCCTTTTTTGACCTTATTCTTTCTTGCTTTGGCATGTGTGGGTCACGTGCGCTGCGAGTGGGCGCGGAACTGAATTTGCGTCCACCTAGGACACAACTACGATCAGAACGGAGCCCGCATTGGAAAATTATGTGCCAGGAGACTCGGATATATACAGGAGACGACGGCTACATGACAGGTGCGATCATACCACCACTAATGCACCGAATCTCATCAGAACTCCACAGTTAAGTGTGCTTGGGCGAGAGTAGTACTAGGATGGGTGACCTCTTGGGAAGTCCTCGTGTTGCACCCCTTTTTTGACGTTTTTCCTACTCGTTTCAGCACTCAGGGGTCCTGTATACCGCAGGCGGGCCAGGAACTGGTTTGGGGCGACCTCGGACAAGAATACGGTCGAAATGGGGCCCACACCAACATCCAATAAGTGTTACGATAAGAGATGGGTTCATTAGAAGGCGAGCTATACCAGCGTAGGGCACTCGTAGAGATCCTTGTCAACCTTGAACGCAGGTTAAGCACAAGAACGACTTGGTTCACAAAAGATTATGTTTGTTTTGCAGGAAAGTAAATTGCATCCTATTCTAGGAAAGAAAAGAAATCTCGGACTGCCTCCCGAGAAGCGCTGTATTTCTCGTCTCCAGCTTGACGGCTCCATCTTTTTCTCTCTTTTTAGTTTTCAACATCATCCATCTTCTTGCATCTCGATCCCCGTCTCTTGTCGATCACAACCCTACCTTCTTGGCAATCTCAGTGTTGGACGGTATTTTGCCTGAGGGATTCTTTTATTAACTCGGCCATTTGAGCTAATTGCTGATCAATCTGGCACTGATGCGTCTGCATATCCGCCGTTTGGACCTGCAAAGATTTCAAAACACCCGAATTTGATAGCGCGCTCTGCGCTAGTTGGTTATTAATAGTGTCCTGCCTTTTCACAAAATCAAACAATTGGCCAACCACATTCGATTGGCTTGAAACCTTATCCTGCTCTTTGGCTGATCCTTGGTACGTAGCCTGACCTTGGAAGTTTCCTTTGTTCATCTGGAAGGAGGTGTTTTTGGTGTACTGACTCGGTCCTCCTCTCTTCTCAAAGGCTTGGGGCGGTTTAGAGGAGCTATGCAGCTGATGTGTGTTCTCCGCTGCATCCTTGTTGCCGTAGCTGAAACCAGGGTGGTCCGGCCTTTTAAAGTTTACAAAAGAGACATTTTCAGTCTCTTCGGCCTCAGATTCAGTGTCGCTTGACACGTCTGGTCGGGTGTAGATGCAATTATCTACCCCATGCCCCCATTCTCCACACGTTACACACTTCATTACTTTTTCAACTTGCTTCTTCCCTTTACCGCCAGATTCCTTTAGCTGTTGGACATCCATCGTTATCCTCTGTATCTGAGAAGTAATAGACTACAGAGACTTGGATTCAAGAGAAGGTCCTTCACTAACCTTCTTAGCCTGCCCTCTGTCAGATCTATCATAATCAGTGCCGGCTTGCAGCTCGGCCATGTTTTTGATGATCCTCTCAGACCTACTCGGCTTCTTCCCTAGGTGGTCACTTCCTGCCGCAACATTTAGTGAAACCCTTTCATCAGGAGTTAGACCGTTATAAAAGGTGGTGACTAGGAAACCTTTCTTGTAGTTATGGTGAGGGCAGTCCCTCTGATATTCCTGGTATCGCTCCCAGGCATCGTTGAGGTTCTCGTTGGGCTTTTGCATGAAGGAGGTTATCCTTTGTCTGTTCCTCACCGTCTTCTCAGTTGGATAGAACTTGTTCACGAAAGCATCTGCCAGCGCTCCCCATCCATTCAGAGCTTGATGGGGCAACCCCAGATACCACGATAGAGCCTTATCTTCCAAAGAGAAGATGAAACCCTTGCAGTAGATGACCTCCTGGGGAACACCCCGCATATTAATGGTGTCGCAGATATTCTTGAAGGCATCCAGGTGGTGATAAGGGTTGTCATTCTTAGAGCTCCCTCTATAGCTCTTGTTGGATCATGGAGATTACAGATGGCTTGAGCTCAAAGTTGGTGGCGTTGAAACGCGGGATGATGACAGGGCACCGAGAATGGTTAGCCTTTGTGGAAGCTAACTCCCTCAGAGTCTTCTCTTCTTCTTCAGAATCATCATTGTCACTGCCTTCCTGGCGTTGTTCTTGATTGTTGTGATTTCTTTTGTGCCTTTGGTGGTGGCGACGTCTGTCACGGTGATGGTCTTCCTCGAACTGATCCATTTCTGGATCTTCAAGTTGATCATTGCCGTGGTATCCATCGTTGACCTCGGGTGGAGGCGAATCAGGCCTAGCTCTCCCTTGGCGTTCACCTTCAGAATGGGGTGGCTCAACGCGAGGTGGCATGCTGGCTGGTGTTGGTGCTCAGTTTGATCAAAAAGCATTTCTTCTGAGTACCTAGAATAACATGAAAAAATCAAGTTAGAAATATATGTTGTTAATAATATGAATTATTCATTTCAGGCAAAGAATAATAATAATGAAAAAGAAAGAAAAAGAGAGTGCTGTCAAGCTTATTTCTAAGCTTGAGGCACGGGAGTGTAGTTAGTGGATTCGATCCGTCAAAAGTAGCATTTTTCCTTGTCCCCGGCAACGGCGCCAAAAAGTTGACCGGCCTAAATCGCACGTCCACAAATGGAGGCGGATATGAAGTAGTCGGACTTTTAAATTTATAACCGGAAACCTTCTAGGCCCCCGCAACTTTGTTTATGGGGTCGAAGTAGATATATGGGGTCGAACACAGGGACAAGGGTAGTAGTGTTGAGAACGTTAAATCGACACGCTACACTCTGGCAACGGTAAAGAGATGGTAAAATTCCCCAAGGGGAAACAACAAGATAAGACCGATAAAAAAAACAAGAAAACTATCTCCAACTGGAGCTACGAGGAAGATTAAGGTTTTAAGCATTTTATCAGTTTTTAGGGGTTTTCATGCAACGAAAATAGAGAGATAATACTAAAGCTAAAGCAAGGTACGAAGGAGAAAACTTCGGTAAAACAAGCGGCAGCAGAAACATCCCTTACCCCTCCTCTCGAAGCGGGTACCTCTAACCAAGCATCAACACCCCTCTCAAGGTTGCTAGACTTAAATTAGAGTGGAAAGGTTACTAAAGCAACTCTGATTCTGGGCACTCTCCTACTCCAGAATAGGACTAAACACTAGAGCCACAACACCTCTCTCGAGGTTGTTGCAACGGGAAAACACAATTCGGTAGCTAATCGAAATTCGATCCAAGCATACAAGCTAGAGTTCAGATGTTAAACATAGCAATCATCCAACACAGGAACCAAACATAAAGCAGCAGCTAATTAAACTCTTCTATTTCCATAAACAAATAAAGGTCTGATTACATTGCATAAGTAAAGAAGTAAATGACTGAAATAATAAAGATAAATGTCTCCTTCTTGATATAGAAGAACGACAAACTACAACAGACCCTCCAGCCCGATACCGGGTAGGAGCCTAGCCTGATACAACCATGTCGGGCGGCACACCCTCTCAGGTGACACGCTGTGACGGGTGGACTGTATCATGCAAGGTGCCTTGCCCGATACTATCATGTCGGGCGGCACCCTCTCGGGCGACATGCCGTGACTGGCGAAGCGTATCGGGGTTCGGTATCGTGCCTGGCTAGAGTGATGCTTCTAGTATCGATCACATGTATCGGGGATCCTTGTTGGCTGATATCGGCCTGCAGTGGTGCCCATGACAACCCTAAGTGAACCATTCCCTCCCTCTCGGGATGGGGAAGTGCTCACCTAGAATCGCCTGGCACAACCTCTGAGGCACGATACACTAGCTCTTGCAGCTTTCATGAGAAGACTTGTGCAGGGTTCTGACCTGTCTTTTCAGCTTTCTGTAGCTGCTATTTATAGGCAGCGGTTGGAAGGAGTTATGGTGCTCCGGATGCCACATGTCCTTCATCAGCTCTTATTATCGCGGAGTCAGTGGACGACCGATATCAGTATCGCCCGACACAAGGATGTCAGCTGTCGGTCATTGTGACGAGTGGTGCCTGCCGGTGGGTGGCCTATATCGCGCGACAAGCTTTAGTTGTCATGGCGAGCCCGGCTCCCTGTCGGGTAAAAATGTGTATCTTCTGTTAGTTCCTTCTTGCGCGGCCTCCTTATGTCGCGCGTTGGTGTGTTGTGCTACCCTGTCGGGCAGTGAGCATATCGGCCGGCTGGTGGGAAGGCCGATGCAGGTGGAGCATGTTTGTGGGCCGGGACGGGCCTTATTGCTCATAAATGTGTCAAAAATGGAGGAAAACACTGCAAAAGATGGAAATATTGAGTTAAGAGCGTAGTGTGGCCTGTTATTACAAAAGTACATATAAAAAGAGAGGAAAATAGTTTAAAAGGCCAGTTTTGATAACAAAATAAGGGTAAAAAACATCACAACATTTGGTGTTATCAGTGCCTGTAGGTAAGGAGAAAGCTTAGGAGGGGAAAGCTATTTGACATGAAAATTTGAGCACAAGGAACTTCAAGGAGAAAAGCATTGGTGGGGTGCCAACTATACTTAGTTTATAATTTATTTTCCTCCTTTTGAAAAACATGTATTGGTATATGTGAACATTATTAAGGATTTGAAAATGAGAAATGTTATTATTACCCTATGATGGTTTATATAAACTCTATTTTGTACATTGAATATCATGTTTGTGAAATCTCCCTTTAAAGCAATGTAAATATGTACGTCTGCTCTATGATATGAATACTTTCACAAGTGGGGTGTTGTAGTAATGGCATTAGAGAAAGAAATATAGTTGGCCACCATGATTTTTCTCATAATCTCATATATTTTATGTCCTTTTCCGTAGATGGATTCTAAGAGGAAGGTTGACAATGACAAGGTATCCATGGGTGAGGAACAAGATGAATTTCTTAGTGTAGGAGATCATCAAGCATCTCCCCAGAGAGAACCTACCATGATGCCTTTTGATGTCTTGGTCAGGGCTCTAGCTATTGTCATGGGAAGAGGAGAGGACCATCTAGGAAACCCTAGGGCCAACTGCGAGCTTTCCCTAGTCAACTTTTTGAAGATCAAGGCCAATTCTTTTGCTGATGATGAAGAGATGGACGTAGTGAGCAAAGTTGAAGGCTAGCTACAACACATGGAACATTGCTTCCTTGATCTAGATTGCCTAAATCCATCTAATGTTCCTTTTGGGATGATCATGCTTAAAGGTGCAACTAGGACTTGTTGGGAGAACCTGCTAGGTTCTCATGAAGTTGATGCTCCTCCACTCACATGGGAGGAATTCTCAAAAGCCTTTTCAGACCATTACATATGGGAGGCTATAGTTGAGAATAAAGCATAAGAGTTCTTCAAGCTTCATAAATGTGGTGACATGACAGTCACACAACATGCCATGAAGTTTAGAATCTTACAGAAGTATGGCTATGACTATGATGAACACCACATAACGAATAAGTTCATTAGGGGCCTCAAGCCATACCTTAGCTTTGCCACGAGGACATCACACCCTACAAGGTGCCTTAGATGTTGCCCTAGAACTAGAAGATTATCCAGAAAGACCATGGAAGAACGATATTCACTCCCACAACAACAACAATCATAATGGAAAGAAGAGGAAGGATGAAGCTGAAGTTGTTGCAAATCAACCTACAAAGTCTCAGTGTAGCAAATGTTCCAAGTATCATATGGGTGAATGTACTTTTGGGACCCGGGTATGCTAAGCATGTAGTAAGATGGGCCACATTTGACCTAATTGTCCTAAGTTTTAAAAGAAAGAATCCAATGTTAATCAAGCACTGAGAGAGAAGAGGAAAGCTAGAATCTTCACCATGGTGGAAAAAGATGAAGATGATAAGGATGAGTAAGGTCTAGTGTAAGTTATGATATTTTGTCTTTTTTTTTATAAAACTCAACCCTCAGTTTATACTACTCGAATGTTTCTTACATCGATTATGTCATTGGCCCTACCTAAGTCTTGTAAATACAGATGTAGTACTTCCTTAGGCGGCATTTTATAAAACAAAGAACAATCCTTGTTTTTTAAGTGGAGTTTTTCTAGGCTATCTACTAGCCCGTTGCTTTTTCTTCAAATGAACTAGATTACAGTATCCGTCCAGTTCTTCTTCGATCTTCATTAGCCAGAGTGTGAACCTAGGCCATGTTTCTTCTTCTTCCTCGATCATCTTCACTGCCACTTTGCAATTGGACTCCATGAGCACCTTAGTCCAACTGCTCGACTCAACTTGTTCTAGAATTAGGTAGATCCCTACGAGCTCAGCTTCTGTTGCATTGGAGGTGGATACACTCCTACCGTATGCCCCAATCCACTCTCCTTTGTTGTTACGAGATACTACGACTGTTGCTGCCCCCTTCATTTTTACTGCCACATCCACATTAATTTTGATAGTATCCTGACATGGTGGCGTCCATGTCTTGCTTCTATTTCTTATAAGCCTAGCTGGGGTGGCTTCCCAAGCAATTTCATGCAGTCTGATGTCCCTCTGTATACTTTCCCACAAGTGTTCTTTACTCATGTGGTTTCCTTCCATAACACTGTTATTCCTCTCTCACCATAGTCCGTGATAAATCACCCAGTAAGTTTCTTCTTGCATGCTTATAATATTAATAGTGTATCTACGCCAGGCCTCCATATTCATAGCTTCATAGAAAATCCATTGCTTAGTCGGGCAAATGTGGTCACTCCACACAAACTTGGAGTCGTCACAGTCCCTTAGGGTGTGGATTAACGACTCATCTTCTTTCCCGCATCTTGGGCATTGGCCATCTTCTGTCATGTGTCGGTATTTCCTCCTCATGTTCATTAATAAAGCATCCTATCTAGAGAGCCAAGCAAAGGTCTTTATCCGTCCTACCAATCTTAGCTTCCACATTGTGTCCCATTTTCCCAATGATACTACCTCTTTCTGACTTCTAATGATCTCGTATGCTGAACTTGTGGTAAACTACCCATTTCCTATGTGAATCCAAAAGTTGCGGTCCATGAGATCGTCCTCCAGAGGTACTTGGATCTGAAGAATTAACTACACCGTCTTGCTGTCAAGCCAATCATTTAGAAACTCTATGTCCTAGTTTCGGTCTTCTATTATATGAGAGATGACTTTAAGATCAGTTATGTCCTCATGTTTTGGGCATTTGGTTACTTCTGTCAATCTTAGGTTCTCCTTCACCCAGACATCATCCCATACATTCATTGAATTGCCACTGAGCGGGATCATCCTAGTGTTCTCCTTCATAAATTGTCTGATCGCCAAACACGCCTAACCCAGTCATGATAGTGAGCCTTTGCCACTTCCCTGAGATCTATTAAACCGTTCACGCATCACCCTACACCATATGGTATTTCTTCCAGACATTAGATCCCAATAATGATTGGATAAGAGGGCTTGGTTCCAGTCTCTCATCATTTTGATCCCTAACCCTCCTTTACTTCTTGAACTGGTGACTTTCTCCCACAAAACAAGTGAGATGGATTTGTTCCTGCTACCTCCCTAGATAAACCTGCATACTACACTATCCAACCTATCATAGAGGCTTAGTGGGAGGACTGCTATTTGCATCGCATAAGTGGGGACATCGGTGAGTGTTGATCTTGCAAGGCATACCCTCCCTGAGAATGACAAGATGCGGGCCACCCAAGCACTAACCTTGCCCTCCACCTTCTCAACAATGTATACATAGGTGTTCTTTGCCACTCTAGAGTAGATAATAGGTACCCCTAGGTAATAACCAAGGTTATTGGTGACCTGAAATTGACATAGACGTTGAATGTTTCTTCGAGTATATCTAGGCACGCTTGTAGAGAAGAATATGCGGTATTTTGGTGCTGAAATGGATTGTTCAGATGAATATTCAAAGTTTCTAAAGGAATGTAAGATACATTTTATTTGTTGTTTACTTTACTGAGAGAAAAGAACTAGATCTTCGGTGAAACATACGTGGGCTACTGATATGCCTGACCTGTCGAGCTTGATTGGTAACCAGTTCTTGCTGTGTGTTCTCACTTGGATCATCTCTGTCGTAACCCTCTGCTCATTTTAAAAGATCTAGAGGCCTTTCTGTTCCATATTAGTGAAGTGAGCCCTCCTATGATGGAGTTTATGATGTACGTTTTAATTGAAATCGACAGGCCCACATGATCTAATGTATCTTGTATAAACTCCCAAGACATTTGATCATATGCCTTTGTGAAATCAATCTTGAGTGCCATTGTCTTGGCCCCTTTGGGGTTCTTCATGCCATGTATGATCTCCTGGACAAGAGCTATATTGTCGGTAATCTGTCTCCCTGGTACAAAGCTACTTTACTCCTCTGACACCCATGTAGGAATATACTTCTTGAGTCTTTCCACTATTATCTTTGAGGCCAATTTTAGCATAACATTATTGAATGAAATAAGATACAGTTGTTCACACCTTTTGGCTTTTTGAAACTATAGTTTTATGGGAATGTGAACTATTCAAGTTTCATGGTGATATTGAGATGTTGAAGTTTTTATGTTAGGGAAAATTCTAAGGTGGGTGGTTTAAAGAAATTTTGAGGAGGAATTTTTTTAGGGTAGGTAGAAATGTAACATCCCAAAATTTTTGTGGATAGTTTGGAATTTTAGTGTGGTTTTGCTAATAAGAGTTTTCTGTGGGACTTAATAAAAAAAGCATAAAAATAGTATTACTTTAAAAAAAATGAAGCAATGAAAATAAAAGAAACACAAAACCCCCTTTTCTTTTATAATATATTTAAATTAATTTGAAATATGATGATAATTAGTTTTTACTTTCTCCTTTTCCTGAGGAAGTTCAAAAGAAATGAAAGAGAAAGGCAAGGGACATGGCATTTGAAAAAAAATAGAAGTGTATTTATTGTAAAAGATAATAGCTTTAATCTCTTTCCTTCTATATCCCCTCTAAGAAAGTTTCTCGAAAGGGGCATACAAATATATGATAGGACCCTTAACAGCATAATTCATGTATATCTAAAAAATTTGACCTAAAATCTCACAAAGAAAAGTGATTGGCACTTATCTAATCTGTTAGTGCGCCTCAGTAATTTAAGTTAAATGACCGACATGGGAATTGTGAATAAAAGATGTTAAAAACTCAACTTGTATTTGTTAGGAAGGGTTCATACTATCTAATTAGTCAATGTTCCAAGTTTGGTTTCCTTTTAACTTTGTTTGACCCTCTAAATTCAAATAGGAAGGTTCCTATATAGTTTTATTAGGATTTGATCTCAAAATACATTATACATACTTTTTAAAACTAAGTTTCAAATTTTATTCTCAATAACAAGCCTCTATTCCCTTTCCATTCTATGTGTGCGGCATCCGACCACCCATCCCCAATCCAACAACCCCTCGATCATCACATACCCTTGTATTTTTTATGAAGATTTGATCTCGAATCACATTATACATACTTTTTAAAACTAAATTTCAAATTTTATTCTCAGTAACAAGCCTCTATTCCCTTTTCATTCTATGTATGCGGCATCCGACCACCCATTCCCAATCCAACAACCCCTCGATTATCACCTACCCTTGTATTTTTTATGAATATGACCAGTTTCACAATACATTCCTTGCCCAAACTTTTTCTCACTGAGATTTCCATCTTTTCTCGTGATTCTTCCTCCTACAAACTTGTCTTCCCTTTCTGAATCCATATATGGTTAACTCACCCTCCCTCTCTCTATATAGATGAAATACCCAATTTAGGTCTTCGTCTCCCTCTTGCGCCTCTCTCAAAAATGCCACCTCACCTCTTCCCCTACCAACATCAGGGTTCCAAACGCACTACATGACCTTAAACATCTCTCCTCTACTTTCAATTGGATTTTTGTGCCCTGAGCAAGCATAGCCTACCCAACCTTCTTCTCCAACCATGATGATATTTCTCAAATCTATATTCACATAGCCCCAATTACAACCATAGTAAGCATACTTGATACTCTTATATTGTTTCTCAACTATTAGTTTGCCACGTGATGCCCTCATACGCTATACCCTACAGGCCCAATTGAGGTCCTCACTGACACTTGACGCCATGATGCCTCATGGCTTATCTAACCAAGGAAGCAGGTTTCTTGGTTTCTCCTCACCTCTATGGTCATTTTTTGAGCTTTTAGAGGGTGGCTTTCAGTGTCTCTTATGCTTTCAACCACCAACCATTTTCCCCATGTTTTTCTTCTTGTTCTGGCAAACTAGAAGATTGTTGGTCTTCTCCTTCACACAACAAAATCATCTCCTTAGGTTCAACCTTGTAAAGATGTTAGGATGTCTTTGTAATTTGTTTATAGTGTTTTTCTTATTTATGTTCTCCAGTTTCACCTCGGTTATGGCTAGAGCAGCGCTTGCACACCTCTGCCCACTAGAGCCTAAGCCATAGCTCTATGGATTTGTCTAGTTGCGGGGAAGGTAATAGTGGTTTTCGTTGCCTGGAATCAACCTGGAGCGTCACACTAGATTGGAGCAAAAACTCTTGTGGAGCTTCTCAAAGTCCAAGGCCTAAAGGGAGGACAATCCATGTCTACATACACACACATACATATATATATATATATATACAAATATATACATATATATATACATATATATACATATATATACATACATACATATATATATATATATATATATATATATATATATATATATATATATATATATATATATATATATATATATATATATATATATATATATATATATATATGGGTATATCTTCGCTACCCATGCAGGTAACTAAGATTTGCTACCCGTGCATCAGTTTTGAAATGTGAAGGTTTGCATTTGTAATGAGACATCCAAATTTGTAATGAGACGACCAAAACTGTAATACAAAGACTCATTTTGTATTACAACGCTGTTACAGTAATAAATATATATTTATTACTGTAACAACTTCGTAATAAAAAACGAGTTTTTGTATTACAATTTTGGTTGTCTCATTACAAATTTGGTTGTCTCATTACATATATGTGTAATCCCATTACAAAATTGATGCAAGGGTAGCGAATCTTAGTTACCCGCATGGGTAGCGAAGATATACCCATATATATATATATATATATATATATATATATATATATATATATATATATATATATATATATATATATATATATATACTGCGGTGCCTGTGCTATGTTTATTGACCATTAGTCCATAATGGGAATATTAGGTATTTTTCTGCCTATTTCTTTTTTTTTCTCTTTTGACACACATCTTAAGTTGCATGGGATATCTTCCCCATGAACTCAAGATATCAAGCCATGTTTTAGTGGGCTCGGGGTCCAATACTTTGCTATTTTTGATAGTCTATACACGTGGAATATTCATGATTTCTAATCGGTTGGATTTTCTAAAAATCATAGTAATTCCATACATGCTCGGAAAAAAGAGCAAAAGTACTCGTTAGAAAGAGTTTCTTATGAGAAACTCGAGTTTCCAAGTTTTACACTTTACTTTATCTTCAACAAAACCATAATTTTATGAGAAGTGATATTAGAGTTTTAATGTTTTGAGTAAAATGTTATTAATATGAAATATGTTTTAAATGGGGTAATTAGGGTTTTTCACACCCATGGATATGATTAAGGTTTCCCTCATCATAGGAAGAGAAATAAGATCTTTTCTATGAGAAAGGTAAGTGGTGCATGCTAATTGAACATAATTACTGGTCCTTCCTCTGTAGTCTAATTTCTATTGCCTCGTCCGCATCCACCTAAATATTTTGGATCCCATGGGGTGAGACTATTGTCCCACACTACAACAAACATTCACATTAGTGGCCTTTTAGAAATGCCACTAAAAAAAATAAACGCCACTAAACATGTTTAGTGGCATTTGTTGACACTTAAAAAAATGCCTCTAGTACTAATGCCAATAGAAGATAGTGGCATAAATTGTAAACGCCACTGAATGTTTGTCTTTAGTGGCATCCAATAAATGCCAAATAAAGGCCACTAAAACATCATTTGGCATTTATAAAAAAGCCACGATCCATCAATTGGCTTTTATACAAATGCCACTATTTTATGTTGGTGTATGAAAATGTTCTTATTGAGTTTAATGGCGTATAAAAAAGCCATTAATGACTACTAGTTTTGTATTACTACATTTTTATGGCTTTTCATCATTCAAATTTCAATTTATTATCATGATTTCTAAATGAATGTCAATTGTAGATGAACTCACTTATTTGAAAGTATGAATATTTTTTTAATTATAAACAATTGAGAATAACATGAGGAGGGCATTTTACCTTGCCCCTAATATTGAATACAACACCAATGATATACTTCCATACAACATTTTACCCTGCCCCTTATATTGAATTACATGGGGAGGACATTTTATCTTCCCCTATATTGAATGCAACACCAATGTTTACTGCTGCATTTTATGGTTTGCAAAATCTTCTTGTTGAATAATGTGGCATACATGATGTCTTCAACATTATTGGAGCCGGCTCAGCAACTACTATTGTATATGGTCTCATATTGCCTGGTTCCTTGAGATGGCGAGTGCAAAATATGCTCCTTGGTTCTACACTTGGAACTACATTTTGCTTTCCACTCGGTTGGGCCCATATGAAACTTGTAGAGAAGGTAGCTGAGCTGAGTGTAGTTCCATTGGCGTCTAATTCTGGTGAAAGTGATGCAAGAAGCAGGGTGGGTGCGGCAATTGAAAGGCTTGAAAGTAGCCTAAGAAAATATTTCCTGCATGTCATTGGCATCAAATCTTGAAACAGTTAAAAAGTGACTTATCTTTTATTTGTATCATGCCATCAAAACACAAGTTGAATTCAGCTTTCTTTTTTATCATTTACTTCCACCTACTGCAAGGGTTTTGATTGGTTATGTCCTTGTAGTTACCAGTTTCATGTATCTAGCAATGCATAAGGTAGCATCTCAACCATGAAAAGTGTGTGAATTATAGCGTTAAATGGATAGACGCTGGAGATCTTTGTGAATAATAAGCTGATCCTTTTTCCATTATAAAAACATTATCAAGGTGAACAATTAAGGAAAAACAAAATCCAACGTACCAATGATTGTCCCTTATTGATTAAGAATAAGAGGGAAATATGATCATGGTAAAATAGAGAAGAAAGAAAACAAGTAAGAAGGCATTGTACATTCCAGTTGTTGGCTCCATATTCAAATCACTATCACTGCAGTGCGGTTGAGCTCCAGATCTCCATTCTGGTCTTCCTAGCTCTTGATCTCCATCATTGTAGGTTCCAAATCTTTGCATCAATCATTCTATGTCTGATGTGTGGCACATTATAATGCACAACAATCTTGACACAATCAAGGTATAAGGAAGTGTGTTCACTTGGTTCCCTACAAACAACATGATTTATAACCAAAGAAGAAACTCTTTAATACAAAGAGAACAAATACAATTCTTGAATTTAAAGTCAACTACATAACTTTCTGCATGTCCATTTAGGAACTTGAATTTAAATGTTAATTTTGTTTGTTTGTATTAATCTTTTATTTAATGATTAAATGTTAATTAAAACCTCACATTAAGTCTAACTTATTGTTTCATTTTAAAAATAGGTTGATGACATCTTATCCACCTATTATAATGTTACGTTACAATGGAAAATTCATGAATCGAGGCTCTTATTGTGGTGGATCATACATGCCTATCCAATTGTCCACTTTGAGTACTTTAACTGAACTAAAATCTTGCATTCACAACATGTTGGCAATCGATCCAATGCAATTTCACATTTCCTTGACCTATGTATTTCCTGGCAATGAATATCTACCCATTCAACCACTAGATGATCTTGGTTATGGAATTCTATTGAGTTTATGTCCTGGCCGTCATATTGATGTCTATCTTGACAAAGTCCCTTGACAACTTTTTCCGTGTGTAGAACGCAAGTGTACACGTCAATGTAGTATAGGCCCTTGTGAGGCCCGAGTTGAACTCAGGGACACTGAACTATCGATAGAGTACTACTAACTGGTCGCGATCAACTAAACCAATTAAAAGGGTTTGAGAGTTGTTGTAAATTAAAAGAAACTAAAATAAAATAAAACAATCGATTAACGGTTTAGTTTAATCAATTTAAGTGGAGATCTTTAGGCTTGCGGTTTCACCGCGGGTTTTCATTGCATGAATATTTATATAGTTAAACAAGTTCATCTCTCAATCTGGGTAGTGGCCTGTAATCAAAATTGCCCACTGTCGTGGTACAATTCACTACCTATGTCTAGGTCGGTTCCACCATCGTAGTAACCTATTCCCAAAACTAGGTGCATTAGAATCGACCTTTGGGTTTCCACCATTAATCTTACATCACCTTTTTCAAGGTATTTGTTAATTAATGTGAATTTCGTATCTTTTCAACTGTTAATTATCTTTCAAAGTAATTAAGGGAATTAGATTATCATTATGGTGATCAAGCATAACAATATAATTGAGAAAACGAAATCATACCACGGATTTAAGAGATAAATGATGAATTACTATAATAAAAATGTCATACAATGCCTCCCCGGGCTACTCCCGGTCCTAAAGATAAAGGGGATTAGCCCCGCATGTTCATCTCAGAGCAAAACATGGTAGAGAAAAGGGGAAACATGGAGAAAAACGTGAATAAGTAATGAAACCCCTGAACGGAGGAGATCTAAGCGTTCCTCGGCATGGAATGCACGATCTACAGCCTTTCGGCGGTGGAAAACGTCTTCTTCGGCTTCCAGAATGGCTGGGGCGTGCTTTTGGGCTCCGTTCTTCTCTCCACACCTTCTTGGGACGTGTGTAGTGGCTAATGACGTGATGCCTTCCTCTTGGCTGCCGTCATTAGGTATAATCACCGAGTTAGGTTGCAAAAATATCACAGCCGTCGGATTTGGATCGATCTGAAACAAACTTGTATCTGACGGTGTCGATACCATCAACGCGGGTTGATGGTATCGACCTTGCGCGATATCGGCAAGTCTTCTTTTCTTTTCGTTGTTGCGCCTGATGCTGACTCGATACCATCGATGAGAGTCGATGGTATCGACACCTTTAGGTGTCGGTTTTATCCTTATCCATTGTTGAATCTTCTTATGTCGATAGTATCGACTTCTGGGTCGATAGTATCGACTGTCTTCTCTCCAGCAACGTGATGGTAAATCGATACCATCGACTCTCCTATCGCTAGTATCGACTCTGTGATGCTCCTTGCGGCTAGCTGCCTATGGATGTGTCGATGGTATCGACAGCCGTCAATGGTATCAACAGTTGCATATATGTGTTTTTCCTGAAATTGCAACACAAAACCACATAAGCCGAGATAAAACATATTATTGTAATCATTTATGCTCAAATTACTAAAATAAGGGAGATTTGACACTGAGATGGATCGTAGACCAAAATAAATGAATTATGCAATATTAACCACCAAAATGACCAATAAATGCATAAAACACAAGTAAAATAAGTCTACAAATGTGACTCAAAATCATCGCATCAAACTCCCCTGATCTTGAACATTGCTCGCCCTCGAGCAACTAAACTTTAGAATAGAATTGCGAGGGTCAACTAGAGAACAGTTCATCACAACAAACGTCACCATAAGATTCCCGCCAAACATTCACATTCCGGCCCTCACTAACCACGAAATGATAATTACCCTAAAGGCGACAGTAATCATCCATAAAAGATATCTACCTCAAAATTGATGAACACTAACATGTAATGCAGTTAACATAATAAAATTCTTCGGTTCAGACTCAGTGCATCTTGTGATCTCCTATTCTACGTTGCTCGCCCTAACTACCATCTACATGGAAGCAGCTCTCTTGATATTAACAAGTGAGGAGAGAATCACGGTGGCCTACCAAATCGAGCAACAGGTGGATGGAATGGGTGGCTAGTGGAAGAAATGGAAGCATTATACGGTTTCAACATGCATAAAACAAAAATGCCCTAAATGATGCATATATAAGTAAAAATGCCCTAATGCCTACATTTGGGTGAAATGATGCATGCACTATCATTCCGTCTCCAGGTGAGATGGAATATCTAAGAGAACTACATCATATTCTTATTCTTCTTAATATGCACTGAGAACATGTTCCTTTCTCCCTCTCATTCTACTTGCTTCTCAATACTTTTTCTTTTTCTTTTTTTTTCAATTTTCCATTTTTAGGCCCTTATTTTCATAAATGACAATGAATTATTTTTTGGGCTCACTTATTATTGCATAACTATATATTTGAAGAATTCAGAAGGTATGGAACAAGTTAATCACCCTTAATGTTTCAGAAGAAATAAGATACATGATGTACTGTATGCATAAAAATGTGAATGCAACTACAAAATGATAGTCATGCATCTAAATGACATGCACCTAAGGATAATGTGCATGTATACCTAATCTATTTTTTTTCATGCAAAATATGTGAAAATAGTTGCAATGCAAGTCCTATCTACATGAGATGCAATCAAAGAGATTAAAACCGTAATGTACTTCCATCTCTTAAGGTGGAGTATGAAAACAATGGGGTGGATAGATCACAAGACTAATTGATTGAACCTTTGTAAATTATTATGTGTCCCTCCTTACCGACCTGTATGGTAGTTAAGAGGTTTCTCTCTCTTATTTCAAATTAAAATCTCATTATCATTTGATCAGTTTAGGCTCAAACAACCAGTTCCGTCCACTTGTCATGAATCCTAGGCATGTACAGTTGTGATTTCCTATTTTAGAGTTGACAAACCCAATTATTTCCTTAAGTTATGTGCTCAAAGTTGAACAACACAAGCTCGCAAAACACTAAAAATTTTTAAATTTTCCCTTGATTCCCATGTACAAGCAGCGAGATGACACATGACTTAAGACATCCACAATTACACTAGATAGAGTGTGGATCCTACAAGCAAACTAAAAACTAAGAGAAACAAATAACAAAAGACAAAACAATGAAAACTAAAAACTAAAGGATAGAGATGTTCCAACTCCCCCCCTAAGCTTGAATTCGACTATGGACTCATAGTAAAAAACAACCTTAAAAGGTGGAACAGAGATACCGATCATTATTCTGGAGGAGGCGGGTACTGCGGGGCTGTGGGGTCCCAGGATGGGTACTGCCCCTAAAAACTCGGATCATACTGGGGCATAGGCGGAGGTTGTGGATACCCCCCAAAGTAATTCTGGCTCCAGTAATGATCGTAGTAGGGCTGGTGATGCATCTCCATCCTATGCAACTTGTCGTGGATGTGTTGTTGGTTGTCGAGGAGGAGGTGCTCATATTCAAAAATAGCCCTCTGGTTATCTAGCAACCAGTTCGTCGTCTCCTGAATACCGGCATATGAAGTTGTGTGTTGCAGCTGGGTGTGCTGGATCTCTTGAAGCATCGTATACATCCCCTGCATGGAGTAGACATCCTTGCTTTGCTGTGAGGGATGTGGTGGCGGAGGCTGCGAAGAAGAAGATGCACCCGGATGCATGTGGGGACGCTTCCTGGGTGCCACTCGTGCCCGAAGAGGAGTGAAGGCCTCCTCTTCCTTTTCATTCTTGTCACCATCATTGTCGTTGTCGTCATTTCCACCGTCTTCATCCGAGTCATAAATGGCTATGATGGGCCATAAAAAATGTTGAGCACCCTCAATGTGGAAGACGGGGTCGGGAAGCGCACACTCTTGATAAGCGTGATTAATGTGTCAGTGTGTATATGGTAACCCATCACGAAGCAGGATGAGGTTGGAGCGGTGCAGATGCTGGAGGTTGACCTTGCTCCTGGTAGAGAGGGGAGTAAGATGGGAAATATCCAGCCCAAGATAGACGGACAATGGTGTGATCAGCCCTCCAAAATGGATTGGAGCTTTCTGCGTACTCCTTTTCACGGCCACCACACGTGTCAAGCAAAATGCACCCCAATTACATTCTTCTCGCTTCAGCAACTTGTGCAGGAAAAACAAGTCTGTCTCTTGAAACTTGCTGAGAGACAGGTCACCACGAGCGAACAAGGTGGTGCAGAGCATGCTGTGAAGAATCCACATGAACGGATGCTCAAAATCCTCCACCGCCGCATTGTGGTAGCTCATAGATTTGCCGAGCGGCGCAATCACTAACTCAGCGAAAATGGCATTGTAGTATGTCCTGTTGTCTAGCTGCCAGTACTGATCTCACCCATGATTCCAGTTGTAGATGGAATTGAACTGTCTGAGGGTGAGAGTGTAACGTTGTTGTGCAACCTGAAGGAAAGGCGGCCCTTGATCCATTCCCGATCAGTGGTGATGACGTCGTTTGGCACGACACATATGTCCAGCGACGCCATGAACTGTGCTACTAGCTCCTTGTATGTCGGCCATTCACCGAAGAATGCCTGGCTGTCGGCATGGAATTCCATCTCATCGGGCGTCGTGCCCGTGTGTCTCACCTGCCCCTTCAAGACGTAAGCGAGGCTGGCCTCGAACCCCAAATCACGGACCATTATCCGATCAACATAGCGCGTGGGATGGATCTTTCTCTTCATCAATTCCTCGTAGACCTTCCGAACCTCTGTGGAAGGATGGATAATCCGCAGGCACGGAATAGATGCAGTGGGAGGAGGAATGAACATGGAGATCTCCATTGGTGTCACGCGTGAAGAGGATGTGCCGGCGGTATGCACCATTGTCGAGGAAGAAGAAGAAATAGAAGACGGAGCTCGGTGAAGTTCGAAGAAGACATTCTCCGCTCGGTGAAGAACATGCTCCTTGGATGCTCGTAGCCGGGCTCTGATTGCTCAATAAGACGCATGGCACAAGTGGAGGAGGAAAGCTCTGAAGGTGTGACATCATATGACGACAATCCATCCCTTTTATAACTGTGGCCGGCGCTGCTGTATACCCGTCGATACCATCGACGCAAGTCGATGGTATCGATGCAAGTCGATGGTATCGACTCCTGTAGCACAATCCGTCTTCCGCTAGTATCGACGGTTGTCGATAGCCTGATGTGGGGGGTTGGATCGATGACGCATTGATACCATCGACGTGTGTCGATGGTATCGACCCATCCCACGGATCGACTCTCTTGATGCAGCGATCGCCGTTGATTTCCTCTCGTGGATCGGTGACATGTCACGTCGATACCATCGACGCAAGTCGATAGTATCGACTTTGCTTAGGGCAAACACCCTCGCGAGGCCCGACCGCCGCTTTCTACCTGTTACTGGGTCGATACCATCGACATGCCCGTCGATGGTATCGACTTCACTGAGACAATTTCGTCTGAATATCTCTAGAGATCTCGCTAGTATCGACACCCGTGTCGATACTATCGACCTCATTTTTGCGATCAACCTGTTGGTGTGTCGATACCATCGACGAGGTCGTCGATAGTATCGACACAGAGTGATTTTTGCAGCCTCCTACCTGTGCCCATCTCGATACCATCGACACAGATGTCGATGGTATCGACCCTGCCTCAGTCCTACACATTGAGCAAACAATCAAGGTATCTTTTTTACACTAAAAAAAATCAAATCAAACCAAAGTACAAATGTGAAAGAAACTAAATGAAGCTACCGATGGCTGGGTTGCCTCCCAACAAGCGCCCTTATTTAACGTCTTAGGCTAGACAAAATCAAGCTCATCAACTTGGAGCTTTGGAGAGTGCGCCCAAAAAATTATGCGGCAGTTGGAACTCAACTTGATCCTGGCCAATCCCCCAGGTCAATGTACCTCTCCTAATGGCAGTAACAACATCGGTCGTTGCTTGAAATGGCCTACCTAATAGCATCTCGCAACTTTTAAGTTGTGGCATGTCCATGACAACAAAATCCACCAGAAAGATGAAACTATCTACCATGATGAGTACATCCTCGCACACTCTGTATGGCTTTACAATGGACACATCTGCCAACTCAATAGTTGCCACTGATTTCTTTATTTCCTTCAACCCAAGATTTTGAAATGTGGACAGTGGCATAATATTAATGATGGCGCCCGAATCACAATGTGCTTGTGGAAAATGTTGATCGCCTGTAGAACATGGAATGTAGAAGCCTCCTGGGTCTTTCCTCTTATGTGGTAAACTCCCGTGGATAATTGAGCTCACCATCTCATTCACCCGATAAATGTCTGTGTCTTTGATCCGCCTTTTCTTGGTGATGATTTCTTTGATAAACCTCCCATATGCGGGAATCTTCTCTATCATTTACACTAATGGAATATTGATATGGAGTTTTCTGAACATCTCAAAGAACTTCCTGTAGTGTCGATGCTCTTTCTTTGATCTCAGGCTGTACGGACAAGACACAACTGCCTCATTTAGATGCTTATGAGGTGGCACATATGGGCTTTTCGGGGCAAGCTCCCCTAAGCTTGTTTCAATGACACCCTCTGGCATATACTTTGGTAGATCATTTTCAACAGGTGTAACTTGTAGTGGCACCTCTCTCGCAGTGGATGTAGCTTCACCTTGACGCATGGCCTTCACCTGCACTTCTTGCCTAGGTGTCGGTGCGACCATGATGGGCTCTTGGCGGGCTTTTCTAAATGGACAATATCCGCCTGGTAGTTCATAATGACTGCGCGGATATGGTATGCTCGGTATAGCCTCCGTATCAAAAATCATTTTACCTTTGTCCTGGACCTCTACTACCGGGGGTTCTGCTTCAGTAATCATAGATATATATTTCACTTGGTGATGTGCTTGAGCAACTTCTGCATTCCCTGCCTGTCTCTGTTGATTGGCATGCTTTATGGCCGCCACTTCATTGGAAATTTGGGTCACGGTCATCTCTAGTGCCCTCATTTGTGCTCCATGACTTTGCAGTGTTTGTCTAAACTTGGTCAAAATATCACCCTGGGACTGCAGTTGCTTACTAAACATGTTCATCATCTACTGATTTTGCTGCACCACTTGACTAAGCAACTCAGTGCTTTTATCTTCGGCTCTTGGTTGTGGCTTTGCATCTGGATCTTATAGGAAGTTATTTGGATCCTTCCATGAGAACTTCCTATCCTTCCTCCAAGCATAATCATTGTTTCTGTAGCCCTGTTGTTGCATAAATTTGGCCTGGGCTTCCTCCTCGTATTCTGCATCCTCTTTGGCAAGAAATTTCTTGGGTAGAAGGTCTAATTTATCATTCAGTTCCTTTATAGCCCTGGATTCACTTGTGACTTTGACTTGTTCTGGTGCATCCCTGTCGCCCCAAGATTGCTACTTTGCCATGTTTTTCAGAATCTCCCAACACCTTGTGCCTGTGTTGATAAGGAAAAACCCCGAACCTGTGGAATCTAGGTTATTTCTATCATGCTCGGAAAGAGAAAAATAGAAGATTTTGGTCTGCTTCTCCTTGTCAAGACCATGGTGCGGGCACCTCCTTAGCATAATATGAAAGCGTTCCCACGTCTCAGAGTAGGTTTCTCTTGCTTTCTAACTAAAATTGTGAATTTTTCTTATCAGATCATTTGTTTTCTCAGGCAGGAAGAATCTTTCAAAGAACACTTTGACCATGTGGTTCCACAATTCCACATATTCATCGTCAAGATTATGCAACCATTCTTGTGCATTTCCTGCCAGAGAACTCGAAAACAGCTTCAGGTGTAGTGTCTCCTGCGGAAACCTATCTATTTTTATCATATCACAGTTCTCCACAAATTGGCTAATGTGAGTCACCGGGTCTTCGTTCTTGAGCCCATGGAATGCATTCAACTTGACCAAGTTGATTAATGCAGGATCAAACTTATAAGTCAGAATGTTGACCGCCTGCTTCTTAATTGGCCCCTTTGAAGCGGATGAGGAAGAAGCATTTATCTTCTTCCGTATCGTCTACTCTTCTGCCATGGCTTCTTGTTCTGAGTCAGAATCTATTTCTTCAGAGTGGTGTAGATTGTGATCCTCCTCGTCGTCCAATCCCGGCAGTGGAACCTCTGGTGCTTGTTCTTTGTAGTCATTGCTACGCGTCCGCACCATGCACAGTACCTGCAAAATAATAGTTTCGGTTCAGTACCGTGCTAGACGATTACAAAATTGGAAAGATAGACTATGAATTTTTAGAAATGATTTCAAAATAATTAAAAATAAAAAGTGGCCTAGAATGGCCTCTTGCAGCACTCGTAGTGCCGACAATTGTCGTGTCCCTGACAACGGCGCTAAAAACTTGACACACTTTTTCCATGCGTAGAACGCAAGTGTACGCGTCAATGTAGTATAGGCCCTTGTGAGGCCCGAGTCGAACTCAGAGACACTGAACTATCGGTAGACTACTACTAAATGGTCGCAATCAGCTAAACTGATTAAAAGGTTTTGAGAGTTGTTGTAAAGTAAAAGAAACTAAAATAAAATAAAACAATCGATTAAAGGTTTAGTTTAATCAATTTAAGTGGAGATCTTTAGGCTTGCGGTTTCACCGCGGGTTTTCATTGCATGAATTTTTATATAGTTAAGCAAGTTCATCTCTCAATCCGGGTAGTGGCCTGTAATCAGAATTGCCCACTGTCATGGTACAATTCACTACTGATGTCTAGGTCGGTTCCACCATCGTAGTAACCTATACCCTAAATTAGGTGCATTAGAATCGACCTCTGGGTTTCCACCATTAATCTTACATTACCTTGTTCAAGGGATTTGTTAATTAATGTGAATTTTGTCTCTTTTCAACCGTTAATTCTTCTTTCAAAGTAATTAAGGGCATTAGATTATCATAATGGTGATCAAGCACAACAATATAATTAAGAAAACAAAATCATACCATGGATTTAAGAGATAAATTATGAATTACTATGATAAAAATGTCATACAATGCCTCCCCGGGCTACTCCTGGTCCTAAAGATAAAGGGGATTAGCCCCGCATGTTCATCTCAGAGCAAAACATGGTAGAGAAAAGGAAAAACATGGAGAAAAACGTGAATAACTAATGAAACCCCTGAACGGAGGAGATCTAAGCATTCCTCGGCGTGGAATGCGTGATCTACAGCCTTTCGGCGGTGGAAAACGTCTTCTTCGACTTCCGGAATGACTAGGGTGTGCTTCTGGGCTCCGTTCTTCTCTCCACACCTTCTTGGGACGTGTGCAGCGGTTAATGACGTGATGCCTTCCTCTTGGCCGCCGTCATTAGGCATAGTCACCGATTTAGGTTGCAAAAATATCACAACCATCAGATGTAGATCGATCTGAAACAAACTTGTATCTGACGGTGTCGATACCATCGATGCGGGTCGATGGTATCGACCTTGCGCGATATTGGCAAGTCTTCTTTTCTTTTCATTGTTGCGCCTGATGCTGACTCGATACCATCGACGAGGGTCGATGGTATCGACACCTTTAGGCGTCGGTTTTATCCTTATCCATCGTTGAATCTTCTTATGTCGATCGACTTCTAGGTCGATAGTATCGACTGTCTTCTCGCCAGCAACCTGATAGTAAATTGATACCATCGACTCTCCTATCGATAGTATCGACTCTGTGATGCTCCTTGCGGCTAGCTTCATGTGGCTGTGTCGATGGTATCGACAGCCGTCGATGGTATCGACATCTGCAGAGATGCGTTTTTCCTGAAATTGCAACACAAAACCACATAAGCCGAGATAAAACATATTATTGTAATCATTTATGCTCAAAATACTAAAATAAGGGATATTTGACAGTGATAAGGATCGTAGACCAAAGTAAATGAATTATGGAATATTAACCACCAAAATGACCAATAAATGCATAAAACACAAGTAAAACAAGTCTACAAATATGACTCAAAATCATCACATCTTCCCTTTACATGATCATGCCACTACTAGACAAACAAAGTTTCCAAATATCCTTCCCATTGTAGATGAAGTCGGTCCTTCACAACCCTTCCATTCATCAGAACCAATTGAACAAAATGAAAATAGTGAAGAGGACATGGATGACGATGATGGCTCTAGTGATGATGTAGATGATGAAGATGATTGGACTGATGCACCTCTATTCGGTGATAGTTTATCTGTTGTAAGCACAATGCCTGAAGATGATTGGACTAATGATAGCCCTGATGATGGCTACCAAGCTTTTCAAGAAGATAGGTGGGTTGATGATTTTGAAAAGCCCTTTCTTATAGAAAATGATCTTACAACACATGAATTTAGAAAGGGTGGAATTTTTGAATCAACACATGAATTATAGAGGCGTAACATTGCTCAAAAGTGGAAAAATGAGAAAGAACCTTTTACTTCAAAGTGCACAATATCATTGACTAAGTTTATACAAGGAGCAGATTATGTACGTGTTACATTGCATGTGAATAGATCTGAATTCATGGTTGATGACATTGATGGAAATAATTACACATGTGAGGTGCGTAATGGCAGTCCCAAATGTACATATGGAGTCCCGCAACTACAATATTTTCCATGTTTCCATGTTCTTAAAGCTGGTCGCACAATCAATATAAACTATCATGTTCTTGTAAGTAAGTGGTTTTACACTGAAAGTTATTCTGGGGCATACATATCAACATTCACTGGGATACCCGACAGGAGGTATTGGTCACAATTCGATGAGAGCATAGGGATTATCCCTCTTTTACCACCTGATGTAAAGAGATCTCACGGGAGACCAAAGGTTAAGAGATATTTATCAACCATGGATCATGATCCTAATTGTGAATCCTATAAGTGCAAAAAGTGTGGAGGAAGTGGACACAACACTCGCTCTTGTACTAGATAAACATTGTAGTAGTTTACTTTCTTCATCAATGTAGTAGTTTACTTTCTTCATCAATGTAGCAGTTTGCTTTCTTCATCAATGTAGTAGTTTACTTTCTTCATCAATGGAGTAGTTTGCTTTCTTCATCAATGTAGTGGTTTGCTTTCTTCATCAATGTAATGGTTTGCATTCTTCATCAATGTAATGGCTTGCTTTCTTCATCAATGTAATGGTTTGCATTCTTCATCAATGTAATGGCTTTCTTTCTTCATCAATGTAATGGCTTGCTTTCTTCATCAATGTAATGTGTTTCTTACTTCATAAATGTAATGGTTTGCTTTTTAATTTGGTAGGCATGGTACAACGAAGGATGCACCCTTTGCGACTTTCTCAGCATTTAATGGAGTTCCAAAAGTGGCAGGTTCAAGATGAAACTATCAAACATTACATTAGTATAGCTAGGTTTGGTCATGTAACTACGCTTACCCCCCTACGACTAGATGCATCATTGATAACATCACTTGTTCATCGGTGGAGTCCTTCTACAAATACATTCCAATTTCCAATTGGTGAAATGACAGTTACATTACAAGATGTAGTAGTTATTTTGGGTTTACGAGTAGATGGGGGAGCCATCATATGCCATAATTTGATTGGTACAGGTGATGGTCAATTTGGATCTTGGATTAACCTTTGTGATTACTATTTAGGTACTCACCCAGATGGAAAGATAATTGGACAAATATCATTGGGTTGGTTACGAGCCACATTTTCAACAATTAACCTAGATCATGCACATCCACATCTAAAGCGGATATACACTACTGCGTATTTGCTATACTTTGTGGGATCTTTTCTTCTACCGAACGGTACTGGAAATGACGTCCACTTACGATTTTTGCCCCTTGTAGCCATCTTTGAACAATGTGGACACTTGTCTTGGGGTAGTGCAGTTTTAGCATGCTTGTATAGGGAGTTGTATAAGACAACTAAACGTATCACTAAGCCAGAGTCTCGTATAGCTGGTTGTCTTGTATTGTTACAAATATGGTCTTGGGAACATCTTCACATAGGCCGTCCTGAACATGCCGAAATACCAGAAGGATATCAATGGGCACATGGAACTCCGTTAGGGTACATGTTAGTTATTAATAATATATTCTATACTTATCAATAACTTAACATTTATATCTAAAAAATAACAATACATTTTTTCATTTTTAATAGGTGGAACCATTTGTTAATGCGTGAGTCTACCCCACAATCTGATGTGAAAACATATAATAATGAGATTGATGTCCAACAACCTTCTCAGGTAATATTACTTCATTCATACGAAGTATATAAAATTATAATGTATAACTATCATATTCTTAACAAACTTCATTTGTACAGGTGATCTGGAGACCATACATTGATCGTATATTGTCTATGTTGCCAGCAATATGTCGTGAAGGAAGTAACATCTGGCTAGCACGTGTCCCAATGATTTGTTGCAATATTATTGAGTGGCATGTACCAGATAGAGTTGTTAGTCAATTTGGTGCCCGAGATCAACCACCACCACAAACATTTCCAACATATGATAGGATTGATGGCAGGGGACGACCTACAGTTGATTGGGACACTTTTTACTACACTGAAGTGCAACTTTGGAATTAGAGACATGCCCACTTAGTTCAGTTGCCTGACGCAACAGATACACCACAACAATATTCTTGGTATCAGTCTCAATATTTAGTTGATCATCCTGCGGAGCCTCAGTCACAATACTACCCTCGAGGTTATGTTGAACGACAAAATGTAAGTAATATATGTTCATCTTTTTAATTTTAATTTTAAATTTTTTACATTTATTATGAAATTTTGTTTCAACAGATACAAACATATTTAAAGATCAGAGAAGTGTTACAAAAAATAGATCACGTGAGTTGGGAGAGCCTGCGCGATGGGATCATGGATATACAACAATCATATATTCAACAGCTGCCTCCTCATCAGCAAATACAGTTCACTACACTATCTACACAAGAGCAATGAATTCTAGGGATCAGCCAACCAGATGTCACTCAGCAGGGGTTCACTCAGCCAGAGTTCAGGCAAAAAGATTACACTCAACAGGAGTTCACTCAACCAGAGTTCAAACAACAAGATTATACTCAACATGGGTTCACTCACTCAGAGTTTTGGCAACAAGATTACACTCAGCCAGAGTTCATGCAACAAGGGTCTAGTCAGGTAGAGTCTAGCCAAGTTGGTTGTAGCCAACCAGATTATCTTCAGCAGTATGCCCAGTTGCTCTCAAGCAGTGTACCTTTTGATAGTTCCATTGTAGATTTATTTTCATATGGTACTCCAAGTACCACTCAGCCTCCACCTGAGTTCTAGAGATATTTTGATGGAACGTGCTCTCTCATCCATGTATTCATCTATGATTATTCATATTTATAAGTATAACAATCATTTAGTCCAATTTTGTTATATTTCTTATAAAATGAGTCAGATGAAATTTTGTTATATTTCAAGTAACATTTGAAGCTACAAATACATTAACATCATTTCAAATTAAGGTTACAACATACAAGAAAAAATACAACATATGTGGAATTGAGATAATACAACTAAATTATTGCATCTGATTCAATATTTGATCTAGGGCATCAAAAAAAGGCCATGTTTGATGGACAAATTTATATATCTCTGTATGTGATATCTCTAACTCGCTTCTAGCTTGTGAGTTAAATGGCATTGCTTTATGATCACAGTACCAACCAGATAGCTCAAAAAGTAAATCATACTTGTGAAACATTTGCTTCAACAGTTGCCAGTGAAATTATGCTTGTTCTTTTGTCACAATAAAGCCTAACCTTCTTTGTAGCAATTCCGGTATATCATTCCAATCATCATCCAGAAGAGTTTGATGAGCCATTTTTCCATCGAAGCACTTTGCATCCATTATATGAATTAATGCTTATGTCATGTGGTATGTCCATGTTCTTCGATGAGACATCTAACATAAATCGAATAGAGATGTTTAATTGACAATTTAAGTTAACAAAAGGCAAATGTGGATGAAAATAAAGACATATCAACTTACTTAGATAGTCTAAATATTATAACAATATAATTTTAATAAATAATAAAAATTTGAGTCCCATGTGAACTTACTTAGAGCAGTATCAAAAATAAGTTAAGAAAAGGTAAATGTTGATGAAAATAATGATATGTCAACTTACTTAGATAGTTTAAATATTATAACAATATAATTTTAATAAACAATCAAAATTTGAGTGACATGTGAACTTACTTAGAGTAGTATCGAGGAAGATGCAAATTTGAGCAAACTTCAACTTCAACTTCTCTTTGTTTTCCCAAGATAAAATAGAAAGATTTGTTGATAGAAGAGAATGAGAGAAAAACCTTGTGTGAAAATGAAGAAATAGATGGAGATTTATATAGAGAAATTGGGAAGAAGATGAAGAATGAGTGAATTAGTGTGGAAATGGGAAACAAGGGGCGTGTTTATATAGGAAATTCTAGAGGGGGTAGGAGTAGCAATATGCCCGTTGGATGGGGGGAGACGTTTGGTGGGGTGGGGCGAGCGGGGGTCGCAACTGTCGGCTGGGGGGCCGACCGACGCCACGTGTCGGCTGAATGGCGTCTTCAGCGGGGAGCCGACACGTGGCGTCGGTCGGCCCCCCGCTGACCGTTGTGAGGTAATTGAAAAAGCCGGGCCAATGAGGGAGAGACGCCATTCTATTTGGCGTCTCTATTGTCTCTCTCCTCCCGCAAACTCGATTACTTTGGCATTATCCTAGAAACTAGGTTACTCCTGGAAATAATATCCGTAAACTAAGTCATTTTGGTTTTTTTTTCCGATATTCAATGGCGTAGACCGCCAGACCTGGAGAGTAGGTGGCGGGGGTTCAAGCGAGTCTAAGGCTCTGTCTGTAGGGGGGTGCAGGTATTGGTGCTGGTAAGAAGTAATGGTGGCGTGCAGTGGCATAGTCAGACCTTGGTGCAAGGGTGGGCACCATTCAGAATGTCAGCTCAAAGGAAATATGAATTAAAAATCGAGGGGGGGCACAGAAGTATTCTTTAGCATGGATATATGCCAATATATAACATGTATAATGTATATTTCAATATAGTTTCAGAAAAATGGGTAGGGCACATGCCTACTCTTGCCTGCATGTGGCTCCGCCACTGGTGGCGTGGCTGGGTGGCGGAATCTATGGAGGTGATCATCAAATCTCTGGTTGGCGCCAGAAGGTTGAAGAAAGGGATCTAAAAGTCAGTGAACGAGGAGTTTTGCAGGTTCTATGATGCTCGCCAGCCTGGTATGATATCATCAAGATGAGAAAGGACAAATTGTTCTCCTCTCAATCCCTAGGAGGCAGGGTTGAAGTTGAGGAGGAGAGGGCAAGGCGGAGATCTCAAAACTGAGGCTGGCAGCGGCAGGTTTGCAATACAGGTTGCCATCCGGATTTCTGGGTGGATGGAGTGAGGCGATGACATGTCAATGACTCTGTGACGAAAGGTGAGTCAGTGGAGGCCTCGACAGGTGGGGCGTCGTGGTGGTTGCAGGCGCTGCTCATGATCGACGCAGATAGCGCCCTGGCCGAGAGTGGAAGAGGAAGGATCATGGGAGGCTGCACCAGTAGGTGGCAGAGCTACATCGGCGTGAGGAAGTCCTACGTACAGCCATGATCCTGGGCCGTCAGGGCTGTGGAAGTCCGTCATAGTTGCACAGGCTAGACAACAAACCTAGTTAGCAGTGTTGGGCAAAGAAGGTGTTGGGGTAGGGTGTTGCAACGGGTAGAAGAAGGTTTATGTAGTGCAGGTCTTACGGTTTTGAGGGAAGACTAAGGAAAACGATCGGGGAAGGGGGAGAACGGACCGCAAAGTCATGACGTAGGTGTGGAAAATTTTGTGTTTTCATCACCCAGTTTATGCAAAATGATATTTGCACACAGTCACCAATTTTCCTCTTCTTGAAGAGGGATGCTGCTATATTATTCTTGTAGATGAATGGATGTGATCTCAATATTCTAGATATTCTTAGGGTTAGTTTGTACCTGGAAATTAGCTATACGACACATAATGTTGTTCTTCAGACGATTGTTCTTGTTTGAAACCTTCACATCCCACTTGGTCGTAGCCATGCAGAATGCGGGTAGTGCATCCAGAAAGGTCTTGCTCAAGTCCCAACTTGCTTTAGTCCGGAACGGATGCTAGCGAGTACGCTGCTCATTGTAGCTATGGGTTAAAAGAGGGTTGTGGCCGCTGTAGAGGTAGGGGAGGACCGCAATCGACGTCCCAGTCGCGTCTGCTAGCCAATTTCTCCAGAAGCTGAAGACGTTTGAAAAGTAAGAAAGGGCCATCCGCCTACATATCGGCAAAACCAATGTGTAGGAGGAGAGAGTTGAATTTTTTGCTTGATCGTCGATCAAAATGATGGCCATCTTGCTTTCATTAGATGATCTAAAAATACTGAATTGAGATGATATTTGATACACTTGTTATCTAAGGGATATACATCACATATGTAAGGTTAATTTTTTATGTAAAGTTGTGCAACCACCATAAATAAAGATGGGTACATATAAGACACATGTACTCAGGTACACAATTCTTATCCATATATATATCTACTATTACCATACTAAACACCACGGTTTTTCGTCCTCGTGTGTTAATCATGTGACTCACCGTGTGTGCCTTATCGAGGTAGGTGTCTACGAGTATTCCGCTACTTATAAAATATTCTTGTTATCGTCCGCAACCCTCGTGGATGGTAGATGTCTACGAGTATTTCACTACTTATAAAATACTCTTGTTATCGTCGGCAACCCTCGTGGAGGGTAGGTGTCTACGAGTATTCCGCTAGGTATAAAATACTCTTGTTATCATCCACAACCCTATCTTTTGGTCGTGACAATCAAATTAATTATGGTTGAGAAAGCCCCCCCTGTACTTCATCATCTCCAACCATGGTATCTGTCAACACTCACCTTGGCCGGCAAACCTAAGAGCTCTCCTCAGCCTGTAGCATTGTCTCCATTTGTTTCTGAAATTAACAACAAGAATTAGTTGCTTACACAATATCCGTCCTCCTCGCATGCTCTTCATCAGCTTACTGACGACGAAGACGAGTTTGGCTGTCCTTAGTCCGTGGATGGGTACTTTTCCTTCTATTCTACTGCTCCGGCTCACAGATGATAGCGAGGAGTTCGGGATTCTCCTTAGATGGTTGACCATCAAGATCCGCAGGTGAATTATCATGCCTTTACCAAGAAGAAGATTGATAACTGGAAACTGTATTTCTATCCTAGCACTCACAGTACATTGAAACAATGGGACAATTCTTAGTACATCGTCATCATTTGCTGCAGAAGCTATGACTATTTTCAAGGCCAACTAACGCAACGTGGGAAAGAGCTGGGAACTGACACCGAATTGAAGGTGTGTAATTTCCACCAGAAATACGAAGTCATTGTGCTCAACATGCAAACTTGGAATTGATGGCTGTCGTGACAACATAAGCTACGGGTTTCGATTCACTGTTCCACACTTCCTGTTCCAGACGGGTATCAATTGATCCTTCACGTCAAAACACCCCATTAACTCTTTTAGGGGTGGGTTTTAGAAGTAATTATGTGATTAAGATTGTTCGTAACAGTATCCGAAATAGTACCCGGAAATCTGAATCCATAAGCTACTAAGACGTTTGATATGCAATGTAGCAGGTAGGTCCTATGGTGACGTTTGATATGCAATGTAGCAGGTAGGTCCTATGGCCCCGTCAATAAAGTTCAAGGAGTTTCATATTTAGACTTGTTGGCATTTTTGGTAATAAATTTTATTCAGTAATGTCGTATAATTATGAAATATTTATATATTAAACAATTTTACATTTAACAAATTGATTAACTGATAAATTTGATTGGCTTGTTAGCAGCAAGCCCGGTTCAAGAAGAAAGGATTAATTTATTAGAGTAAAAACAAAAGACAATACATCACAATTATATATGATGGAAGTAATCGACCCCTCCACCTTGCAAAATTTAAAGAACATCAATTCTAATATTTGCCTAAAGAATAAATGGCTCTCCCTTATCTAACTAAAAACTATAAAGATGTACTAAATCTAAAATCTGCCTTCGTATATCTCTTATCTAATTAAACAATATAACTACATACCAAATTCAAATTTTGTTTCATATATGGGATATGTGTTTTGTATGACCAATAATATCTCAAATGTCGAATATAAAATTTAAGCTTGCACTTACTCCATATGTTAGATACATATACGAACAATCCTGGAGTGAGCATAATGTGATTAAATCAAAGATAAAAGAATTCCAAACCAGCTTGTATTTACTATATTCAATTTTATAGACATTATACTTATCTCTTACCAACTTAGAACTTGCATGTGTATGTCACGACATCACTTATTGATTAGAAAAGCTCTAATGTTTTTTCAAATGTTCATCTTGGTCACACAACATAAATAAAAATTATAGTAATGCAAAACCATAAATTTTAACGACTATTACACAAGTAATGTTTTACGGGTATTTATAAGAGTGGGACATAATATGTAAACTATGTTGACACATTATATTCATTCATCACCATGAAATCATCACCAAATTTATCAAATTATGCTAAACATAAATGAAGTACATATAGCATAATCTTATCTTTATTGAATGAAGAGGTTTAGGTCATGCATAGGTAACATTCATTTTATTTTATGTTTAACGATACTTGAGTATTAGTGAAAAACATAAAGTCAAATAGAAAAATAGCATGTAACCTTTTGGTGTTCCAAATGATTATTTGTTTTAATACAAAAAAGTAACATATGACAATATGTACATCGCATTTATAGGTCCAATAATTATCATAATTATTTACATGAAAGATATCATAAAAGGATGGACTCTTAAATGATAACTCATCCAATACTATTTTTGAAAAACAAAAAGTAGGTGTCTTTTTTTAACTTGATTGCTAATAAGAAGGTGAAGTTTCTAGATTGACTCAATTATTTGTTAAGATTTAACAACATTGAATGGAATAAAAAAGTTGCACATGCAATCAACAACTATGTTTAGATAGGTAACAATTCTAACTCATCACAACCCAGTCACTCTATGAATACAAAAATAACTAAAAAAATTATACAAGTGCATGAGTATAGTTAAGGAGAAATGGCAATGTCAAATATTAAATGATATATTATGAAAACTAATGTTTTCATGTGCAATCAATATAATTTCTAAACCTATTTGAACGGAATAAAAAAGTAGAAAATGAAATAAATAACTATCTTCAAATAGTAATAATGCTAACTCATCACAAACCACTCACTCTATCAATATAAAAGTAACTAAAATGTTTATAGAAGTGCATGCTTGTAGTTAAGGAGAAATGACAATGTCAAATATTAAATGATATATTGTGAAACCTAATATTTGAGTATGTAATGTAGATAATTACTAAACCTATTAATACTATGTTAAATAAATAATTTTCATACCAATATTGATTTTCTAAAACTAATTAATTAACCTGGTAGCTTTAAACAAATTTTAAGAAAGTACATTAATATAGAACTGCATGAACACTATATATTATATTTGGATAATATATTTGAAATATTTTTTATAATGAAATATTTTCTATAATTTACACCAGTAAGGTGATGACAAAAAAGTAAGCAGATTAAATAAATATGTTTTCATATGGTCATAAATCTATTAATGAATTGTTAGCAATATTCTACATAAGAAGCCTTTTTCCAACTTGATAATTGCATCTAAATGATTCACATGTCATCCAAAGTTTGAATATGTATTTTATTCCTTTATCATGATGAAAATGCAAGTTGCATAATTGATTTTTTAATATATGTCCATGATAATATCCTAAAACATACATGATAATATACTAATGGCACTTATAATCCTTTTATTCATGTCCAAAGGTTCTATACAAAAGTGTGTCTTATTTTGGAATTTTTATAATGTGTTTATCATGGGTTTATTCCTAAAAAACATAAATACATTACAATATAACTTTTTTGTTGTAATATTGTGTTCCAAAATTATAGTAGAGTGTTATGTAGAGATATTTGTGAATCGATTCTCATAAAGTGCATTTTATCATTGGCCATTTTAATTTTTATAGAAACAAGTTGTGCAATACAATTAATTAAATAATATATGTAATAAATGTGAGTCTACACATGCCCTCCTAAAAACATATCTCACAATAAAACTCACTGTTTAAAACTTTGATATGGAATTTAGTCAAGCAACCTTTTAGTTTAAGTTATTAGTTGAGAAATTAATGGATAAATATTCATATATGTTGACTCAAGGTCAATTAGGTCAATGTTGACTCATGTCTAAATTGACTAAACCCTTGTTTTGATGATGACTAACCATTCCACATATTGGTGTCTAATGCTTCTACATTGAGTGATTTCAGATTAGGTTTAGACACACTCCAAATGCCCTAACTTGCGCATATCAAATTGGAGAAAAGACAAGTCAAAATAGCTACAAGTGTGCAATTTGGGATCTCTATGTAAATGACCTTAGAATTGCTTTGTAATCACTTGTAATGATTGTATGACTTGTAATTAAGCTTAGAAAAATTATTGGGACAAAAAAATCCATCATTTGTACGGTTAAACGAAAATTCCAAAATACCCATAACAGGGATTTTGTCGGCCGAATTCCAAACTCGGCCGATCCATATATTCTGGGATTTTTGTTGGAATCGGCCGAGTTACAAACTCAGCCGATCCACCGTTCGGTCGAGTTCTAGCTAGGAAACTCGGCCGATCCACTGATCGGTCCAAGTCTGGAAATGGACCGATCGGTCGAGTTTCTCAAAGGAAACTCGGCCGACAGTCTAGCTTTCAGCCTTGTCTTTTAGTGGTTCAGCCGAGTTGCCTTTATTGAAACTCGGCCGATCAGACTGTACTAAAAAGTGCAGAAAAGTGATTCTAGCCGTTGTGGAGTTGCAACAAGTGAAAATAGATCCGTTGCAAGCCACAAAACGGCTAGTTTTCGTTCTCATGTGTTCCCAAAGACTAAGAGGCATCCCCAGCTATAAATAGGACCCCTTGGGCTTCATTCCAAGGTTGAGCATTCCATGCAAACTCTTTGAGAGGTTCCTATTCTATAGTTGAGTGCTTCCTACAGCCTCCTCTCTCTCTCTAAGCTTAATCACTTGCTACATCCATTAGAGTGAGTAGGAGATCTGTAAGAGAGCTAGTCCTATTTGTATATCTTGTGAAGCTCTCACTTCCACCACCTCCCCATCTCTCATTTCCAATCATGAAGATGAAGGTTCTCTCTCTTGTCCAAGAAAGGTGAAGAAGAACAAGGGAAGGAGTCCCTTGGTGAAGATCAAGGCTGAAGACTTGGAGCTAGAGTGGGTAAGCCCTTGGAGAAGGCAGAAGACTCAAGCTCAAGTGGGTAAGTCCTTGGTGGAAAGCTTCTCCGAGTGAAGGTGAAGTCAAAGGCAGAAGATCCAAGAAGAGTGGGTAATTCCTGCAAGGCCGAAGACTTGTGCAAGAGTGGGTAAGTCCTTGGAGAAGGCCGAAGACTCTTGCAAAGTGGGTAAGTCCTTGGTAAGGTTGAAGACTCTTTGTATTGGATAGGTAAGTCCTTTGTTGGGTCATGTATTGTAAGTCTTATGAATGAATATAAGAGTGCAATTGGTTGAAGTCCTAGAGGTTGACCTCTCTAGGCAAGTGGACTGACACACTTCTAGTTTGAAGTGTGGAACCACTCTAAATAGCTTGTCTAATTTGGTGCATGTTCAATCTCTCTTATCCTTGCTATGCATGATTTAGTTGCACTCAAATTGCCTATTTAGCAACCTTATCTTGTCATATATTTTGAAGGTTTGATGAGTTTTGTTTAAGTGGTTTCAGCTCTATTCACCCCCCCTCTAGAGCACCTAAGTCACCCATCCAGGATCCAACAATATATACTACTATGTTTTATATGTATATGTCTAAATTCACAATTTTCATGCTTTCTCTCCCTAAAATATTTATGATAATATATACACCAAAGTTTCTTACTAGTATGTTCCATATGAGTCAATGAACTCTAAGAACATCATCTATTATTCTACTATTTGTCAAATATTGAGAGTTGAATTTCGTATAACATTGGCAATGTTCAAATCAGTTCAACTTGAGAACTTGTCACATTAAGCCTTTTTGCTTTTGTCTAAAAATTTACTCTCAATCCTAAATATGTCTAAACAACAAATCACGATACAAGTTGTTAGTTATATTATAAATTATTTCCCTATGTAGTTTTATTTACAAGAAGGGTAGTGTACCAAGATCTACACATGCTATAATATAAGGAATAACTCATATGTAGTCCACTTGCATACATTACATGATGCACCATGTGCAAGAAACTTAGAAATGTGATCAAAATAATTTTATACTTGATGATGTTGGATTACAGATCCGTAGAAGTTTTATTTTCTAATGCAATTCCTATCTCATCTTTGTGTTTGTGTATTTATTATACTAGAAAAACTACAAAAAAGATTATTTTGTCTTTTGTATTAGAGTTCTTATCTATTATGAAAATAGAATATTACACATAAATATGTTTCTATTCATTTTTTGATAAAAAAACCCAGTTGCTATAATACAAGACCAGAATATTTAAATTGGGTCTACATACCTATACATGGTACAATATAAAATGTGAGCAAAGTTGCAAAAGTGGATATATATAGATATCATGATGTGCTAAAGACAAAGGAAACATATTTTTTCCAATTCATATTCAATAAGAAGACAAAAGAACATTATCATCTTGTAATATATTATGTATTGTTAATACCAATTTGACTGATACTTCTAAATGATAAACTAGGAAAACTATCATCAACTATGTTATTTATCAAAGAACAATTATCTTCTTATAGATATTCATATAAGAAATCTGGTAAGTCTCTTATAGTAATATGTAAATTCAAAAATCATATCCCTACACATTGATCATGTTACGATGTTAACATCAAGAACTTTGGTCGATTTAATCATAATTCTAATAATAGTAGAAAATGAATGATGAATGTTGCGTGCATAAAAAGAAAAGAAATGAATTCCACATGCGTAGCACGTTCACTTATTAGTATGTATATATACATATATATAATCCACATTGTTTACCCACATGGATAAAATAAATTAATTACTTAGTGACACAACTACAATTTTGGCATTCTTTTTTCAATTTTCCACTCCTTGTTACATTTTTTTTGGTGATTGGGAGAACCCGCTTTGGGTGTGCCCGATATGGTAAACTCTTGAGGCATGAGAGGGTGACCCCCTCCCTCGCCAAATCTGTGTGGATTGCCATTCACAAAATGTCTTTGTTAAGGTTTGAAACTGGGTCCTTCATTGGGACTTACTGAGCTCTTACCACTAGGGCTACTGTGGTCGACACTCCTTGTTACATTCAGTTTTCTATTGTGGTAGATGGGGAAAAACCCACATTTTGTTTACAAAATGATTCTTTATTTTATGATTTTTTCCATCTTGTTACAATTTGGTGACATCCTTTTACAAAATAGAACCAAGGGTAACGTGTGCATATGAATATTATATATATGTATACTATATGCATGTATCTTATATATGTGTGTGTATGCATGTGTGTGTGTGTGCTTGTGTTTGTGTGTGAGCTCATTTACAATAAGTGTAACAAGATTTCGTCACTCTTAAATGTCATTTTATAACAAAAGACGTCAATTGGTAGATAGAAACCAAATATTTTAATATAAATCACGAATTATATATAAAGCATGACTTTTCCCAACATCATTAGAAATGAAAAAATGGCCCAAAATATTTCCCTGCTAATTTTTAATTAATAATGCAAAATTGTAATAATTTCACATCAAATGCACTGTTTTTCTTTGATTACATTTAGAATGAATTGGTAACATATATATGAGTATATACATACATATATATACCTACATATATATGCATACATACATATTTGTACAAACACATATATATTTAATATAGGCTAAAAGTATTGTGTACCTGAGTACATGTAGCTTACATGTACCCATCTTCATTTATGATGATTAAAAAAGTATAAAAAGTAATCCAACCTTATGGATGTGATGCATACCCCTTAGATAACATGTGTATCAAAAATCACTTCAAATGGGTGTTCCTAGATCATCAAATGAAAGAAAATACATATTTTCTAATCAACGATAATGTTACGACCCCACCTCTCGATAACCCCCAATTAAGGGAGACCGAGAAGTCGGAGCCGCACACATAATTTCCGGATCACGGTTTAGCAATTAATTGATAACAAATAATAAATTCTACTAGACAAAACTGAAAGCCTGAAATAAATAAAACTTTTTGCATATCTTTGAAAACTTTGGAATTCTAAAAGTCTAACTAGAACTGGGACTAGCTAACTAATCCTCCTTTGGATTTAATTCGTGTATTTCACAAATGACGGTTTACTGTTTGTCCTTTTTGTATGTACCTAAAATGCCGACAAACAAAACGTCGGTCAGCCAAAGCTGGTATGTGGGGGAAATCACTACTCATGAAATTATCTATAACAATGTATGGCATTCAATTATCATTTAACAGACAATGTTACATTTTAAGTATAACAACGCGATCCATGTGTCCCATATTCCCTTTATACCCCTCATGACTTCACCTATCAAGTGAATCAATTTCTAGGGCGGAGTCACATGGCACTACCCGTAGGTAGCCCACTCCTTAACTCATGGTATGCTAAGAGTCTCATGGCACTACACGTGGGTAGCCCAGTTTCTAACTCATTATACCCTAGACCTTTCTCTAGGTTATCCTTAGCTTTTGCATAGCCATAAGGGTGGACTCAGATTTAGCTAGTTATACATGTATATCCATAGTGATAATCATAGTCACTTTATAGTTGCATGAATTGAAACATCCAACAGTTATTTCAATCATCGAGGGAAACGTCGATAAAACCTCGGAAAACTAATCGGTATAGTCATAAGTGTAACCACATACCTCTTATTGCAGACTTGATTACAGAATTAAATATGAAGAGAGAGAATGTCCAAGCAATCAAACAATGTGCACAAAAAACCCTGAAATAAAAGTACAAATTTACTTTTATTAATATTTAACCAAGTTAATCATGTCCCTTAGGGTTTCTATCCAATTTTAGGGTTTTCTTGAAAATTAGGGTTTTGCTTTCCTTCTTAGATATTATGAACCACAATCCATCAAATATACCCAAAACCTTTAAATTCTCTCCGTTTAATATCCCTAACAGTTTTAGGATCATTATTTAGCAATTTATCAAAATAACAAAGTTTCCTTCTTCTTTTACCCTAAATTAGGGTTTTCATATACATTATTTTTCATTCATAGACATAAACCCTAATTTAGCCATATTTGTATTCCAAACGAATAAAAACTTCATATTATTAATTAACAGGTTTATAATCCTCAACTTAACCCATTAATTTACAAGAAACATCCTTTCTATGTAATTAGGGTTTCCAATTAACTTAAAATGCAATTTACTAGAAAATTAAAGTACTTTTGCAAAACGAACTGGAATCAGGTTATACAATTATTTTTATCAGATTCCCTACATTTTTCTACCCAACTTTCATATATATAGTTCTTTTATACAAGATTCCTAGCTATTTCTATGATTTTAGCAAGGAAAAGCTATTTTTCTGTAATTTCGATTAGAGAGGGGTTTTACCGAAAATTTGCGGCCGTCTGATTGATGCCTATGACCCACACCTAGATCCAACGCTTGTCATCGATCGGCTCTACTAACGATGAAGGTGCGCGTGACTATGGGCCTTCGTCTGCTAGATCTCCTTGGTCCACGATGGACCCTCGATCAGATGCCTTGCGCTGACCCGCTCCACTTACTCCAGCAAGATAGGCCTGCCACTCAGGAGGCGTTGGATCTCGCACGGGAACTCGATGGTCCTTGATCCTGCAGCTACTGCTTGTCACCTTCTCCTTATTTTGTTCTTCAGAACGCGGTGGCACGGCGGCGGCGGCCTCGCCTGAACGCGAGCAATCGAGAGGGATGGAAGGCTTTGAGGCTCTAGAACACGCCGTTTGAGATCGCGAAGATGTAAAGGAGCGGTCAATGGTCTATTTATAGGACGTGGAGGGTCCCCTCTAGGGTTCCTGACCCAGCCGCCAATCCTTTCCTCAGCCCAATTGGGCGTTTCATGCATACACAAGGAAAGTTGCCTAAACTAGGGTCGAGAACGTTCCTCTCACCCTCCCGAACTCAATGGGGTAATTCCCATGCACGCTCATACTCTGCTGTGATCAGAACCGTGAGCGAAAGATCCCCTATGGGCGGCTACAGTCCGTGTCCCTTTGGGACTCTGGATGATGAACTGGGTCGGTTGGATCAAGATCCAACGGCCCCTATTGTCCACGTTCAACCAGAAAAGGAAAATATTTCCCAAAATTCAAAGGAAAATCCCATTATAAGGTTCATCTTAAAAAATCAATAACTCCCAATTCTTAATTCCGTTTTTATTCAAATTTTGAGGGAAACTCCTTTAGGTTTTTATCTCTCATCCTGAAAATTTTGATATCATTATATAAATTAAACCGTCCCTTTTCTTTGGTTTCAAGAAAACACCTTTTTATTCATATTTTCCACATATTCTTTATTTCCCTTGCTATTATTTAATTATCCTGAGTTCCTTGAACCCCAAGGCTCCTTTATAACATGAAATCCTATTATGGGAAATTATCTTTTAGCCTTTTAATCATCCTTTAATCATTTTCATATATATATATATATTCCATTATTCCCTTGTATTCTTTTATTAAATGGAATTCCTTTTTCATTTCTTTTTATTTTTCTTTCAAATGGGCTTAATGGCCGATAAGGCCCAACAAGAAAGCATGCACGAAATCCATTCAAATCAAACCATGAAATCAAACATGGATCTTATTTATCTTTTAAAGGACATTCATAAATCTCATTACATGCTTTGGAAAATGAGGTTATAACATCCTCCCCTCCTTATAGGAATTTTGTCCTCAAAATTCAACAATCAAGAAAACAAATCAGGATATGCTTTTTCCATGTCCGTCTTCAGCTCCCATGTGGCCTCATCCTCTCCATGGCACTTCCAAAGAACCTTTACCATCTCAATATTCTTATTTCTGAGCTCTTTTACCTTGGTATCTAGAATCCACAAAGGCAACTCAGGATAAGACAGCTTTCCTTGAAGCTCAATAGGTTCAATGCTAAGCACATGACTTGGATCTTGCACATATCGCTTCAGATTGGACACGTGAAACACATCCTGCATCATACTATATTGAGGAGGTAACGCCAAACGATATGCGGCCTCACCAATCCGTTCTAACACTTCAAACGGACCCACGTATCGGGGACTCAACTTTCCTCTATTCTTAGCTATAGCTCGGAGCGGTCGGATTTTCAGAAAAACATGTTCTCCCATAGAAAAATGCACATCAGTCCGCTTCGCATCAGCATACGACTTCTATCGGTCCTGGGCTCTCTTTAGCCTTTGCCTGATCAAAGTGACTTTATCAGCATACACTTGGAGTTCATCTGACCTCATTAAGGTCCTTTCACCCACATCATCCCAGTGAAGTGGTGACCGACACGGTTTCCCATATAGAGCTTCATATGGAGGCATCCCGATACTGGTTTGGTAACTGTTGTTGTAAGCAAACTCAGCTAAAGGTAAGTACTGCTCCCATGATCCACCCCAATCGAGCACACAAGCTCGCAACAGATCCTCTAAGGTCTGAATTGTCCTTTCCGACTGTCCATCTGTCTGGGGGTGATAAGCGGTACTGAACTTCAACCTTGTTCCTAGTTCCTCTTAAACCTGCTTCCACAATTTGGAAGTAAACTTTGGGTCTCTGTCTGAGATGATGGAACCGGGTACGCCATGTAAACGCACTATCTCTCTGATATACAGCTCAGCTAAGTCTGATACTTTGGCAGTGGTTTTTAGGGTGAGGAAGTGTGTTGACTTGGTAAGGCTATCTACCACAACCCATATCGCATCATGACCTCTCTTGGTCCGGGGTAGACCCACCACAAAATCCATGGTGATCTGCTCCCATTTCCATTCTGGAATCTCTATAGATTGTAAAAGCCCGTCGGGTCGTTGGTGTTCAGCCTTCACCATTTGGCACGCAAGACAACTGGCTACATAAGCTGCAATGTCTCTCTTCATTCCTGGCCACCAGAAAAACCTCTGCATATCCTTAAACATTTTAGTAGTTCTTGGATGTACCGTGTACTTAGAACCATGGGCCTCTTGTAGGATACGTTACTTCAACGGTGAATCTTCGGGAACCCATATGCGATTCTCAAATCGGATTCCTCTGTCTACTCCCAACGAAAGATGGGTCTGAGGCTTCTGCATCAAGCCTTTCATTTTGTCAAGTCCCCCACTGGCCAACTGTGCTGTAACAATATCACTCAATAACTCAGACTGTATCTGGATATTGGCCAATCGAACTCGATCATCTAACGGTTGAGGTGACCACTCCACCAGGTCTTCTAAGCTCTTCCACTGTCTGGATAACACAACTGCACACCTCAACTGTTTCCGACTCAAAGCATCGACTATGACATTCGCCTTCCCTGGATGATAGGCAATGGTGAAGTCGTAATCCTTCATGTACTCCATCCATCGTCGTTGTCATAGGTTCAAGTCTTTCTGTGTCAGAAGATACTTTAGGCTCTTATGGTCGGTGAAGATTTCAAAGGTGGCACCATACAAGTAATGTCGCCAAATCTTCAAGGCATGGATGATAGCAGCTAACTCCAGGTCGTGGGTTGGGTAATTCACCTCGTTAGGCTTGATCTGTTGGGAGGCATATGCAACCACATGTCGATTCTGTTCCAACACACAACCTAGTCGCATCTTGGATGCATTAGTGAAAATCATAAAACCCTCATTGCCTGATGGTAGAGTCAAAACTGGTGCAGTGGTCAACTTCTCTTTCAGCTCCTGGAAACGAGCCTCACAAACATCGGACCACACAAACTTCACATCTTTTTGAGTCAACATAGTCAGAGGCAAGGCAGTCTTTGAGAAATCCGCAATGAAGCGCCGATAATATCCTGCTAACCCCAAGAAGCTTCGTATCTCGGAGGGGTTCTTTGAAGCTGGCCAGTCTCGAACCACCGACACATTAGCTGGATCTACGGCGATCGTTCCTCCTGTGATGATGTGTCCAAGGAACATGACTCGGTCTATCCAAAACTCACATTTAGAGAACTTCCCATAGAACTTCTTCTTTCTCAAGATATCAAGGACTTTACTTAGGTGGTCTCGGTGTTGTTCTAGGTCATCTGAATAAACCAGTATGTCATCTATGAACACTATGACAAAAGAGTCAAGGAAGGGTTGGAACACACTATTCATAAGGTTCATGAACACACTGGGTGCATTGGACAACCCAAAAGGCATACCCACGAACTCATAGTGGCCATATCGGGTTCTAAAAGTGGTTTTTGGGATGTCCTCACTCTTAACCCTCAACTGGTGGTAACCTGACCTTAAGTCCATCTTTGAAAAGACTCGATCCGACTTCAACTGGTCAAACAAGTCATCTATTCGGGGTAAAGGGTATTTGTTCTTAATGGTAGCCTGGTTGATCATCTGGTAGTCTATGCACATTCGGAGCGAACCATCCTTTTTCTTTACAAAAAGAACCGACGCTCCCCATGGTGATGTGCTAGGGCAGATAAAACCCTTATCTAACAATTCCTGTAATTGCTTTTTTACTTCAAGCAACTCAGCAGGGGCCATCCTATAGGGTGCTCGGGAAATAGGGTTTGTACTAGGGGCTAGCTCTATGGAGAAATCTACCTCTCTTTCGGGAGGAATTCCAGGTAGATCATCTGGAAAAACATCTACATAGCCCCTAACTACCTATATTTCTTATAAGGGTTGCACTTTGGGTTCCGGCTCGGTGACTATTGCTAGGAAAGCTTGACACCCTTTACTCATCATCTGTTCTGCCTTCAAGGCTGACACATATAGGCTGGTGGTGGCATCCTTCCTACCCCTAATGATAAAAGGTGGGTGACCTAGTCTCTTAATGATCACTTTTTTCTCCCTACAGTCAATGTTGGCCCTATAGGTATAAAGCCAATCCATGCCAATGATTACATCAAAATCATTCATGTCAAGGAGGATAAATTCTATAGGAAACTCATGATCTCGATATTTCACATGTATCACCGGAGTTTTCAAAAGGGAAGTAAAGATCCGACCACTCGGGGTTGCAACATCTAAGACATATCCTAGATCCTTGATATCCAAACAAAGCATAGTTGCAAGATTTCTCGAAATGAAATTATTAGTAGATCCCGAGTCAAACAAAGCTTTTACATTATGTCCCATGACTTCAAGCATGCCTACATTATTGTTCACCATGCATCAGACTATTACAAGCTTAACTTTAAGACAGAAAAGAAAACTCTAAGGGTTATTACCCTCGATCAGCCGATTGGCATTTTCTTGAGCTTCCTCATTATCAATGGAAAACACTCGAGCTTGTCTTCTTTCTCCAGCAGGTGGGGCTACAGCTATGGGTGGGGCTGCTACTGGTGGAGCTGTCACCTTTCCTGGTCCCCTGGGATCTTGCATAGGATAGACAGATTGCAGATGTCCTTCTTGGTGGCATCGAAAGCATGTCTTCTTCTTGTAGCGGCATTCGCCGGCGTGCCCCTTTCCACAGGTGCGGCAAGGAGGTCGGTTGTTCTCTTGACGGGGTTTCCCTTTTCCTCCATGTTTTCCTTTAGCTTGATGTCGTCCTGGGCCCTTCTTGTGGTTGTTTCTTGGGCCTTGGGCTCCTTCAATGAAACCCAAGTACCCCTTGGGTGGAAACTGGGTAGGCATCACAATCCTCTCCATGTCTAAAGCAGTATTGTAGGCTTTGCAAAAAGTTTTGGGTTTACTTGACATCACATGGGGCTTGATCACAGGGTGAAGACATTCCACAAAGTGGTCCACCCTCCTCTCTTCATCCATCATATGTCCAAAACGTTCCAGGAGGCAGAACCTATGACCAAAGTCTGCCACTGAAGAGCTTCCTTGAGTCATGCTAGTGAACTCTCTTTCTTTCTCTTTCTTTGCTGTGACGGGGAGCAATCTGGCGGTGAAGATGGTCTTGAAGTCAGCCCAGGCCATGGGTTCTTCTTTCAAATCCCAGCCAATGATGGGGGTCTCCCACTATATCTTGGCTGCTCCTTCTAGGAGATGAGAAACAAGAGGACCTTCTTACTCGAATGAACTTTAAGCATGCAGAACCCATTCTCGACTGCAAGCAGCCAAGCTTCTGCTTTGTCGACTACCTCGGTCTTGTCCTCTCCCAAGAACTTCTCGATATTCAACTTGACGAAGTCCAGGATGGTGGCTCCTAGTCGAGGACGAACTGGATGCGGCTCACCATTCTTAGCTCTGGCTAGGTCTTGGAGGGCCAAGGCATTAATGGCCTCAGTCAGCTTCTTCTGCTGCTCTATCCACAAGGCCTCAGAGGTGTGGATCATCATAGTCGGTTCTGGACCTCCAGCTTGGTCCTCCTCCATCTTGTCTACGTCCTCGTGCACATGTTTCTCTTCATACCCTTGGTCCTGCTCTTGATCAAGGTTGTCGAAGGGTATCAGATCAGGGTTTGGGACCTCATGAGTGGTCTCTTTGGTCCTCTTCCTCTTCATAGAGGATTCACCATCATGACTCTTCTTCTTTTTCTCAGAAGACCCCTTTCCTTTGCGGGGAGGCCAAACATTCCTGGTTGGGTTCTCAGTACCCTCAGGGATAGCAACTATCTTTGTACGAGCCATCTACATAAGCATAACAAACAGACCTTTAGTCTACTATTAAATTAATTATACTTATGTCAGTGACGTCTCATTACATATCTTTTATTAAATTGATGGAGAATTCCTTAATCCTTAACTTATTTTCCCATACCACATGAGGGTGGGGAAGAGAGAGAAATCCCTAACTATTAAAGTCCTTAACAGAATTTGTGATGAGGAGGGATGAGTGAGATGAGAATGTCCTAAAGGTGTCTTATTTCGATTCAAATCCTAGGACATCGGCCAGGCAGTCACACATTCTGAGAGTCCTCGTATTCCGACTAGCGGTGCGGAGGAAAATTTTGCCAGCCCCAGGACGTGATCCTTTTCTAAACACCTCAGTCTTTCGTAAAATCCTCTAATAACTCCCTTGGGTTCTACGGAGTTTGTAAAATTTAATAATTATTAACAATTAAGTGGAGAACCTTGGCTCTGATACGAAATGTTACGACCCCACCTCCCGACAACCCCCAATTAAGGGAGACCAAGAAGTTGGAGCCGCACACATAATTTCCAGATCAAGGTTCAATAATTAATTGATAACAATTAATAAACTCTACTAGACTAAACTAAAAGCCTGAAATAAATAAAACTTTTTGCATAACTTTGAAAACTTTGGAATTATAAAAGTCTAACCAGAACTGGGATTAGCTAACTAATCCTCCTTTGTATTTAATTCGTGTATTTCACAAATGACAGTTTACTGTTTGTCCTTTTTGTATGTACCTAAAACGCCGACAAACAAAACGTTGGTCAGCCAAAGCTGGTATGTGGGGGAAATCACTACTCATGCAATTATCTATAACAATGTATGGCATTCAATTATCATTTAACAGACAATGTTACATTTTAAGTATAACAACATGATCCATGTGTCCCATATTCCCTTTATACCCCTCATGACTTCACCTATCAAGTGAATCAATTTCTAGGGTGGATTCACATGGCACTACCCGTAGGTAGCCCACTCCTTAACTCATGGTATGCTAAGAGTCTCATGGCACTACATGTGGGTAGCCCAGTTTCTAACTCATGATACCGTAGACCTTTCTCTAGGTTATCCTTAGCTTTTGCATAGCCATAAGGGTGGAATCGGACCTAGCTAGTTATACATGTATATCCATAGTGATAATCATAGTCACTTTATAGTTGCATGAATTGAAACATCCAACAATTATTTCAATCATCGAGGGAAACGTCGATAAAACCTCAAAAAACTAATTGGTATAGTCATAAGCGTAACCACATACCTCTTATTGCAGACTTGGTTACATAATTAAATATGAAGAGAGAGAATGTCCAAGCAATCAAACAATGTGCACAGAAAACCCTAAAATAAAAGTAAAAATTTACTTTTATTAATATTTAACCAAGTTAATCATGTCCCTTAGGGTTTCTATCCAATTTTAGGGTTTTCTTGAAAATTAGGGTTTTGCTTTCCTTCTTAGATATTATGAACCCTAATCCATCAAATATACCCAAAACCTTTAAATTATCTCCTATTAATATCCCTAACAGTTTTAGGATCATTATTTAGCAATTTATCAAAATAACAAAGTTTCCTTCTTCTTTTACCCTAAATTAGGGTTTTCATATACATTATCTTTCATTCATAGACATAAACCCTAATTTAGCCATATTTGTATTCCAAACGAATGAAAACTTCATATTATTAATTAACAGGGTTATAATCCTCAACTTAACCCATTAATTTACAAGAAACATCCTTTATATGTAATTAGGGTTTCCAATTAACTTAAAATGCATTTTACTAGAAAATTAACGTACTTTTGCAAAACGAACTGGAATCAGGTTATACAATTATTTTTATCAGATTCCTTGCATTTTTCTACCCAACTTTCATATATAAAGTTCTTTTATACGAGATTCCTAGCTATTTCTATGATTTTTGCAAGGAAAAGCTATTTTTCTGTAATTTCGATCAGAGAGGGGTTTTACCGAAAATTTGCGGCCGTCTGATTGATGCGCCTGTGACCCGCGCCTGGATCCAATGCTTGTCATCGATCGACTGTACTAACTCTAAAGGCGCACATGACTATGGGCCTTCATCCGCTAGATCTCCTTGGTCCACGATGGACCCTCGATCAGACGCCTTGCGCTGACCCGCTCCACTTACTCCAACAATATAGGCCTGCCGCTCAGGAGGCGTTGGATCTCGTGCGGGAACTCGGTGGTCCTTGAACCTGCGGCTAATGCTCATCACCTTATCCTTATTTTGTTCTTCAGAATGCGGTGGCGCGGCGGCGGAGGCCTCGCCTGAACGCGAGCAATCGAGAGGGATGGAAGGCTTTGAGGATCTAGAAGACGCCGTTTGAGATCGCAAAGATGTAAAGGAGCGATCGATGGTCTATTTATAGGACGTGGAGGGTCCCCTCTAGGGTTCCTGACCCCGCCACCAATCCTTGCCTCGGCTCAATTGGGCGTTTCATGCATACACAAGGAAAGTTGCCTAAACTAGGGTCGAGAATGTTCCTCTCACCCTCCCGAACTCAACGAGATACTTCCCATGCACGCTCATACTCTGTTGTGATCGGAACCGCGAGGGAAAAATCCCCTATGTGCAGCTACAGTCCGTGTCCCTTTAGGACTCTGTACGATGAACTGGGTCGGTTGGATCAAGATCCAACGGCCCCTATTGTCCACGTTCAACCAGAAAAGGAAAATATTTCCCAAAATGCAAAGGAAAATCCCATTATAAGGTTAATCTTGAAAAATCAATAACTCCCAATTCTTAATTCCATTTTTATTCAAATTTTGAGGGACACTCCTTTAGGTTTTATCTCTCATCCTACAAAATTTGAGATCACTATATCAATTAAACCATCCCTTTTCTTTCGTTGCAAGAAAACACCTTTTTATTCATATTTTCCACATATTCTTTATTTCCCTTGCTATTATTTAATTATCCTGAGTTCCTTGAACCCCAAGTCTCCTTTATAACATGAAATCCTATTATGGGAAATTATCTTTTAGCCTTTTAATCATCGTTTACTCATTTTCGTATATATATATTCCATTATTCCCTTGTATTCTTTTATTAAATGGAATTCCTTTTTCATTTCTTTTTATTTTTCTTTCAAATGGGCTTAATGGCCGATAAGGCCCAACAAGAAAGCATGCACGAAATCCATTCAAATAAAACCATGAAATCAAACATGGATCTTATTTATCTTTTAAAGGAGATTCATAAATCTCATTACATGCTTTGGAAAATGAGGTTATAACAGATAAGTTGTAGAAATTGCAAAAACCGTTGAATGATATATTGTTATATCTCATGATATACATGATGTATGATTGTGGTTTTTTGAACACATCTAATCTATTGAATTTTGATTCAATCCATAAGGTTGGATTGAATAAATATATTCCACATATGTCATTCTCATGGCAGGTATCAAATACCCCAATAAATTACCAAAACCCTGGGATGAGTGTCTGGAGAGAAATCATCATTGGTTCTAGGTAACAAACCTAGTTTGCTTCATAGACATCTCGTTAGTTGATGCACTGGACTAATTCAGCCCAATTAAAACTGTTCGATAAGCCAAAGGGTGCCAAAGTAATAAATATGGATCATGACCACATGAACTCTTCAAGGGAAGGGAACACAACATCTACTGAATACAATCAGATTAATGGGGTTGGCTCCATTGACATGACATATACAGAGTAGAATGAGATTGCTCCCCACCCATCCTACAAGGAAGAAACCACAAGAATGTTAGGCGGAACTCTTACCCATATGAATCCCATATCTCCATATCTCTTGAAGGATTCATATATTAGTGTCAATTTCATAGAAGTGTTGCCATCTTCCTTTGTTAGGCAAGGTCATCCATCCACTTCTTGAATCTTGTCAACCTAATTATATAGTTTAAGTCTTTGGAATCAAGCTGAGATTTCAAGCCTTAGTCAATAGGATTCATCCCCTCTAGAAACTCTACAAAGAATTTAGGGAAATTGATCTTGAACAAGGATACTATATCATGTAGTTGCCAATCACAAGGAGTACCCAACAACAATGAAAGGTTGACCATGAGTATCTTCTACAACTATCTCTATGTCCAGTATTGGTCTCCATCCTTCCAGAATCTAATCCCAAGCAAGACTGTTGTTTGGGTTTGAATTCTTCATATCTAGTCTTCTTGTATCAAAACCAATTGCTTTGGAATATATGATATGATTTAGGAAGAAAAACAAAACTTAATCCAACACATTATAGGTCAATCGTGTTAAGTTTACTTCCATTTGCATGCAGTAGAGACATTGAAGTTATTATGCCAGAGGCCATTTCAATAATGAAGAGTTCCCTATGCAATGTGAGAATCTACCACAATTTGCATGAAGTGCGGTAGACTGGATCACTCAAACTTTAAATATATGAATGGCTTTGAACCATAGGTCAAAGTTGACAAACCATCAAACCCAATTCCAACTCTAGGCAATACATACACCATGGAAATTAATGCTCAGAAACATGAGGACCGTAGAAAAAACCATTAATTGATAATGCCAAGAACATCTCCGAAGAATGCAGACAAAGTCAAGGACTTGAAACAACAAGAAATTGATCCAATTTAAAGTCCCAAAAGATGACACAAGCTCCAAAAAAGATGAATATGAATGGGAGAAGATCATGGGAAAGAAATCAAGAGACAATCCAAGAAACAATCTATTATTGGTAAAGGAGGAGTACCTCAAGCCGAAGCACAAAAGATAATGAACCAACACGTGTGATAACACAATAGTCAACTTCAGGAACAATGTAACTAGCAAAGTCAAGCATTGGCCTCTCAAGTAGAAAACTCCTACTAGTTTCAAGTTAGCAAACTTGGTGAACAAAATCCCCCACATAATCCCTTCCTTTGACAAGGACAAGTAGGCAATGGGTATACGATGCTCCGAAATAGAACAATCATTTATAAAGCCATCCATATCCCTAATAAGGTATGGAATATGGGAAGAATGTAAAAGCAAGTGACAAGTCGATAAGATCCATAAGAATACCCTTCTAGTGGCACAAGGAGATCCCTTGATTTCCAATAAGACCCTAATAAACAAGACCACATACTAGAGTTATGCAAGGGGAGGATGGCGTAGTTTGTTAGACTATGTGTACCCTTCAATTAATTCTCACATGTTGGTATGTATTGTTGGTATGTATGCCGATAGAGCCAATCATGTGGTGATTGTGATGGCATAACTGTAAATGAATTGATTACTAATAAAAGGAAAACATCCAATTTATTTTGTTTAATTCAGCTATGAGATAATGATGTAACATTATAAATGTCTATAGAATAATACTACTCAATGATGTATGTCTTCAAGTATTAGACTTGGAATAAATGACTTCATACGAATGTTAAGAGTACATATACACATTCTCAATGTGTCCCAGATCAGTTGTCATTGTGGAAGGTTGATAGATAACAATGACACATAAGATCAGAGTGTGAGTTGGTTGATGACTGAATCTCATTGGTCATGATATGGCAATATCAAACCAATCACACATATACATGTTAGAGAACAATGTATCAGAAAAACACACTGAGACCACATGAAAGCCATCATCACAGAAGTCATATTCAGGTCTCACAGTGATTGTGGTGGTTGTAGTTCTTAGACCTTAAATCATTGCACTCATCACATGTCGTTGGGTACACTTTGACATAATCAAACACAGTCCTGAAACATGGGTTGTTATAAAGGTGATGGTTGGGTGGCTTTGACACATGGGGATAGACTGTGAGTGATGGATATGAGATTTGTCCCTCCTATAGGAGTTTGATGTCCTAGGCCTCTTGATTAGCGAGTGAGAAATGCATGGCCATTCACATGTGAGTCAATATGTGATATTGAGCTTACATATATCCCAAATAGTTTGCTCTAGTTCAAGAAACAAGATTGAATGATGAAGAGGGTGACTGCTCCATGCCTCAAGTTCAATCTGGACACCAATGAAAAAGGAACTATACAAACACTATAACACCATACACATATTGTAGTTTGAAGTTGTTCTCCAACTTTCTATTTACTTGGGTAGAATTGATGTGTGACTAGACATCACTCCTTGCTTGTGATATCACAAGTGTTATGGACATTCACTGCAAATGTAATATGGGACCTATAGGGTCACACACATAGGTTTCAACCTAGAAGAGGAGTTTAAATCTTGAATGACAATTGAATTAAATAGTAAAGAGTTTATGTATTTGATTCATGCAACATACAGATTGACAACACTGCCAAACACCCATCTTAAGTGCTGAGACACCCATCTATAAGTGCCAAATGGTTGTCTCAAGTGTTGATAGGGGCGTCTGGGGAATCATGTCTATTTTGAGTTGAAATTGGCTAATAAGCAAACTGACCGAACCGGCTGGCTCAACTCGGGTCACCAAATGACCGTTTGGGTGACTAAGAAGGCCATCTCACTTGGGCAAGATGGTCCAGTTTGGTCAAGGGAATTTCTAGTCATTTCCCTATTTGTTTTGCTTGTACATTACTTATTGTACAAGGAAATCAATGTCCAACATTGGTGAGAATTGAGCTATTAATTTCGTTTACAACTGGGAAACATCCAAACAACCATCTGGGTTGTGCCAAACGACCATCTGGCATGCCATACGACCGCCTAGGTTGTGAGACGATTGTCTGGGCTATTACAGATTGCTAGATTTCTTGAATTGTTGTGAAAATTTGATATCTTTCGGTCCCTTCCAGTCCTAAAAAGATTCGGAACCCTGACCCAAACCTCGCTAATAAATATAGGGGTATTAGGGGCTTCACATAGCACAACACAAACAATTGAGAAATAGTTGCTCTGAAAAATGTTTTTCTCTTTGGTTGTGGTAACCATGAGAGCCCCAGAAAGTCATACATGACTAGGGAGGGATAGCCAAGGGAGAGATCAACTAAGATCATTGTTGTAGGAGAGCAAGTTGGTGACTAGTACACCAACAGGAGGGACAACTCCTTCATGTCTGTTCCATTAGGACAACAAGAGTTCTAGGTGGTCTATGTGGAGTTCTATAGAGACAGGAGGTCGTTGACTATTTCTAGGAGAGCATCATCAACCAACAATCTATGACGAGAGGAACTTCTACAGAAGATGACTTGTGAGTTTGGTGTCCTTGGAGTAGTAGTCATATGAGTCCCAGTTAAACTAGGAGTTAGAGTTGCAGAATGACAACAATGAGGATTGTCACTAGACTTGCTCCAGGACCATGTATATCCTCATAACCATCCTTTCCATACTTTACTTATTTATGCGATCTGCTAGTCATGGGGAATATGGTACATATTTTTTTTGTTTTCACTGCCGGCTTTATAGACATATTTCCCTATAGTGGTATTAGATCCAATGTCAGTTTATAATGTTATGGGATAATCAATATGATTAGATTTTAGTTTTATCGTTCTACTATTGCATGTGATGCAAATAATATCTTGTCAAATCCAAACACCACAATAATCCCAAACTAATATATTATGTATGATATATATGCAATTTACACACATCACCCTAAAAGAAGTTTTGATGGTGGATGTGTAGCATGGTTATGGCCAATAACCCCCTATTATCAATGCATTGTTGTATGGTTGGTTGATCCTTTTATCTCGATCTATGCACTGAGCCTCTATCTTATCTTCTCCATGTAAAGTTAATTCTTTCCTACCCTTGATCCCCTCAAATGTAACTCGAGGATTCCATATAATCATGTCAAAGTAGGATAGTTTACTTTCCTCTTATGAAAAAGAAGAAGACGTCCCGAAGACGAGAAGACCAACTAAACGACTAGGGAAGACCAGGATGACGAGCTGAATCGATCCCTTGGTGGACCCGACCGATCAGCTGGAGGAGCCGACAGATGGTGTACCAAAGGAACTAGACGACCTGTGAGACGACCAAACAAACAGCCAAGAGGCGAGCCGACCTGTTCAAAGGTTGCACCAGTCAACCTGGATTGGCAAGCACATATATTTATCAACAATAGGTTTCTACATGTGATGACATATTTCCTTGTGGTTTCAAGGAATTACATTTGGCTGGCCATTACCATCACTTTTGTTTATTGCATGTTTTCATTATGGGATATAGCATGTGTATGATACATACTATATATGTGGTGATTGGATAATGTATATGTATATATAAAAACTCCCTCAACTAAAATATTAAGTCTTAGATGCCTTCAATTAGACACACACATGAAGAGCTTAAATGACCAAGCATAGATTTGCACAAAGCATGGTGTGCCTTCTATCACGTGGAAGTGTGATGGTAGATATGTAGATTTGCACAAAGCATGGTGCATATCTATCATGTTGGCTATTGGGTCAGGCTAAACCGGTGACTTGGAGAGCCCAAGCCCAGAGGCAAGCAAATGATTATGCAAAGAGTTGTGCATATCATCTATCCAAGAGTTGCACATGATGCAATTGTCATGATGGCCTACCTAAATAGTCATGTTGTGGGCGACAGCCAAAAGCCGACTCATGACTTGATGAACTATGGATCTTGGCCCACTAGAATATTGTACACTACAATATTCCAAATTTACATTGAGGGTTATCATTTAGAATAAAATTGTGGGAGTTGTAATAATTAAAGATCTAATTAATATTGTCAATTTTTTTTAAAATCAAGTCTAGTCAAAAATGGTTTTTGACAAATGCAGATTTTCTCTTGTAGAATTAAATGACAAACAAATCCTATTTGTGATTGGTCCTAAAGAAGGACAAACTAGATGCGAGAAATTGCCACGATTGGTTTTTGACTTTGAGATGGGTTCTCAGGGAAGAGTGCAAGCTCTACATCCTTGACAAACTAGTGCCTAAAATACCTCCTCCTGATGCACCTAGGGTACATGTGGATGCTTATTGGAAGCATGCCAATGATTCCTTAGAGATAAAGTACCTTATGCTTAGCTGCATGAACTATGAGTTACATGAGAAGTGTGAAGACATGAGTCTTCTTGAGATGGTAACACTTCTTAAGAAAGTGACACTTGGTCTTGAAAAGAAAGAAAGGGATGCTATCTTAAAGGTTCTACTTGAGTCAAAGATGATAGAGGGAGCCTCAATAGAAGAACATGTGCTCAATATAATTAAACATGTGTTTCATCTTGAAGAATTGGGATTCACTTTGAGCCAAGAGTTGGCCACTGATATGATTTTGAGGACTATGCCTAAATCGCGACTTTATTGCATGTCATCATGTTAATAATATGGCTGGACAGATGTCAAACTTGCTTGCCATGTTGATTCATGTTGAAGAAAAATTAAAGAAGGACAAGTCCGTGGGGGTGATCAATGGAACTGATTCCTAGGATCAAAGAAAAACCAAGAAGAGTTATGTGGTCAATCCTAAGTTTAATTCTTCAACAATCAAGATAAGGAGAAAGAAAAGTACAAGTGGAACTCATCCTTTGTACTTCAACACTCATCAGGAAGTAGAAGATGGGGATGGTGTTCTTTACTTCAGGTAAATACATTATTGAGATAAATCTATCTACTTTATCATGGGTATTAGATATAAAATTTGGATCTCACATATGTTCACTTATGTAGGATATGAAAGGAAGTAGGCCTTTGTGAAAAGGTGAGGTGGAACTGCCAGTCACTAATGACATAAGAGTTGTAGCCAACATAGTTAGAACATATAGCATATCTGTGTCTGTGGGGGTTGTAATAGAGTTAAAAAAACTACTATTATTTACCTACTATAAATAGAAACATGATATATGTATCTTGTTTGGACAAGGATGCATTTGAATTCCATATTATAAATGCTCGATGTTCTATTTCAAAATATGGGATCTTTTATGGCAGTGTCCCAATGTCTTATGGTCTTTATTTGTTAGATCTAAAGATAGATGTATATACCATTAATACCAATTGATTAAAACTCAAAAACTCAAACAAAACATACATTTGGCATTGTTGTCTAGGGCACATAAATGAGAATCGCATATCTAGACTCCATAAAGATGGTAATATAGACTCTTTTGATTTTAAATCAAGAGAGACATGCAGATTTTGTTTGTTGGGCAAGATGGCTAAGACCCCTTTAACTGGTAATAATGAGAGGGCTAGTGATTTATTAGGACTCATATAGACCTTTTAGAACAATCACTAGAGGTGGGTATTAGTACTTCATTACCTTCAGTGATGACTTTAGTGGGTATGGTTATGTTTATTTAATGAAGCATACGTCAAAAACTCTTGAAAAGTTGATGGAGTTTATGAATGAAGTACATAACCAAATGGGTAAAATTATTAAGTCACTTCATTCTGATGGAGGTGGGGAATACTTAAACTAAGAGTTTGAGGACCTTCTTAGAGCCCATGGGATTGTATCCCAGTGGACTCCACCTCGAACACGTCAGCATAATGGTGCATCAGAAAGAAAGAATCACACATTACTGGATATGGTGAAGTTTATGTCAAGAAAATGTTTCCTGAAAAGCTTGGCCCTCGATCTAAATTTTTTTTACTTTGTTGGATATCCCAAAGAGACTGTGGGATACTACCTATATAATCCATCTAATAGCAAAGTGTTTATTTCCATATATATTACATTCCTAGAAAGGGAATCTATTTCCAAAGGAATCAGTAGGAGACAAGTGGAACTCAAAGAGGTTTGAGAACAACAAGAAAACATTCAACTATTATATGTACAAGAGGAACCTAGAGATTCACAAAGTGTTATGTAATCTCAAATTCCTCAAGTGACATAGGAACCTCATAGATCTAATAGGACATGCCTTGATCCTGAAAGATTTGGATATCTTGTAACTCAAGAAGGCAGTGAATTGGTCATATATGATGGGCCAATTTCCTATCAAGATGCTATAGAGGGACCAGAGTCTGAGAAATGGCTTACAGCCATGAGATCTGAGATGGAATCCATGTATACCAGCAAAGTATGGACTTTGGTGGATCCACCTAAAGGGGTAAAACCCATAGGGTGCAAGTGGGTCTTCAAGAAAGAAGACTGCCATGGATGGTAAGGTACAAACCCATAAGGGAAGAGTGGTTGCAAAGGGTTTCAGACAAGTTTAAGGTGTTGACTATGATGGAGCCTTTTCTCCAGTTTCCATGGTTAAGTCCATCAGGATCATACTTGCTACTGCAGCTTATCATGACTATGAGATTTGGCAAATGGATGTTAAAACTACATTCCTTAATGGGAATCTTGTTGAGGATTTGTATATGACACAACCTAAGGGGATTATATATCCAAAAATTTTAAATAAAGTCTGTAAGCTACAAAGGTCAATCTATGGATTGAAACAAGCATTGAGGAGCTGGAATCTTCATTTTGATGAGACAGTAAAAGAGTTTGGCTTTGTTCAAAATGAAGATGAACCATGTGTGTATAAGAAATTTAATGGGAGCATAGTGAAATTCCTCATATTGTATGTAGATGACATTCTATGGATGGGGAATGACATCCCTACTTTACAAAAGGTAAAAACATGGCTTGGAAATACTTACTCTATGAAAGGCTTGGGAGAAGCATCCTACATCTAGGGGATAATGATCTATAGAGATAGATCCAGATCGCTTCTTGGACTAAGTCAAAGCACATACATTGACAAAGTGCTAAAGTTGTTTAGCATGGGGAACTCAAAGAGAGGAAACCTACCATAGTTGCATGGAGTGACCATATCTAGAGCTCAATGTCCAAGTTCTTATGAAGAATGGGAACACATGAGTGTGATTCCATATGCCTTAACAATTGGATCAATTATGTATGCAATGTTGTGTACCTATCCAGATGTTTCATATACCTTGAGCATGATGAGAAAATATCAATCAGATCTATGTGATACTCACTAGATAGTCATGAAGAACATCCTCAAGTACTTGAGAAGGACTAAGGATCAGTTCTTGGTCTACAATGGAGAGGAAGAGTTAGTAGTATAGAGGGTTACACTGATGACGACTTCCAAACTGATCAAGATGATTACAAGTCACAATCAAAATTCATGTTCTGCCTCAACAACAGAGCTATAAGATGGAAGAGTTCCAAGAAAGAAATAGTTGTCAATTCTACAATAGAGGTCGAGTATATTTCTACATCAAATGCAACAAAGGAAGTTGTATGGATCAAGAAGTTCATTATAGAACATGAGGTTGTTCTAATCATCAATGACACAATCAAGCTATATTGTGACAACTTGGAGCTATTGCACAAGTTAAGGAACCCAGATCACATCATCGCTCAAAGTATATACAAATGCGGTATCATATCATATGAGAGATCGTATAGAGAGATGTAAAGATTTGCAAAATACCAACTAATAACAATGTTGTTGATCCCTTGACTAAGGCACTTTCATAGAAGAATCATGATGGTGATGTTAGGTCACTCAGAATAAAATTTGTGGGTGACTATCTCTAAGTGCAAGTGGGAGTCTATTGGTATGTACACCCAAAGAGCCAATAATGTGATGATTGTATTGGAATAACTACAAATGATTTGATTATTAATAAAAGGCAAGATTTTAATTTATTCTATTTAATTCAGCTATGAGATAATGATGTTACATTATAAATGTCCAGAGAATAATATTACTCAATGGCGTATGTCTTCATGTATTAGACTTGGAAGAAATGAGTTCATATGAATGTTAAGAGTACATATACATATTCTTAATGTGTCTCTGATTGGTTGTCATTGTAGAAGGTTGATAGACAAAAATGACACATAAGATCAGAGTGTGAGTTGGTTGATGACATAATCTCATTGGTCATGATTTGGAAATATCAAACCAATCACATAGATACATGTTAGAGAATAGTGTATTGGACAGACCCACTGTGAGACTGACACATTGAAGCCATCATCATGGAAGTCATAGTCAGGTCTCACAGTGATGGTGGTGGTTGTGGTTCTTAGACCTGAAATCACTATACTGGTCACATGTCATTGGGTACACTTTGACATCATAAAACATAGTCTTGAAACATGGTTTGTTATAAAGGTGATGATTGGGTGGCTTTGATACATGGGGATAAACAATGAGTGATAGATATGGGATTTGTCCCTCCAATAGGAGTTTGATGTCCTAGGCCTCTTGATTAGCAAGACTGAGAAATGCACGGACATGCAAATGTGAATTAAATTGTGATATTGAGCTTACATATATATCAGATAGTCTACTCTAGTTTAAGAAATAAGATTGAATGATGAATAGGGTGACTGATCCATGCCTCGAGTTCAATATGGACTTCAGTGACAAAGGAACTATGCAAACACTATAACACCATACACATATTATAGGTTGAAGTTGTTCTCCAAATTTCCATTTACTTGGGTAGCATTGATATGGGACTAGGCACCGCTCCTTGCTTGTGATTTGAGAAGTTTTATGCACATTCACTGCCAACGTAATATGGTACCTATAGGGTGAAACACATTGGTCTCGACCTAGAAAAGGAGTTTATATCTTGAATGACAATTTAATTAAGTATTAAAGTGTTTAGGTATTTTATTCAAACAACAAATAGGTTGACAACACTACCAAACACCAATCTCAAGTGTCAAGACGACCGTCTGGAAGTGCCAAACGGTCATCTCAAGTGTTGAGAGGGGCGTCTGGGGAGTTAGGCCTATTTTGAGTTGAAATTGGCTAAGAAGCGAACAGACCCAACCATATGGCTTGACTCGAGTCACTAGATGACCGTCTGGGTGACCGAGATGGCCGTCTCACATGAGGGAGATGGTCCAGTTTGGTTGAGGGAAGGTTCTAGAAATTTCCCTATTTGTTTCTCTTGTACATTACTTGTTGTGCAAGGAAATCAATGTCTAACATTGATGGGAATTGAGTCGTCAATTTTGTATACTACTGGGAAACAACCAAATGACCATTACGGCTGTGCCAAATGACCGTTTAGCATGCTAGACAACCACTTGAGTTTCCAGACGACCACCTAGGATGTCACAGATTGTGAGATTTCTAGATTTTTTACAAAAAAATTGAGATCTTCTGGTCCCTTCTACTCCCGCACAGACTGGGAACCCTGACCCAAACCCCACCTATAAATAGAGGGGTACTAGGGGCTTCCCAGAGTACAACACAACCAATTGATAAATAGTTGATCTAGCAAACATTGTCCTCTTTGGTTACGGTAACCAGGAGAGCCCAGGAAAGTCCTACTCGACTAGGGAGGGATAGCCAAAAGAGAGAGCAACTGAGATCATTGTTGTGGGAGAGCAAGTTGGTGACTAGTACACGAATGGGAGGGATAACTCCTTCCTGTCCATTCCAATAGGATGACATGAGTTCTAGGTGGTCTGTGTGGACTTTTTTAGAGCCAGGTGGCCATTTTATGTCATTAGGAGTGCATCACAAACCTATAGTTTGTGATGAGAGGAACTACTATAGAAGATGATGTGCGAGTCTGGTATCCTTGGAGTAATAGTCAGATGAGTCCCAATGCAATTAGGAGTCAGAGTTGTACAATAAAAATGATGAGGATTGTCACTGGCCTTGCTCCAGGACAAGTATATCCTCAAAATCGTCCTTCTTGTCTTATAGAAATTGACACGATCTGTTGATTATGGGAATTTGGTACATATTTTTTTTAGTTTTCACTACCTGCTTTGTATCCATATTTCCCTACACATATGAACTAAGAGACAATCATATGATGATTGTAATGGCATATATTGTATATGATTTGATTAATAATAAAGGCAAACATCCAATTTATTAGGCTTTATTTAGTTATGAGATAATGATGTAACAGGGAATCAAAAAAAATAGATAATGATGTAACATGATAAATGTGTAAGGAATGATATTAATCAATGACATATGTCTTCGGGTTGAGGACCTAAACAATAATATCATACATGTCAGGACCTCTCTTTTAATCATCATAAATGCCAACCATTAGAGAGAATCCCTAAAGCTAATACTCGATTAAGTAACAAAACACTTCATTCTCAACAAAGATGATAAACACAATACACGAAAAACCCAATTAATTTTTTCCTTTCTCTTTTTCTTTCTTCACCATTTTCATAAACCAATGTAACATTGAAGATCTCATGATAAGATAACATGAATCTTATTCAACTCCATAAAAATAGAATCAATTCTTATGACTCATGTGCAATTTAGTTTACAATAGATACATATACATGAAACAACGAACACAATATACGACCCATCCCGAGATAGAGTGTTTATAGGGACAATCTAATCTATTTAGATTATTCTATTTATACCTTCTTTTCCATGACCTCTCTGTTGGATAGAATTATACTTAAAAACATTTGAAACCATCTCATGAGACTCATATAGAGCCCGAGTGAGTGGATACCTCCCACTCAAGCTAAGTGCATGCATAAACATCAGATTATGTATAATGAATTTAAAAGAAATTTGTAGATAATGAAAAGCCTAGAAGATAGTTCTAGCATCTAGTCAAATTTAGTTTACAAAGGAAGTATAATCAAACAGATAAGGTAATCACTTAAACTAAGTCCAACTTTAAAATATAATTTAGAGCATGTCTACGAACAAATCACTAGATGTTTCTTAGTTCAATTTAATAATCCTTCAATATGAATAACAAGTCAAGATCTAAATATTCTGAATCAACACATAATAATACCATCATCTTTGTGATACCCCACCAGCCAAACCAGGAACACATCTTGTAGTCCTAAAGTTGAAGTACACATATGACATATCTACCAAATGGTATGATCAATGACAAGAAATATAAATCACATTCCAATTGGATATAAATCCCAACATTCACTATTTATCAACAAGACATACCAAAATATGAAATAGATAATCTCTACAATAGAATGATTATTTTCCACAACATGAAATATAATCAACATTGGAAAATTATGCTCTAGAAGTACAAGGAATGTAATAAACATTTGAATCATTTTCTACATGGCTTTTCATCGTTTATTCATTAGCCCTAAAACTGCTTGGCTTGTACCTCACCAAGAAGAAGTCGCCACACCTGATTCTTATGTCAATGACTCACCATCACTATCTTAGGGTTTAGCGGGCCACCCTAAGATATCAATAACAGACCTTGGCCACCTCAAGGTTGCCTAAAGAGGCTCATGTCCTCATCTCAAGTACAAGAGATAGGAACCAACAAAACAATATATCACATATGACAACATTTCACATATTTCAATTTATTAGTCTTATCCATCTGGACATAGGTTTGACAACAAGGATTTAGGGCCAGATCCACTCCATATGACTCACTCCTAAATCATGGTGGTCTAACCTTTAAGGTCTTGATCTAGACTCCAAAAATCCTTCTCATGATTCATGCATTACTATAAGGAGATCTATTTTGTTTCCCCAGTGTGGTCCTTAGGGGAAACTCACGCTGTTCAGTACACCTAACTAAATGTTTCATCATTTCACTTGTTGTTAATCTCTTTTACTCATAATAAAATAATTCAAAACATCATATATCATATGTGTGTATTCTCACGTAACTAGAATAAAATGAAACAAACTAAGCTTATCAAGAAAGACAATAACAAAAATAAGAAGCACAACAATTTGTAGTTTGCAACACATATAGTTCTTTACATTTTCACATCATCTCATAGAATTCATCATCATGAGCTTTCAACCCAAGCCATAATCTCATTGTCCAACCATCACTATTTTATCATCATTAGTGGGCTTTCATCCCTAGACATAATCTCATTATGCGACATTTAGCCTCATCAGGGTTTCTCAACTGTAATCAGGACATGTTAAATTCAATCCCAACATATTTCTTATCAGTTAACTCTATATCATAGTTCTCAAAAAAATATTCATGGAGACATAAGAACTAGAAACAATAAAAGCATATAAATATCTTTTATCATTCATCTTACTTAGAAATGATTTATCATGCAATATATACTTAGTCATCCAATTTCGATAGATGCAAATAAATTTCATGCATAAACATGCATAGTACACTTAGTTCTATTCTTCTTTTATTTCACATTCTTTAGTTCGGGTTACTCATAAACACATGTTGAATGTCATTTGAAGTCTATCAAAATAGTCCATTCTCACAGTACAAGTATTCTATCAAACAATCACAATCTAAGAACACATTCTGCTAAATGAGTTTGAACCTCATCCTTTAATTGAATTCAACTACAGTTATGTGCATTACTTAATTGCTCATTTGAGATTGTTATTCATTATCATAATCTAACTCATCATTTTAGGGTTAGAGTTAGGTTCTTAATTTGTCTACTAATTCTCATCCTTTTCCTTCATTTCATATTTGATAGTCTCAACTTCTTTCATGTCATGTTCATTATATCATTGGAACCAATCTTTCTTAATTCACTTGAACAATGCTTCTCTTATCATTGACATCCATTAAAGTTCATTTTAGTATATTTCATTCAATTTGGGTTATTCCACATGAAATTGAAATAAAATATTACAAACTTGATCATAATAACTTCATTAAATTCATCTTCAACATGCCATCACCATTCAATACATTTTTGTTCATATCATTTCTTATATTTAGATAAGTGTTCCATATCCTTGACTTATATTTCCATTCTTATAATCAACAATGATAATTACTTATTATACAGCTCACTTTATCCAGAAATAATAAATTAGGGTTACATTTTCTTACACATAATCTCTATTCATCCTTCACAATTCAGTATTAGTTAAATTGTATAAAAGGACCCACATTCATGTGAGGGATAATCATTATTCCATAAAATATACTAAAAAAGAGTGTTTAGGATTAGATCTTATTAGTAAGGCTTTTAATCTTCAATTGAAGTATTACAGCTTACACTTCAACATTTCAACACATTTTCAACATTATATAGAAGTTCTAGCTTTATCATGCATACTAGACTTAATACTAAACTTGTAGGGTTTTTAAGAAGTAATTCCTTAGTTCAACATATTATAAGAATCATATAATTTAGTAATTCCATCATGGTGCACATAGGTATTCATTAGATTTATTCAAACACATGGAAACCCAAGTTTCCATTTTCACATATTTCATTATCAACCATAAGTATACATTGATTAATTGACTCATTTGATTCAATCCCTCAACACAAACCCTCAATAGGGAATGTCACCCCATGATACTGATCCATATATATTCAATTTTAGTAAGATTCAACAATAAACTTATATCATTCATTCTGATGCTATTCAAATATGATTCTAGACATGTCACTTCAATTCTTAAGCATATCGCACATTGGGCTGATTTTTAGGCAACATTGACATGAAATAGAAAAGTCATATATCCATAGAATTTTCCATGGATCCTCAATAAATATATCAGTAACTATGAAAGTTCCAATCAATGAGAAATAATCAAAATAAGTAGCATTTAATTCCCTAATATCTTTCTGAATCAATACCCAATCACATACAGATACAAACAAGGTTTATGATTATTTTATCTGGATAGAATTAGGCTTTCAACATGTATACAAAGCTAAGGAGGGATATAAACACTCACTGAAAGTGACAATCACCTTAAAAACTTTGGTAAATCTCTGAAATTATAGAAATCCAATCAAACTCTAGCAATTGAATTCATTTCTTCCTCCTCTCAACTGGTAAACCCTAGAAATGAATATTATAAGAGTACGAGTGAGAAAAGGGGATGATTTGATGTGATTTTGAATCAAATAATAGGAGGGATTGGAATCTTGACATGTAAGAGAAGAATCACCATGAAAGGATATGCAAATAAGCTAAACTTACTTGATTTCATCATATCTCAGATAGCAAAACCCTAGATCTACAATTCCACCACTTTTTCTCTTAAACCTTAACTCTCCCTCTCTCTCTCTAGGATTTTATATCTCTAGTTTGAGTCACAAATGATGAGAGAAACTAATCTTTTAGGTTTATCATATAGATCAATTGAGGTGCTTGGGTAATTTTTACATTTGCCCCTTACTTTACTTTCTCTTATTTTAGTTGAATTTTCTGTCATTAATATGTTACAACAAATCATTTACTTTATGGGTCAAACTTGCTCCAAATTTTTCTAGAAATTAACATGTTTTTTATTATTTAGTTTAAGATCTCCAGTAAATATTTCAGATCATCAGAGTTAACATTAAATAAATAAAAATCAAATACTATACTGGTATATTACAATCTGTAGCATGGACGGCTGAGTTACAAATTCAATCGACACCCCTCTTTGTAGAGATCAAGGATCATCTAAAATATAGAAATTTGATCGAATTTCTACAATAGAGTTTCCCAACCACAATTAAAATTTGAGATCAGTTGGATATACCAATTAAAATATAAAATTCTATTACCACACTGTTATATTTCAATTTGAATACATGGTCGGTTGAGTTTGTCCTGGGTAAACTCAACTAACAAACATATCATTGAAATATTCAAAAATTATGATATTTTTCAAAAGTTCTTGGATTTGATTAATATAAATCATATCCAAATTTCAACTAATTAAGAGTTATATATAAAATACTAAAAATCATTTCGTGCACTATTATACTTATCAAATTCTATATTCATATGCCATAAAAACCTTAACCTTGGTCGATTAGGGTTTTCAAAATTTTAAACCCTAATTATGTGAATAAAGTATGATAAAAGATTCTTGGTAGATTTAAAATATCAAAACTTAACTACCTTCATTAATGAAGCTTTAAACAATGATCAATTTGGTTAAACATACAATCATCCAAGCAAACCCTAATTAGATAACTAATTTGAAAATGGGTCATTACAATATGGATGTCAAGGGTATATGCATTATTGTTATGTCCCTAGATGGATATTATTGTGGAATGCTAATAGACTGAAATAACACTTATGACTGCAGTGTGTGTTGGTTGATGATAGAATCTCATTAGTCATGATATGTGATATGAAACCAAGCACATAGATACTTGTTAGAGAATAGTATCAGACAGACCCACCTTGAGAGTGATAGATTGAAATCATGATTCGTAGTCAGAGTCATCTCTTATAGTGATGGTGGTAATCATGGTTCTTAAACCTGAAGTCACTGCGATCATCATATGTCATTCAGTATACTTTGATATCATCCACTGTGATCTGAAACAAGGGTTGCCCAAAAGGTGGTTCTTGGGTTCATTGTGACACATGGGGATGATTGTGAGGGATGTAGATGGGATTTCTCCCTCCTATAGGATTTTGATATCCTGGCCACTTGATATGAGAGGTTGAGAAATGCATGACCATGCTGGTGTGCCGATATGTGATATTGAGCTTACACATATCTCAGACAGTCTGCTCTAGTTCAAGAAACATGAACTAAATGTTGAAGAGGATGACAATTCCATGCCTTGCGTTCAATTTGGATATTAAAGACAAAGGAACTATACAGCTGTTGTAACACTAATCACTGATTGTAGGTTGAACATTGGTCTTCAACTTCTTCAATTACTTGGGTAGGAATGATGTCTTGGTAGATACCAACCATTGCTTTTGAAATCATAATATGATTATGAATGTCATTGCCAACATAATTTGGAGCCTACTAGGTCACACACATAGGATGTATTGAAATAGGAGTATAATTATGGACGTGATGGGAAATGTTCCAAATGAAATTGATTACTAAAAAGTTTAGGTAACCTTTATGATAATATGGGAATGTAATCAAATTTAACTGGTTAACAAAATGTAAGCCAATTAATTAGATTCCTTTGTTAAGTTGGCTGCCAGATCCAGAGTGATTGACTAGAGCCTAATGATGAAGAATAATTAATCAATAAATATTATCAATTGATGAATTAATTGATTCCATAATATGTATTTAATAATCCACAAGCGGCTCGTTTTGAAAACAATCACAACCTTTTGTTTTCCCAGGGACTTTAGGAAACCCGACTTCCTTTCATATCTTATTTATAGGGACATGACAGTTAGACCACAAAAAGTTTCCCCTGTATGTGAACCCTATCCATTTTTGTCCCCAAGAGAGAGACAAAGAGAGAGACAAACTCTTGCATGTCATTAAGCAGAAGGCTACTCCATCCCTACTACTTGTGAAGCATGGCGTGCAATTCCAGTCCATCTACATGGACAAAGTAGAGGCGCATATGTTGAGTTGCTTACATTTGGAGACATCGACAATGACCGTCTATGCACATGAGGGTCTATGCACGTCACCACGTGAAAGGACATCACCAGACTTACTCCATGACAAGGTATACCATGCGCACCCTCTATCTAAATACACTATTATCAATGAGTTCTACTTGTAGCGTATGTGTGGAGAAAATTTTTGTTGCTTCTGATGTGCATGTCACCTCCATAAAAACCCAATAGTAGTATTAGAGTTGTGTCCATATATGGTGTATTTGGATTTATTTCGATATGATCAAAATTTCTATATAACGTTTTCTTTGTTTGCATGTGATGTGAACTTAAAACTATTAAGTGCATATCCGACCTAATTCCACAAACATCACAGACCTATTGTTTTGACCTGACGGACGGGGTCGAATATGGAAGAATATGATTGTTTCTAATGCAAAAAAGTGTAATTATGTAAAAATTTTAGGGGAACTGCCCCTGAGACCAAGGGGTGGCCTCCCCTCTACCCCCGTGCCCCGAATAGGCAACAAGATCCCTACACAGGGGCTCTTCCCATGTGTACCCTATCTAGATTGATAGGGAGTAAAAAAATGGTTAATGGGGAATGGCTCACATTAAAAGGACTGCAAATTATATATATATATATATATATATATATATATATATATATATATATATATATATATATATATATATATGAATGTATGCATGTATGTACATATGTATGTTTACAATAATATACCTATAATATCATACATGTCACCCTTAAAAAAATTATGTGGTGAATGCATGCATGGTTATAGCCTAGGACATCTTTTGTGAATGATGTGCATGGTTATCTTATGCTTGGATGTAAATGCTTATGCATGGATCCTTTGTATAAGTGCTAGGCTTGCATGTCGAGCCTCATTTATTATCTCAATGTGTAATTAATTATATTCCCTTTATATCAAATGTAACTTGAGGTTCTCCTCTTTATACATATTGTAATTGATATTGGAATAATTTTACCTTTAGAAGATTTGATGAGAAGAGGAAACTTGAAGATCCAACTCCAAGGAGCGTCCATGAAGAGGAAACATGAAGATCTAGGACCAAGGAGCATCCATGAAGTTCTTCACCTTGATGCTAATCATATGTAGGTCCATGTGATATTCACAGGTTGTTGTTGCATGATATGAAAAAGTCCATATGTAGATAGTAATCTTTTGTAGCTCCCAAGGATTATAGTAGTATGGCCATAAAAATGCTTTTATGTTTGTGGACTACATGTCTATGGTTTGTGATAGTATGTATATGATACATATTATAAGCATGTGGTGTTTGGATATGTATATATATATGTGTGTATATATATATATATATATATATATATATATATATATATATATATATATATATATATATATATATAATATTAAGTCTTAGATGCCTTCCATTAGAAACACACGTGAAAAACTTGATCGATTAAGTGTAGGTTACACCAAAGCATGATGCACTGTACATCTTATAGAAGTGTGATGGTAGATATGTAGATCTTACAAAGGAGAATGCATATTCTATCATGTTGGCTTTTGGGTCAGGATTAACTAGGTTATATTAATGAGATTAAGTACCTAAAAGCATAGATATGGATTATGGCAAAGAGTTGTGCATACCATATATCAATATTTTCATATGATGCAAATCACACATGTTTCCTACATAAATGATCAAGTTGTGGGGGGTCATCCAAAAGTTGACTCATGAGTTGATGAAATATGGATCTTGGCTCACTAGAAGATTGTACGATGCAATCTTCCAAATTGATAAGTGAGATTTATCAACTTTTTTCTATAAAACATTTAATTCCAAATATGAACAAAATTACAACAGATTACATAAATGCTCTAGAAGCACGAGCAACGAATTGGGCTGTCAATCCTTTTTGGATGGCAAAATCCAAGGACCCAAAAATATAATCATTACATGTAGATGAAGGCATCATAAGATTCCTATTTATTATACGTTGAAGGCGTCGAAGAAGAGAAACTGCATCATTGGCAAGCACCCCAAAGGTGTCAAATGCAAACAGTAGAAAATGATGTTGATTGGCCTCACAAGATACTACATGTTTATGAACTTTTTGTACCGCCGCCTCAGATGTTGCCTGCTTTGCTTTAAAGTTTTTTGAAAGGATACCTATTAAGGGAGAAACTCCTACAAGGTCAACACAGACATGTTTTGCATTCATCCAGTCAAATAGAAGAATGCATGTAGGTCGCAACAAATAGACACCATCAGATTGAGTGCCAAGGAAGGACAAAGGAGCTTCTTTCAAAACCTTTAACCCATCACAAGAGACAATGTTGAAGAGAGCATCCCAAAAAACATCATGACGAACCTTATAACCAGGTCACGTGTGGCAGTGCACTGCATGATTGCCAAAGCCATCAAGATCTATGATGCTGCAAACTGGACAACGTTCATCACCTGGATATAAGGGAATCATAAGCCCATATCGAAGGATAGCTCGATACTCAATGGGTAACATAGACAGACCAAGGACATCAATAGGAACAACCCTCAAGAAATCTTGTGCATGGTCATCTTGTAAAGAAGTGAGAATAGCCCGATGTCGTAAGGATAGGTCTCTTGCCATGATTTGCTGGAGGACCATGTTGCAGTAAGTGTCTGCCAAGATAGAGTGGGTCTTTGGGGTGGCAAAAGGTGTACTTGTCAACGTAGACCAACAAAAAGATGGCAAGATATTGCATATGCTAGCATGTACTAGGACAAAGGGAAGCCCTGCAGGCACGCATCTGACCTCATGCAACATATGGTCTTGGAGATTTGTAGTGTGTATCTAAGAGGCAACAAAAGCAAATTTACTGACATCATGAGAGGACTTGATCCCTAATCCTCCAAGATGCATAGGAAGTGTAGCCAAACACCATTGGAAATCACCAAAACCTAGGCCGTCACCAACCACAATATGCTCTAGACAACGACGAAGACCGTGATAAAAAATGTCCAACACAGATGTGATAGAAGGAGGAGGTGTTATATGAAGACCAAACAACAGTTTGGGCATCCCAACACTAGACCTAAGAAGAAGAAGCTCACATTATGGGTCCTAGAGTGAGGACAAGTGATCCATCATATCAAGGGTCTTCATCACACATTTCTGGAGAAGTTCCTTCGTAAAGGATGCATCTATAGAAACTAGGCCACCTAGAATATTCACTCCACACTCTAGACGAGAGATGTCATTAGGAAACAAGCCCACATCTGAGCCTCATCTAGGGTCATCAGATGGCCAAAATATCTCTATCTTCTTAGTATTGAGATGAAGACCACACATCGAGCCTCACTCCTGAATGAGGGATAGACCCTTCGAAACAACCTTTGTGTCCCCAATGAGGTTACCATCATCAAGGTAGAAAGAAAGGAGGTCAAGTTGGCCTGCATCCTTTACCTGTAAAATAAGAGGGTGGAGCCCCAGGGAGAAAAGTAGGGGGCCCAATGGGTCACCTTGTTGTACCCATGTAGAAGAAAAATGAGGCTTGGCATGATCCATATAGAGAGGAGCTAGAGAGCAGTAGCAAAACTCAACCCATCGTGCAATAGAAGGGCAATGAAGACAAACCTCTTAGAATATGGTAGATCTATCAACCATGTTGAAGGCACTGTTGAAGTCAACAAGAGCCATGGTGATTGTAGTACAGTGTTGTTGTTCATAGACAAGCTCAGTGACATAATGTAGAAGGGCCTCAACACCACCAGAAACACCAACACCATAATGATGATCGTTACGATAAGGGACAACATCAAAACTTACATCCTTTGCCGCAACTTTGGATACAAGGCGCCGCCAAATAGTACCCACAACAATAGGTTGAATGTCGTTGTCTGGTTTAAGAAGAGGAGTCAATGGGGCACTAGAAATGTAGGGAGCTAGGGAATCTGGACAATGACCAGTGAGCCAAAGATTCACCACAGTTGAAACTGCATTCAAAAAATCATCTTTCACTACAGTGACAACCCCACGCATAGAATCTATAAGATGTTGTGCTCGTAAGCCATCACGTGTGTAAGCGAACCCTTTATTAATTTGAATAAATAGTGGGAGTGCTTATTAATTAAAGGCCTAATTAAATATCACTAAATTTTATTTTAATCAAATCAAATCAAAAGTGTTTTGAAAAATTGCAAATTTATCTTGTAAAATCAAATGACAACAAATACCATGTTTTGCTTGTGACCGATCCTTGAGAATGTGAAGTTGAATAAGAATAATTTCGATGACTTGTTCAGGATGTTGAGAAGTATTATCACATAGGAGCACAAGCTGTATGTCCTAGAAAAAACAGAGCCAGATGAACCTACTCCCAATGAACCTAAGGCTGATAGTGATGCTTACAAGAAGCACTTTGAAGATGTCGTAGATGTCAAGTGCCTGATGTTGTGCTCGATGGACTATGAGTTGTAGAGATATCATGAGAATATATATGTCTTGATATGGTAACACATCTTAAGAACATGTACCAAGATCAGTGAAGACAAGAGAGATATGAGGTCTCCAAGGTGTCATTCAAGTGCAACATGGTAGAAGGAGATCAATTAGGTCCTTGTGTGCTCAAGCTTATTGGGTATGTGGAGAACCTAGCTAGACTGGGATTTCCTTTGGGTCAAGCGTTGGACACATATGTGATTCTGCGGTCACTTCCAGAGTCATATAGCCAGTTTGTCATGAAATACAACATGAACAATTTTGACAATTCATTGTCATAATTGCTTGGCATGTTGAGAACAACTAAAGAGAAAATGAATAAAGACAAGCCCAATTTTGTGATGATGATCATTAAAAAAGGGAACTCAAAAGGAAAAGGAAAAGCTAAAAAGAGTTCTAAAGCTAGCCGGAAGCCCAACTATATTGCACTCAAAGCAAAGGGAAGGGTGAACATGGGAGGGAATTATTGCCATTGTCACCAGCTTAGACACTGGAAGAGGAATTGCCTTGTACACCTGGAGGAACTAAGGAAGAAGAAGTAGGGGATAGAGATACCCACTTCAAGTATATACGTTGTTGAGATAAATTTTCCTACTTCTTCATCTTGGGTACTAGATACCATATGTGGATCTCACATATGCTCGAATATGCAATCTGAAAAGAAGTAAGCCTTTACAAAAGGTCTAGGTTGAACTACACATTGCAACTAGAGCAAGAGTTGTTGCAATTGTAGTTGGAACCTATAACTTATCTCTTCCCACGAGGATTATAATAGAGTTAAATAACTGCTATTTTGTACCTGCCATAAAAAGAAACATTATTTATGTATCTTGCATGGACAAGGATGGATATGAATTTCATAGAAAGAATGGTTAGTGTTCTATTTTGAAAGATGATATCTTTAATGGAAGTGCCCCGATGACCTACGGTCTATACTTATTAGATATTAAAACAAATGTTTATAACATAAATACATAAAGGTTAAAACTTGATAAATTAAACAAAACATATCTTTGGCATTGTCATATTTGGCTTATCAATGAGCAACGCACATCTAGACTCCAGAAAGATGGTTGTCTAGACTGTTTGAATTCCAAATCAATACAGACACATGAGTTTTGTTTGTTGGAGAAAATGACCAAAACTCCCTTCACTAGAAACAATGAGAGGGCTGATAATCTATTAGGACTCATACATACTGATGTATATGGCCCTTTTAGAACAAATGCTAGGCGTGATTATCAGTACTTCATTACCTTTACTGCTGACTTCAGTAGTATGGTTATGTTTACTTGATGAAACATGAGTGAGAAACTGTTCAAAAGTTCAAGGAATTTATGAATGAAGTACATAACCAAATTGATAAAAGTATTAAGGCACTTCATTCTGATCGAGGTAGAGAATACTTAAGCTAAGAGTTTGAGGACCGTCTGTGAGCCACTGGTACCGTATCACAATAGACTCCACATGGAATACCACATCACAATGGTGTATAAAAAAAGGAATCACACACTACTGAATGTGGTGCAATCAATGATGAGTTTTGTCGAACTTTTGACTTTGATCTGGGGTTTGCTAAGAAACCACAACATTTACACTTAACCGTATACAATCTAAATTAGTTCAAAAGACACCATATGAGATATGGACTGGGAAGCATCCCAAAATGTCTTTTATGAGGGTTTGAGGATGTGAAGTTTATGTCAAGGAAATGTTTCCTAAAAAGCTTGGCCTTAGATCAGATAAATGTTATTTTGTTGGTTATCCTAAATAAACCAAGGGATACTACTTGTATAACCCAACTTACATCAAAGTGTTTTTTACTAGGGATGTTGCATTCCTAAAAAGGAATTCATTTCCAAGAGAACTCGTGGGAGGAAAGTAGAACTCGAAGAAGTTCAAGACCAGAAAGAAACTCAAGGTACAAGAGGAACATTGAGAGTCATAAGTCGTTGTGGAATATCAAATTCCTCATGTGACACAGTATCCTCACAGATTTAGTAGGACTAACCTTGATCCATATATCTACCAACTCAAGAAGGAAATGAGTAGGTCATTGATGATGATCCAACTACCTACCTAGAATATGTTAAGGGACCAAAGTTCAAGAAATGGCTTGAAGCCCTAAGATCTGAGATGGAATCTAAGTATACTAAAAAGGTATGAACCAATGTGGATCCACTAGAAGGGATAAAACCCGTAGGGTGCAAGTGGGCCTTCAAGAAGAAGACTGACACAAATGATAATTAATAAAATTACAAAGGTCGATTTGTTACAAAGGGTTTCAAACAATTTCAAGGTGTTGACTATGGAAAAACCTTTTCTCCAGTTATCATGGTTAAGTCCATCATGATCATGCTTACCGTTGCAGCTTATCATGACTTTGAGATTTTGGCAGATGGATGTTGGAACTGCATTCCTTAACAGGAATATTCTTGAGGATGTGTATATGACACAACCTGAGGGTTTTATAAATGCAAAAGGATGTAAATAAAGTTTGTAAGATACAATAATCAATCTATGGATTGAAGTAAGCGTTTTGGAGCTGGAATCTTCAATTTGACGAACTAGTCAAAGAGTTTATCTTTAGTCAAAATGAAGATGAACCATGTGTTTACAAGAAGGTTAGTGGGAGTGTGATTGCATTCCTCATATTGTATGTGGATGACATACTATGGATAGGGAATGCCATCTCTACTTTACAGACGGTAAAGAACTATGTAGGAAATACAACTCAGTGAAAGACTTAGGTGAAGCATCCTATATTCTAGGAATCAAGATCTATACAGATAGATCTAGAACACTTCTTGGCCTCAGTCAGAGGACATACATTATAAAGTGTTAAAGAGGTTCAACATGGAGAACTCAAAGTGAGGGAACCTACCCATGTCTCATGGTATTACCATCTCTATATCTTAATGTCCCAATTCTTGTGAAGAGAGGGAAGGCATGAATAAGATTCCATATTCTTCTAGAATTGAATCTATCATGTGCGCAATGTTATGTACTCCTCCATATGTCTCATACGCCTTGAGCATGCTGAGAAGATGTCAATTAGATCTCGGTGAAGCTCATTGGATTTCCATGAAGAACATCCTAGAGCACTTCAGAAGGACTAAGGAATAGTTCTTGGTATATGCCAGAGAGGAAGATTTGGCAGTATTAAAGGGTTACACTGATGCAAGCTTATAAAATGACAAAGATGACTATAGATTGCAAACTGGATTTGTGTTTTGTCTCAACAACAAAGCTGTGACCTAGAAGAGTTCCAAGAAAGAGACCATTACAAATTTTGCAACTGATGCTGAGTATATTATTGCATCCAATGCAACATAGGAGGTTGTTTGGATCAAGAAGTTCCTCTCAGAACTTGGGGTGGTTCCAAGCATCATTGATGCAATTGAGTTTTATTGTGATAACAATGGAATTATTGTACAAGATTAGGAACCTAGATCACATCAGCGTTCCAAGAATATAAAAGGCAGTTCCTCATCTCATATAATAAATCATACAACATGGAGATGTGATGATTTGCAGAGTGCCAACAGAGAGAAATATGGATGATCCCTTGACAAAATCATTTTTGCAGAAGAAGCATGAAGGTCATGTTAGATCACTTAGGATTAAGTTCATGGGTGGTTGGCTCTAAGTGCATGTGGGAGTTTGTTTGTATGTATGCCCATAGAGCCATCATATGATGATTGTAATGACAAATCTTGTAAATGATTTCATTATAAAACACAATCTTCCGATTTATTATGCTTTGTTAAGTTATGAGATAATGTTGTAACATAATAAATGTCTAAATAATGATATTTCTCAATGACGTATGTCTTCAGGTTAAGGACCTAAACAAAGAGATCATATAGATGTCAAGGGTATATGCATTCTTATTATGTCCCTAGTCAGATGGTATTGTGGAAGGCTAATGGAAAACAATAACACCTAAGACTAGAGTGTGTGTTGGTTGATGACAGAATCTCATTAGTCATGATATGTGATACCAAACAAAGCACATAGATACTTTTTAGAGAATAGTGTATCATACAAACCCACCTTGAGAGTGACACATGTTTACCATGGTAGGTAGTCAGAGTCATCTCTCATAGTGATGGTGGTGATTGTGGTTCTTAGACTTGAAATCAATTCACTCATCACATGTTGTTCAATGTACTTTGACATCATCCACCATCATCCTGAATAAGGGTTTCCATAAAGGTGGTGCTCGAGTGCATTGTGACATATGGGGATGACTTTGAGTGATGTAGATGGGATTTTTCCCTCCTACAAGAGTTTGATATCCTATCCAATTGATAAATGAGGCTCATAAATGCATGGCCATGCTGGTGTGAGTCAATATGTGATATTGAACTCACACATATCTCAGAATGTCTTCTCCAGTTCAAGAAACATGGACTTAATGTTGAAGAGGACGATGATTCCATGCCTTGAGTTCAAATTGTATATTAGAGATAAAGGAACTATATTGTCGTTGGAACACCAATCACAGATTATAGGTTGAAGATTAGTCTCCAACTTCTTCAATTACTTGGGTAGCATTGAAGTCTTTCCAGATACCAATTATTCACTAAAAAACGATGATTTAGCTACAATTACTCTAATTACATATAATTTATATGTATTTAAAACCTCTTTTAGCTATAAAATGAAAAATGTAAACAAGTAAATGTAGTTAATTCAATTAAATCTACATCCCTACACTTTGCCCTCTTTTTATGCGAAGTGTAGTGAACAAATTGTAGTTGATACCCCACATTTCCACATTTGTATCTCATCCAAAATTTTTTGTGCCAACTTTCGCGCGCCTCCCCTTAACTCCAAAATGCAACCCGTGAACAGTCCTCATCCTTCTCAATCTCCCTCCACATCTTGATCTCCCCCTAAAAACTTGTAGTTTACTCCTCACACCATCACCCTCTATCGACCGATCAAAATCCCACACCACCTTTCCGCCGGACCCTCTGTCGTACCACCTTCACGCCCTATCTATTATGTACATGGTCTCCACACGGCCGTCGGACCCCTCTAGGCTGCCACAGACCCCCTCCATGATGCCAATATCGGTTGTCCTACCCAGCCCCAGGCTTCCTCCATGTCATGTTTCCACCTACCCTCCTCCAGGCCGCGACTACCACTCCCCCTCTAGTAGGCTGTCACTGTAGATCCTCCTCCATGTTGCCTCTGTTGATCCTCCTCAAGCTACCTCCGTTGATCCTCTACCAGGCTGCTGCAAATATATATCATTTAGGTAATTTTTAATTACTAAATTTATGTAGATCGTTATTATGTTATAGTGGTGAATGTTGAATGGTTGATAGAGATGGCCTCCCAATCTTCAATTGCGATGGGTGTCACTACAGTCTGTGTAAACATGGAATTATTATTGTACTGATAATATTGTTAACATAAGAGCCATACACCTTGTTTGTTAGTGTCTATCAAAACCTGTAACAAGCGCATGGAGATCAAGATTATAATTTTTTTTGGTTTATCAATACAAGTAATTTCTTATCTTCTAGTTAATGAAAATCAATCCTTAGTTCTATTTCAGATCATTCAGAACAAAATGCAGACGTGCTTTGAAGAAGGGTGGCTAATGAATTAGTAGTAAAACCCTACAATTTTTGTATAAAAATGCATGCTTAGCAAAGGATCAAATTTTTTATTAAACAAGAAGGCATGGGCTCATACTTTTTTATCTTTAGAAGTTTCAAAATCACTTCCATAGATTACTTATAGAAGATAGTCATATTTGAGCGTGATGATGATTCCAAGTATCTAGGTAAGTCTAATACTTCAAACCTAAGCACATATTTTTCCCCTCAAGTAATTACATTTCTCTAGATACATATTATTAACTACACCTGATAATAAATTTCTATTTTGCTTACCCTTTTGAAGCAAACTATAATGCTCTTTATTTGTATTTTTGTCTGCACCGCAAGGGATACTAGGTAAGTTCAAGTTGTTCTAAGTGTCATGCAATAGCATATTTGTACTACTGCAATGTTATGAACTATATGCCTGAGTTCTTAATATGTGGATTATAATATCTTGCTAATGGTAAGAGACATAATTTAGCTTGCATACAACTCATTTATTATTTGTTAAGCTATATTCTGTGGATATGGGTTGTGATCATAAAATTTACGAACTGTCTTTTTGTGTTTGGCATGCAAAATTGTCACTGTTATAGGAATTTGTATTCCTCTTTATGTGATTTTAGCATGGTTTCTTCAAAGTTCTATTGTAAATGGTGATCTGGTTATTGTGAATTATATTTGTTCATACTTCATAAAAATTCTAGCTGCTTTTCTTCACTTATTATACTGATTTTGAGTCTAACTATTTTTCCTCTTCTCTCCAAGGAGGTTTCTAATTTGTATAGAACAAAGCATTATAGTTTCCACACCAAAATAAAGTTGCAAAAAAATTATAAGGCGATCTTTGTAACGAGGATCATTCAGAATCATATGGAAGATGTTTCTTGGGGAGCTTACTATCTTCCATGTTGAGATAATAAAGGACTTGTGTAAGGCTTATTGGTTATGGCTTATAAGAAGATAGGTATGTTTTTTACATATTGCATAATTGTTTATACCTCACCATATTTGAGTATAAAACTTTTCTATCTATGTCTAAAGGTGTTTTGGGGTTGTTTGATATTGTGCATTTCAATTTAACAACTCGAGCCAGATTATTTTACCATGGAAGAAAGCTAGAATTTGGGAAGTCATTCATGAAACAAAATGTATGTACTAACTCTATTCTTTATTTTCTACAAAAAACCATTAAGTTGTAGCCTACGGCTAAGAAACTACCCAGCGAAACAAGCCTCTTCATCCTCCCGGTGCATTTTAGGAAAAAAAACAAACCTCTTTGTGAAAGATGGCCTTGTTTTTCCTGCTTGAGTGAGTGATATCTTCTCTTGATAAGCAGTGTTTCAACATTATTGTTAAATATTAAAGCAATCATATTCTATTTTCTATATATAGATATATGATCCTATGGTACTGCGTCTGCCTTTATCAGTTTGTATTTTTTGTCCAAAAAACAAGACATATATTACGCTGTGAAGCCTTAATCCCAATCATGTTGGGGCTGGCTACACGGACCCTTCTTTTCCAAATAGATTGGCTAAGGGTCACATTTTCTTAAATACATATAAAAGAGCCTAAATATCCAGAAAAAAATATTTATGTTTTATAAAGGAGAAATAGAAAGAAGAAGATTAGGTTTGTTTAACTTTCTCCCACTTAATGTAGATAGATGTAATTCTATATTGTATTTTCTACTTTATTTATACTTCATTCCGCATCTTACATGCATACACATATATATGAGATGTGTATGTATATTGTTGGTAGATTTCCAGAGTACATATGTTGTAAACTATTTATAGAACTATATTCATACCTATTGTGGTATTGGCACCATTTTATCCGGTTTATGATGGCATTACCCTCACAATTTTCAATGTGTGTTATCTATCTCTTTTAATATGTCATGCATCCAACTTATTCTACTATAGTAACATGTAATTGTGTGTCTTCCTAATGAGCATTTCCATAATAGCGTACCACCACAAGCGTTCCTTTGTTCAAGGTGTGTGCCGGAGCAAGCTATTGTCATTAATATATACATTCCATAAATATGCAAGGATGCTTTCCTTTGGTTTGGGTTAAAGGCCTTCCATGATGCTCAATTAAGTTTGATTTGGCTACTATTTTCTTGGGTAATCTTCAATGTTTTGACCCAGTGTGATAATAGAACCATCTACATGTTATCAATTCCAAGTAGATTCTTACCAAGGATGAACATTTGATTATTATTTATATTTAGCAAAAAGAGACTAAGACATTAAAAGGTAGGTGATTCACTGCTTAGCCTAGCTTGCCATTTTCATAATCTCTAACTGATTTGGTTTTTTAAGAAAAGACTGTAGAATTTCCTAGTGACCACTTTTCCTTGTTTCAGTTAGAATTCCTTTGTTTGCATATTTTAAATAAATTTTCTATTTTGACTTATGGCACATTTAATGAACTCTTGTGCCCCTAATTTTTTCCTTCAATATTCAATGTTTTTCTAGGCTGCAAAACATCATTGTAGAGAAGAAATTGCATATAACTTAGTTTCTCTGAAGATGAGGTCAGTATTGGGTTCTTCCCCTTTATTACCATGACATTTAACCTCTTGAATATCTATTAGAAGTTGTACTCATGTAGCTATTTTAGGATCGATAATGTTCTTTGTAATTTAAGAATCTAGGAGAGAAACACAAGTAACATTTTTTCAAATCACTGTCACGCTCATGGGGCATTTCTTTTTCTGGAGGGGGGCATTATTTTCCAAAATAACTTGCAAACAAATCCAATTAGTCTCATTGTCAAGGGGATTTTCCCACAAAAATATAGTAATTTCAATACAATACACATGCCTCAACTCTTCTTCCTCGTGAGTATGCCCAAGAACAAATAGTCTTTCCCTTTCTTTATGCACTTAGGTATTGAAAATTGTTTTTTATGGTCTCACTACATTTATAGGTCAGGTTATTGAAGAATTTTTTTCATAAGCTCCTTTGAACCATGAACTAGTACCTTGGTTTCATTTCCACCAAATGCAGCTATCACTATGAATTTTGGGGTGAGTGTTACCCCCATCACTAAAATCACTTGAACAAGGTCATTTTTTATGCTTCAACCTATGCACAAGTCTATGAAGAAGATTCTTCAATCTACTGATCAAAGAGTTGATAAAATAAATTTCAGACAATCCAAGTAGTTAATTTAGCACTCTCTTAAGTTACTAATAATCTCACATAGATGAAACTTCAATCAACAACAAGAATTCCCTTGCACAGTCTTATTAGGAGTTTCTGATCATCATGTGATGATCCTGTTTAATATTCAACTAAAATATGATAGGGTGACTTTCAAGCACCCAATGTCACATGTAAAGATGTTATGTCAAGCTTTACATGGTATATCTCAGCTTAAGACACCATCTAGTTTTTTGTTTCTCACATATGAAGATCAAGGAGGAAAAGAGAATGGAAGGCTATGAAGAGTTGTTCACATAAGAGGAACTGTTATTAATTTTCATCTATGTCTTATCTTTTAGGTCTAACAGACTAAAAAAGGAACAAGTAGAAAACCAACCTTCAGTTCAACCAATTACTTCTTAACTACCTATTGAGGTTTGCATTATATAGTAGCATGAATGTTGGTTGTTTAAGGATAGTTTATGTTAGTGCAAGAGGTTGACTGTGAATTGAATACAGAGGTTATGAAAGGATTGCAATGTGTCATGGAATTGTTTCTTCTTTGGCTCTGTTTTACAATTAGATGCAAGGTCGTTAATGTTTCACTACTTTTATCTTCTTGTTTTCTCACATTCAGGGGTTTGCTTCTTTGTCTCATGAAAGAAATGCTTCTTTGTGCTTAAAGATGCGTCCACTCTTCATTTTCTTATTCCTATCATGCATCTTTATAGAAGTTGAGTTTGAGGCATGTAGTGTAGATTTCTTATAATTTAGTGGTATTTCCTTGACTCTTGCCTAGATTTGAATAGAGATTGTTGCTATGATTGGATTCATTTTGTGGAGACTACTCACTCCATAAGATACCAATTGCACATCAGTATGGGAACCCTTTCATCTTATTATCAATGCAACTCATTTAATGACCATAATATTTCATTCTATGTCATTTAGCAGATGCACCATTACATGACATGCTCAACATGCCTAATGCAAACAAACAAGCTTCGGATAGGATCATCTGGGAGAGTCTTGTTGTCAGTAATTAGTACTAGTGGTTGACCTCTTATCTAACTGCCACTAAATTCACCACATTTTACCTCCTGACCAATGACCTATGATCCCACTTGAGAATTCAGAGTTGTTCAAATCATAAGACTGTTGTTTGTAGAGTTTTTCAAATCATAAGAATGTTGTTTGTAATTTGCATATCATGTAAGGATCTACATTCTCGAAAAAAGTGACTTTCACATGAATCTTCTAATGCATTATAATATCCTATTGTTTGAAAATTTTGACTTACTTTGTTCGACCTGGCTACCTATATCTTAGTGTGAAATCACTCTACCACTATAGGGTCTAAGTCGAAGTGACAAGAAATCCATCAAAATTTGGATATTGCAATCTCGATGTATAATGGGAAGTTTGAACTAGAGTTACAAAAGGCTTGACATATAGTGCATATAGGCATGCCTCTCATTTTGAGATAGTCTCCTCAATTTTCCCAGGTCATCTCTCCTTCAAACAGGCTGGTCCAGGAATAGAAGGTAAGGGGAGCATTTTGGTTGACTTACGTCGTCTCTTTCATAGCTAGTTCAATTTAATATCTAATAAAATTGAGATAGTGGGTGTGTGGGTTTTGTGTCTAGCATAGGCACCATGGGCGAGTTGTCTCATCATTTGGTTATTTGTGAGGTATAGCTACATTCTGGGAGAACCCATCAGTCATGCTCTGAAGTAGGGAGTCATCAGTTGGATTCAAGGACCAGTTCAATTAATTCGTCGACCGTGTTTCAAGGCAAGGCTACTAGCTCAATTGGCAACATGAAGGCAAGAGCCTTCAGTCCTACTTGATTGTTTAGTTTCACTTCTTTAATGCTTTGTTATTCCCCTTTCTGGATGGTGATTTTTGAAATATCTGTTTCTTTCCCCCTCCCAAATTCACGATCTCTAATCTGTTCTGAGCTTGCTTTAAAGGAACTTGTACCCTACAAGAGTTCTAGTCCAACTTTGCAATGCTAAAACTGGCCTGAGGCAAATACATATTGACTCCTATTACTCAAGTAAAATGGTTTAAGAAGTAATAGGCATGTTGGGTAACTCTTAACTGCTACTACCCTCCCAACCCTGTCCCTAATTGTTCCTCTTGTCCCAATTGCTTATAGTGATTGAGGAATCTCTGATGTGCAGAGTTTCCCATCTCATACTCACACCTTCTTCACAGTTTCTGAAGATATCGGCACCACCAAAAACCCCCAAGGTCGCATTAGAAGGCATAAGTAATTATGGAAGTTGTTGAAAGTACCAATGCTAGAATCAACCCCCACAACTACGTATGCATCATAACTCTCATATAAAAACATGAAGTCTCCCTTTTCTAACATAGGTCACACAAAGTGAAGATCAGTAGTTCAGCAAAAAAGTCATTCTTAAGCGGAATTCCTTCTAAATAACCATTCTAAACGTCCCATGTATTCTCTAATCACAAGTGAATGGAGTTTTCTGCATTTATTAGGGGCATATTATTTGAGTTTATGTACTTCAAATTCGTCCATACTAACTAGCTAAAGATGTACACATATACTTTGCTCAAGGTTGAAAAGTTTCCGGTTTTGAAACAACTAAGAACATGCTTGTAATATCATATTTAAACAATACAAATCTACTGTATGCTTTAGCTAGGCAGATAGAAGTACACATAACAACGTACATTGCACTTGAATATACTAGTATCATAGGGAAAGTCTGTTAGAAGACAAATTCACATTGTTAGTATTCACTTCTACATAAAGAATGTTGGTAAGAGGAGAAGAGAAGTGTAATTCCTTATATATGCGCTCCTTGTTTGACAAATAAGCAAAATGACCTAGCTTAATTGTCAATATATCCAGAACTCAAGTGAAAATGACCTTGCTTAATTTCTACAGTCTTGATACACGTGAATTGGATTTTGTAGCTGGACGGGTGTGTCTTTTTAAATTAGGCAACACTATTTTCTATTGACTTCGTTCTAGTCATGATATCTGTATAAATGGGCGCATGTTATGTCATGATGCATGTAACAATGGGGGCACTGTATATCAAAGCTTTTACTAGATCAGATTTAGAACAATAATAGTCACTTGTTTATGCCTATCTTAGTAATTTACTTGTGGAGTTATTTGAGAACCATAGTACCTGAACATCTACTGTTCTTGCTATACTTATCATTCTGTAAACTTAACAATTGTCTTCTCTATCTCCATCTTTATGAATACTTGCACTTGATTTTACTACCCTTAATTTTTTGATTCTGATGTTTGGCTCCATGTTATGTTTCAGATGTGGATATGTAAGGTAGAATACAAGGAGTCTGATCTAGCCATTGTGCACATGAAGTGCTTCTAAGTGAATTTTGCAGCTTATGCAGTTAGGTATTTGCAGGCTATAAAAAGCAATTGCATGTAGTCCGCTAACCTGATGCATTTATTGATAGCTTCTACCATTGCTCTGTACCTCTCCATATATATGGATGAACTTTATATTCCCATATCTAAGTTGGTGCCACTCGCAGTGGGATGTCTACTTCCATTCAATTTACTTTAGTACTCAACTCCTTGTTTAACTCAACTTGAAGATTGATTATTCAGTCTTCCAGTTCAAGACAATGCACATCTCCCAGTTTCTTTTGTGCAAGAAGCAGTCTCACTTCTAACATTATGGTTGTAAGTTCGTCAGTATATACCTTCAACTATCTTTTTGATAATGTGGACTTGAATGCAGATTTGAATTGAACGTGTAGTATACAAATTGATATTTCTTTGCTCGATTTCACTTTAGGTATAGGGATACTAGGTTTTCCAATCCTGTTCACACCCATATAGATAGGGTACCATGTTATCATTGTACAGAGACATGCAGTTACATGCATCTCATTAGTTGGTTTGTTCTTTTTTTCATCCAATATGTTTGATGTATGAAAGTACCTCAAAAAAATAGTATAATGTCAAATTAACTATAGTTTTCAAACTTTTTTGAGACCAATATAAAATTTAAATAAATAATATTTACTTTGTTATATTTTCAAGTGGAGTACACAGGTTAGTGTGATCCTAACCACCAATCTGGAGGGTGTGCAGATAATTCGTAGACTTGGCAGGCTTGAAATTGCTGAGCTTTTGAGGAATCTGACAAAGCACCCATCTGTCTCTCAAGAATTCCGCAAGAGTGATAATGTTGTCTTAAAGTGGAGAATACGTGTGATGAATGAAGATCCATGAAGATAACTTGGAATATGTAGCATGAATACATATATCATCTCTTCTCATACTCTCTATCATACATATTCTCTCTCACACACACTCTCTCTCTCTTCTCATCTTTTCATCTCCTCTCTATCCCCCCCCCCCCGCATAGCAAATACGACGAGAGTGAGTGTTTGGTGTGGAGAAATGGATATATGACTCCCCCCCGCGCATTGTGGAAAGGGATACACACATGATATGGGTGGGTGGGAAAGGAATTAGTGGATTTGAGAGGATTTTGTAATATGGAGATGTGTATTATGTGGGAATTGAAGCCGATAACCAGAGAGAATATCAATAGATCTGAGTAAATAGGCTTAAAATTAGATCCAATTAGCCAAAGATAGATCTGAGTAAGGATCTAAATATCAATAATGATAGAGAAGTTGCAGGCAATAAAAAAATATAGAGGAGGGTGTCACTCATATTTGGGAGAAGACAATACTGATAAGGGGGTGATGGCATGATTGAATATGGTGGAGTACTTTGCTAGGGATAGGTGATGGCATCAGAGTAGCAACAACAAGGAATCAACAACGATGGAAATGGATAATGGATGTCAGTGGCAGCAGGATGGAGTAGAAGCCAGGGGGCTAAATGATGGCAATGACAATTGAAGAGTGTGATCATCGGCTGGGGATAGAGTTGCTACTAAATGAGGAAGCAACACTACAGTGAACGGACACACGATGATGGTCATGATTGCAGCTGCTGGTAGCACATGATCGATAACAACATGATGGTTGTCACTGGCTGTGATTGTCGCTGCTGATTGGCGGTGGTGGTTCTATTGTTGTGCACTGACGGAGTCAGGTGTACGGTCGGTGGGCATAAGCGGCACATTGGAAGGAAACAATAGTTATTGTCCTGACCAACGGCGGATGCGGATCCACTGATGGTTGCAGACAACAACGACAATTATATTGCTATTAGAAACTAACGAATCTACTGCTATTTGCGACGCTTGCACCAGATGCAGGAGGATGTGGCGACGACTTGATGGTGGCTAATAGCACCGGGAGATGATAGATAGATTGGAGATAGTCAGGATGGATAGACTCGATGTACGGAAATAAAATTGGATCTTAACAAGGAGGAGGAGAAGCCATGGAGGCTGGGATATGCCCGGCAAGCAGTTGGCCTAAGCTGTGGTAATGGCGGTGGTGGCCACCCGTAGGCGGGTTCTCCCCTGATTGTGCTCTCTCGGAGAGAGGCGACAACTACATCTAGGGTTGTTGTTGCTTGACGGCTAGGAGAGGAGGGAAGTGGAGACAACTAGGGTTCCCTCAGGAACAAACACACTCTGATACCATGTGAAAGAATATTGTATTGAACTAATTCGATGATTAAAAGAGGTATAGCCCTGACCTATATATAGGAGCAAATGAGAAACCCTGAGACTTGTCCCAAGTAATCTAAACGGGTCGAGACACCAAAGGCCCACTAACTAATTAACCTATTAACTAAATAGGCAAATATATATAGTTTTTTATTAAACTTTGAATGACTAGTTTGCTTCAAGGGAGGCGCAACTCCAGTCTAGGCCAAAGATTCTAAATATGGGGAAGTAGGGGCCTAAGAGGGGATATCACTGGTCTAAGGAGCTCGTCATGGATAGAGGCAATTCTGACTACATCCCTTCTGAATCAAGATTTCCCAAAGGTTTTATTATTTTTTTTCTATACAGATATGTGCAATGGTAGCATCATGTTGTGAATCCATCACTTGCAAAGAAAATGCAACTGACACACACGTAAACATCGAGAAGTTGACACATGAACCTGTATCATCACAACTTTTTCACTAATACAAATGATTGTTGGCCCATTTGTGAATGAAAGTAAATGTTAGATCTTGGTTGTTTGATCTATTGTGCTAAGATTTCTTCCTTTCCACCATAAGAGAGGAACATGATTCAAGACAATGATTAACAAGATGGTTGACTTCACTTGTTGAGGTGCTCTTGCTGGTCCCACAGTTGTTTAGTCTTTCTGCTAATTTTGTGGAGTTAGTTACCAGATTCGTTAGTGCTAGTGATGTCTGACAGAGACAGGTAGTCTGTGGTTCCAAAAGAAGCATAGGAAATACAACCTACCCCTGGCTAGCACACCTTATGAATACATTCAACATGAGAATGCCATTTCTTTGGTTAGCAGTGATCCCAAGGCTGCTTGTGCCAATTCTAATAAGGAAATCCCATGTAAAATTTACCTAGAAGGTGTAAGGAGTTGCCTTGCTGAATCTCTTGCTAAAGCAAGTACCGAACTAATGGGGGAAGGGGGTCTATCATCTAACAGATAGTGTATGTTCTGTAGATGATGGGAAAAAATGGTATGTTCTGTTTTCTTCTTTTAATTTTGATTGTAAATTCTAGTTTGTCCATGTTCCCCACTCATATACTATGCCCACCCTCTCGGTCTTACAATTCCATGGTCGTAAATTTCTAGAAAACCATTTTATAAACATTATTCTATTTTATTTCATATTCTTTTTCATCCAGAATTCTTTGGAGTCATTGAAGTCTACAAGAATCTTAACAAGATCAAAGATTATATTTCCGGATTGTTTTGGTTTTTTCAGATGTAGGGGTTTGGCTCTTAGTTTCCATAGGTCTACAATGTTGGGATTGGGACTTATGAAAACTGGTAAGGTAGTGAATGCAATTCCAAACCTGTAATTATTTTCAAAATTCAGTTGATTTTATCTCAAATAAGCAATTGGTCATGTGATATTTAAAGAACAATGTGAATTGCAAAACAAGGATTACCATTAATCCTATCATGAAAATCCCTCTAAATAGATTAAATACTTTATCATTAGGTGCTCTCTGTAGAGTTCATATTACTTATGGTATTTACAAAACTTAACTTAGTAGAATTTGACATATATAATCTAGAAAGACAAGTCGTAGTATTCCAATGCTAGCTGGCAGTCTTGTATCCGTACTGACTAGTGGCTTAATAAATTCAATATGCAATTTTTTTTGGCCCCGTCATGATTGTTGGGTAAGCTACAACATATCACAATTGTAGAAAAGACAAAGTGTCAGGTATTAGAAGAAGAGCTCATTGAGAATAATCTAATAAAAGCTAGAGCCTTGGCTGCTCCTTTCCCTTCCTACAGATAAGCTAAATTCTATTATTCACAAATTCTAGTAATAAATACGATACTTGTCCCCTACGATCTAAAATTTGTGATATTAATTGAATAATGTCTATCCAATTCATTTGCACATACACACATTAGTAAGAATAATTGTCTTTATGAGTACATGGGTTGTACCTACTTGCTATAGAAGTACTACATTATAAGTTGTATTATTTCTTCCTAGAGAAATGAGATGATTTATAATAATGAGGAGAAAGAAAATATTATGTTGTAGAGTCATTTTCTTATATCCTACATGGATTTTAGCCCTTATATATGGATCTCTTTATCCTTTTTGTTTCCTTTAGGCTATCAGTTGGCTTCCTAGAGGTTTAGAGTATTCTGGTTCACAGGTTCCCCTTTCTTTAGAGTTTCTTGGTCTTTGTATAGATTGCACATACATGAAGCTCTTTGTATATATAATATGTAATTCTCACATTAAAATGATTTTTTTTCTCAATCTCATCGACATATTTTCCTATTTTACAAGTATGCAATGAATTATTTTTGAAGTGCTTGCATCTGCTCACGTCCTGGGACTTTATACTACCTTTGTATGTGAGGAGCTTGTTACCTAGACAGACTTGGAAAGGTTTGGTTAGTGGCCTAAAAGTTAGATGTGTATGATGAGAACTCTAGCTGAAGATGAGTTTCTAACCTGAAGAGATGAGTTCTAATTCTGATTTATCATGTGGTGGTATGCATATTTGAATAGTTTGCTTATGATTTAGAGTTTACTTATTTTTATACACAAAAGTTGGATCCAAGCGGGCTTCTTTATATTTACAAAGATTGTTTTTTGGTATTACTAACTGCATCATCATCAACATTGAAAAGTGTCTTTAATGGCTTCTAACAAACAATTCTAGGAACAACAACTTTGAATATTGTAGAAGCTTCCCTTATGCACTATTACACAACTTTTATTGAAGTCCATGCTGAAGTATACTTATTTTCTTCTTACTCATTTTGTTTTATTTGTAGAGTGGGATTGTTCCCATTCATCTACTTCAAGACCAGTATCTATTTGCCCCCAAGGTTCTGGAGTGATGTAGACATAATTGCTCTTACAGAGCAGCACACTCCTATATTTTTATAGCCTCGTGGTGTACACCTCTTGTTCCTGGAGGTGTTTCACATGTCATGTACTCTGTACGGATTTGATGCTTTCCTAAAAAAAATCAATATCTATTTCAAGAAGAAGAATAAGTGAAAAAGAGAAAGAAGGTAGGTTATTAACTGAAACATTTTTAGAGTTTTCCCCATTTTAATTCAGTTGGCATGACTTTTGATGTACCATTGTGTTGAACTACAATGTAGTTTTAGTTAAAGTATATTGTCTATCTTGAAAATTCTCTTCTTTTGCATGAATAAAGTACTATATTCTTGTGTTCCATTTTTACATTGTAGAAGTAAGGTTCTAGATAGTGATCGTCCTTTACATCGGGGTATCCTTTATATTACTGTTCATATTTGCTAATACAGTCAAAAAAAAATATTGAACACAATATTGTGAATAGTAATTTAGTGCACAAAAACTAATGAAATGGCATTATATACTCTGTTACAGTGCATCACATGCTACTTCTCCAAAATCATATGATTATGGAATCAGGAGTGTAATTTTTGACTGCATACTATCGATGGTGGAAGCAACACATGTAAATCTTTAGTTTGCAAATTTCAAATTTACAACAGTTATAGGTTATGATAGATTTCCCAAGACTCTCATAAAATTCCTTGTATTTTTAATGAGTATGGGCTTTGGTACCGAACTAAGGTTCTTCAGAAATTAAAGCTCCATGCTTTAACAGTTAAGATGGGATACCATTCAATACTTATATGAGTATTACATGTTTTTCTATTTTCTATTGGGACTAAAAATGTGCAGATTCATGACTCTATTTACTGAAACCCATTGTATGTCGTTCGCTCGTTAGTTTTTCTTATAATCTTGTGGGCAAACGAACTAAACTAGTATCTACATTAGAAACATTGCTTGAAACAAAGATCAATAAGATTATGGCTTATGTTGGTGCAGCTTTTCCAGACAGTCTGCATCCGAGTTTTGCTCTATCTTATGTGAGTGATCTTCACCTATCCATCCCTAAAAATCAACATTTGAATCTGGGCTCTCCATCCTTATAGAGTATGAGTAAAACTCAAAATGTATGCAATTTCTTGCACTTCATTACTACAGTCTAATTCCAAATACCTTTACGTGTAGGGCAGTACCCAAATACCTTTATGTGACCCCTTTTCCATACATTCCTTTTCTCTTGATTGGAGTATCATAAACTGGTGTTCATGTACATGTGAAAGGTAAACTATGCAATAATTTTATTGGTTTGTTCGATTACACGTCATTTTCTCAAAATTAGTGTCATACTATCTTAATTTCACCCGCATAATACAAATTATGTTACTACATGTTAATTTATAGCTAGCTGCCATATCTCTTGTATGAGAACAACTGCCACAACAAAAGGAAGAGAGGGTAAAGGAATTATCCAATATATAGTCTCAGATTCACAAAATAGATGTTAAGATATATGGAAACCTAAAACTTGGAGACACGGTGGAACTTCCGATTGATGATGAGAATGATATGTCTTTCAAGAATCTCCATGAATATCAATATCAACAACAACAGCTTCCTATGGCCAATCAGAAGCAGAGCGTGCACAGAGAAGTTCTCTATTGAAATCAAGAGGAGGAATACCTTAGCAATATTTCTCTTCTTATGAGTTTATCAATGTTATCATATTCATTGACGATACAAGTGATGGAATTAATAAAAAAGAAAATCAAGATAGAAGAAGATGCACATGATCACGTGGCATATAGAGTCTACAGTGTGGATAAAGGCAATCAAAAGAAGATATTGTATACATGTATCTTTTTCCATTCATATTGTAAAACAAGGGCCAGGTTAATGCCCTCCCCATGTGTAAACATTGTTCAAATATAAATAAAAGTATCATTATTGACATTGTAAGCACAACTTGATCTTTATTAACATTCATCTTTTATCTTTTTGAAAACCGCTCTATATTGACAAATGACTTAATGGATACATAATGTCTCTTACTACATATGTATGTGTAGTACATGGTGTCTTTCACTACACACTAGCTGTAATTACATGTGTAGTAAGTGCTAATTTTTGCTATACATGAACTACATATACAAATTGTAACCAATGCCATCTCTCCCTACATATCATAGCTACCAATTGAATTGTAGTCATATATTTAGTAACAATGCAAAATACATTTTTATATGTAAGGACATTTTTTACCTACAATTAGGGTTACATATGAATTTGTAGCCTTAGGAATAACTAACTACAACTTTAAAAAATGTAGCCTAAGTAATTAGCTACACGGGTATTAGCTTCATATTCTAAATGTAAGGATAAATGTTGCCAAAGCTTTTAGCTACAAAATTTGGGGTTTTTGGTACAATTTTTTTTGTAGTTGAAGACCATATTTTTCGTAGTGATTTCTTGTGAAATCATAATATGATTAAATATCACTACCAACATAATTTAGAGTCTACCGGGTCAAGCACATAGGATATGTTGGAATAGGATTATAATTGTGTACGTGATTGGAAATGTTCCAAATCAAATTGATTACTAAGACGCGTAGGTAATCTACTATGATAACATTGGAATATAATATGAGTTAATTGGTTTAAATGTTTAAGCCAAATAATTACATTTATTTCTTAAGTTGGATAGCTGATCTAAAGCATTTGACAATAGTCGAACAATGAAGATTAGTTAATCAATAAAAATGATTAAATAGTTAATTAATTCATTCCCATATATTCTTTTTATATTCCACGAGGGGCTCATTTTAAGTGCAACCACAACCTTTTATTTTTGTAGGAGTTTTAGGAAACTCATCTTCCTTTCATCAACTATTATAGGGGCATGATGGTTGGATCATGAAGAGATACTCTTTTACGTGAGCCCTGGCCATCATTGTCACTGAGAGAGAGAAGGAGAGTGAAATGATGCTAGCACATCATCAAGTAGAAGGCTACTTCTTCCCATAGGTTTGTAAAGTGTGACATGGAGTTCTAGTTCATCTGCATCAACAAAGTAGAGATGTAGATGTTGAGTTTCTTGTATTCAGAGGACATTCACGACAACCATCTTTGCATGTGAGGGTCTACTCACATCACCATGTGAAGGAACCTCGCCTGACTTGTTGTACAACAAGGTATACCCCACGTACCGTCTTTCTGAATACATTGTTATCGACAAGATTTACTTATAGGGTATGTGTGGAGATATTTTTTGTTACTTCCGCAACACATGTCACCTCCACAAAAACGCAACATCACACCCATGCCCCAACCCATTTTGTAATGATTTGTTGTTGTAATATTAGTTGTACCTTCTCAGGAAACAACATCTCTCTTATGAGTTAACTCAAATCTTCACATAGATTGTAAATACATTTGACTACTGAACCAAAATGTAGCGAAAACAATATCCAAAGAATTGGTTTTCCATCATCTCATAGGTTGAACCCATAGGATTCTTTGATGGAATATGGATTTTGTGAGATAGCAACAAATGTATTCTTTAGGTTATTTGGAATCGTCATTAATTTATATGTTGTAAAGTGAATAACAATAGATTCTTAATCATTATACATGCAAGCGTGACCCCAACATAACACAAGTTTTTTTTGTGGATCATGCCCAAGGAGCTATCTCTTAGCATTAAGATAGGCTTGTCTATATTGGAAGATTTCAACAAAATGTTGAATACTAATGAGAAGCATGGTGGCACCTACTTTGCTAACTATGCAAGTGCATGTTTCAATACTTGCATTATGAATACAAGCATGTTTGATATGAAGTCACAAGGACATTTCATCACCATCCGCTGTGGATATCAGCAAAAGAAACTTGACCGAGTTCATTGTAAGAAAATAATGGCTAGCAAAAACCCTGATGTTTCAATCATTTTGTTAAATTGTGTGGGTTGAAACCAGAATCGACTACCTCTATCCAACATAGCATCATCGACAAAGAAGAAATTGGTAATAAAAACCAAAGTAGAGAAAAATAGTATCCCTAAGTTCTATAGGGAAGTTCTCCTCTCTAGAACAAAGAAGAAATATTTTGAGATGTGCTACCTTCCTTCAAGAATCAATCAATGAAATCAAACTTCAATCATATACAACTCCAACACAAGAAAAATCCTCTTCCTATGTTTCATATTCAAAAGTGTTAGGTACATACTCAAAGCTCAAATAAATTCACCTTTGATACATGATCCATTTCACTTTAGGAACAATAAAATAAACTCCTCCATTTTAAGGAACTTGATCAACAATAGTGTGCACATATTGAATGGATTGAGAATGGTGACCAATGTAACAAGTTATATCAATCCTACATCAAGGTGAGCCAAAATTTTAATAAAATAATTTGTCTCAAGAATAGTAAGGGCACCTGGATTACTACAACTTTGGGTATCAAAGAGATGATCCTTCACTTATTCTTAAATTTGTTGATAGAAAAGAACAAAATAGACAAGATCATCATCAACAATTCTACAAGTGACTTCCTTGACATCACTACCTACAAGAAATGAATATGCCTTCTATACCTTCCCCCCAAAAGATAGAAAGTCGTGTTCATGATGTCCCAAATGGAGTCTACAACAAATATCCAAAGCAATGGGACAATTTTGTCCCTTCCATCATCAAAATAGTGGTTGATGCATTCATAATTGAGCACATTAATCCATACTTCGAAGATTTCTCATAGATCCTAGTACCCAAATTTAAATCACCTCAGTATTATAGTGAGATCCATCCCATCTCTATCAATAATTGTTGCTCCAATTATATCTCAAAGGTGCTACTTGAATGAATAAACCCTTCCTTAACTCATGGATCTATCCCACCTAGTCTAGCTTTATCCTAGATATATCAACAAGTGATAATATCCTCTTAACACAACTGGTAGTCCACTCCATGAAAGAAATGTTAACCAAAATGAAATGGATATGCATAAAACATGACCTTGTTGACCTAATAGTTTTACATTGTCCTTATTTTGATTATGACTTGACCATTCCATTCAGATGTCTCTAATATGTCTATTTGAGATAAATTTCACATATTGGGTACATTAAGAGGACTGAATTTATCAAACCCTATTTTCCCGATAAATAAGTCTAATTCACCACAAATGCATGAATTGAAGAATATATAGTGCCTCTATTTGAATTGTGTTATAAACATATATGTTGAATGTATGACTTGTACCTAGCTTAATGTAAATTTAGAGCACTTAATTTAAATTTATAAACACTTTCTTTTTGTAGTTGTCATAAGCCATTATAGAGAGGCTTGTCGGTCGAGTTTCCCCAAGGTAACTCAAGTGGCATCCAATTAAGGCCTTTTGACAGTAATGATTATCAGTCGAGTTTACCCTAGTAGAACTCAACTGGAAGCCAACCATAAAGAAGATAGATGCAGCCGTCAAATGAGTTTCTTATTAGTAGAAGCTTGACCGAACTGCACTTGGATTGATAGTAATCATTATCAGCCAATTTTCTCAAAAGGTAACTCCACCGACAACATTGTACTATAAAGTGCTAAAAAGTATTTCAAGTCATTTAGAGTGTTGTAAACTTCAAAAATAGATCTATTACAATCCCTAAAAATGGCTAGAATTCAATATTAGTGACTCTACTAGCTAGTATGAAACCTCAACTATAATAAGGGATTCATTCCATGTTTGCCTTCTATGCTCCTTTACTATAGTTGAGTGTTTGTTCCCACAAGATCCCCTCATATCACTCAAGCTTGATTATTTCTCTACATCCAACATGAGTGAGTTAGGATCTTTTTTATAAAATTGCACCATTTTACACTTGTCAAAGCTCGCCACCCTCCTACCCAGTATCTCTCTCATCTTGATGTTTTAAAATTCACTCCCTTAGAGAAGGAAGTGGTGTAGAAAAGGTTGAAGATATTCTACAAGAATGGGTATGTCCTTGAAGAAGGCAAGAGATTCTTGGTAGATATATAGGTAAGACCTTTATAATGGCAACTGGCACCTTGATTTGAAAAGAAATATTGGCTTAGCCGTTGTTCTTGAAATGGTGGTCACTTTTTGTAACTCATCTTGTAAAATACAAAGAGTGTAATAAGGTTCAAAATACTAAAGATTCACTCCTATAGGTACTGGATGTACATTTCCTAGTTTGAAGAATGGAACCACTACAAGTTTTGGCCTTCTTTAGCGTTGGCTCAACTTCTCTCTTCCTTTCTTTCCATACTAGAAATATCTTGTAGAAAATATATTGAAAGTCTAATGAATTTGTAAGTGGTTTTATCTCTATTCACCCCCTCGGGATCCCATAGATCCAACAAGTGGGATCAAAGTATGAGATTTGCCATGTGGAAGGTAGTTGGTTTTTTGTACACAAAGACAGAAGAAGAAGTAGCTACCTAGAATGAGGAAAATAGGAAGAAGCAACAACTAAATGCTAGAGCTATTAGCATCATCTACCCCACCCTCACTCCAACTGAATTCAACTACATTTCCTCTTGGTACGCAACTCATGAGAGTTGGAACAAACATTGGTTTACCTATGAAGGTACTAAGAAAGTCAAAGAAAGAAAGATATATGTGCTCAATGGACTCCTTGAAAGGCTTCTAGATGCAAAATGTTACACCCACATCTCACTTTAACCACTAACCATGAGTTTATAGCATAAGTTGAGGACTAAACATTTTATTTCAGACCTCTTTGTTTTCTCACATTATATCATATAAACTAACTATACATGGGGATTTAAAACTTGATTACTTAATCTAATTTCAATAATAAAGATACATATCTAAAGATTCATTTTGTTTCTCACACTTCCATGTACAAGTGAAATGATCATCGCATACATTATCTATTGTTAAGGAAATAAAATTACACATCAACATTTACAAATCTCTCACTTCTATACAAGGACATATAGTTAGAGGGACCAAGTAAACTTAATCAAATTGATACTTTTGTCTTATTGCAAATCTAGTTTGGCATTGACATTCTTAAAATTCTCATGGTTTCCCTAAAAAATGTGAGCAGAGGGGTGATCCTACTCTCTTAGTGAATGAGTACTACAAAGAAACAATTTAAATTACAAAGAAAAAATTTAAAGAACTCAAAATAATCAAAGATATGCTATTGAGCAATTGAATATAAAGTAGTAGGGATCTATAGCGAAATTATTCATTCACAAACATATGTATGGAAGTTTACTCTAGATGAGTATAAAGAGTAAACTAATCAATGAACATTCTTAAACAATCTCAAAGGAAACTATAATTCAGAAACATATAAATAGGAAGTTACTATAGAAAGCCTCAAGGACTAAATCAACAATGCACATACTTTGTTAGTCTATCATTAATCTTATTATGTGTGAACCCACATGAATCGTACCACGACAAGTGAAAGAATCATAGAAAGCTATGATCCAACAATATAAGACTTAGAAGCATTCCAGCGTTCCTATGTCCATCTCTCAAGTAAGACCCCACCTGCACTTGGCCTCACCACGTCTAGCTCTCAACAGCTAATTGGAGCAGTTGAATAACTAGAGTTCTCTAAACTAGGGTACTCAAGTGAAGTATCAAAGCACTCTGTCTTCTTGTGTATCAGTGGACCTATCGAAGATGTCTACTGATCAACACAACTTGTAATAGAGGTACCACTGGCATCTCCAATTGGTTTTGGGTACCACACAACTGTAACGAGTCTTCCTTCACTAGCTTATACCCCCACACCCTAATGGTGAGCTTCAACTTACCTCAACCTGGACAAAATACCTCCAGTCAGAAAGCATGTTTCCTCTGTCATGTATAGGATTCTATTATGTTCAGGACATCTAATGTCTAATTCACTCTATAAATGCATGATTCAATTATCAAATCAACATTTCTTAGTTTAACCTTGTAAATAGTTATTTTAATAAATTATCAACAATTTGTACTCTAAATTGACCACACCATTGATCATACTGAAAAACACTAATTGAGCTTACTTGTTTCACTAAATTCCCTATCAGTAGGGTTTTATTTTCCTCTTTCACATATCACATGACTCACATAAGGATTTAATACATCATAAAATTTCATTGAATAAATTATGCTTTCAATGGTTCACAGACAACCAAACATATATATAAAACCATGGAATAAACTAAACTAGGGTTTCCATGCAATATACTGATCAAGAATAATCTTGATTAAATAATTATCTAATTTAAAAAGAATTACTTTTATTGGATTTCATGAGGTCTAGTTGCAAACTTCCAACTTTTCACGCATTTAGGGTTTCATTCTCTTTACTGAGGTATAAAGCAAGCATTGATAAAGTTAAATGAACTCCAACATAATATATGACAAACCTATACTAAACATTTAGATAAAATATTCATTTATAAATAAATATATTCAAATAGGCAAAGACCTTCATTCAAAAATGTAACAGTTTTAGACATAACTGAAAGCCCTATATTTTGATATATTCTTATAACTTCTGCAATAACTTTACAAATTTTATTTCATATGATTTGTATCCATTGTAATTTGATTTTATCATCTAATATTCATCACAGTGGGAAAATGATCTATTTTTATATAATCTTATAAAAGCTAGAACGGAAAGGTAGATTAGGGTATTATTGTCGCATATAGGAAATGCTGAAGATTATAGCACGTTTAATCCAATTTTGTGCAATCGACTATTTAATGGAAGTACAAACTCACCTAAGGTGTGAAAACACCTTAAAATGTATCCCATGATCTGAAATTATAGAAACCATATCAAATGCCTAGCAATTCATCACCTTTCTACTTCCTTGCAATCCAAAAACCCTAGGAATGGAGAAATATAGAGAAAGAGTGAGAAAAGAGGGAGATTTGATATAATTTTGAATCAAATCAGTGTAGGGACGAAATCTTGACATGTGAGAGAAGAATCACCAAGAAAGTCTAGAGATGACAAACTTGATTGTATCAACTCTAGGAAGAGAAAATCCTAGATCACCATCTTCACCACTTTCCATACAAACCCTAACTCTCCCTCTCTCACTAGGTTTTCATCCCTAGAATGAATCACAAAAAATGGGTGTTCCTAGTGTGTTAGGTTAATCATATAGAGCAATCAAGGTGCTTTGGTCAATTGCAAATTGACCCTACTTGTACCTCTTTTTTTCAAAAGAATATTCTATTATAAAAATGTTACTAAAAGACACATACTGAATAGGTTAAAATTCCTCTAAAAAATATGAAAAATCACCAAGTTTTCAAACACAGTTCAGAGAACCAGTGATGTTTTTAGATCATTCTGAGTTACCAATAAATAACTAAAAATTAAACACAATATTATTAAACAAAAGTTTGTAGTATGGTCAGTCAAAGTGTCATTTGGCCAAGAACCACACTCAAAGAACATCCAATTATTCTAAAATTTTGCAATAACACACATGGTTAAGTCAACCACATCATATCAAATTTCAAGTAAAGCCAAGTTGTATAGAAAATATGAAAAATAATTTACCATACTGCTACACCAATCAAATTTCATATTTATATACTATCAAAACCCTTTTGGTCGATTAGGGTTTACACTTTTCAAACCCTCTATTAGAGTAAAATCATGATTAGAGTTTCTCCTTAGGTTTGAAACATCACAATTGAGCAACCATCATTAATCATGTTGAAATGATGATCAATCTAGTTAGACATGTAGGCATCAAGGTAAACCCTAATTTATTAATTAAGCTCAGATGTGGTCATAACAAATCCCCCCTTAAATGGTTTCTCTCAAAAACATAAATATGAAAGAAAAGTACATTCAGAGTTTCTTTTGATATTTTGGACCTTACACGTTACTATATTCTTATATTTAGATTTGGATATTGTTTTTAATATTGAGTCCTTTGTTTTTCTTCTAATCATAAATTTTAAAGACAAGGCCTCTCAATAACAATAAAAAAAAATTATGTCACAATCAACAATAGGAAAGAGAAACAAAAATAGAAATAACCATTTTCAATCATGTCACACTCTTTTAAGGTGTTTCCTTAGTAGTAGCAATCATATCAAACCATTTAAATTTCTAAGTCTCAATCTTTACTATTGTTTTGTATCATATATGAGTTAGTTAAGAGACTTCACCTTGTTGTTTTGGATTTTACTTTTGTGCTACTATGATAGAAAAGAACTCATAAGCTACAATACTAGATTTAACAAAAACTATACATTAATGAGCCAGATTATTGGTATGAATGACTAAAACCATCACACTCTTTTCAATTTAAAGCATTGCTTGTAGATGTACAACTAAAACCATATGTGTAAGAAATTTACATCCCTTGATATACCTTCAATAAATTATACTTATGAAAACAAATCATGTATTGTTGAAAGTCATTTATTTTCTTTGATTCCTTTCATATTTGTTATTTCTTACTTCTTATTACTCATCCTTCTCATTTTGATTATATATAATAATCATATACAACATTAAAATATTTTAGGTAAGAATGAATTATTCATCTTTCTTTATATTAGGGAAAGAATTTATTTGTAGATTACACTTTGCTCAGGTTGCACTTCTCTTTTTGATCAAATCACACCTCTTACATTTCAAATATATATATTATCCCCTACTTAGAGTCATTTCCATATTGTTTATCTATCTTTCTCATTTTCTACCTTTCAACCTCTAGATTATTGTCATTTCTAGTACTTCTTACATTGCTACTCTTGAGATCTTATCTTATAATTATGTTAGTACTCAAGGTCAAATCACTAATGACATCCCTTAAACTCGTTAGAACCATAAGCATTGTAGAGTTTGATCCTTATAAAAATATGATCATATCATGACATGATTAAATTCCCCTAATTCAAAAATTCAAACTTTATCTCTCTTGAAGTTTACTAAAGTCTTCCTTATCTTATCACTTGAATTCTGTTTCTCTTTTATTGATGCTTCTGATAGGTTACTTTCTTCATATACCCTACTAGAGTTTCATCACCATATTATGTGTCAGTAGTGCATTCAATAGAAGAGTCTTTCAGGATGTTTGTGTATAATTTAGGATTTATTTCCTTATCACTTCATCCCTTGTTACTCTCTATAAGGAGGATGCAAAAGAGTCGATGGTTTTCAGAGTTAGAATTTTGATCTTAAAGTACTCATTTAGCACACTTCTCCTATAGGGTTTTACTAGTTATCAACAAGGAGGCTTGACTATTTATCACTTTCTTACATCTCATAATCTCTCTCTTTTATCATCTATCTTACTCCATCATGTGTCAACCCCTTCATTATTTTCTATCATTGTCTCCCTATATGCTACTCTTTCATATATTATAATTAACGTTTACTTATGTTGTTGATTCATGCGTATGATTATGTATTCCATGCCATATATATTTCTTATTATCCTTTTAATAATATGAAGTTGAAATTCTAAATCACTATTCTCCCCAATAGTTTCATCTTATGTCTAATATATTACATGTCCTTTGTTTCAAAGTAAATGGCTTATCAAGGGACCCAACATAGTTTCTCTTTCAATCAAGATTTTATATTCTAAAATATTTTATATTTATATGATTGTTCATTAACTTAGCTGCACTTTTGTTCTTCTTTTGAAAACTAGTTCCATTTCATAATTAGAAACCTATTGAATACATATGATGGAAACTAGGTTATTACTCTATAGAGAATTTTAATTAAAAGGTAGTAAGGATGAATCTATTAGAGTTCATAATATTTTGACACAATCTCGTGCTTTCTATTATATCATGTAAACCTATTTCCTTAATCAAACTCATCATCTCCAACATGTCTCTTTGTTTCATCAACATTTATTATCCTAATCTTATAAGTTACATGTTCATCTAGCTCTCTTTACTTTAACTATTCTAAAAATTCTCCACTTCTATGTACTTGTTGTATGCCTAACTCTTTTCTCCTATTTTCCCTTTATTTTGGAGCACATAAATGCATTTTAATCAATTGTATGATTCGTTCCTCATAATTGATTCATTCTATCTTGGATTTTATGTAATTTTCTCTTATTTTTCCTATATTTCGTATTAATAGACTTTATATAATATTGATAACTAGGCTTTATTCCAAATATTATGTCATTTTATTTTTATTTATTTCTATTCTATCTCGTTATTTGATATATTTTACTATAATGAAGCTTTTCACAAATAGTCACATATGTTGTGTGTATTAGAATGGTCTTTAACTCCTTTCCTCTTACTTTCCTTTGTGTCAAATTGAACAAGTTGCCTCAATTAAATATACAATTTAGGTTTCTTTATCCATTATTTCTTATTCATTTTGTATGCTATATACTAATTTGTGTCTTGAGTTAATATTCCTTCTTCCTTTATCCCCAATTTAGAGTTTTTTATTTGAGGCCCCAAAGCTAGATCTTAGATATAAGTTTGAACTAATTCTTAGTTATTTTAGTCTTTCCTTTGTATTTAAACATCTTAGTGTATGTAAATTCTCACATCAATCTAAGTATAATTTATCGAGAGTATACTATTAGTAAATTATTAATAGGAGTCATTAGCCCAGTATCGCATCCTGCCAGCTAGAGTAGGCCGAACCTACTATCCTAAAGCCAAGAGGTACTTAGGATTAACTGACTCTCATTTATGTCAAACACGTGTAAATAATATCCACTTAGGAAAAATATCATTATAGCTCATTTATTATCTACTTGATGCAAAGAATGTAAAAAATAATTGAATAAACTTTATAGTTCAGAAAATTTTCCAAAACCATATATATTTCTAAAAATTGAACATATGAATTCAAATATATAAGAGAATTTTTATTGATCTCCAATTAAAACAACATTATGAAATAAAAGTTGTATCACATTCTATCTTTATGCTCTTATTCCTTCATTACTTTATGATCTTCTAACCCTAATATTTGTAGGGTTTGTCTCTAGCCCATCCTCCATCTACATACCTGTCCAGGGAATCCAAAGAAAAGTAGACAAAGTAGCTTGATACTGCTTAATTGAAGTAATCAAATACTGGGCCAGGGTATCCAAATACTAAGACTTTCCTGAGCTATTAACACATCACATCTTAACTTCTAAACTTATGACTCTGACTTACTATCATAATGGTCCTTATCAACTCAACCTAAGCTCTGATACCAAGTTGTTACACCTACATCTCACAATAACCACTAATCATGATATTAGGTCATAAGTTGAGGGTTAAACATAATGCAAAGAACACCCTTGACATTTTTTTTATTTCAAACTCTTTTTTTCACATTCTATCACATAAACTAACCATACAAGGAGATTTGAAACTTTATTGCTTTAATATGATTCGAACAATAAAGACATATTTATAAGCATTTGTTTTGTTTCTCACACTTGCATGTACATACATCACGATAATCAGATATATTCTCTATTTTCAAGGAAACAATTTTACACATCATCATTTACAACTCTCTCACTTCTATACGAGGATCTAGAGTTATAGGGGCCGAAAAAACTTAACTAAAATTATACTTAGATCTTGTGGCAGATCTACTCTAGTATTAACATTCTTCAAATCCACATGGTTTCCCTAATAGTTGTGAGTAGAGGGGTGAGCCAAATCACTCAATTAATGAGTACTTCAAATAAATAGTATAAACCACATAGATAATTGGAGATTTGTTAATTAGGAATTGAATATAACGTAGTAGAAATCTATAAAGGAACTATTCATTCACAAACATATGTATGGTAGGTTACTCTAGATGACTATAAAGAGTAAACCAATAAATGAATATTCTTAAATGATCACAAAGGAAACTAGTAATTCAGAAACATACAAATAGTAAGTTACTTTATAAAACACCAAGGACTAAACCAACAACTGTACACACTTGGTTAATCTCTCAATCATCTTATTATTCCTTGAACCCACATGAAGTGTACCACGACATTGAAAGCATCATAGCAAGGTACAATGTCACTGTATAAGACTTAGAAGTATATCTTGGGTTCTTGAGTCTATTTCTCAAGTAATAATTAGTATGCAGCGGGCCTCACCACGTATAGCTCTTAGCGGTTAATGGGAGTGTCCATAGAATTGGACTCCTCCTCTTAACCTGGGTACTCAGGTGAATATTTAAATCACTCTAGCTTGTTGTGCATTAGTGGACCTATCAAAGATGACCACTGAATAACACAACATGTAACATAGGTACCCACCAACATCCCCAATTTGTGTTGTGTTCCAAAAAACTATAAGAAGTTTGTCCTTACTACCTAGACTCCCACACCGTATAGTGCACTTCAAGTTACCTCAATCTGAACAAAAAGCCTCTAGTAATAAAGCACATTTCTTCCCCAAAGTGCATGCCTACTGTGAAGTATTATATATTATTCAAGGAATTGATGTCTACTTCATTGTTCTAATACACAGTTCTATCATCGAATAAAAAATTCTTAGTTTAATCCCGTAACTAGTTCTTTTTATAAATTATCAACAATTTGTATTGTAAACTAAGAAATTGAGCAACACTGCTGATCATACTAAAGAACACTAAATTCAACATACTTGATTCATAGAATACCCTATCCTTAGTTCTTTATTTGTCTCTAACACATATCACATGGCTCACATAAGGATTTAATGCATCTTAAACATTCATTGAATAAAGAATGCTTTCAATAGTTCACATACAACCAAACATATATATAAACCGTGGTATGAACTAAACTATGATTTTCACGCCATTCACTAAAATATCACGTACCAAGAATAACCTTCAGTAAGTAATTCTATAATGTTAAAAAGAATCATTTGTTCTGGATATCACGAACTCTGTTCACAAACTTCCAACTTTCCACTCACATATGGTTTCTCCCTCTTTATTAAGAAATATAAAGAAAACATCAATAACATCAAATGAACTCCAAGATAATATGAAATGTATCTATACTAAACATTCAGACAAAACAATCATTTTATAAATGAAGAGATTCAAATAGGAAAAGATCTTATTCAGATATACTACAATTTCAGAAATAACCAAAAACTCTATATTTTGATGTATTCTTATAAAATTTTCAATAACTTTAAGAATTATGTTTTAGATGATTTGTATACACATATAATATGATTTTATCATCTGAATTAATCACAACATGAAAATAATCTATTCTATATCATCTTGCAAAAGCTAGCACTTAAAGGTAAATTAGGGTTTTATTGTCACATAAATGAAGAGCTAAAGATTATAGTGGATTAAATCCAAATTCATACAAACATATTGTTTAACAGATGTACCCACTCACCAGTGTTGTGAAAACACCTTAAAAATGCAGGCCAAGATCTAAAATTCTAAAATCCATAAAAAACTCTTGCAAACCCATCACTTTCTTCTTTCTTCCAACTCCAAAACCCTAGGAATGTAGAATTATAGAGAAAGAGTGAGAAAAGATGGATATTTGATATCATTTTGAATCAAATCAAAGGAGGGAAGGAATCTTGACATGTGAGATAAGAATAACCAAGAAAATTTATATAGAGATGACAAACTTACTTGATTTCATCAACTCTAGGAAGAGAAAATCCCGGATTGCCATCTTCACCAGCTTCTTTATCCAAAACCTAGCTCTCCCTCTCTCTCTAGGATTTCATTTCTTTGGAATGAATAATGATATATGGGAGATCCTTTTGTTTAAAGCTAATCATATAGAGCAATCAAGGTTCTTGGGTCAATTTCAAATTGACCTTACTTGTACTTTCTTTAATTTCAATAAAATGTTCTCTCATTACTATGCTATAAAAATCACTTACCAAATAGGTCAAGACTCCTCAAAAAATAATGAAAATTTATCTGGTTGTCTAATAATTAGTTGCAAAGATCCAACAAAGTTTTTAGATTGTCATGAATTACCAATAAATAAATAAAAATCAAACACTATATTGTTAAAAAATAGTCTACAATATGGTTGTTCAAAGTGTAATAAGGCCAAGAATGACATTCAAATAATATCCAAATATTCTGAAAATTGTTAATCTCACTAATGATAAGGTTATCCATATCATATCCAAATTTCAAGTAAATCTAAATTATACAAAAAATACATTTTTTGTACCATATTGTTATACCTATCAAATTTTGTATATATATACTATCAAAATTCTTATTTTGACCTATTAGGGCTTACACTTCTTAAACCCTAATCATTCAAAGTAAAATCATGATTATAGTTCCTCCTTAGATTTGAAACATCACAATCAAGATACCGTCATTAATCAGGTTTAAATGATGATCAATATAACTAAACATGTAATCATCTAGGCAAACCCTAATTTACCAATTAAGCTCAGACGTGGTCATAAAAGGAAAGAATGAATGTGTGGCATGAATGTACTCAAGGATCAAAACTTTTGTCAATGTCCTTTCCCCCTTAGATCATACTATGGATTAAAGAAATATCAACTAAAAGATTCTTAGATCTCTTCTTGTCATTTGAAAACAAAGGTGGCTACCATATAAGAAACAAAGTCCCTCTTTGATATTTCTATGGAATAACTCATAGGACTACCAAGCCTACAAAGTGAGATTTGCAAATAAAGTGGAAGAAGAAAGAGAAGAAAATAAATATGCCTAGAGAAAGAAGGAAGCTACATCAAAAGCCCAAGTTTAAACTATTGTGCAACAACAAATTATTAGACAATCTTCTCCATCCTCAAGTGAATGTGACTCCCGTAGTGATCTTGAAACTCACTACTCCAAGGGAAAACACTTCCGAAAGAACCCTAAATCCTTCTCTATTCTTAGATGCTATGGATTTGGAGAAAAGGGTCACTTCAATATTGAATCCTAAAAGTTTAGAAATATCACAAAAAGAGTAGACATATGAATATGGAGGACTACCACAAGGAGGGTAGATTCTATAAGAAGGAAAATAAAGAAATAAAAAGCAAAGATGCAACCCTTATCACTTGGGAAGAGTCTTCTTCATGTAATTTTAACTCACGTGAAGATGAATATCACATGCCTCTCATGGTTAGTACTAGTGAGGAAGTGAGGTAAATGTCAATGAATTATCTAAATATGTTCTTATTGATAGAATCTGTAAGGACCCTAACCCATGTTTTGGGATAACCCTGTTTGTTTTGCTTAAGTATGTTTCTTAGATCCTTTCTCTAATCATCAAAAATGTAGTTAGGGAATGTTTGAAGCTTGAGTTCCTTGTTTGAGCTTGTTTGGTTGATGTTTGTGTCTTGTGGAGAGGTTTGGTGCAAATTGCAATTTACCCAGGAGAAGGGTTTCTGTGCAAGTTTTCCACCTCTAATGTGTTCTTTTCCTCTCCTGACATCATCTAGAGGAGTGAGAGAGATGGGAACCTTGTTTGAGCCTTGGTTGAGTGGTGACATCCTTGGTGTTGTTTTACACTCATCTTTGAGGTGTATCTTACACCTAAGAGTGTTGCCTCAGGCTTGAGAATCTTGGAAATGCCTTTATTAGTTGTGGGTGTCTTGAGGGACATACTATCAATTTTGAGGTGTCTCATGATGCACCATATTGGTTTGGCTCTAGGGTTTCATCCCTATCAGTTTGAGGAGAGAGTGGATGAGTGTGTCGACCTTGATCACCCTAAGTGACCTAGTGGGTGAGACCTAGATATTTTCACCTTGTAGCATGGTGTTGCATGTGGCCTCTCTTCGTGGACATGTGTCATCTATGGTTCTTTGGTGGTGACACCTTTCCTTTGTTCTCTCTTTCATCTCTCTTGTGTATATACTTCTTTCTCTTCATGAAAGAGAATCCTTTGTCCATCTTTGCTTTCTCTTCCTTGGTGGACGATCTTGAGCTTGTGGAGTGTTCTCCCTTGGAGCTTGGTGAAAAAGCCTGATCTTGTGGTGTGCTCTTTTCAACTTCTTCCTTGGTAAGACGTGATCCTTAGATGCTTTCTCTCTTTCTTTCTTCTTCTTGACCACAGACCTTGGTTGCTTCTCTTTCCCTCTCTTACTCTCTCTTAACCTCAGTTCTATATTCCTTATTGGAGGTGTTCTGGAGATCGAGCTAGGAGGATCTTCTTCTACCTTGATCTTAGGAAGCTTGGATCTTAACCTTGGAGGGGTTATATAACTCTAAACCCACTATGTTATTATCACCTTTTACGTGTTATCTTGCTCTTGATCTATGGCTTGTTATTTCTTGCATGTTAGTTGTTACTTTGGGTAGTTTGCGACCTATTTTTGTAGAAGAGCATGGATTAGTTTTTTCCCACGTGTTGCACCTTTCTTTTACCTTGTTAGTAACATCATCTTGAGGATGAAAATGGACTGGTCGATAAGCCTATTGGCTGACATGCTTAAGAGGTCGATGTGTTGTGGAGGTTGATAGATAGGATAGGTCTATATGTTTGGTTGTCATCACGACATGTAAAGTGTAACAACCCCACCTCCCAGTAACCCCCAATTAAGGGATACCAAGAGGTCAGAGCCGTTATCCCAATTTCTGGATCAAAGGTTCGACAAATAATTAATAATAATTATCAAATTCTACTAACTAAACTGAAAAGTTGTAATATAATTTAATTTTGCATACGTTTTTCAAAAACTTGGATATCTACTTCTATCCACATGGAGTATATTCTAACTAATCTTCCTTTGAACTTTAATTCATATTTAATTCCACATATGACACTTTACTATTTGTTCTTTTCACTTGTACCTAAAACACCGACAAACAAAATGTCGGTCAGCATAAAGCTGGTATGTGGGGGAAACAATAATCATGCAACTATGATAACAACATATTGCATCCAATTATGATTTTAAACAAACAACTTTACATTTTTCGCGTAACTGCTCCATCCTTACATACCCTAGCCTCTGCACTATCCCTGTAGTGGACATGGATGCTACCTTCCCTATGGTAGATCCCCATTAAACCCCTCATGATCCCACCAAGCAGGTGAATCAATTTCTAGGGTTGAGCCACATGGCACTACCCGTAGGTAGCCCACTCCTTAACTCATGGTGTGCTAAAGAGTCTCATGGCACTACATGTAGGTAGCCCAATTTCTAACTCATGATAGACTAGACCTTGCTCTAGGTTACCCTTTTTAGCCTTTGCAAAGCCACAGAGGAGGTCCAGGATCTAAGCCAGTCATGTATGCACATTTATGGTGATAATCATAGTCACATTATAGTAGCATGAAATAAAAGTCATCCAATCAGTTATTTTCAAGCAACCGATAAAAACGTTTGGAAATCACCGTGAAACTTAAGCGATTATTCATAAGCGTAACCACATACTTGTTAGGTTGATTTGAGACAATATAATCCATGCAAGTAAGAAATTCAAGCAAGCAAGCACACATAACAAGATCCTGAAATAATCATGCAATTCCCTTTTTTTACTCATGTCATCAAGATCTATTAAACTTAGCTCGCTTCCTAAGATTTCTAGCCACTTTTAGGGTTTCCATTACAATTAGGGTTTTCCTTAACCTGTTACTATTTTAAACCCTAATTTAATACAATTACTCACAAACCCTAATTTATCTTGTTTATTCTTCACGAAAGATATTAAGGTTACCTTTTAGCAACATATAACCCTAATTTTATATTAAGGCACAATTAAACATCGATTAAGTCCATTAAGCTTCTTTTACATTAAAGCTACCATTTTTATCCTTTTAATCCATGACAACATCATTATGCTCATTTATCATCAATTCATAGTTTATTACAAACTAAATCACATATGAACTCTATTTGTCATTAATTCTACCTTTTTATTCATTAGAAAACCTTAATTACTACATTAAGGGTATTTATTCACAATTAGAAACTTTTATACTCTAAATAGCTTAGAAATATCATATTTCGACTTTAATCATGATTTTGAACAATGGAAACCATTATGAGTCACATTTACTAATATTAGGGTTTCAAGGCCCATTAAAGCATATTTATGCATAGGAAACTCTAAACTAACCAAGTTCGTGCAAAGTTCATCCTTTTTTTATCTTAATGTATCTTTTCATGATTAACAGGCTAATATCAACTTTAATCATCCATTAAACCCTTCTAATTTCATTAATCATCGCAAAATAGAGTTTTCTTAATCTTTAATTCATTACAATTGAGAAATTACACTACTTTTTGAATAGAAATAGGAATTAACCTTCAAATATATTTTTATTGAATTCCTTTCATTTTTCTGAGAAAAATTCATATATTATGTGTATTCATCCTAGCTACGGTTAATTAGATATGAATTATGCAAAATTGACTTACTTTGGGCCAATCAGAGCGCGCCAAGTGTCCTGCTCCATGCAACATTGCGATTTGGAAATATAAGGAATTGTAATTTATACCCTTGGTTAAGTGGACAATTCTTTAATCCCATGGAGGGCAATTCCGTCCAACGCCCTCCAGGTTGTCTTCAACCTCGGGAAGCCCTACCTGGCCATTGTTACAGCCTTGCGCGGTCTCTCTCTCTTGCTCTTTGGGCTGTGATCCTTACCGTAAGTCTCTCCTCTACCTCCACCGCTCCCTGGCGCACACGGGGAACCCTCAATCCTTGGCCATGGTGGCTGGTTTGGGTAGGGTCGGCGTGCGACATGTAGCCAGTGTTGCAGCCGTGCGGTTGCTGCTCTGCCTTCTTTAGGGCATGACCACGATGGCAATGCGGCTCCCTAGCATCATGGAGCATCAAGCTACCATTGCAACCCATCCTTGCCGCCTCATGACTTCATGCTTAGGCAGCCCCACTGAGTTAGGGTTTATGAATGAAAACATGGAAGAAGAGGAGAGAATGATGTGTGGGATCCTCTGGACTCGGCCCAAGGTCTTACCCCTTATATAGGGGAGGGTATCCACACCCAAGGATGTTCATCCAAGAGGAAACAAGTCCCACTCTTTAAAGAAACCTATTCCTTCCTTGTGAAGACATCTTCTCTCTCCTAACTTATTCTTTTAATAAACCATATCTCTTGGATAAATAGGAATTCGAAAATCCTCTTACTTAATCTCTTTTATACTTGCCTTTTAATCCATTGCTCACGAAATTAAGTTTTCCTTAAGCAGAAAATACCACTTCTTCAATAGTACCATGAAATTCATTAATTCAACATCATATTAACTTCTTACTTTGCATTATTGGTATTTTCTCTTTATTTCTTCTCCATTAGGGCTCCTTGGACTCCAAGAAACTCCATGATTTCGAAATTCCTTCATAAGGATACTTATTATCCTTCTAGATGCATCAAAATTCATTATTTGATATTATATTGTTTATTTCTTATTAAAATATCTCTTTTTGAGGATTTCTCTTTATCTCTGTTTTTATTTTCCTCATTGGCATTCCATTTAACATTAGGAATCCTTTGGATATGAAAATCCATCAAGGATAACTCAATTATACCTCTTTTCACTTATTTTCCACATTTTATCATTGTTTTCAATTCCTTTCTTAATAAAGAAATATTTAATTGATCTTTTCTTTTCTTATTGCTTTCCTTTTGCAACATTGGACTCCTTGGAACCCAAGAAGCACAAAATCCACCTTTGGATTATATATTTCTGCCTTCTAGAGGTTTCTACATTTTTATTTTCTCCATTTCTTATTAATAATGGAGTTCCTTTTGTCTCTTCCTTGTTATTGGGCCCAATAGCCAATAAAGCCCACAAAACAATCATCAAGGCTATTGTAAATGAAATCCATTTATACAAAACAAATCATATCTTTATTCGTTCAAATATCTTTAATATGAGAAATCACATTTCCCACCAAATGAACCCAAAACTGGGGTTGTAACATAAAGCCCCCTGGCCGTCACAACCTGAAGGTGATACACCATTATACCAAGAGACAGATGATCATGACTTGGTGAATGTCTTGGTTTCCATGCCCATGTACATCTAGGATGGTACATGTGATGGTTAGACTGGTGTGCGTTGTAGGATGTTAGCCCTTTATTGTTATAAGTGTACCTAGAGGAGTTGATATGTTCAAAGGCTAACCATAATGCTCTACTTAGGTAGAGGCTTATGCATGATCTTGGGTGGTGTTGCCCAATACACCTCAAATTGAGATACTCATTTTGTTTAAGGATGGCATTGCCTGTCAGGCTAAGTTGGATGAAACCCTCTCCTTAGGTGTGGTGGCCCGATACCCTAACCTTGTATGTTAAGATGATACACCCCCCTAAGAAGGTATCCTGACACCCTGTAGTGTTCAATCGGTACCTCAAGTTGATTTATCGAATGTACCCATTTGTGTGTTGCCCGACATGGTTTGGTTTCCCGTCACACCCTCAATGGTGGTGACCATCACACTCCCTAGATGTGACAAACTAATATGCCTTGTGATGTCTAAACTGATACACACCTTCGTATGGTAGCCATGTACCCTATCTTAGTCTGGTAGCCCAATACACCTAGGGTTAGCCGATACCCTAGGTGTAAACCCTAATTGGTACCTTGTGGTGGTGGTTGAGACACACCATGTAGATGTTAGGATGACATTGTAAAGTGTTCTACTCTATGGAGTAGTTCTAAGTATGATGTGAGGGTTATGTTCCTATAACCTTTATCTTATAACATGTGTCATGATGACAAGGAAAGTGATAACCTAAGTGTGGTTGTTGATCCAACCTTGTAAACCCCAATCCGGTAAAGTGAAACCCTATTTATCATAATGTAAAATGTATGATGTAAATGTATAGCATGAGTCCTATGATATGATGATGCTTTGCCTTATTATTATCAGTTTCTAACCATGAAGGTGATACCAATTGATGTACATAGCCAGGTATGAGCTATGATTGTTATGCTCTGTTAGACATTGGTCCTTGTGATGGACATTGGCTCTTGTGATGGACATTGGCCCTTGTAATGGACATATGTTGAGAATCAGGTATAAAGATACATGATGTGATGACATCCCACCTAATATGTTTCAGTTTGTTATAATGATGAGTTATGCCCTATTTATGTAGATTTTGTTTAGAGGTTATACATTGTAACTTGATTGATGCTTAAAGATGTTTAAATTGATCTAATTAATCAAGTGAAATCTAATAGTGTAGTTTTCACTATTCCATAGATCCATTCAGTGTCAACACTTGCTAAGTGGAGAAATGAGTTTCACTCAGAGCACATATTGTTGAATATGTGGGGTGCAAGTTGAGGTATCTCCTTGTGTCCAGAATGTATATGTATGGGATTGGTTGTGGTCATACCCCAATAAAGAGTGTAGATGTTGTTGTAGCTCAATTTGAGATACATGAATGGATGCAGTCATATCCTAATAAAGAGTATGACTACGGTTGCAACTCACTAGAACCGTGACCTATACTAAGGTGGCTAGATATGTACATCTGGACTATAAGTCACAGATAGAAGTTTGACTAATGATGTCATTGGCAATGTTCTAGTACTGATCGAGGGGATGAGGTCATGGATTCTGACACTTCCACTAGACCTTGTATGTCACCGATTTCAACTTATCAAGTGGTCAGTTGGATTTGAGTGGTACAACTCAAATCCTTGGGGCATAATGAAATATGTAATCAACCATGTAGTATAATTGTATAAGATCAAATACAAAAACATTGGTTCAGGCCTTGCTTGATATTTATACAATGTTGTTGATATAAAATACATATGTTCTTCATATTCCTTTTAAATTATTAATATGTTTCATAATTCAACACTAATTTCCCTTCCTGTGAATAATCATTACCTTCTTCTTTTTAGTTGTAATTATATTGCTGCTCAATTTATCTAATCTGTGATAATAATAGAGTCGGTGGTGAGTTATATCTCTCATTGAGATTTGGAATCTCACCCCATGGGTTTCCCACACCCTTTTTAGGTGGATGAGCACGGAGAGGTAGAAATTGTGTAGCAGAGGTCGAGGAGTAGCCAGAGGAGCACTAATTGATAAGGTTGGAAGTATTATTAGAAGTCTTTTGTCGATAGAGTCCTAGAATCATCCCTATATACCCGGGTCTTTGGGAAGGCTTTGTAGTTGTTTTGCAAACATGCTTGTTTTTGTGGTTGGCATATTTACTTGTTATGAATAGTTATGGTGGAATCATGCATATATATGTTCTGGAATATTCCTTTCGTTACACATTGAAAGTATGCTTTGTGTATGCTTTGAGGCATGAAAGGACTTATATGTGAAGGTTCCTGCTATTTGGTAGTTTTATGAAAAATGTTTCAATTTACAATTTTTCTCTAATAATATGCTTGTAAATCTTTCTTATGCAGTTATGTTTTGAGTAATCTTGCTTTGTGTGGTGCGGGAAATCACAATACAGGTTGGTATTAGAGTTGTAGGTTTAGTGAGTCTACAGGAACCTAGGACTATGGTTTGTGTCTATTCTAATGCCCTCCGGTCTATCTTATAGTCACTTCTTCTTATAGAGAAGAAGAAGAGAAAGCTTAAAGATATCTGGAGAACACAAAGAACATTTTGCCGAGAGGAGCGTTGCTACAGTAGGTGGTGGTGCAAAGAACCATGCATGAGAAGATTGGGTGCCTAAAGTCCCCCAGGTTGACCCAGCCATGATATAAAACTTGCCTTTCAATCACTTTTTGGGTATTTTATGGCAATAATGACTCATATAGAAGACAGGTTGCCTAAACCTCATCCTAGGGTACCTATTCCCCGTGTTGAATCTCTAGGTACTGGGAAGATATTCGAGCGGCTTTGCCGTGTTTGAGTGGTTTAATATGTAGGAAGAGCTAACCAGGCAGATGTGGATCTGTGGTTAACTGAGTTTGTGAAGGTTTTCAAGATTCTGAGTATCCCTAAATAGGATAAGGTGAAACATGATGTATACCTCCTGAGAGGGAGTTCTAGCCATTGGTGGGATGTACAGGAAAAGAGACCCAATGTTGTGGTTGGTTGGGAGGAATTCTGACGTGAGTTTGTTAGTTAGTACTTTCCTCAAACGTATCTTGATGGGAAGATTAGTCACTGTGAGAGGATTCGATAGGGATCCATGATGATCAATGAGTATGAAGGGGTTGAGGTTCTATCCTCACATGGCAGGGACAGAGAACAAGATGATTCATCATTTTGAGAAGGGGTTGAATGCTAAGTTGTCTACTCTAGTTGTTGCTTTGGAGAATCAAGAGAGTTTTGATGCGTATGTGGCGTTTGTTCGAAGGATAGAATGGTCTGTGAAGGATAAGAGACAGGCAAGTAAAAAAGAAGCGGTCTGCACAATTTCAAGGGCAGTCGTCAGGTCGTTATAAGAAGCCGAGGTATTCTGCACCACCAATGTCACAAGGGGTTTAGTACTTCGACTCAGTGGTCACCAAGTAAGAGCAAAGGGCGTAGTTTTCCACCCTTAGGACCCAAAATGTTGTAATACCATCGGTGATAGGGCCATCTAAGCTATAGATTGAGACTCGGGCCTGTAACAAGTGCAGACATGTAGGACATATGAAGTGGGAGTGCCCTATGAGGGATGATGAAGTGACCCAACAACCAAGGCAGAGCCAGCAAGGCTTGCAGAGGCAGTAGAATAGTGGCACATGAGGATGAGGACATGGACAAGTGTCATAGACTGGATCATTTTCTTAGGTAAGTAGAGGATGGGGGCGACAATAGGAAACAACTATATTATATGCTATGAGTCAGATGGAGGCAGTGGTTAACCTACGAGTGGTGACAAGTCAGATGGACTTATTTCATTCTTATTTGTCTTCTTCTTACTTTATATCTATTCTAGTTGACTCAGGTGATCCACATTCTTTTATCGCATGTGAAGTTCTTAGTAGTTGTTCTTTACCTATTAGTCATAAGAAACCATGTTGGTCAGTTCGCTAGTATTGCAGCATGTGTGTCCTTCTTGTGTTCTCTCTTTTTTGGGACACAACATTCAAGTGGATCTCATATCACTTGACATGCATGGATTCAATGTGATCCTTGGAATGGATACCTTAGAGAAATATGCAGTGGTCTTGGATTGTAGATCCAAGAAATTGACATTTTAGGATGGTAGTGAGATGTGGATCTTCCAAGTAGATAGGAAGATTCACTTGACATGTCTTGTATCAACTATGGTATCAAGGAAGCTTCTGAGATAAGGTTGCGAGGCATTTTTAACACACATGACACTACTACAGAAACAACATTCAATGTCACTTTTCTGGGTGTCGGTTATTTAAACAACCCGACGCCTATAACATTCCACGTCGGCTATTTAGTAAGTCCGACGTCTATATTCAAAGACTAGCCAGACATGGGTACCTCTTTGTATTCAGCGTCGGCTAGGTAAAACAAACTGACGCCTAAAATTGCCCGTGAAATCCAATTTTCGAGTGAAAAAAAGTGTCACATACATCGTCGGTTTTTAACTAGCAACCGACGCCTATATAAGATGAAAATTTGTGCGAAAAGTGTCACATACAGTGTCAGTTATCCTTTGATAATCGACGCTGATAATGGTTCCCGCCAAATAATTTAGGGCAAATATTGTCCATTTGGATGTCGGTTTTTACGATCAACCGACGCTTAAGATTTTTAGGTGTCAGTTTTTTAGACAACCAAAGCCTTTTACAAACTTAATAGACCCGCGATCACCGGAATCTTCCCCTTTCTTCTGTTTCATCGCGAGAATTCTCCTGCTCTCGCCGCCGCTGCTGTTGGTCACCCGACTCAACCCCCACCTGCCCGCAGTCAACCTTGCGCGTCGCCACTGCTCCCCTGCTCCTTCTGCACCACCGACGTCTCTAGTCCCTAGTCACCACACCGGTCTCTGGTCCCTAGTCTATGCTGCCCTGTTGCCGCTGTGCCTTCCTGCCCTGCGGCTCCTGATTCTGGAGCTCACCGGTATTCCTTGCTCACCACCGCCCACCACCGCCATTCTCCTCCCCGCCAACCTTCTCGACCTGCTCGACCTCACCTCGTCTCGACCTCGACTTGATCTGCTCGTTTGCCCAGGTACCTGCCGACCTACCCAGGAGGCACCTAGGTGCGCCTAGGCAGCCCAGGCATTCACCTAGGGTCCCAAACCCAGGCGCCCAGCCTAGTTAGGCCTCTGGGATGCCTGGGAAGATGCTTGGGCTGTACCAAGGCACAATGCTGCTCGGTGTATTTTTTTTAAATTAAGTTATTTACTAATTTGTGTTTATTTATGTACTGATTTGTATTTATTTATGTACTGTTTTAGGAATTAATTGATCATCTACTACTTCCTGCCGTCTCCCTGCCCGTTGCCTGCTCACCTGCCTGCTTTCCTGCCTACTCGCCTACCCTCCGTCTCGCCCACTCTCCCTGCTGACGCCTGACTGGGCACAAACAGAGGTAAACCCTATTTTATTACACTGTTTGATCTTTAATCACATAGACTTAATCAACATTTCTACTTTTATGATCCTAGTGATTAAAAGCACTCTTTCCTGGTCCCCTCAGTAACTAATGTTCCCTTGAGATGAGTGTTAATTGATCTAGCTTGCTTACTTTCCTTGTAATGCCATCTTTTATGTGCTATTACCCACTAGTCACCTTTAGAGTATTAAAATGATGCAACTTGTACACTTGTTAAATTTGAATCTATAAATCCTATGAAATGATATCATCCCACAAAATCAGTAGTCACTATTATGTCTTGTACACTCTAGAATCAAGATCTAATACTCTTATGCTATTTTAACACCATGAGACCTTTTTTGCTCATTTTAGTGGATTATTATGACCTATGATGACCTAATATGAAACCATGCTCTTAATGATATGATTTTGTTGGCCTAGAAACCCGTCCAAGATTTACTCATTAGGAGTGAATCTTGGATAGTCCCCAGTTTGGGACTGCTCTTGAACACCTAATCTCACTTAGGATGTAAGTGTATAATGTGTATTGGGTTTTCAAGAAAATTTCGGCAACATTTCCCCATTTGTTCTCTAAGTACATATGTACTTGGAGAACAATGGGGAAATGCTGCTGAAATTTTCTTGAAAACCCAATACACATTATATACTTACTAGTGAGATTAGGTGTTCAAGAATGGGATAGGTGGTACACATTTATTATATATAAGAATGACAACACATGTATTTGTTGGCCTAGAAACCCGTCCAAGATTTACTCATTAGGAGTAAATCTGGGATAGTCCCCGGTTTGGGACTGTTCTTGAACACCTAATCTCACTTAGGATGTAAGTGTAAATGTGTATTGGGTTTTCGAGAAAATTTCGGCAGCATTTCCCCGTTTGTTCTATAAGTACATATGTACTTGGAGAACAACGGGAAAATGCTGCCGAAATTTTCTTGAAAACCCAATACACATTATACACTTACTAGTGAGATTAGGTGTTCAAGAATGGGATAGGTGGTACACATTTATTATATATAAGAATGACAACACATGTATTTGTTGGCCTAGAAACCCGTCCAAGATTTACTCATTAGGAGTAAATCTTGGATAGTCCCCGGTTTGAGACTGTTCTTGAACACCTAATGTCACTTAGGATGTAAGTGTATAATGTGTATTGGGTTTTCGAGAAAATTTTTGCAGCATTTCCCCATTTGTTCTCTAAGTACATATGTACTTAGAGAACAGTGGCGAAATGGTGCCGAAATTTTCTCGAAAACCCAATACATATTATACACTTACTAGTGAGATTAGGTGATCAAGGATGGGATAGGTGGTACACATTTATTATATATAAGAATAACATCACATGTATTTGTTAACCGCAGACCCTAATCTTGTCCTAATATATACTTGTTTTCTCTTTGATCATAGAATGGATAGATCATGGATGTCCATTCGCAATCGTTGCACCCCAGAGTTTATATCTGGTCTTGATTAGTTTATTAGATTTGTCGAGGAACATAGGAAAGATCCTAGAGATAGGTTCTACTGTCCATGTAGGCATTGCAGTAACAACTTGAAAGTAAGCACTGGTGACGAAATCAAAAGTCATGTCATGTGCAACGGGATTGTACAAGGCTATACATAATGGCACTGGCATGGAGAGATTTCAAACTCAAAACCAGTGGATGTCGATAGCAGTGCTTGGGTGGAAGAAGAAATTGTCTCTGATGATGTAGATGTGAACAAACTAGTTCCAGTAGACATCGTTGATGTGATGTTGGTTAGTTGTAGGGTAGAGCACACCGATCCACCTCCTATCTTTAGAAAAATTGTGCATGATGCTGAGATACCGTTATACACAGGCTGTGCTAAGTTTATGAAGCTTAGCGCTATGTTGAGATTGTATAAGTTGAAAGCTAACAATAGATGGAGTGACAAAAGCTTCACTTCATTGTTGACTTTGTTGAAAGAAATGCTTCCTGAAGGAAACGAGCTGCCAATCTCAACATACTGGGTAAAGAAATTGTTGTGCCCAACGGGAATGGAGGCCAAGAAGATACACACATGCCCGAATGATTGTATATTATTTCAAAAGGACTATGTGGATTTGAAAGATTGTCAAAAATGTGGTGCGTCACTGTATAAATTGACGACTTCGGGGGAGTCCAAAATTGGTTCTCCTGCTAAAGTGATGTGGTATCTACCTATAATATCACAGTTTCAACACTTGTTTGCAAATCTGAAAGATGTGAAGAATTTGAGGTGGCATGCAGATGTTAAGAAAAATAATGATGGGATCCTACGGCATGCGTCTGATTCCCCATAGTGGAAGAAGATTGATCTATTGTACCCCAAATTTGGTGAAGAAGATAGGAATCTAAGACTTGGGCTTTGTACAGATGGGATGAATTCGTACGGGACATTGAGCAGCCAACATAGCACTTGGCCAGTCATGCTTGTTATATACAATCTTCCTCCCTGGCTGTGTATGAAAAATAAGTATGTTATGTTGTCGTTGTTGATATCGGGCCCTAAATAACCCGGAAATGATATCGATGTTTATCTTGAACCTCTGATTGATGACTTAAAGAAACGTTGGGCTGAAGGTGTGATGACCTATTATGCTTCAGGAAGAGAGACATTTTGTTTGCATGCTATGTTGTTTTGCACTATTAATGACTTTCCAGTATATAGGAATTTGTCTGGATATAGTGTCAAAGGAACTAAAGCGTGTCCTATATGTGAAGAAAACACTGATTCAATAAGACTAAAACATGGTGGCAAGACTGTATATCTTGGTCATCGAAGGTTTCTTTCAAAATTCCATCCGTATCGTAGGAAGCGCAAAGCATTCAATGGATGGAATGATGAATAGAGTGCACCTAAACCTATACCAGGGGATGTTGTTTGTGAAAGAGTAAAATACATTGTCAATGAATTTGGTAAGAAATCACAATGTAGTATGGCCATACAGAGTGACAATTCTTCATTCAAGAAGAAGTCAATATTTTGTGATCTTCCTTATTGGAGTTCTTTGACAGTCAGGCATTGTATCGATGTAATGCACGTTGAGAAAAATGTCTGTGATAGCGTAGTAAGACTAAAGATGGGATAAAATCCAGAGTGGACATACGTGAAATGGGAATAAGGTCATAATTAACATAATTACGTGAAATGGGTAATAAAAGAACATACTTACCTCCCACTTGTTACACGTTGTCTAGAAAGGAGAAGAAAGCTTTTTGTGAATGCTTGGTAAATGTTAAGGTGCCACAGGGTTACTCATCCAACATCCGTAGATTGGTATCAATGAAATATCTGAAGTTGATAGGTATTAAATCTCATGTTTGTCACATTCTAATGCAACAAATATTGCCCGTGGCAATTCGATCTATATTGCCGAAGCATGTAAGGTTTGCAATCACCAGACTTTGTTTGTTTTTCAACAGTCTATGCAGCAAAGTTATTGACCCTGATACTCTCGATAATTTGCAAAGAGAAGTGTTTGTTACCCTATGTCAGCTTGAGATGTATTTCCCTCCTTCATTCTTTGATATCATGGTACATCTTGTTGTCCACTTGACTAGGGAAGTGAAAATGTTGGGACCAGTTTTCTTACATTGGATGTATCCCTTTGAACGATACATGAGCATTTTAAAAGGTGATGTTTGAAACCGTTATCAGCCTGAAGCGAGTATTATTGAAGGTTATGTGGCGAGAGAGGTTATGGATTTTTGCAATGACTTTCTGAGTGGTAACAACACTCCTGTTAATGACAAGAAAATTGAGGAGGGCAAAGGAATTTTGGGATCATGAGTGAAAGTAATCAGCCATAAGCAGTTGGAACAAGTTCACTTGTATATTTTACACAACATGGATGAAATGAGTGTTTATATCGAGGAACATACCAATTTCATCAAGAGACAACGTCCTCGAGTAAGTTCAATGTGGCTTGCTAGAGAGCATAACAATACTTTTACTAAGTGGTTTGAAGATAAAGTCTTACATCAACTATCTCAAACACTAAATGATATTACAGAAACTATCAAATGCCTCGCCTTTAAACCAAAACCGAATGTTATGTCTTATGAAGGGTTTGACATTAATGGGTTCACATATTACACAAAGCGCCAAGATGATAAGAGTGTCATCTAAAACAGTGGGGTCACTCTTCAAGCGTCGACTATGTATTTTGCAAGTGCAAAGGATAAGAGTCCACATGAAGCTAAAATGTCATATTATGGTGTCATTGAAGACATATGGGAGTTTGACTACATAGATTTCAGAATTCTGCTCTTTAAATGTAATTGGGTTGATAACACCAAAGGAGTTATAGTGGATGAATTGGGTTTCACTTTAGTGAACTTTGAAAAGATTGGAGAGTAGGGTGAACCATTCATATTGGCATCATAGGCAAAACAAATATTCTATATTGATGATCCTGCAAATGATAAATGGTCGGTTGTTCTTCATGGTAAAAGACAGTTCATTGAAGATCCTATAGATGAAGAAGAGTACTATGATAAGTATGATGACTCCAGTCCATTCTCAGTTGGGTTGCCAACTCCACAAAATATTGAAGCTAATGATGACTTATATGTGCGCGGAGATCACAATGAAGGACTATTAATTGATAAAAGATCACAATTTGAGAGGCATGCATGTTTATATTTTTTTATTGAAGCTAAATGTTTGCTTTTTTAATATCAATATCATTTTTAGATTTGATATTTCATTATCTTATAGTTAATACAAATGCTAAATGTTTGCCTTTTTAATGACATTTTCAGATGGCTGACCATGATGAGCATGATGAGCATGCTGTCCATGATGAGCATGGTGAGGATACCAATGTAATTTCTAAAAACATATCATGTATTTCTATAAAATTCATTATCTTCTAGTTATGTCATATATCCCATATTTCTATATTGGGCTAATTCAGTGTGTTTATTTTTGTCAAAATTTAGGTTGATGATGCACATGTACCCACTGAAGCACTGGAGGAACTTGCTGCGCATCACCAAACACTTAACAAGAAAAGGGGCATCACTCTGTTGAAGAAGTTAATAGCTCTAAGTGGCAGTGGATCCAGATTGGCTGTGGAGTTTGATAATGGAGGAAATGCAATTGGAGTGAACCGCAATAATTTTGTAAACTATCTTGGGGTTGTCACTCGAAGCCATTGTGGTGTTAAGTATGATAATTGGCATAAAGTTCCTCAAGCAAAGAAAGACATGATATGGAAGGATTTATGTGTGAGTTATTATTATTTGCAATTCTATTTTGTAGATTACAAATTCTATTATTTTCAATTCTAGATTTGGATACTAGTTAATAGCAATTCTATTTTATAGAATCTGTTTGCATTGGATGAGAAGCTACATCATAAAAGCGTGATGCAACGCGCTAGAAAGATGCTAAGGAACTCTAGGATAAATATCAATAGAGAATACATAAAAGATGGTGATAAGAAGAAGAAATCATCCCTTGAATAGTGGAACTTCTTGGACAAAGAAGATTGGGACACATTTGTTGCTTCAAGAAAATCTAAAGAATTCAAGGTATTAGGTGTCACTCCCAATTTAATTAATATACGTTGTATTCACCTATTCAAGATTAACATTTAGTGCTACTAACCAAATCATTAATGTGCATACTAACTAGGCCCTCAGTGAGGCGCAAAAAGCAAGGTGTGCACTGAATGTGCATGACCACACTATGGGTCCAAAGGGCTATGCAAGTGTTCACCGAAGACTACAGGAGGAGTCTGCTACTACTCAGGAGTCCTCTACTACATATTCCACACCCATGCCTCGCCATGATGTCTGGATAGCTGAGAGGCAAAACAAGAAGGGTGAAATAAAGAAGCCCATAATTGTTGAGGCGACTGTGAAAATGGTAAAATACAACTCTAGAGCAATCGTTTGAATATTGATTATTTGTGGTGTTAACTTACCAATTTCTATTGATGGTGATTAGCAGGAGCTGCATGAGCAGAGGAAATAAGGTACGTTCATCTCTCAGGGCACAAGGGATGAATTGACAGTTGCTCTGGGTAACCCAGAGCATCGTGGACGTGTTAGGGGTGTAGGCGCTAGTGTGGGCATCAAAGCATTCTTTGGGCCATCCCAGCGCAAACCCAGAGCGGGACTTTCACAAGAAGAGGTAGCCTATTCTTTTTTTTAGAATGTTAACGCAAAAAGGGAATTCAATAATAAGAAGCTAATGTTTCTTTTATCCATGTATAGGAGAATAAGAGAGTTGAGGATATTGTTGCTAAGAAGGTCAATGATATAGTTGCTGAGAAGGTCAACAAAGAAATGGTGCGGTGGTAGGCATCTCAGGCTTCCAATCAGCCTATGGCGACCCACTCTTCTCCTGATGCACAGACTGAGAGTAATCCTGTAGACCCACCGCCTAATACGTCTACTGTAAGTATTGTTTATGACATTGTAGCTAGTATTTTCAAGATGATATGTTTTCAAGATGATATGTATATATGTATAACATTCTTTACGTAAATTTGTAGGCGTTGAAGCCATGCCGCTTAAGAATGCAAGACTATGTTGTTGCAGAGGCGCAGGCTTACCCGTCCCTTCCTGGGGCAACGTTTCACGAGACTCCAATGCCACAGGGCTACGTTCGTGTGAGCCCAATACGTGTATTACCCGATTGGAGGGAATCTACATTACCATATGCCCACCCAGATATTGATACACTTGCTGAGGCAGAAGGCGGGGTGATATTGTGGCCCAAAGCAGATGTCATCTACACTACTGAAATTGTAAGATAAATTTACATTACATTAGATTGTTAATGTGTATATATGAGGTCAATTGATCTGAAATTATATATACAGGTTAAAAAGGAGACACTCGGAGCACCTAGGCCTCCACCTCCACTTCCTGCATTACCAAGTTGGGTTCCAACTGACCTAAAATACCCGTTAGGTCCTGCTTGTAGGGGAATGGCATCTTGGCTATGGGCACATAATATACATTGCCCTATAATTATTTTTTTAGAAGCGAATTATGCAGGTCAATCATACGAAAGCTCTTTATTTATACAAGATATTATTGAGCTATTTATATATGATTGGCTGAACACATCAATGATAGTGACATGGATAAGGTGAGATCTTGTTTATACATCCATATACCTTGTGTAAGATCCGGTGATTTAGTTTCTTATATATTAATGCATACATAATACATGTTTTGCAGCTACTTAGTCGAAAATCAATGCAAACAATTTGCATTTGACCATGTGGGATTTTTTATTCCATCATTGATTAGTATGGTAGCTAAAGACCCTGATAGTGTTCAACAATACTGTATAGATGCTTTTACAATTTTTGGTCAGCAAAAGAAGACGATAATAATAGCTCCATTCAATGTCAAGTAAGTTTACTTTACTTATAATTTGGACTTAAGAAAATTACATTTTTATTGTGGATTTTGAGTTATTAATTTTTAACTTTTCTACCTCTAGCGGTAGGCATTGGGAGTTACTAGTTATTCTCCCCGGGACGTTCACTGTTTATTATCTAGATCCTGCGGGGAGTACATTGAATACTAAAATTGGACACGTAATGAGATTGCTATTATTCTGGTGAGAAATATTTCATTTTTTATATTCATTAACATCTGTTATTACATTACTATTTAATTATACAATTTACTGTGTTACATTAACATGTAGGGGTTTAGATGCATTCAAAAAGGCTGGAGGAAAGGTCCCAAGGAAAAAGAACCACCCAATAATTTGGGAGAACGTAAAAGTAAGTTCTCGACTCCAATGTATATATTATTTATGTGAACTGTGCTTAGTTGTATTTTTTAATATATTGTATGTTTCAATTTATAGTGCGCTACACAAGACAACGGCTGGACATACACATACTATGTGATGTGATTTATGCAGATGATTATCCAATATGCCGCATTGGACATCGATACCATACATGAGGCATTATATATAGTCTCATTAGTTAGTATGAAATATATCAATCGTATTTTTATATTATTACTTATATATATACATCATTCCCTTTGCAGGTGTTTAAAACTGACCACACTATAGGTAAATGTTTAAAAGATGTACATGCTCCATATACGATGGAAGTATTAAATGAAGTAAGAGAAGAATGGGCAAGAGCCATACAAGTAGTGGCGATTGTAAGATATAATTGGGATGCTGATAGCGATGTTGAATGATATTTTGTAAATGAATATTTTTGAATGTTTCTACATGTATTTGAATGTTTCTACATGTGTGAATGTGAGAATTGAATTGATGTCTGAATGTATCTACTTGTGTGAAAAGTATATTTGTTGATTTTGCAGGTTTGTGGCCTGTTTATAGGCTGATATCAATGGATGTCGTAAACCTGCAATTCAGAAAATTAAATTGCAGGTTCTCATCCTGCTGACCAGCCACAGTAGGCATGCATACTGATAAGAAAAAAAAACATAGGCATCGGTTATTTATAGAACACCGTCATCAAAGGCTTACAACATCAATTATTGGATAAAAACTGCCGCCTAATATGACAAACAACCCGACCGTGCAGGAAAGCACGACCGTGGCAGAAAAAGCATCAGTTATTAGTACAAAACCGACGCCTATAGTAGCACGGCCGTGGCGTCTGGGAATATGGCATCGGTATTTTGGTAGCAAACCGACGCAGATAGTGCCCCAGATGGCACCCTTTTTTTGGCGCGAAGCCTTGTGGCGTCGACTTACTATGAATAACTAACGCCTATCGTTGCCCTGCTGGCACGTTTTTGGTGGCGCGAAGCCTTTTGGCATCGGTTATAAAATCGACGCCGAAGAGTTCGACCTTTAGTGGTGCCCACATAGGCGTCGCTTTAGAACCGTCGCTAAAAGGGCATAAACAACCGACACCAAAGGCCTTTTCTATAGTAGTGGGATGGATACTGAGGCAAGGATTCCTAGTATTTAAGAGGTGTCGGTGGTTAGGGAGTTTGATGATGTGTTTCTTGAAGAGTTTCCAGGTGTTCCCCCACCCTATAAAATTGATTTTGAGATCAATCTGGTTCCTGATACGCATTCGATAGCTTAGACACCATATAGGATGGATCCAATAGAGATGGCGGAGTTGAAGAGATAGTTGCAAAAACTACTTGAAAAAGGTTTCATCAGGCCAAGTATGTCGCCTTGGGGTGCTTCAATGTTTTTTTTGAAGAAGAGGGATGGTTCTATGAGGTTGTGCATAGATTACATGCAATTGAACAAGGTCACAATAAAGAATAACTATCTCTTATCGAGGATATATAATTTGTTTGAATAGTTGTGTGGCATAATGGTGTTCTTAAAGATAGATCTGAGGTTAGGATATCATCAGTTGAGGATCGGGGAGGATGACATACCTAAGTCAGCTTTTAGGATGATGTATGGTCACTACAAGTTCGTGGGTATGTCGTTTGGGCTAACCAATGCACCATCATCGTTCATGGATTTGATCCATAGGGTGTTCTGATCATTCCTTGATCAGTTTGTAGTGGTCTTTACAGATTACATCTTGATATATAGTCATGATAGTCAACAACATGAACAACATCTTCATCAGGTGTTGACGGTGCTAAGACAACACCAACTTTATGCTATGTTTAGCAAGTGTGAGTTCTGGTTGCGGGAGGTAACTTTCTTGGGGCATGTTATATATTTCTAATGAGTACATGTACAGCCTAAGAAGGTAGAGTCTTTTATAGAGTGGGAACAAATGAAGAAACCGATTGAAGTATGTAGTTTTCTGGCTCATGTAGGCTATTATGGGAGGTTTATCAAGGACTTTTGTGCTATCGCCCTACCCCTAACTAAGTTGATAGGGAAGCATGTGCCATTTGTGTAAAGAAGTGAAACCACCTCTCTAATAAAAATTTAAACTATAGAACCTCCCATCCAAACACACTTCAAAGGTATACTTGGAGTGGGTGAAAATTTTTCAAATCTTTATTAATGGTATACAAAACAACCAAAGTGTAGCAGTGAAATAAAAAACATGACTATATTCAATTATAAAACAAGGGAACATCTTAAACTTACATCATCATGAATTATGTAGAGGGAAATCTAAACCACGTCAAGATTGTCTCCAAACTTTTAAGTTCTCAATCTAAGTCCAGGTCAACATGCCTTGCCATCCAAGTCCTCCACCTAGGGTTGGAAGCATACCCCAACAAGAAGAGAAAAGTCAAAGACATCAGCAAAGGCTGGTATGTGCATACCAAAAAGCAAATTGAGCAATATAATTGGAATAAAAGACAACAAATATAATGGCTTCTCATAGAAAAGAAAAGTAACACCCAAGTGGGTAGCAAGAGAAATGAATCACAATAAAATGATACTTTCCATGAAAACAACATATGAAATTTGTACCACATAAGTACATATCATGAGATTAGGGCACATAACGCATAATAAATTATCATCATCCTGCATGCATGTGAGATAAACATAGCCCTAGAATAATATAAATAACAATGGAAGCCAAGCCTCATAAACTTGAAACCTGATAGAGAATGGCACATAACCAAACTCCCAAATATATAAAACACGGGACAAGAATCACACATCTTGCCTTGGGTATGAGGTTCCTTTCCATCCGAAAAGAGTAGGGAATATCACATCTGCTCGATAGGAAATTACATGTCTACCATAAACAAAACCAATGCAATTATACTACTCTAGTGCTATTGAATCACATAGAATATTTAATGTAGAGGCAAGTAGAAAGTATAGTCAGATTATACAACCTAGTCACCACCTAAGTGACCAACATATACATCCACCTCACAAATGAGAAAAAGACATCACGTGTCATCATAAAGAGTTCTATCATAAGAAAAGCATATGAAAAGAATCCAAAATAATATCCATGATAACAAGATCAATATCAAACAAGGTAGTTCACATGAACCATGATTTTCAAAAGAAAAGACATTGTGTATAGGCTAATGTCCATAGGACCAAAAGAAAGAAGAAACATAAGCTAATTGCTCAAAAAGAATAATTGGGGATGCAACCATACCTCAACTTTAGAGTCCAAAGTCACTTCTAGGTCCAAGCCTAGGCTTCCAAAGAACCTATGATGCATATATGTGGAATTACGGTTAGGTTTCCATTAATTATTCAAAACCCTAAAAATTACCTTTTTATTATTAATGAATTTGATTATCAAAACTATGCCATATTTTAGGTTATATTTTCATGAGTTCAAAACATATTTTATTTATTTTTATGACTTGTATATATTTAGTTATGACTTTTAAAAGTTATAATCAATTGAGAAGATCCATTAGATATCACATATTTTAGACATTAGATTTTGGAATCAAATATAATACCATTAGAAAGCTTGTATTTTTTATTTCAAAACATATTTTTTTTTATTTTTCTGAGCTATAAATAATTAGTTATAGATTTTTGAAAATCGTCCAATCTAAAAATACCAAAATCCTCGTCAGCAAGGAAAATCTGGTCAACGGTCAAAGTTTGTTGAGTTGGCCCAATAAATAGAGGCCAACTCGATGGGGTGGGCACCCAGAGAGACTCGTAATCAAAAACAAATCGAGGTGATATGACCAATGAGCCCATAGTGGCATGACATAAATCAATTCAATGCCAAGGGTAAATATCAAAAATACTTTACAATCATCTTCCTTGCCTGGTTCCCTCCAGTGATGGAACAAGCAATCCTAATTCTAGGCTTCAAGGCATCAACACAAACAAGGATTAGAGGAGAACTTTAGAAATTGAGAACATGATCATGATCCCTGAGTCTCCCAAACTCAAAGACTCAAGTTTTGGTACCTACGATGGCCACGAGCGCATAGTTGGCCCCTGACATTGACGGAGATAGTGGAAACACATGCCAAAGAAATTGAAAAGGGGGAAAACAAGAACTACCTTGAGCGGGGTCAAACTGAGACAGGGAGAAGCTTCATTGGTCCACACAGAACCCGCTCACGCCGAGTCTTTGTCTGGTGATGAGCCGAATTATCAAGTAAGCCTTGTTACCATCTTCACGGGTGGTCGGAGTAGGGGAGCCCTACTAGGAACCATCGAGGCCAAAATGAGGTGGCCAAACCAGACTTGGAATCCTAACCGAGGTTAGGAGCCATAATCACAGGATTCTGATGACTAGGAGGAGCAAGAGGACGAGCAAGAGAAGGGGAAACATGGGTGAAACATGGTACAAGGGCATCACCTATAGTTGGGAGTACCAGGGGTATAAATTCCTCAGAAGATAGGATCAGAGGGTGCGGGGAGGTGAAGGCAGAGTGTGGAAAAAGGAATCGAAGAAGAAAATTGAGAATTGAGAAAGAGATGCGAGAAAGAGAATTGAAAACAGACTGGTATCCTATTCACAAAGGCAGAAGAGGGGCGGATATTGGAGAGAGTATAGGTGTTGTTGGATCAAAATCCAACGATCGGGATAGATTCTACATTTCCAAATAAAAGGAAGTGAACCAGAAATAACTATGTGACATAAAATAAATCAAAAATCATATTCGGAAATGAAATCAAATAAAGTGATGTATTTAATCATTTACCTTTTTCTCTCTCTTAAATTGAGGGCTAAAAAATTAACCAAATTAAATAAAATTTGGCACAGAGGCCAATTAAGGCATGCATATTCTGATTAAGCACTTAGTTTTGCCTTTTGGAAAATTTTAATGGGTTAAATAAACCAAATCCTATTTTCTCTTTCATCCTGCATTAATGACTTTAAGATCATCCAAATTAGGTGAAACTACATTCACAAGTTTACTTAAGTGTGTTGAATATGAATGTGGTATTACTTCCATATTTTGGAGTTAATACACACATTATTGGGCATTAATGTCTTTTATCAACTTTCTCTCTCCTAAACTTGCCTTATTATTTCAAGGTTTCCCAAATTAGATGAAACTTGACATGTAGTCTTAATTTAATATTTAGATTATGAATTTGGAGTCTACTACCACTTTTGAGACTTTCTTACATGTGTTATGTCATCTAGCCCATTAAGGACCCATTAGCTTAATTACTTTATTCAATTAGGTTCGTTAGGATGATATTACATGCATTAGCTCATTAAGATCATTCTAAACATCTTTAAGTCTAACCCCAAAACTTGTTTGGCCAAACCCAAAAGATCAAAGTTCTAGGGTAGGGTTCAAGATTTGGTATGTTACATTTCGTTTGGGACGAAAGATGTTAACGTGCTTTTCAGACGTTGAAGGAGAGGTTGACAAGTGCACCAGTTCTAGTTTAACCTGAGCAAGGAAATGGATACATCATCTTTTGTGATGCTTCCAAGAATGGTTTGGGATGTGTGTTGATGTAGGACAAGAAAGTAGTTTCTTTTTCTTATCGACGACTTAAGAAACATGAGGAGAATTACCTGACCCATGATTTGGAGATAGTTGTTGTGGTTCATACTTTGAAGATTTGGAGGCACTATCTATATGGGGAGAAGTGTCACATCTTCACAGATCACAAGAACTTGAAGTACATCTTTTCATAGCAAGAGTTGAACATGAGGTGGCATTGTTGGATGGAGTTGATCAAAGATTACAACTGTACGATTGATTATCATCTGGGAAAGGTGAATGTAATAGAAGATGTGTTGAGTAGGAAGTCTTCATCCTCATCCATGGGTAAAGGTCAGTTGGGTTCTTTGATATGTCATAAGTCGGACATGTTGGTCTCCTTGCGTCAGATCAATGTCAAGTTGGAAGTCTCCTTGATAGCCAGTTTGTTGGCACAGTTACAGATGAAACCTACACTGAGATAGTAGATTAGAGAAGCTGAATAGAAAGATACTATAACACAACATATTAAATCAGAGTTTGGCAGTGAGAAGTGTGATGGATTCCACAATTCAAATGATGGGATAGTTTGTTACCATAATAGGATAGTGGTTCTTGGTTTCAATGACCTAAGGAATATGGTGTTGGAAGAGGATCATTCATCTATGTATTATATGCATCCATGTAGTACCAATATGTAACACAATTTGAAGGGTATGTATTGGTGTCCAGGCTTGAAGAAAGATGTAGCTGAGCTTGTTGCAAGATGTGTTGTGTTTTAGCAAGTCAATGTTGAGCATCATAAGCCTGAAGGAATGTTGCAACCATTGCTAATATTGCAGTGGAAATGGGATCATGTGAATATGTACTTTATGGTTGGTCTACCTAGGATAGCCAAAGGGTATGTTTCCATTTAGGTGCTCATTAATAGATTGACCAAGTTAGTGCATTTCCTACCCGTAAAGACAATGTTCACAACATAGAAGCTTGCCCAAATCTATTCTGATGAGATAGTGTGTTTGTACGGTGTTCCAACAACTATTCTGTCTGATAGAGGTCCTCAGTTTATGAGTTACTTTTGGGAGAAACTGCACACAACCTTGGGTATACACTTGAAGTTCAGTACTACTTTCCACTGGCAGACAGATGGTCAAACTGAAAGGACCATTCAGACCTTGGATGATTTGTTGAGGGCATGTGTCCTTTAGTTTTCAAGAAGTTGGGATGTACATCTAAGTTTGATAGTGTTTGCCTACAACAACAACTATCAGATTATCATTGACATGACATCATACATGACATTGTATGGTTGTTGTAAAAAAAACATGAAATTGTATGGGAGACGTTGCAGATATTTGTTGTGTTGGTATGAGGTAGGTGAGTATCAACTTCTTGGCCCTGAGCTTGTACAATTGAAAATAGAGAAGATCAAAGTGATACAACAATAGTTGAAGACAACATAAGATAGATAGAATACATATGCATATAATCATCATAGACCCTTGGAGTTCCAAGTGGGAGATAAGGTATACCTGAAGGTTTCTTCTTGGAAGGGTGTTCTGAGGTTTGGGAAGAAGGGTAAGTTGGCTCCCAGGTATATGGGACCTTAACTAGTTGTGGCACATGTTGGGATGGTGGCTTACCGGTTGGAGTTGCCACCTGAGTTGCACAAGTTACATCTAGTGTTCCATGTCAGTATGTTGAGGAAGTGTCACAAAGTTAGTGTTACAGCCAATGGAGGTAGAGCTTGATGAAGATGTGACCTATGAGGAAGGTTCACTATTGATTCTTGATAAGAGAGTGAAGAAGTTGATGAGGAAAGACCTTGTGTTTGTTAAGATTCTTTGGAATCATTGTGGTGTTGAGGAAGCCGCATGTGAGCTCAAGGAAGAGATGAAGAGGAAGTACCCTTCCCTTTTCTCTTAGGATTTCGGGGGCAAAATCCCTGTTAGGGGTTTATGGCTTGTAAGGACCTTGACCAACATTTTGGGATAACCCTATTTGTTTTGCTTAAATATGTTGCGCATCTCCTTGCTCTAATCATTGAAGATGTAATTAGGTCATGTTGGAATCTTGAGTTCCTTTTTTGCACTTGTTTGGTTGATGTTTGTGTCTTGTGGAGAGGTTTGGCGCAAATTGAAATTTTTCCAAGAGAAGGGTTGATGTGCAATTTTGCCACCTCTACTGTGTTATGTTTCTCTCTTGGCATCAACTAGAGGAGTGAGAGAGAGATGGGCACCTTGTTTGAGCCTTGGTTTAGTGGTGACATCCTTGGTGATGTTTTGCACTCATGTTTGAGGTGTATCTTACACCTAGGAGTGTTTTCTTGGGCTTGAGAGCCTTGGAGAGGCCTTTTATTGATTATGGGTGTCTTAAGGGATTTCCTATCAGTTTTTGGGTGTCTCTAGATTCACCATATCAATTTCTGGCTCTAGGGTTTCATCCCTATCAAGTTGAGGAGAGATTGGATGAGTGTGTCGACCTTGATCACCCTAAGTGACCTAGTAGGTGAGACCTAGAGCATTTCACCTTGTAGCATGGTGTTGCATGTGGTCTCTCTTCATGGACATGTGTCATCTAGGGTTATTTGGTGGTGACACCTTTCCTTTGTTCTCTCTTTCATCTCTCTTGTATATATACTTCTTTCTCTTCATGCAAGAGAATCCTTTGGCCATCTTTGCTTTCATCTTCCTTGGTGGACGATGTTGAGCTCGTGGAGTGTTCTTCGTTTGAGCTTGGTCAACGAGCCTAAGCTTGTGGTGTACTCTTTTCATCTTCTTCCTTGGTAAGACATGATCTTTAGATTCTTTCTCTCTTTCTTTCTTCTTCTCGGTCATGGACCTTGGTTACTTCTCTTTCCCTCTCTTAATCTTTGTTAACCTCGGTTCTATCTTCCTTCTTAGAGGTGTTGTGGAGATCAATCTAGGAGGATCTTCGTCCACCTTGAGCTTGGGAAGCTTGGAGCTTAACATTGGAGCTTAGAGCTTGGTGGTGATCCTTGAGGTGGGTTATATAATTCTAAACCCACTATGTTGTTATCACCTTTTACGTGTTATCTTGCTCTTGATCAATGGCTAGTAATTGCTTGCCTGATAGTAGTTCCTTGGGTAGTTTGCGACCTATTCTAGTAGAAGAGCATGGATTAGTTGATGCCCATGTGTTGCACCTTTTTTTTACCTTGTTAGTAATGTCGTCTTGAGGATAAAGATGGAGTGGTTGATATGCCTAGTGACTTACATGCTTTAGAGGCCAATGTGTTGTAGAGGTCGATAGATAGGGTTGATTGATATGTTTGGCTGGTCTTCACAACTTGTGATCCCCCCTGGCCGTCATGACCTCAAGGTGACAAAATTTTACACCAAGAGATAGATTGTCATGACTTGGTGAATGTCTAGGTCATCATTCCTGATTCAGCCCTATTTTAGGGTTTCATCTTGTGTCATATTGTATTTCAATCACATCTATACTTGTTAGATTACTTGTTGTTTCCCCCAATATTCTTATATCTATCAAATGCACTTATGGAGGCTTTTTGCATGTTTTATAGGTACTTTGTCCACTACTTGATGGCATGGAAAGAAGATTGTCCAATCTAGGGTTTCCTCAGGCTTGGAGGAGCACAAAATGAGGCTAAAACCACTCCCAACCTACCCAAAGTGGTCAAAGAATGTTTTGAAGCAATACCCTCCATGGATGATCAAGTTCAATGCTAAAGTGCATGGGAGGGACACCAAAACGGCCGTGGTATTCCACCACGGCCATGGTGGACATGCCCCAATCACAAAAAATCATTGTAACTTCCAGAATTTGATGAATATGGCTAAAACGGTTGAGGCGAGTGTTATGCCTGTGGTAAAAGGTCACCACCATGGCTGTACTGACCCCCCACGGCCATGGCCATCCATGTACATCTCCCTGTGATCTCTACCATTTTAATTGACATGACCGTTGTACACCACCACGTCCGTGCTCACCCCTACTCGTCACGGTCTTAGTGATCCACCACGACCGTGCTACTCACAAAACCTACCTATTTTTTGCACTGCTTTACTCATATTGCCCCTACTTAACCTAGTGCTTCCCCCACACCTATACATACCTAGGTGGTGGTTGGGGCATGAGGTTGGCCACCCTTAGATACCTTCCACCACTTCCTAGATCCCCATTTTCCCCCCTTAGCCATTCCATTCCATTTCCACCTCCATTTCACCCCATTTCACCATTTCTACTACCAAAACACTAGTTTATACTAGTTCCTACCCATAATCCCCTTCATTCCACACCCTTACACCTTGGAGGAGAGAGGAGCTCATCTTGAAACAACTAGAGAGAAGGATTTCTTCATCTACACTGAGCCTCATGGATTCTTCTACCTCTTTCTCCTTTCTTTTTGTATTTTCCATTTCTATGAGTAGCTAGGCCCCCTTGGGTAGGCTGTCTGGGAAAATTATGTTACTTTTGATACCATGTTGGGGGAAAATTGCATGTAAACTTTGCAATTCCATTTGTTAACGATTATGTTCTAATTCTATCTCATTCTCCATGAATTGCTTGTTGGTTTGTGTGTGAACTCACCTAGGAATTTAGGCAAATTGCTTATGTGTGTAAATTTTGGGATTTGCCCCTAGGTTCAATTTTTGGATCACTAGGTTGCCTCCCATCTTCCTAAATCCTAACCAATGTCCCTAAACCTAAGTGAGAGAACTAAGTAGCTAGATTATATAATTCTAGTGCAATTAGCATGGAGCCTTATCAAGGCTAGAATGTGGGCAAATTGGGGTCCAAAGCCCTAATTTCACCTCCACTTTACTACCCTGGGCCCCTAATTGCCCTAGGAATGCCTAATCTAGAAACCTAGACTTGATTAGACTCTAATTGATTTGAACTTAATCCCTAACCCAATTGAGCCTCGTAAGGGTAGTAGGGGGTGTTAGGGACTAGTTCCCCTATACACACCCTAGCATATCCGTGGCTAGTTAGTAGCTTAGGTTAATTCATTAGACTCTAACTTGTTGTTTGGTTTGGATAATCTAAATGGAATCATAATGTTCATATGTCACTCCCCAACTTAAGTGATAAGTTCACACCCCTAAACAACCCATACCTCTCTTCACTGCTTAAAACCCTAGTTTTGTGCTTACTTTGCTTAATTAGTTCTTTTCTTGCTTAGTTAGCTTCTTTCTTTGTTCTTGCCTTTTTCATGTTAGTTTAGCTCTTTAATTGATCTTTTTCTTCTCTCTTGCTTGCCTTAGTGTAATTTTCCTTTTCTTACCTAGCTTAGTCTTTTCTTGCATACTTAGTCTTAATCTAGTCCAGGGTTAACTTAGATTTCATTCTTGCCTTGAATTGCTTGTTTGTCCATAATAGTTTAAAAATCAAATCAACCTTCAAACCCTTAACCCATAGAATCCATAGTAGGAACCTAGACAAACTAAACCTAGCTATAGTGGCCCCTCATTTCCTTGTGGATCGACCCTATACTTGCCACCTTCCTATACTACGACATGACCTCGTGCGCTTGTAGGTGTAGTTGTTTTAGTGTGAGTAGGTGTTAAGTTAGATTTTATAAATATCGAAAGTGAATCCACTGTGTGCTTCCGTCCGTGGGGTTTCATCTATTCAAAATTGCAATTGAGTAGTGTGTAACACCATTGGCGAGAGAGCACCAAGCTTTCTAGCACCGTTGCTGGGGAGAGAGGCGGTCGGCCTAGCTAGTTAGTTTTGCTTTGAATTTTCCTACTGCCCTCATCATTGCTATTATTTATTCTTTATTCTTTGCATTCTTTTTGCATATTGGTTTGCTATCTTTCTTTCTTTTGTTTGGTTGTGCCTTGTGCATGCAACAAGCCACTCGAGGAAGACAAGATGGAAGGCCAAAATGCACAAACCCATCCATTTCCTCCACCGCCCTACCTCCAAGGCTATCCTAAGCCTTACACACCCCCACCACCTCTATCACCACAACCTTCCCACCAGTTCACCTTCCAACCTCAATTCCCTCCTCCACCTCAATTACAAAGGGCATTAATTCCAATGCCACCACCACAACTATCACAAGCTCCCCCTACTTCACATGAGCAAATGGAGATGGCTTCAATCATGGGGTGTGGCATGGTTGTTGACAAGCTTAACAGGGGACGGAAGCAATATGACAAAGATCTTAATGAAGAGCCCTTGCCAGAAAGTCCTTATTCACAAGTATCCCATATAATTGAAACCCCCCTATTTGCTGCCTATGAAGACTCATTTCTCAAGAGAGAGAGTGAAACTATGGCATGAGATTACTGAAGGTCTTAAGGATAAATAAGATCTATGATGTTGATCCCCAAGGAGAGAAAAATGCTGAAAAGCACTCAAGAAGCTCGCATGACCCCTGGGAGGAAGATCAATAAAGGAAAGCATTTGAGAGGATTGCATATGATGGGGGTGCAAACATTATGTTTTTATACAATGGTTGATGGAGAAAGAACAAGAAGCATGGCTGAAGGCATGAAACTTAGCGCTTGTGGGAGGCAACCCACATAGGTTTGGAAAATTTTGACCCAACCTTCACTTTTTGATACTTTTGCTTTTTTTTTACACTTTTCAAGAAAACACACACACACTTGTGTTTAATATTTTTTGTCTAGTTTTAATATGTGAAGGTGATAATAGGGTGAAATGAAGGAAATTTGAGTACAACTGAGAGAAGGATTCAAAGAAAAATCACTTTGGGTCAAGTTTTTGAGTGTTTGATGTTCCTCATTTTGAGAGTAGTAGCTACAGGAACCACCACGGTCGTGGCACATCAATACGAAAGTGGTCATTTGCATGAAAAGCACACCAAGTCTCTGGATTCAGAAGCAAAATTGAGAAAAACTGCCAAAGGACTGCACCACGGCCGTGCTGCGTCGCATGGCCGTGCAACCTGAAGCCACCACGGCCGTGCTGCAGACCAATTTTAGCCACTTAAGGCAGATTAGTGGGGCAACTACTACGCATATCCTCCACCACAGGGAGGAACACCGCCAGAGCCTGGAGAGAGCCATGATCCTCTATCCTATCATCCTAAACTCTAGGATCATGCTGAGGACATCATGATTCAAAAGTTTGGGGTGGTAGGGCAGGTAAGCCCTATTTTCACTTTGCATTTAACCTACCACATCCACTTTTATTTTCTTGTTTTTGCTATCTACCTTATTCATCTTTACTTTTTTGCATACTTGCATGTCATGTAGTTTACTTTCTTGCAATTTTTGCGTAATTTGAAAAAAAATTGCTCTTTTGCCATGCATTGCATATCATGTAGATTTTTGGTAATTTTTGCATGTTTTAGCTAGGATTTGCTTGTTTGCTGCTTTAAGTTTAATAATATAGGATTAAATGTGATTGGAGGCAACTTGGAACCATTTTGGCCAATTTTGGCCAAATTTGAGATTTCTTGTCTAAAAAGTGTGTTTTGACCCAATCTCTACCATTTTGAGTAAAAATGATAACCTTTGACAAATGCAAGTGAATTATAATTGTTTGTTGCTAAGTGGTATCAATGTTTGACTTTTTACATGTGCATCACCTCTCTTAGGATTGTGATTGATTTGGTTGAATTGTGAGTTGAGCAATCTTTGAACACTTAGTGTTTGTGGAATCACTTGATTGATATATCAATTTCATCTTGTTCATTCATGTGGTGTGATATCTAGGGTAAAATATTGGATTAATTTTCATGCAGGATGTCTTATATGGAGAATCATACCAATGACCCCTCTTTGACCCGACTATTCACACACCATCTCCTTACCCCTCCGCCTCATGAAATCATGCCAAAGTGCACATATCAGCCGCGACCACCTCTAAAAGTTTGGGGTGCTCACTTCCACATCTCACCGCTTCACTCTCATCACCATATTCCCTATCTACTCCAAGGGCAAAGAAAAAAAAGAAAAAAATACAAAAAGAAAATAAAAGGATTCTCCTGATTAAGAGCATTCAAATAAAGAAAAGATGAGTGCTCCATGTCATAGCACTCCAAAAAATCTTACTGCAACCCTTTCTTCCACTTTCATACCTATTGAGCTAGGAAACATCAAACCTAGCTCATTTTACCCTTTTTCACAGCCATGTGGGTCATTTGGTGTGATTTGAAAAATAAGATTGAATGTATGAATGTGAAACAATACTCCTAGTCGTCCTTGATTAACACCATCATGAAACGATTTACCCAAAACTTTATGGAAGAAATATGGATAACTTGTGTATTCTATGCGCTATATTTGAAGTTCATATGATTTGTGCTCTTTTCATGATTGGATTGTGAAAGCAGGAGAGGAGAGAGGTGAAATGCATGTACTGTGTCATCTTTGATCCCATTAAGCAATAGTCATCTTCTACATTGCATTTGTCATTTCTTATTTATGGAAAATTTGTACAGAGATTGAGTTAGAGTATACTTGAGGACAAGTATGTTTCAAGTTTGGGGTGGTCATTCAACCCTATTTTAGGGCTTCCTCTTGTGTCATATTTTATTTCAATCACATCTATACTTGCTATATTACATGTTATTTCCCCCAATATGCTTATTTCTATCAAATGCACTTATGGAGGCTTTTTGCATGTTTTATAGGTACTTTGTCCACTACTTGATGGCATGGAAAAAAGATGGTCCAATCTAGGGTTTCCTCAGGCTTGGAGGAACCCAAATGAGGACAAAACCACTCCCAACCTACCCCAAGTGGTCAAAGAATGTTTCGAAGTTATACCCTCCATGGATGATCAAGTTCAATGCTCAAGTGCATCAGAGGGACACTAAAACAGCCGTGGTACTCCACCATGGCTATAAGGAGGTGAGTGAAATCAACCCTTAACTAAAAATTTGAAGAATTGACGTCCATTCCAAACACATTCAGAGGAATGATGGAATGGGCATAAATTTTCCAAATTTATTAAACAATGGTATACAAAAGACCATTAGAAAGCAACGGAATATAAAAATAACATTAGGATTCAAGAAGAAAATTAGTCATGGAAAGAGTAGTCATGGAAAGAGTAGTCATAATATTCAATAAGCATGGCAGTGAGGTATAAGACCCAAACAAGAAGAAATTATAATCTAATTTGAGGCATGAACAACATTAGGATTCAAGAATAGAATATTTAGGGTTCATTTAAGCCTCATTAGGGAAATATAGGATTTGTCTGCAATTATCCCAACATAGGGTGTAAGTAATGCACATACATAGCACAAACCTTTCATTATGATTCATATTACTAACTTTCAACACTTTAATTGAGTCCAAGTTCCACTTTGCCTATTTTCAATGTATTAACATGTATTAGAGTACATAGTGCACATTAATATATAGAAACCCTATTTTTAGATATTTTTAGCAAAATTCGGACTTAGACTCTTAAAACATCACCAATAAACTTATTAGGTTTTCTTGATCAAGAAAACATATATTTATGTTAATTTTGGAGTTATGATGATTAAGATGTAATTTTTATGGATTTTATGCATTAAATTCGTTTTACAAAAATCACCCTTCGTCAAACCATGAAATAATACCTTGAAAATATTTTTATTAGATAGATATTAATTTTCCAATTCCAAAACATATTTATTTGTCAAATTTGGATAAGCGGTTTGGAAGATATGAATTTTGTAATACTGACCAATAGGAAATTGCCACATCATCAAACCGATCGAGATAATTAAAGAGAGAGGGAGAGGGAGAAAACACCATTAGACCCAGATCAGATTTGAAGTTGCATAGGTAACCAAACTAGAACTTCTAGAGAAGGTAAAACAGCAAGAAATCAAAACCTTAGAATAGCATGGTAAAAAGAGATGAAATCGTCGATTTTCAACATAAAAGCATGAGTTTTAAGCATGTACTAAGCAATATATGAGAAGGGTGTTAACCAAAATTTCCTCTAGGAAGGTAATAAGGTTAAAATAGAAAGTATTCTGAGATTAGAAGGTCTGGTTGCTCCAAGCCAAGCTCCTTTCTTGAGAAAAGATCACCTTCTCCACTTTAGAGGTGCAAACCCTAGCAAAAGAGCAAGGAGATTAAGGGAGGAAACTTACTAGTTTTAGGGTTTTCGGTGGAGTTTTACCATGTATGGTCATGGTTCAGACCTAGAAGAAGGTTTAAGGAAGACTATCAGTATGAAAATAGGAAATTAAGGGAGGAAACTTACTAGTTTTGGTCGAAATTACCAAGGAGGGGCTTTAGAAACCCTAATAGAGCAATTTGGAAGCCCTAGGAGCCTTCTTCACCAAGGTAGGCTCCCTCTATTTCCTTGGGAAATAAACTTCGTGGCCAAATACAGAAGGAACTATTATCTAAGCTAGAGGAAATAAAAGGAGAGAAAGAGTTTTCGAAATGTGAGTTGGGAAGGGGTATACATGGCTATATATAGAAAGAGGTGAAGCATTAGGAGTCTTAAGGAACTTTCCATGTGTCTTTAGCCTAGGGATTGATGGCCATGCAAGAGGATAGCTCATAGAGGCTTCATGCATATCAAAAGTTGGTTCTAAGAGCCCATATATTATTCTAGGCCATCCCCAACGTTTTTTAAGAAAGAAATAACCTCATTGGTTGATAGCTTTTAAGGAAAAGCATCTTTAAAAAGAGGGTAATCCCTACAATGCCCTTGGAAAGAAATACCATCGAACCAAGGTGAAACTAGGTTCTCCAATGGTTTAAAATCTCGTTAATGGTAAGGGAATATTTAAGGATTAAAATTCAGTTGATAATTTGCAAAGAAAACCTCCCAATTGGGTAAATTGCATAAAAGTCCAAAATGTACCTAAAATTGCATAACTTGCACAAACATCCAAATTGGACCAAACTTCATCCACAAGTTATCTTTTATGTGTAGTATGAATTTTCCATTATTTCCATATTTTGAATTTATAAAATCACATTATTAATTACTTATGCCTTTTATTAATTTTCTCTCTCCTAAACGTATCCTAATATTTCAAGGTTGTCCAAATTAGATGAAATTTGACATGTAGGCTAATTTTGATATGTATATTTCGAATTTGAAGTTTGTTTTCTCTTTTAAGACTTATTTTTATGAGATATGTCATATGGCCCATTAACATCCCATTATCTAAATTGTTCATCCAATTAAGTTTCTTATCTTCATATTACCACTAAAATGAGTTATGTGGCATGTTTTATGTTTTCAAATCACATCAAAAAGTTAGATTAAGGTTTAGAGCACTTAATTATGGTAATTAAGCTTTCACTGAGGTATTTGTGCATAAACCCTTCCATTGGTATAATTAGTGAATAGATGTTCACTAAACCACTATAAATTCCATTAATTAAATAGAAAGGCCAATAAGGATAGAAATGAAAGGAAAAGATGGGAAGGAGGGTCAAAAGACAAAATTTCAGAATTCAGTATGTTACAACACTCCACCCCTTAAAGAGGATTTCGTCCCCGAAATCACAAGAAAGAAGGGAAGGGTGAGTGTTCAACATCTCATCACAAAACTTCAGGTTATTTCTCCAACCTTAACTTACACCAGACAATTCATCAACATATACTCCACAAGCATATCGACATAGGTTAGGTAATCAAGTTCTCCTAGGTTCGATTATATAGATATTCTTTTTAGGAGATTTAACATTATTTACATTTTTGGCTCATTATACTCATTATGATATCACATTATCATTATTATTCTTTTAATTGTGTCATGTCATATTTACTTTGTTTCCAAAAGAGTTATATTTCATTATTATCCATGAACATCATATATATATATATATATATGTATATATTTCTCATTTATCTTACTAAGAATTTTAGAAAAATTATGGGTTACTCAATTCCCTCAATATACTTGATCATTATCCTTAATATTTTGAAGTTTAACTTCATTATCCTTATATTATCACCACATTAAGTTATAATAAATTATTTTGCATGAAATATTCAATTTGTCATTAAGTCTTCATTCAATCCACATTATGTCTCATCAATTACATATATTTGTATTAAACGTTATCTCATTACCACATTATCTTTATTTCTCACATTAATGTCATCATTAATCATTTTCTCATATTTATTTATATTATTGATTTGCACATTTATCTGAATCTAATCACTTGATATTCATATTGAAGCCATTCCATGTATTTTAATGAACAAGGTGAGGCATATTACAAATTGATTCACATTAAGTGATTAATTAGGTGTGTATTAGATAACAAGGTAACATACCATGCATTTCATATTGATGACTTGATTAATATGTGATTAGATGATTACATATATCATTTATGTGTCTCAAAGTATGTTAACTGATTATGACACCTAATGTCATTAATGTATCATGAAAAGCATTAAGGATGTATATGTTAAGATTAGCTGATTACAACTTAGGGTTCAGGTTAACATGATCATTATTCTTCATCTATACATTCTTAGTAGGCATTAAATACAAGATTAGGTTACAATTATCTTGCTCGTCATTTCATTAGGGTTTATTGGTTTATGACATGGTCAACGTCATGCCTATCCATTATTAGTATTAAAAAGTGACTTACTCTTATTATGTGCATTAGATATTCATTAGGGTTCAAATATATGAACTATTCATTAGATGATCGTTGTATGTTCTTTTGGAGATAAAGAAACATGTGGTTATAACTATAACTTATTTGGTCAAAACTAAGGATTCAAGCACACTAACTTCTGAATTAGGGAGTTAGGGTTTCTAAAGTTAGAGTAGCTATATTTTAGTATGTTACATGACTCCATTCCCTTGGAAAGGAATTCATCCTCAAAATCTAACTACACAAACATTATCAAACAAACTATTCTCCACCCCTTAAAGGGTTCAACCTATCAAGCCAAACTACACTAGGGTTAAAGGATGAGTCTAACTTAACCACGTACAAGATCCATCACACTTCCACTGCACACTCTGATAGCTCACTTAACCCCAAAATTCAAAGTCTAGGTTCTAGGGATAACTATCCAAACATGTGATCCCAAGGGACATAAGGAGACTATCTTGGTATCCATCCTCAAACAAGTCATCATACACCTAAAACTTAGGGTTCCCAAAGATATACAACATAGATGTCTAAGGTCACTATTGTAAGGACCCTGACCCTCGTTTAGGGTTTACCCTGTTTGCTTTGCTTAACCCTGGTGCTTTGGTGCTTGCTAATCACCTTTAGTGGTGATTAGGGTTTGGTTGTGCTTTGTTGAGAGTTGGAGGGGCTACTCGCAAATAACCCAAGTCTAGGGTTTTGTAGGCAAGTTTGCCACCTTGTGGGGTGTTCCTCCCCCTCTTTGCTTCCTCTTGTGTAGAAAGGAAGGCTTGGGCACGTTGCTTGAGTTCTTTTGGGCCTTGTTGAGCTAGTTGGGCCTTGAAGTGCCTAGCTTTGTTTTGGTTGATCCTTATATCGGCCAAGATGTGGATGTGTATCGGCCAAGGGAGTGTGTTTCCCATGAGGATGAGGTGTGTCACCCAAGGAGCAAGTTGTTGTGTCACCCATGATGCTTGACCTAGCCTTGACCTTGTTTAGTGGACACTTGGAACATATCTTGGACATGTGTATGGAGCTTGCTAGAGTGGTGGCTCGTGTAATAGGACAAGTGTCCCTAGGCAAGTGACACCTTGCTTGGACCAACCTTGTTTTCTCCTCCCTTTCCTTCTATATAGGCGGTTCCTTTCCTTAGCTTAGGGTCCCTTTGGTCCTTTGGTCCCTCTCCACCTTGTTGCACGACACAACCCTCTTCCTTGCTAGTGGTGGCCGATATCCCCTTGAAGAAGCAAGCTTGGAGGATGACACACCTTGGAGGAGAAAGTGGTGTCCAATAGCCTTGGAGTCTCCATATTCCTTGTTTGGTGGTGCTTGGAGCTAGGAGCTTGAAGTTGCTTGAGGCGGGTTGCATAACTTCTAACCCTAACTACACTATCTCTTGCTATGATCTTGTTTACATGTTAGTAGCTTAGTTTCTTGCTTAGCTTTCATGTTGGCCAATCCTTGTGATCTAGGGTTTGTAGGTGAGCAATACTCCTTTCTCCCCTTGGTCTAGAGGAGTGAGCTTGAGCTTCTAGTATCATGAGAAACACCCCTCTTTCTTAGTCGATTGAGGTGAGCTTGTGTTCTAGTTGCTTAAGAAACACTCTCCTCTCACCATGGGCTAGAAGGTGAGCTCAGTTAGTAGTGACTCTTTTCTAGGGTTTCGGGTGTCCATGTGTGAGGTGGAAGATGACCTTTGTATGATGTACCTTGGATGATATGGGCATGGGGAGGTGCTGCCCGACAACCCTCTTGACCTAGAACCTTTGCACGACACATGTATGGACGATAACCCTTGTGGAACACCCTGCACAGATAACGCCTGAGGTGCGCGTCATTGTGTTGTGGCGGGCGAGCACACTACCCCTGCACACCCGACACAGGCTGCATGCCCGACAGGCTGCACGACCGACACAGGTCCTTGCACACTAGAATAGGTTACCTGCTACGCGTGCACGTTGTTAGTGAGCTTGGCACCGCGTTGCCTGGCAGTGCTCGCCTGGGGTGTGAGTCACTCTGCCCGACACCATGTCGCCCGGCATGAGCTGCACGCCCAGTGCGCATCACATAGCTGACACTCCATTGCCTGATAGCCTGCATGCCTTGGCGCGTGTTACGCTGGCCGATATGCCCTGCCCGACATGGCTGCACGGTTGATCCTTGGCCGTTGCCCGGTATGCCCTTGACCCAGTGTTGCGCGATGCATGCTTGCCCTTAACACGGCATTGCGCGATGAACGCGGGCTGTTGTGAGCTGGTTGCTCGATACATCTTTGGGTGAAGGTGAGCCCTGCCCGGTACAGTCTTCTTGTGAGGGTTCTCAATACCTATAGTGAGGGTTCCTAGCGCCTATAGTCAAGGCTTCACGGTTCATGGAAAATAGACTATTATATATGTTCTTGCTTACTGAATGTTAATGATAATGGTAACGTTGTCCTTTATATCCGACATAACTAAATGCATGGACCTAATCATCATGGTTAGCTGCTAATGATAAGAAGAATAATGATAAGTAATAATAAACAGTTTGCCTTATAATGTGTCTTACGCACATGATCATCAGTTGATGTATGATTTATAAATGTATAATCTTTAATGTCACTCCATGTTGGTAAGCATAGTCTTTCTGTTGAGCCTATGATTATTGAGTATACTAACCATGCAGGTGATGCATAGCCCAGTAAGGGGCTAAGATGAATAAATATATGAGCATAATACGATGACAGGTTTAATGTGATTACTATTTCAGAAGAATGATGTAAGCCTTGAGAGGCAGTGGCACTATGTGATGAGGGATTGAGATCCCATGGTATGTGATGATCCTTGAGATGGACCTGGATAATTGGCAAGAGGCCAAGTGATAACATGTGATGTGGGATCCTTGTGATGGATCAGTATGATGTGAATTATAGTGAAAGCATAATGTTGAGTTTATGTTGTTGATTTCCTATTATAGCTTGCATGTTATACAACTTGGTTGAATCTTGCAATCCATCTAAAAGATACTAATTAATCACAGTGAAACATATCATGTAGTTGCCCTGGCCATAGATCCATCATCGTCAGGAGTTGTTGATGGTGAAATAGGTTCTCCTGCGGGTTAACCCGGAGTGCATATTTTTGAATATGCGAGGTTTCTCCTAGCCTCAAATAGAGAGGGAAACGAGTGCAGCTGCAGTTGCAGACTCAGATATGTCATGAGCATGGTGAACATGCCCATGGCTCCGGATATGGGATATGATGAGCATGAATGCATTCATGGCTCAGAGCACGGTGATCAGGCCCGTGGCTTAGTTTTACTAGCGTCGTGACCTGTACCAAGGCGGGCTAGAGGAAGGGTAGCCTGAGGAGCTGACCCTGTGGCTAGAGACCACTTGAGCATGAGATTGCGGTCCTACTTTGTTTCTCGTGTACTGACCACGAGGGGTGAGGTCGTGGATTCTGGCTCTTGCATTGACCTTGTTTGGCACTGGCTATGGGATTTGCAGCCGAAGGTTGGATTTTTACGGTACAGTTCACTTCCCCAGGGCATAATAATATGTAATTCAGCCGAATAGTATTACTGCTTAAGACAAACACGAAACATTGGTTGAGGCCTTGTTTGTGTAATTACTGTCATTATATCTTGCAGTTACTTATATGTTCTTCATATGTAGTAGAACTTATATATCTTGTCTTGTTAATCATGTTTCACATGTAATACTTGATTACATCTGGTAAGCTTAGATAGCTTCATTTGATAGATTGCTCTTTCTATACATTTCATCAGTTAACTGCTTTATATATATTCATCTGAGGTTTTGTAGTTTGGGCGGTGAGTTATGTTTCCCGCTGGGACAATGTTCAATTGTCCCACCCCGCTGGTTTACACCCTTTTTAGGTGGTCGAGATAGACGTGGTGGTGGTCGTGGAGTTGCGGCCGAGCAGTAAGAAGAACAGTAGAGGCAAGTGTTGGACATGCTGCTATTTTGGATGTTTTGTGATAGAGTCTAGAGTCATCCCTGTACTCTCAGGTCCTTGGCGGTGTTTTCACGATGTTTCATGATGTACAACTGTATATGTTTTGTATATCCTGCTGTTGGCCGGATGTGGGCCTTTATGTATGTATAAACAGGTGCTGAACTCATGATATGACAGGACAACTATTGCTTTAAGCAGTGGACATGTATCATGGCTTGTACGAATGTATATAACCTATTTTCTTGCAGGATGTGGACTGGAATGTAATAGTTTCTCAGTTTATTCGTTTTCCGCAATCAATTTTAATTAACCCGTGTTTTTGATAATCTGTGGTTATGGTGATTTGTGCACGTTTTCGTGTAACACCTCGCTGTCTGTGTGATAGTGGGATGTGTTGCCACAAGTTTTGGTATCATAGTTTTAGGTTCGTTGAGTCTACAGGGATTTAGGACTAGGTTGTGTTTGTTCTTATAAGTTTTCCAGCTCTTCTTACAATTATCTTCTGTCCTCAGTGGAAGAAAAGCCAAGATGTCTGGAAACCATGAAGAACATGCTGCTGAGCATAGCGATGATGCATTTGTTGATGGAGCAGTAGGCCAGGCACATGAAGATTGGGTGCCTAAGGTCCCCCAACCTAACTCAGCCATTCTTGAACATCCTGCCTACCAACAGCTTTTGGGGCAGATGATGGCTACGATGAATCTCATGGTTGAGTGGTTTCCAGTGCCTCCTCCGAGAGCACAGGCTCCCCATGGTGAAACATCGGGTATTGGGAAGACCTTCGAGTGGCTTCTCCGAGTCGGAGCTTCGGATTATGCTGGAACGGCTGATCCAGCGGATGTGGATTTGTGGCTGACAAGTCTTGAGAAGGCTTTCCGGATCCTCGACATCCCCGAAGTAGACAAAGTAAAGCACGTTGTCTACCTTTTGAAAGGTAGTTCTTGTCACTGGTGGACCAACAAGGAAGAGAAGCGGCCCGGTGAGGTGATCTGTTGGGAGGTTTTCAGGCACGAGTTCATCACCAGATACTTTTCGAAGATGTATCTGGGTGAGAAGATCAGTCAGTTTGAGAGCCTGCAACAAGGAACGATGAACATCACCGAGTACGAAGCCAAGTTCATGGATTTGTTGAGGTTTTGTCCTCACATGGAAGCGACAGATGAGGAACGGATCAGACGTTTTGAGAAGGGTCTGAGTGCTGAGCTGACAACACCTGTGTCTGTGTTAGAGAATCGAGAGAAGTTTGCTACATTTGTGGAGTCTGTCTGAAGGATCGAACAATCAGTAAGGGAGAAGAGAGAGTCTATGGCTAAGAAGAGACCTGCTCAGTTCCAGGGGAAGAAGTTTGGTGGCTTCAAGAAGCCCAGGTGTTCAGCACCATCTGTGATGAGAGGTTCTGGTGGACCGTCTCAGTGGTCTCTAAGTAGAGGAAGAGGTTATGTTTCTTCACCATCTAAGGCACATAGTATGGCTTCTGTGGCAGTGACAGGGCCATCCAGGCCACGGGTTGATGTTAGGACATGCTATGCCTGCGGTCAGATAGGGCATATCAAGACGAGTTGTCCCTACAGAGATGATGAGGTGAAACAGCAGCCGAGACAGAATCTTCAAGGATCGGATCGACAGCATCCCAGTGGTAGCAGAGGACGAGGGCACGGTCAAGCGTCTCAAGCTAGATCGTTTTCTCAAGGAAGCAGAGGGTGTGGACAGTAAGCAACAACTCGATTCTATGCCATGAGTCAGCCGGAGGCGATAGTCAACCCGCGAGTAGTGACAGGTCAGATGGAGTTATTTCATTCTGATATGTCTTCTTCTTACTTTATATCTGTTCTGGTTGACCCGGGTGCTACGCACTCTTTTATCGCCTATAGTATGTTTGAGAACTGTCGTTTACCTGTTAGTCGTAAGAAGGATAGTTTGTTGTTGGAAACCCCTCTTGATTGTTCCTCGTTGCTTCGAGAAGAGTGTCCATCTTGTGTCTTGTCTTTCTCGGGACACTGCATTCAAGTGGATCTCATACCACTTGATATGCATGGGTTTGATGTTATCCTTGGGATGGATACCTTAGAGAGGTATAAGGTGGTTTTGGACTATGGATCCAAGCAGGCGGAGTTTGATGATGCCGGAGAGAAGTGGATCTTCTAGGGAGATAGGAAGATTCTTCCGACGTGTCTGGTATCAGCTATGGTGGCAGATAAGCTGTTACGACAAGGATGTAAGGCGTTCTTAGCTCATGTGGTGGATACCGTCGTGGCTACAAAGGCGAAAGGTCCTAGCCTTGAAGAGGTGCCAGTTGTCTTGGAGTTTGTAGATGTGCTTCCTGAGGAGTTGTCTGGTGTTCCCCCACCCCGAGAGATTGATTTTGAGATCAATCTGGTCCCAGGGACGTAGCCAGTTGCACAGACACCGTACAGGATGGCTCCAGTTGATATGGCAGAGTTGAAGAAGCAGTTACAAGAGTTGTTGGACAAAGGTTTCATCCGACCAAGTATATCGCCTTGGGGTGCTCCAGTGTTGTTTGTTAAGAAGAAGGACGGTTCGATGCGGTTGTGTATAGACTACCGGCAGTTGAACAAGGTCACGATCAAGAACAAATACCCATTGCCGAGGATGGATGATATGTTTGATCAGTTACATGGTGCTACAGTGTTTTCAAAGATCGATCTATGATCCAGATATCATCAGTTGAGGATAAAGGCGGATGACATACCAAAGTCAGCTTTTCAGACGAGGTATGGTCATTTCGAGTTCATGTTTATGCCATTTGGGTTAACCAATGCACCTGATGCTTTCATGGACTTCATGAGCAGAGTGTTCCATCCATTCTTAGGTCAATTTGTTGTAGTCTTTATAGATGACATCTTGATCTATAGTCGGGACAGGCAAAAGAATGAGCAACATCTTCGACTAGTGTTGACTCTTCTTCGCCAACATCAGTTGTATGCTAAGTTCAGTAAGTGTGAGTTCTGGTTGGATGAAGTAACTATCTTGGGTCATGTGATATCTGCAGAAGGAGTCAAAGTAGATCCGAAGAAGGTGTAATCCGTTGTAGAATGGGAGAAACCAAAGACGCCAACAGAAGTTCGCAGTTTTATGGGTTTAGCAGGATACTACCGGAGGTTTATCAAGGACTTTAGTGCGATTGCACTGTCGATGACGAAGTTGACAAGAAAGGATGTACCTTTTGTCAGGGATGATCGATGTCAGCAAGCTTTCCAGAGCTTGAAGGAGAAGCTGACCAGTGCTCCAGTGTTGATCCTGCCAGAGCCTGGGAAGGACTATGTTGTTTTCTGTGATGCTTCCAAGAAAGGCTTAGGTTGTGTGATGATGCAGGAGGATCATGTGGTTTCTTTTGCTTCGCGACAGCTTAAGAAACACGAGGAGAACTATCCGACTCATGACTTGGAGCTGGCAGCAGTGGTTCATGCGTTAAAGATTTGGAGACACTATCTGTATGGGGAAGTGTGTCAGATCTTTATGGATCATAAGAATCTGAAGTACATCTTTACACAACAAGAGTTGAACATTAGATAGCGGTGATGGATGGAGTTGATCAACGACTATGACTGCACTATCGAGTATCATCCTGGTAAGGCAAATGTGGTAGCTGATGCGCTTAGTCAAAAGTCTTCTTTTTCTTCCAAGAAGGCACAGTTGAGTTCCCTGGTATGCCATAGGCGGAATATGTTTGTCTCTTTGCGGCAGATGAATGTGCAGATGGAAGTTTCCTCGTTATCTGGACTCTTAGCGCAAATGCAAGTCAAGCCTATGTTGAGACAGCAGATCAAAGATGCACAGCAGACAGATGATGCAGTACAGTTGATCAGATCAGAGTTCGGCAGCGAAAAGCGTGATGGGTTTCATGAGTCCGAGGATGGGCTAGTCTGCTATCGTAATAGGATGGTGGTTCCTGATGTTGATGAGATGAGGAAGTTGGTGCTCGAGGAAGCACACACATCGATGTATGCTATGCATCCAGGTGTCACCAAGATGTATCATAATCTGAAGGACTTGTACTGGTGGCCAGGCTTGAAGAAAGATGTAGCTGAGTTCGTGGTTAGATGTGTGGTTTGTCAACAAGTGAAGGCTGAACATCAGAAGCCGGCAGGTACATTGCAACCTTTGTCGATACCACAGTGGAAATGGGATCATATAACCATGGATTTCATAGTTGGTCTACCCAGGACAACTAGAAATCATGATTCCATTTGGGTGATAGTGGACAGATTGACGAAGTATGCCCATTTTCTACCTGTAAAGACGACGTATACAGCCGAGAAACTCACTCGAGTATATGTGGATGAGATAGTACATTTGCATGGTGTGCCAGCGACGATAGTTTCTGACAGAGGTCCTCAGTTTATGAGTTGTTTCTGGGAACAGTTGCACAGAGCGTTCGGAACGCAGTTGAGATTCAGTACCACTTTCCACCCGCAGACAGATGGACAGTCTGAGAGGACTATTCAAATTTTGGAGGATCTCCTTCGAGCTTGTGTTTTGCAGTTCCTAGGCAGTTGGGATATGCATCTCAGTTTGATAGAGTTTGCGTATAACAACAGTTATCAGCGGAGCATTGACATGGCTCCTTATGAGGCCTTGTATGGGAGGAAGTGTAGATCTCCTTTGTGTTGGTATGAGACTAGTGAGCATCAGTTGTTGAGTCCTGAGTTAGTGCAGCAGACAATAGAAAAGATCAATGTGATACAACAACAGTTGGAAGTGGCACAGGACAGGCAGAAGTCTTATGCAGACAATCCCTGACGACCTTTGGAGTTCTAGGTAGGAGACAAAGTGTATCTTAAAGTCTCGTCGTGGAAAGGTGTGATGAGGTTTGGTTGGAAGGGTAAGTTGGCACCCAGGTATATGGGCCTTACTCAGTTATAGCACGTGTTGGTAAGGTAGCTTATGAGATAGAGTTACCTCCAGAGTTGCACAGATTACATCCAGTGTTCCATGTCAAGTATGCTGAAGAAAAGCCATCCAGATTCAGGAACAGTGATATAGCCTATGGAGGTTGAGCCTGATGAATATGTGACCTACGAGGAAGGTCCTGTGGAGATCCATGATAGAAGGGTTAAGAAGCTAAAGAGGAAGCACCTGGTTCTTGTGAAGGTTCTTTGGTATCATCGTGGCGTTGAGGAAGCGACGTGGGAGCTTGAGGAAGAGATGAGGAGGAAGTATCCCTCACTTTTTTCATCGGATTTTGGGGACGAAATCCCTTAAAGGGGGTTAGTTTGTAAGGACCTTGACCCTCGCTTAGGGTTTACCCTGTTTGCTTTGCTTAACCCTGGTGCTTTGGTGCTTGCTAATCACCTTTAGTGGTGATTAGGGTTTGGTTGTGCTTTGTTGAGAGTTGGAGGGGCTACTTGCAAATAACCCAAGTCTAGGGTTTTGACGGCAATTTTGCCACCTTGTGGGGTGTTCCTCCCTCTCTTTGCTTCCTCTTGTGTAGAAAGGAAGGCTTGGGCACGTTGCTTGAGTTCTTTTGGGCCTTGTTGAGCTAGTTGGGCCTTGAGGTGCCTTACTTTGTTTTGGTTGAGCCTTGTATCGGCCAAGATGTGGATGTGTATTTGCCAAGGGAGTGTGTTGCCCATGAGGATGAGGTGTGTCGCCCAAGGAGCAAGTTGTTGTGTCGCCCATGATGCTTGACCTAGCCTTGACCTTGTTTAGTGGACACTTGGAACATATCATGGACACGTGTATGGAGCTTGCTAGAGTGGTGGCTCGTGCACTAGGACAAGTGTCCCTAGGCAAGTGACACCTTTCTTGGACCAACCTTGTTTTATCCTCCCTTTCCTTATATATAGGTGGTTCCTTTCCTTAGCTTAGGGTCCCTTTGGTCCTTTGGTCCCTCTCCACATTGTTGCACGATACAACCCTCTTCCTTGCTAGTGGTGGTCGATATCCCCTTGAAGAAGCAAGCTTGGTGGCCGACACACCTTGGAGGAGCAAGTGGTGGCCGATAGCCTTGGAGTCTCCATATTCCTTGCTTGGTGGTGCTTGGAGCTAGGAGCTTGAAGTTGCTTGAGGCGAGTTGCATAATTTCTAACCCTGACTACACTATCTCTTGCTATGATCTTGTTTACATGTTAGTAGCTTAGTTTCTTTCTTAGCTTTCATGTTGGCCGATCCTTGTAATCTAGGGTTTGTAGGTGAGCAATACTCCTTTCTCCCCTTGGTCTAGAGGAGTGAGCTTGAGCTTCTAGTATCATGAGCAACACCCCTCTTTCTTAGTCGATTGAGGTGAGCTTGTGTTCTAGTTGCTTAAGCAACACTCTCCTCTCACCATGGGCTAGAAGGTGAGCTCGGTTAGTAGTGACTCTTTTCTAGGGTTTTGGGTGTCCATGTATGAGGTGGAAGATGACCTTTGTATGATGTACCTTGGACGATATGGGCATGGGGAGCTGTTGCCCGACAACCCTCTTGACCTAGATCCTTTGCACGGCACATGTATGGACGATAACCCTTGTGGAACACCCTGCACAGATAACGCCTGAGGTGCGCGTCGTTGTGCTGTGGCGGGCGAGCACACTACCCTTGCATGCCCGACACAGGCTACACGCCCGACAGGCTGCACGCCTGACACCGGTCCTTGCACGCTAGAATAGATTACCCGCTACCCGTGCATGTTGTTAGTGAGCTTGACACCGCGTCGCCCGGCAGTGCTCGCCCGGGGTGCGAGTCACTCTGCCCGGAAGCGTGTCGCCCGACATGAGATGTACACCCAATGCACGTCACACAGCTGACACTCCGTTGCCCGATAGCCTGCACGCCTTGGCACGCGTTACGCTGGCCGATATGCCCTGCCCGGCACGGCTGCACAGTTGATCCTTGGCCGTTGCCCGGTATGCCCTTGACCCAGTGTTGCACGCTGCACGCTTGCCCTTGACCCGGCGTTGCGCGCTGCACATGGGCCGTTGTGAGCTGGTCGCCCGATACAGCTTTGGGTGAGGGTGAACCCTGCCCGGTACAGTCTTCTTATGAGGGTTCTCAATACCTATAGTGAGGGTTCCTAGTGCCTATAGTCAAGGCTTCATGGTTCATGGAAAATAGATTGTTATATATGTTCTTGCTTACATAATGTTAATGATAATGGTAACGTTGTCCTTTATATCCGACATGACTAAATGCATGGACCTAATCATCATGGTTAGCTACTAATGATAAGAAGAATAATGATAAGTATGAATAAACAGTTTGCCTTATAATGTGTCTTATGCACATGATCATCAGTTGATGTATGATTGATAAGTGTCTAATATTTAATGTCACTCCATGTTGGTAAGCATAGTCTTTCTGTTGAGCCTATGATTATTGAGTATACTAACCATGCAGGTGATGCATAGCCCAGTAAGGGGCTAAGATGAATAAATATATGAGAACAATACGTTGACAGGTTTAATGTGATTGCTATTTCAGAAGAATGATGTAAGCCTTCAGAGGCAGTGGCACTATGTGATGAGGGATTGAGATCCCATGGTATGTGATGATCCTTGAGATGGATCTAGATGATTGGAAAGAGTCCAAGTGATAACATGTGATGTGGGATCCTTGTGATGGATCAGTATGATGTGAATTATAGTGAAAGCATAATGTTGAGTTTATGTTGTTTATTTCCTATTATAGCTTGCATGTTATACAACTTGGTTCAATCTTGCAATCCATCTAAAAGATACTAATTAATCACAGTGAAACATATCATGTAGTTGCCCTGGCCATAGATCCATCATCATCATGAGTGGGTGATGGTGAAATGGGTTCTCCTGTGGGTTAACCCGGAGCGCATATTTTTGAATATGCGAGGTTTCTCCTAGCCTCAAATTGAGAGGGAAACAAGTGCAGCTGCGGTTGCAGACTCGGATATGTGATGAGCATGGTGAATAGGCCCATGGCTCCGGATATGGGATATGATGAGCATGAATGCGTTCATGGCTCAGAGCACGGTGATCAGGCCCGTGGCTCAGTTTTACTAGCGTCGTGACCTATACCAAGGCGGGCTAGAGGAAGGGTAGTCTGAGGAGTTGACCATGTGGCTAGAGACCACTTGAGCATGAGACTGTGGTCCTGCTTTGTTTCTCGTGTACTGACCATGAGGGGTGAGGTCGTGGATTCTGGCTCTTCAATTGACCTTGTTTGGCACCATCTATGGTCTTCGCAGCCGAAGGTTGGATTTGAACGGTACAGTTCACTTCCTGAGGGCATAATAATATGTAATTCAGCCGAATAGTATTACTTCTTAAGACAAACATGAAACATTGGTTGAGGCCTTGTTTGTATAATTACTCTCATTATATCTTACAGTTACTTATATGTTCTTCATATGTAGTAGAACTTATATATCTTGTCTTGTTAATCATGTTTCACATGTAATACTTGATTACATCTGGTAAGCTTAGATAGATCCATTTCATAGACTGCTCTTGCTATACTTTTCATCAATTAACTGCTTTATATATATTCATCTGAGGTTTTGTAGTTTGGGCGGGGAGTTATGTTTCCCGTTGGGACAATGTTCAATTGTCTCACCCCGCTGGTTTACACCCTTTTTAGGTGGTCGAGCTAGACGTGGTGTGGTCGCGGAGTTGCGGCCGAGCAGCAAGAAGAACAGTAGAGGTAAGTGTTGGACATGTTGCTATTTTGGATGTTTTGTGATAGAGTCTAGAGTCATCCCTGTACTCTCAGGTCCTTGGCGGTGTTTTCACGATGTTTCACGATGTACAGCTGTATATGTTTTGTATATCCTTCTATTGTCCGGATGTGGGCCTTTATGTATGTATAAACAGGTGTTGAACTCATGATATGACAGGACATGTGTTGCTTTAAGCAGTGGACATGTATCATGGCTTGTATGAATGTATATAACATGTTTTCTTGCAGGATGTGGACTGGAATGTAATAGTTGTTGGCTAAATGGACATCTATAAATCCCTTTGTTTCGATTATGACAAACATTTCATTCTTATTGATCTAACGAGCTACTTGGGTGTGCAGGAACAAGGTGGATGACAAAAGTAATTAGGGAAATCCATATGCTTATATGTTTGTATTTTCATGAAATGTAATCGCCTTGTAAAAACTTGTACAAATATATAATGTACAAGTACTTAGATTTCATGTAAATCAAGCGTTAGATTCTCCCTAGCTAAACACCATATTTAGATAGGTCATCCCCTTCAAATAGGATCACATATGCACACTCATACATATAATTAGTGCCTAAATTGAAACATTGAAACAGGATCAATCTCGGTCGACAAACTCCTCGACCGAGACACTCTCGATCGACAATCTTTTTGACCGAGAAAGATCAAAAGTAGCCGTTAGACACAACTGACAAGGTAGTTGGCAGTTGGAGATAGACGTTGCAAATCACTTGTTCCAGAGAGCCTGTTGGTCGACAAAAGTTTGACCGAGTAGGTGTCTCGGTCGACCATTCCTCGACCGAGATGGTCTCTGACAGCAACTGCAGAATTAATTAATTAGCCGTTGTTAAAGCAACAAAATTGTACATAACGGCTAGTTAAGCACTTAGAAACCCCTAGAAGTTGTCTAGAACATCCTTAAGCATCCTTAGGCCATTCCTATAAATAGGACAAGTCATAAGACACTCAAACTCACTTGTTACACTTGAGAAATCCTTAAGCATACTTTGAGCAATCTGTTTGTGAGCAATTTGAGCATTGTGACAATTGGCTACTTCCTTCCTTAGCTCAAAATTCGTGTCCTATAGGCTAGTATCTCCTACCCACTGCAATCACAAGTCCATACACTTGGTTAGGAGATCTATACGCTTGATCTAGGAAAATCAAGCCTTGGGCTACAAAGGATAAGTTGTAATTTCCTTTTTCCTTTCTTGCTCTCTATTACTGTTTGTACTCTCCTTGCTACTCCTAGGTTGGAGGCTGCAGATTGGAGAGGGTGGAGATTTTCTTGGTGAAGAAGGCAACTTTGAGCTACTTCAGAAGGCTGGTGCAACGGGAGGTTACTTCTAGAGAGGAAGGCTACTTCAAGGGGGAGCTTGGAGTTACTTCAAGAAGGCTACCTCAAGTTGGTGCACCTACTTCAAGTGAAGGCTGTTTAAAGGGTGTAAAGGAAAGTATTGTATTTTGTATAAATCCTTGAGAAGGTAATAAAATAAATACTTTCAAAATCCCGGTTGGGTAAGCAACCGGGTAGTGGACTGACAACTTTAGTATTTGCTGAAGTTGGAACCACTCTAAACACCTGTCTCCTTCTTCCAATTTCAATTGTGGTTGTTTGAGTTCAACAAATTGTTAAAATTATTTTAAAAACTCTATTCACCCCCCCTCTAGTGTTTTTCAATTGGTATCAGAGCAGGCTTCAAGGAACCCTAACAAGGTCTTGAAGAAATGGGTGATGGAGTGCTCAACAACCTTAACCTCGAAGGGACACTTGTTGCTAGGCCTCCAGCGTTCGATGGAACAAACTACCAATATTGGAAGAGAAGGATGTAGTTCTACTTCCAAGGCATCAATTGGGACTTATGGAGAATGGTGTCAACTCCATATGAGCTCCGTCAAACTCAATTTGCAGAATGGGATGCAAATACGGTAAAGCTAGCTCAAATGAATGCAAAAGCTGTAAGCATTTTATATTGTTCTATATCGGTAGGAGAATTTAATAGAATATCTAATTGTGACACAGCCTATGATATTTGGAATAGACTATCCATAACCTATGAAGGAACAGTCCAAGTCAAAAATTCCAAAATTAGCATGTTTAAACAAAAATTTGAACACTTTCGTATGGATCCTGATGAATCTATTAGTGAAATGTTTGCAAAATTTTCTACTATTGTTAATGGTTTAAGTGCCCTAGGAAAACCTGTCCTTGAAGAAGATCAGGTATCAAAAATCCTTCGATCACTCCCTCCAAAATATAAGCCAAAGGTGACAGCCATTGAAGAAGCAAACGACCTCACTCGACTGAAAATGGAGCAACTTATTGGCAACCTAGAAGCTCATGAAGCAACCCTAGAAGAGGAGGAAAGAAGAGCACGTGAACTTCAGCAAGGAAAGAAGAAGGATGTGGCTCTAAAAGCTTCAAAAGTCGTCACACAAGAAAGTGAGGAGTCAAGTGAAGAAGAAGGAGAAGAAGCCTTGATCGTCAACGGTAAGAAATACAAAAGATTTAAATCTAACAAAATTTCCAGCTCTTCTTCTACCCCTCCTAGGTGCTTTGAATGTGGGAAGAAAGGGCATTTCAAAAATAAATGTCCTAAAGCAAAGAAAGGAAAGAAAAGCTCACACAAGAAGAAGGGAGAAAAAGCCTATAAAGCTGCATGGGACGAGTCAAGTGACAGTGAAAGCGGAGAAGAAACGGTGGATTGTCTAATGGCAAGAGAAGATGATGAAGACTCTCAAGAGGTAAGCCTACTTGATCTTCCTAAAGAAGAGTTAGTTACTAGTCTACAAGAAATTCATGATAAGTATGTTGATGTCAAGAAGAAACTAAAGAAGGTTATCAAATCAAATGATGAGCAAATTGCTAAATTAGATAATCTTTCTTCTGAAAAGAATAACATTAATCTTAAGAATTTGTCTTTAAAAACATCTTTAGATGATTGCACTAGAAAGCTACTCACTTTAGAAACAAATGTTGATCTTCTTTCTAAAGAAAAGACTGACTTGTTAGCTAAACTAAAAGATTTTCAGACTCAACCTATTTTGTGTAACCATCTAGACCATGATAATGTTATAAAAGAAAGAGATTCATTGTTATCTGATTTAGATCAAGCAAGAAATGATCTACACAAGAAGATGAATGATATTGCTCAGCTGCAAAGAGAACTTTATGAGTTAAGAAGAAAAGATATACTTGATAATATTCTAAGCATTGGTACTGTTTTTAACGGAAGAAAAGGTTTGGGATATGCTCCAAAGAAAAATCAACCCAAAAGAACTCAAACTATGTTTGTACCCAAGAACACAATGGCTAGAAAGAGAAATGAAGTTGATTCTATTACTTGCCATTTTTGTTTACGTTTTGGACACTATTCCTTTTCATGCCCTTATAAAAATAAGGATTCTGAATTAGTTTGGGTCCCAAAACCTCAAACTTAGTAGAGTCGAATGGAATTTAGTTGATATATGGACAAACGCTCCATCTTGCTATTTATATTGTCTTATCTCAACTAAACAAAAGATTTCATGCATATTGTTAATTTTCTGCATTGTTGTACTGAAACAGAAACTTAATCGGTCGAAGTATTGTCGACCGAACCATTAATCGGTTGAAGTATTGTCAACTGACCGGATGTCTGTAACATATCAAAATTTACAGCAATTATTTTGGTCGAAAATTGGTCAACCGAGCTAAATTTCTGTGTTTCTTTGTTTGTAATACAGTAATCTTCTCGATCGACAATTAGTCGACCGAAACATATGTCGGTCGAACAATTGTCGACCGACTGGATTTCTGATTCAGAACTCTTATACAAATCTGTACTTAAATGATTCTAACCATATCGGACCATCACATGGGTACCAAAATCTACATTTTAATGCAGGAATGGGTGGTTGACAGTGGATGTTCCAAACATATGACTGGGAACAAGGATGCATTTCAAACCTTTGAAGAAAAGAAAAGTGGAACGGTCACCTTTGGAGACAATGGTAAGGGCAAAATCGTTGGAATAGGTAATGTTGGTACAAACCTCGAAATAAAGAATGTTCTACTCGTTGATGGTTTGCACCATAATTTGATAAGTGTTAGTCAATTATGTGATAGTGGTTATGATGTGTTATTTAACAAAACTTGCTGCAAGTTATTGATAGAAAACACTACAAATGTTGTTTATGAAGGAAATAGAGTTGTAAATCTTTATATCCTTAAACCTAACTCTATGAAATCAGTAGTGGGAAAATGCTTGCTTGCAAATGAAAATACATTACAACTATGGCATAAAAAGCTAGGACATGCTAGTTCACATGTTATTAAAAAGTTAGTGAAATATGATCTTGTTCGTGGATTGCCTACTTTATCTTTTGATCAAGTTGAAAACTGTGAACCATGCACAATGGGAAAGCAAACCAAAACCTCTTTTAAACCAAAACAAGTACTTAGCACCAGTAGGTCCTTAGAATTAATTCATATGGATTTATTTGGACCCATGAGGACACAATCTATTGGTGGTAAAAGATACTATTTTGTTATTGTTGATGATTATAGTAAATACACATGGGTACACTTTATTGCAACTAAAGATGATACTATTCATGTTTTTATACAATTTTGTTCCAAGATTGAAAATCTATTACAAAGCAAAATATGTACCATTAGAAGTGATCATGGTGGAGAATTTGAAAATCATACATTTGAAGAATTTTGTACATCTCAAGGGTACACTCATAATTTTTCTGCTCCACGCACCCCACAACAAAATGGTATAGTTGAAAGGAAAAATCGATCACTACAAGAAATGGCTAGAACTATGATGCTCGAACACAACACACCCAAAACCTTTTGGGCTGAAGCTGTAAACACTGCATGCTATGTGTTAAATAGAGTAACTGTTCACTCTCATTTAAAGAAAACTCCATATGAAATAATACATTCTAAGAAACCTAGAGTTGACTATTTTCATACTTTTGGCTCCACATGCTATATTTTAAATACCAAAGATGATAGAGATAAGTTTGACTCTAAATCACACAAAGCATTCTTTTTGGGATATTCCACTTCTAGCAAAGCTTTTAGAGTATATAACACTATCTCTAGAAAAGTTGAGGAATATATTCATGTTTCTTTTCATGAAGAGACCAAATCTGAAAATCTAGAAATCATAGATCTCACTAATCAATTCGAAAATTTAAACATACCAAATGATAGTGAGAAAGTTACTACAAATAATCACCAAGCTGAACCACAACCTACACCTAGGCTTATTAAGGATCATCCTCAAGAACTTATTATTGGAAATCCTAATGATAAAGTCAAAACTCGGTCTTCCTTCAAAGATGTTGCAAACATGGCTTTTGTTTCTATCATTGAACCTAAAAAGATATCTGAAGCTCTTAAAGATGATTATTGGATAATAGCCATGCAAGAAGAATTGAATCAATTCACTAAAAATGATGTATGGGATTTAGTTCCTAAACCACAAGATAAAACCATCATAGGAACTAAATGGGTTTTTAGGAATAAGCTAAATGAGGCAGGAGAAGTAATAAGGAATAAAGCTCGGTTAGTAGCACAAGGATATAATCAACAAGAAGGAATAGATTTTGATGAAACATATGCACCGGTAGCTAGACTTGAAGCTATTAGAATGTTACTAGCTATTGCTGCACATAAAAACATCAAACTCTACCAAATGGATGTAAAAAGTGCATTTCTAAATGGCATTATTCAAGAAGAAGTATATGTTGCCCAACCACCTGGTTTTGAAATACCGGAAAAAGGTGACTATGTTTATAAACTTAAGAAAGCACTTTATGGTTTAAAACAAGCACCTAGAAATTGGTATGAAAGGCTCAAGACATATCTCTTTGATAATAATTTTTCTATTGGAAATTCAGATTCTACTTTATTTTTCAAAACATATACATCTGATTTCTTAGTTGTGCAAATATATGTTGATGACATTATTTTTGGAGCTTCTAATGATTCATTGTGCACACAATTCAGTGACATTATGCAAAAAGAATTTGAAATGAGCCTGATGGGTGAACTAACTTTCTTTCTTGGTTTTCAAATTAAGCAAACACCTGCCGGAATATTCATAAGACAAGAAAAATATACTAAGGAACTCTTAAAGCGTTTCGGGATGGATCAGTGCAAACATGCTACTACTCCTATGGCTACTTCTATTAAAATTGATAAGGATGAAAATGGGGAACCTATTGATGATTCCTTATATAGAGCCATGATTGGTAGTTTGCTTTACTTAACTGCTTCTAGACCGGACATTATGTTTTCCGTTGGTCTTTGTGCTCGATTTCAATCACAACCTATGCACTCTCATTTTCTAGCAGTTAAATGAATTCTTCATTACCTAGTCGGCACTACTTGTTTTGGTTTATGGTATCCAAAAGGACAATCCTTGGATTTTAAAGCTTATACTGATGTAGATTATGCTGGTTGTCGCCTTGATCGCAAGAGTACTAGTGGTGGTTGTTTCTTGTTAGGAAGAGCTTTAGTATCTTGGTTTACCAAGAAACAAAATACGGTTTCCCTATCTACAACTGAAGCTGAATATATGGCAGTCGGGTCTTGTTGTGCTCAAGTGCTTTATATGCAACAAGTATTAAACGATTATGGTTTTACTCTTTCATCTACGCCTATTTTTTGTGACAACACGAGCGCTATAAACTTAGCACACAATCCTATTTTACACAGCCGAGCTAAACATATTGAAATCCGTCATCACTTTTTAAGGGATCATATCTCCAAGAATCATGTTTCCCTTCATCATGTTGATACGGAAGATCAATTGGCTGATATTTTTACAAAACCGCTTCCACTAGATCAATTTAACAAAATTAGGAAGCAACTTCTTATCACTCCTTTGGAAGATGTTTTCTTTGATATTTGTGCTACTGAAACAAAAACTCTTACTTGCATTATGATATTTTGGCTTTTAAATGGACATCTTTTTCATTAGATTTGATGGGACATCTAATTAAGGGGGAGTTTTTATTTCTAACGGATATCTTTTTGAAATGACAAAGGGGGAGAAATAAATATAAAACTAAAACTTAGTAATTAGGAAACACTCAATCAATGAGTTTCATAAATAAACTCTTGGCTTTACATTGAAAAGATTGCTAAATTCCCTAGTGAATTGGATTTCATGTTCCATAATTCAAGGGGAATAATAAGCACACATTTTATAAACAAGAGGAAAAGCTACAAAAGGTAATCTAAAGGTATGAAACTCATATGGTTTATATTTCCTTTATTTATATTTTTGGAAATGTTTGTCATCTTCAAAAAGGGGGAGATTGTTGGCTAAATGGACATCTATAAATCCCTTTGTTTTGATTATGACAAACATTTCATTCTTATTGATCTAACGAGCTACTTGAGTGTGCAGGAACAAGGTGGATGACAAAAGCAATTAGGGAAATCCATATGCTTATATGTTTGTATTTTCATGAAATGTAATCGCCTTGTAAAAACTTGTACAAATATATAATGTACAAGTACTTAGATTTCATGTAAATCAAGCGTTAGATTCTCCCTAGCTAAACACCATATTTAGATAGGTCATCCCTTTCAAATAGGATCACATATGCACACTCATACATATAATTAGTGCCTAAATTGAAACATTGAAACAGGATCAATCTCGGTCGACAAACTCCTCGACCGAGACACTCTCGGTCGACAATCTTTTCGACTGAGAAAGATCCAAAGTAGTCGTTAGACACAACTGACAAGGTAGTTGGCAGTTGGAGATAGACGTTGCAAATCACTTGTTCCAGAGAGCCTGTCGGTCGACAAAAGTTCGACCGAGTAGGTGTCTCGGTCGACCATTCCTCGACCGAGATGGTCTCTGACAGCAACTGCAGAATTAATTAATTAGCTGTTGTTAAAGCAACAAACTTGTACCTAACGGCTAGTTAAGCACTTAGAAACCCCTAGAAGTTGTCTAGAACGTCCTTAAGCATCCTTAGGCCATTCCTATAAATAGGACAAGTCATAGGACACTCAAACTCACTTGTTACACTTGAGAAATCCTTAAGCATACTTTGAGCAATCTGTTTGTGAGCAATTTGAGCATTGTGACAATTGGCTACTTCCTTCTTTAGCTCAAAATTCGTGTCCTATAGGCTAGTATCTCCTACCCACTGCAATCACAAGTCCATACACTTGTTTAGGAGATCTATACGCTTGATCTAGGCAAATCAAGCCTTGGGCTACAAAGGATAAGTTGTAATTTCCTTTTTCCTTTCTTGTTCTCTATTACCGTTTGTACTCTCCTTGCTACTCCTAGGTTGGAGGCTGCAGATTGGAGAGTGTGGAGATCTTCTTGGTGAAGAAGGCGACTTTGAGCTACTTCAGAAGGCTGGTGCAACGGGAGGTTACTTCTAGAGAGGAAGGCTACTTCAAGGGGGAGCTTGGAGTTACTTCAAGAAGGCTACCTCAAGTTGGTGCACCTACTTCAAGTGAAGGCTGTTCAAAGGGTGTAAAGGAAAGTATTGTATTTTGTATAAATCCTTGAGAAGGTAATAAAATAAATACTTTCAAAATCCCAATTGGGTAAGCAACCGGGTAGTGGACTGACAACTTTAGTATTTGCTGAAGTTGGAACCACTCTAAACACCTATCTCCTTCTTCCAATTTCAATTTTGGTTGTTTGAGTTCAACAAATTGTTAAAATTATTTTAAAAACTCTATTCACCCCCCCTCAAGTGTTTTTCAATAGTTTCTCAGTTTATTCGCTTTCCGCAATCGGTTTTAATTAACCTGTGTTTTCTATAATCTGTGGTTATGGTGATTTCCGCACGTTTTCGCGTAACACCTCGTTGTCTGTGTGATAGTGGGATGTGTTGCCACAACTATTGCCTAAAACAAACTATTTCAGACAATCCATTTTAGCTTAGGCCAGGCCGGTATCATATGGATCTGGGAGTCCTCATAAACCAAGAAAGTGGCACAGAGGAAAATATTTCCAGCCCCCAGAACCTAATCCTTTCTAGACACCTTTGCTTCAACTTCATGCCCTAATAGTTGCCTAAAGGCAAACCTAAACAACATTAGGTTATGCATATTTTAATTATGAGTATTTTAGAGTTTTATTCATCATGATACTAATGTGGAACTATAGGGTCCTAAATCAACCTTTCATCATTTACAGATCAACTATAGGGCAACCATGTCACCTAAAGGAACTATGTACGGTAGGGATTCTAATTAGGGAGACAAAACTGAAATAGTCAGATTCCGACTACCATGGGCTCTGATACCATGCTGTAAGGAGGGTGAGTGAAATCACCCCTTTACTAAAAATTTGAAGAATTGATGTCCATTCCAAACATATTCAGAGGTATGATGGAATGGGAATAAATTTTCCAAATTTTATTAAACAATAGTATACAAAAAGACCATTAGAAAGCATCAGAATAAAAAAATAACCGACTGTATTCAATTTCATAAAAGGTTTTACAAAATACATCAAATTCTTCCATTAGGGTTTACATCAAGACACACAATCAGGATCTAGATAGAGGGAAGTCTAGACTACTACAATCTTGTCTCCAAGAAACATCTCCATCAACCGAGTCCAAGGCAAAAGCTAAGATCTTCCTTGTCTTATCCATCACATTGCTCAACACCTGGGTGGTTGGGAAGGCACCCAGCAAAAAGGGAAAGGGAAGAAAAGTATGTGTCACGAAACTAATTTGGGATATCAAGATAATTACAACAAATAAAAACAGGCTAGGGTTCATCATATAATGAAGATAACAGGAGTATGAGGCTATATTCAAAATAAACTTGCCATTAACAATTATATCAAAAAGGATTTGCATGTAAGATAATTATGCCTACCTAACTAAGTAGGGTTGAGGAACCTACCGGACCTCTAATCTTAGGTGAGGGGAGAATAAGACATTCCCAGTCACCTACAATATTATGGGGAGAATAAGACATTCCCCAGGGCGATTATTTACATGCCCTCTGTGGGTGGTTGTACTTAAGTAATGCTACTTCAAATTAAATAGAACATAAATCCACATGCTAGAAAAGTAGTCATGGCAAGAGTAGTCATAATATTCAATAAGCATGGCAGTGGGGTATAAGACCCAAACAAGAAGAAATTATAATCTAATTTGAGGCATGAACAACATTAGGATTCAAGAATAGAATATTTATGGTTCATTTAAGCCTCATTAGGGAAATATAGGATTTGGCTACAATTATCCCAACATAGGGTGTAAGGAATGCACATACATAGCACATAGCTTTCATTATGATTCATATTACTAACTTTCACCACTTTAATTGAGTCCAAGTTCCACTTTGCCTATTTTCAATGTATTAACATGTATTAGAGTACATAGTGCACATTAATATATAGAAACCCTATTTTTAGAGATTTTTAGCAAAATTAGGATTTAGACTCCTATAACATCACCAATAAACTTATTAGGTTTTCTTGATCAAGAAAACATATATTTATGTTAATTTTGGAGTTATGATGATTAAGATGTGATTTTTATGGATTTTATGCATTAAATTCGTTTTACAAAAATCACCCTTCGTCAAAAAATGAAATCAGACCTTGAAAATATTTTATTAGATAGATATTCATTTTCCAATTCCAAAACATATTTATTTGTCAAATTTGGATAAGCGGTTTAGAAGATATGAATTTTGCAATACTGGCCAATAGGAAATTGCCACATCATCAAACCGATCGAGATAATTAAAGAGAGAGGGAGAGGGAGAAAACACCATTAGACCAAGATCAGATTTTAAGTTGCATATGTAACCAAACTAGAACTTCTAGAGAAGATAAAATATCAAGAAATCAAAACCTTAGAAGAGCATGGTAAAAAGAGATGGAAATCGTCGATTTTCAACATAAAAGCATGAGTTTTAAGCATGTACTAAGCAATATATGAGAAGGGTGTTAACCAAACTTACTCTAGGAAGGTAATAAGGTTAAAACAGAAAGGATTATGAGATTCGAAGTCTGGTTTCTCCAAGCCAAGCTCCTTTCTTGGGCAAAGATCACCTACTCCACTTTCGAGGTGCAAACCCTAGCAAAAGAGCCAGGAGATGACATGTTTTAGGGTTTTAGGTGGAGTTTTACCATGTATGGTCATGGTTCCGACCTAGAAGAAGGTGTAAGGAAGGCTATCAGTATGAAAATAGGAAATTAAGGGAGGAAACTTACTAGCTTTGGTCGAGATTACCAAGGAGGAGCTTTAGAAACCCTAATAGAGCAATTTGGAAGCCCTAGGAGCCTTCTTCACCAAGGTAGGCTCCCTCTATTTCCTTGGGAAAGCAACTTCGTTGCCAAATACAAAATTAGCTATTATCTAAGCTATAGGAAATAAAAGGAGAGAAAGAGTTTTCGAATTTTGAGTTGGGAAGGGGTATACATGGCTATATATAGAAAGAGGTGAAGCATGAGGAGTCTTAAGGGACTTTCCATGTGTCTTTAGCCTAGGGATTGATGGCCATGCAAGAGGATAGCTCATAGAGGCTTCATGCATATCAAAAGTAGGTTCTAATAGCCCATATATTATTCTAGGCTATCCCCACCATTTTTCCAGAAAGAAATAACCTCATTGGTTGATAGCTTTTAAGGAAACTATTTCAGACAATCCATTTCAGCTTAGGCCAGTCCGGTATCATATGGATCTGGGAGTCCTCATAAACCAAGCAAGTGGCACGGAGGAAAATATTTCCAGCCCCCAGAACCTAATCCTTTCTAGACACCTTTGCTTCAACTTCATGCCCTAATAGTTGCCTAAAGGCAAACCTAAACAACATTAGGTTATGCATATTTTAGTTATGAGTACTTTAGAGTTTTATTCATCATGATACTAATGTGGAACTATAGGGTCCTAAATGAATCTTTCATCATTTATAGATGAACTATAGGGCAACCATGTCACCTAAAGGAACTGTGTAAGGTAGGGATTCTAATTAGGGAGACAAAACTGAAATAGTCAGATTCTGACTACCATGGGCTCTGATACCATGTTGTAAGGAGGGTGAGTGAAATCACCCCTTTACTAAAAATTTGAAGAATTGACGTCCAATCCAAACACATTCAGAGGTATGATGGAATGAGAATAAATTTTCTAAACTTATTAAACAATGGTATACCCTGATTACTTATTATGTTCATGTTGAAAGTGTTGAGGTTTAACCATTACATGATTGTTACTCATGTAGGGATTCCTCTTTCTCTCATCCTCTCTAGGATGTCAATTACTTCAATATTAATTAAATTAGGTCCAATAAACTGGAATGGAGGGTTGTCACAACATATTAAATCATTGCTTTCACAAGCATCAAGAGTTAACCACTCAAAAAGGTACTAATTACCCTAGTACCTTAAAGGGACAACCATTGTAATCACCTTTGATTTTCATCATTAATAATCAATTACTTAATTGACATTTAGTCACCTTAAGTGTCCAAATGGTTTGACCAATTGAACCTCAAATGGTCTTGGTTACTTAGACCCCAAACGGTCTTGATCACTTAGACATTGAATGATTTGAAACCGTTTAAGCAAAACAATAATGAAACCGTATGGACAATTTCACACTTGAAGCCACTTAGGTATCCAAAAGGTTTGAGACCGTTTGGAACCAAATGGTCTTGAGACCATTTGGACTCAAACGGTCTTAAGACTGTTTGGTCCAAACCCTCTCAAAACTGAATGGACCAAAAAGGTCTTTCAAAACTTTATCAATTCAGGGTTTCAATCATTAAACCATCTATCAATTGGACTACTGATTTGTTGTTCAATTGAACCAGTGAATCACACTTCAATTGGACTTTCAATTAGGGTTTTGAACCCAATTGAACTAGGGTTTATACTCAAGAAACCATCACTTAGGGTTTTGAAATCAAAGAACCATCAATGATTGACATTGTGGAACTAATTCAATTGAAATGGTTGGATCATCATCAAACCATGATATGACCTGACTTCAAATGGTCGTGAGGTCATTTGGATGACCTCCAAACGGTCTTGAGACCGTTTTACCCATTTCATTATTGAATTTTGTGAAATTCAATTAGGGTTTGCATCATTGAATTGATCATCAATTGAGCTAGTAATTATATTTCAATTTAATATCACTGGATCTTACACCATCCACTCACACACCACCATAGAACTCTAAACGGTCGTGGTTTACCTCCAAATAGTGTTGAGACCATTTGGATGACCTCCAAATGGTCTTGAGACAATTTGGGCTAGTCAACCCAAAAATTGATTCAATTACTTAAGGGTTCTACACTTAACCCGATTAGGATTTGCACCTATTGAATCATTCACAATTGAAACCATAAAGATAAAACCAATTGCAACCATTGGATGATTATCCAAGTACAACAACATATTTCCTCAAACGGTCAACCATTTCAAATGGTCAGCCACTCCAAACGGTTTGGAACCCAAACCTCCAAACGGTTTGCAAACCATTTGGTCACCAAAAGGTTTGGTGAAACCGATTGGACCAAAATATTGAAACTGTTTGCAATAGATATTTGTGGAGGTGTGTGCTTATGATGATGTCATCATCATCAAGTTATAAACCCATGAATCTTGCTGTGATTTTCATGGTGATTTCTTCAATCAATCAAATAAAATTTTGAAAATAAAGAAGGAATCAACAATTGATGAAGATATGGAATCACTAACAAAGTTCAAGTGTTCAAGTTATATAACCCGCCTTCAATTGAGATTCAAAGGTTGGAGATTCATGTCAAAAATGGTGGAAGAAGCTTTTGCAACCTTCCCAAGGCTCGTCCTCAAGCTTTGGAGTGAAAGGATTGTCTAGGATTGAAGATGGAGTGGAATAGAGAAGAAATCATGCATTGTTCTGTGATTTCCACCATGAATTCAAGGTGAAAGAAGGTCAAGAATCTTGGCAACAGGTTGGGGGTCATCCTCCTATTGCTCCAAGATCCCTTGGTCGTTTTTTCAAGCAAGAAATGAAAGTGGATTCAAAATTATCCCTTCACCTCATGGATAAAGGAGCTTATATATGAATTTTATTTAAAATTCATTTAAGAGAGAGAAAGTAGGAATTATCTCCTCAACTTTCTTGCCATATGCCCCCTTCTCTTCCTTAGAGACTAGGCTATCCTATTTGACTCTTATTCCTGTCAATTATCCATGATTTAAAGAAAAGAAAATTAAGCACCTTAACCCTTAGAATAATAATATCCATAAGTTAGTGGCTATTTCTTTTTCTTTTCTTAATGTGAGTGGGTTCTCCACTCATGTAGATATTTCCATTGCCTTTGCAAGGCACAAGGACGTCCCTACTTGTTGATTTTCAACCAACACAATTTTTTTTAAGGGAAATCCAATTAATATAATTATGTTTGCATTAAATTGAATTAGAGTTCCAATTATGCTTAAATCTTGATTATTTTAATATCAAGATTCTCTCTCTTCCAAAATGATTCAAATGAGGCACCCCTCTCAAATTATTTTCTCTACATGATTCCAAGAACCATGAGGGACCCTCTTGAAGTGGTATTTTTCATATTGAACTTTAGGTTTTGGGTAAATTACATCAAAACTAGGTTTTAACGCACAAACATTACTCAACATGCTCTTTCTTGTTATTCGGGCTTGTAGAAGCCATACTAATGCATCATACTCATTCCCATGATGCTTCAACATCTGAGGAACATTTTATCATGTACAATTTGAAAGTTAACCCCTCAACTTGGGTAATTTGCTCTTTAGTCCAAAACTTAACAAAACATTGTTTCAACATTATTCACAAAGGACTAGAATTGGAATATAATTTCCTCTTGAGCCTTAATTACTTTTCAAGAGATAAGAACAAGCATATAATCCACTTTATTAAGAAAAAAATCTAGGGTTAAAGCATAACCCAGGTCAGGGATGTTACAAGTTATAAACCCCTAACAAGGATTTCGTCCCCGAAATCCCAGAAAAAGGAGAGACAGATTGTATTCATTTATCACACCATCATATCTCCAGATAACATATTAATGTCATGGAGATACCATAGATCTATAATCCACACAAATTTTCTTCCATTAGTTCAACCTTATCAATATTTATGTTTATGAAGAGCATAAACCCCTAACATATGATGTTCATATTGTTTGATGTAACTAGATTGATTTCACAGTTGGCCAATATAGATAACCAACATAAATCATCTATTATTTCTTAGATACTAGAATCCTTACTTTGGTATTCATCATATGTGTTGAGAACACATCTCATCCTTATCGTATTCATTTCTCTATTGTTACCACCAAGGGTACACATGCACAAGGTATTTCGTTTATTTTAGGACATTGCTTGTTCCATATATCATTATCTTGGAACCAAAGTCCAAAGAAAATTGATACTTTCCTAAGTATCCATTAACGGATTATTTCTAATCCATGTACATCAAACATTATAATACTTACTTGGTTGTCATGTTAATGAAAGGAAAAAACATAAAGGAACATACCCCTATATTATCCAAGGTTGTTTATCAAAGGGAAAACATATATATTTAACAGAGGTAACCCACTTCAACAATCCTTTATTTGTTTGGAAAAGTTCACTTAGTAATTCCTATGTAATTGAGAAAGTTTACTTAGCAAATCCTCATTAGTTGGGAAAGTTCACCTAGCACTTCCTTATTAATTGGGAAAGTTCACTTAGCACTTCCTCATTAGTTGGGAAAGTTCACCTAGCACTTCCTTATTAATTGGGAAAGTTCACCTAGCACTTCCTTATTAGTTGTGAAAGTTCACCTAGAACTTCCTTATTAGTTGGGAAAGTTCACCTAGCTCTTCCTTATTAACTGGGAAAGTTCACCTAGCACTTCCTTATTAATTGGGAAAGTTCACCTAGCACTTCCTTATTAATTGGGAAAGTTCACCTAGAACTTCCTTATTAATTAGGAAAGTTCACCTAGCACTTCCTTATTAATTGGGAAAGTTCACCTAGCACTTACTTATTAATTGGGAAAGTTCACATAGCACTTCCTTATTAATTGGGAAAGTTCACCTAGCACTTCCTTATTAATTGGGAAAGTTCACCTAGCACTTCCTTACTAATTGGGAAAGTTCACCTAGCACTTCCTTATTAGTTGGGAAAGTTCACCTAGCACTTCCTTATCAATTGGGAAAGTTCACATAGCACTTCCTTATTAGTTGGGAAAGTTCACCTAGCACTTCCTTATTAATTGGGAAAGTTCACCTAGCACTTCCTTATTAGTTGGGAAAGTTCACTTTGCAATTCCTAAGTAATTGGGAAAGTTCACTTTAGCAATCCCCATATTATTTGGGAGAGTTTACTCAACAATTCCTTATTTGGTTTCATTATACTCACTAGATTGTTTCAGAATGACTACTTGATCAAAGTAATCAGAAAGATAACAATCTAGGAGTTCCATACTTGCTCTATCTCCAATAATCATATACCTGGCCAGGGTATACAGGTATTGAGATTAGGTAGTATGCACTTTATTTACTATCATGTTCCTCGCTTTTCATATCATCATGCACACATGATTTTTTTTATTCTTGGATTTTCTTCAGGCATAACTTCTATATCTCATCTTTTATTACACAGATAAGAGAGATTATAATGCATTTTAAGGGATACTGAGTAAAATGTAAATTCTCATCTTCCTTGTGTCCTTATAGGACTAGTCAGGGGAATTTCAAAAACAACTACTTTCTTATTTTTAACACATAGAATTATGAAATGAAATATCAAAATGAATCTATTTCATCTGACCTGTCACAACCCGAGGGTTGACTATTGCATCAGATTGATTCATTGCATAAAACCTTGCAGTTGCTGGTTGTTGACCCTGTGCTTGATTGTTAGGTGTTGATGAACCAGCTTGGGACGCTTGTCGACATCCTCTATTGTTACTATAAAACTTCCTTCTTTGTGAGCCTTGCTAACTCTGCCTTTGGGGTTGAGTCACCATTGTATTCCCATCTGGACAATCCTTTGCTAGATGTCCCTGATGTCTACATTGGTAACAGATCCTAGGTGCAAGATAGGGTCTGTGAGACCCAGTCACCGATGTGGGTGCTATGCCGGGGGCTCTCCTTGGAGAAATACTATGGTCCCCACCCCTACTTGATATCCATTATTTTTGGGTATTGGATCTCGATGATGCTGCCGATGCAACAAATCTCGATTTCTTAAAACTTTCAGATCTTTGTCCTTGAAATTGAGTGTATACCTTCTTACCATCGGTCTGTCATTTCTCGATTTCAGACCTTTCTATCCTCCTTACCGACTCCACAAAAGTGGCTAACCTCTCCCTGTTCTCTAAAGAAGACACAGGAGTGGTCAGTTTAGCGTTCAATCCCTTCTCAAAATGTTGAATTCTTTCCTCATCATTAACTGCCATATGCGGACAAAACCACAATAGCTCCACGAACTTAGCTTCATACTCGCTAACGTTCATATGTCCTTGTCTGATCCTCTCAAATTGAGAGATTTTCTCGTCTAGATACGTCTTAGGGAAGTATCTACTAACCAAATCTCATCGGAAAACCTCCCATCCAATTTCTTCACCTGGCCTCGTATCTTCTTCTAATATCCACCAGTGACCAGCACTCCCTTTTAGGAGGTACAATGCATGTCTTACCTTCTCAGCTTCAGGAATATCAAGGATCCTAAAATCCTTCTCCAGTTCTGTCAGCCGCAGATTAACATCTGTTGCATCAGCTGTACCAGCATAATATATGGCTCCAACCCGGAGAAGTCTCTCAAAAGTCTTGCCGGCTCCATATCCCTCATTGTGGGCTGGTGACCTAGGTGCAGGTGGTGGAATCCTATCTTCCATATGTGTCATAGTTTCCATAAACTGCCCGAATAGGGTATGGAAAGTTGGATTCCCTAATGCATCTTGATCAAGAGGAGGAATCTCAGGTACGAGTTCCTTCCTAGATTGATCCCTCACACCTTTTCCTGGTGCAACAACACTGCTCTCAACAGCATGTTCTTCATGTGATCCAGACATGTTCAAGTTTTTCTTCTCCTCCTATATGAGTAGAAGTCACTATCAGATGAACTAGAAGACACTAAAACAGACTCAACATCTTAGTCCTATGTCTCTGTAGACTGAATGAACCTAGAGCTCTGATACCACTAAATTGTGATGCATCGTTCGAATAAAATGTTATTAACTTAGTGGAAGCGATCACTAAGCAGCGGATTACTGAAAATCACTAAAAATTAAAACCATTTTGCAAAGAGGTCCACACATAGGAAAACTCTTTCATAAAGAACCGGAGTAACTTAATTACATACTGGTTCACAAGTACATGTCCTGTATCATCTTTTCCTGAGAATTACAAGCATCAACTGCACTGTTAAACTAAACACAAGCAATATAAAATCTCGAGGCACTGAGCCACAATCTCAAAAGCACTAACTACTACTCCGAGGACCTGAGAGTACGGAGGCGACACATAGGACTCTATGTACATCTATACAAGGTATATCAGCCAGTGTCTCCACCTGAGAATTCACTACTGTCCCTGCTGTTGCTGTTGTCCTTCATCTACTGAAGGATTCCTACCTCTTCATCCGTGTCCACCTAAAAATGTGGTTCCCACGGGGGTGAGACAATTGTAAATTGCCCCAACAAGAGATATAACTCTCCGCCAGTAACATTATTATTGCAGATTAATAAGATAAATCTGAACAGAAGAATCATGATTGCTTAACAATAGTTAATTTATTGTTTAACAGATTAAAACATTAATCTTATCTAAAGCCTTTCAGCTATAACCTGATATAGCAACATGTCATTTATCCAATAATGAATATGGAGAACATGCATAACCTTTATCCGTTAAGCAGGATAATATCAACCAATGTTTCTCGTATTTCAACTTTATGCCGATACACTACACGGCTGATTATATTTTACTTTTCACATGTCAAACTGCACTTAGCTTGCCATGGCATATTGACATCTTCACTATAGAGTTATAGCCGCAACATATACTCTCTTCAGGCTTAGATCACATAGCTAATGCATGGAATTGTTTTGTGGAGTCATGGCATGTAGCCATTCTCTTTTTAACAAGGTATTGAGATCTTAATCCCTCATCTCATCAAGTACCTTTCATTTCTTAACAAGTTCATCATCATGATTATAGAATATGGGTATTCAAACCCTTAGTTCATCATAGAATACTTGTTACCACATAACAGGTAACTCAATACCTTCAGGTCATTTGACCAAGGTAAGCATGATTCTTACTACATAAGCATTCCACATATCACACAAAGCTTAATTCACCTCTTGTTACCTCTTAATAGGCAACACGGCATATTATGGCTTATGAAGCCCATAAACAATTTCAATAATTAAAACATCATATGGCACACATGGCTCATTAATTTTAGATTACCTCTCACTAGGCAAAAAAGTATATGAAGGCTTATAAGGCCTACAAAACATTTTCAATATAAGAGCATCATAGCTCATACCTGGCTATGCTTATCATCTCATCATACTTGCATGATTAGTACTCATGATAACAATTATAATTCTTTTATATCAGCACCATGCAACATAAAGTAATACCACTATTCCCTTTTTAGGGTTAGGATTCCTCTTACATATCATCACCCTACTTTAGGGTTTTTCCACAAATAACCATTTAGGTTCTTAAGATCATGTTATTAATGATCAAACCTTAATTCATTTCTCCTAATAGCTAGGAGCCAACATTGATAACATAAGTATTCAATCATACTTATTTATTCTCATCATTCATCATTAAATGAATTATCAACACAAAGTATGAGTTTCTCTCTCATCTTTATCAGAATATGATTGCATCAAAGTTTATTGATTTGGATTAACCTTCTCATAAGGCAAGTTAGCCTACACTTATCCTAGTGCAACGTAACAACTGACATGGCACATTTCATGTGTCACTCATCCAAATATATTGGATTTGAAATACATCAAGGTATATCAACCTTGAGGTGATGGATGTGATATCTATCATATTTTGATGTATCACTTCCCTCATCACCTTTATCTTACTTGAGTTCATCCACTTAGCTTGTATTAGGGTATTTCCCCTCCTAATACTTTATAAACAGTTCATCACATTTGTAATGTATTGGTCGTAAGTCACTTATTTAGAAAAATACAACCTTTGCTAATGATATAGACTCATCTTTGAGTTAGGAACTACTGATATAAGGATATCCATTATCAACCTCTTTAGGTGTTACACTTGTCAATATATTAATCACTATTCCATTATTAGGAATAGGGTTTTCCATGTTTATAAATTAAGGTTCACATAGCATCTCCCATATTTATGGGTTTCACATAATATCACTCTACATTAGAGTTTCACAAATTATCCTTCTATATCAGGGTTACACATAACATTACCTGAAATTAGGTTTTCACTTAACATCACCCTTAATTAGGGTTTCACATGTCACACCCTTGATTAGGGTTTCATCAACCTTCTCAATTAAGGTTTCATGATATCTTTACAAAGGAGCATACCCTGATTACTTATTATGTTCATGCTGAAAGTGTTGAGGTTTAACCATTACATGATTGTCACTCATGTAGGGATTCCTCTTTCTCTCAACCTCTCTAGGATGTCAATTACTTAAATTTTAATTAAATTAGGTCCAATCAACTTGAATGGAGGGTTGTCACAACATATTAAATCATTGCTTTCATAAGCATCAAGAGTTAACCACTCAAAAAGGTACTAATTACCCTAGTACCTTAAAGGTACAACCATTGTAATCACCTTTGATTTTCATCATTAGTAATCAATTAGTTAATTGACCTTTAGTCACCTTAAGTGTCCAAATGGTTTGACCAATTGAACCTCAAATGTTCTTGGTTACTTAGACCCCAAACGGTCTTGATCACTTAGACATTGACTGGTTTGAAACTGTTTAAGCAAAACAATAATGAAACCGTATGGACAATTTCACACTTGAAGCCATTTAGGTCTCCAAACGGTTTGAGATCGTTTGGTCTCAAACGGTCTTGAGACCATTTGGACCCAAACGGTCTTGAGACCGTTTGGACCCAAACGGTCTTAACACCGTTTGGTCCAAACCCTCTCAAAATTGAATGGACTAAAAAGGTCTTTCAACACTTTATCAATTCAGGGTTTCAATCATTAAACCATGTATCAATTGGACTACTAATTTGTTCTTCAATTGAACCATTGAATCACCCTTCAATTGGACCTTCAATTAGGGGTTTGAACCCAATTGAACTAGGGTTTATAATCAAGAAACCATCACTTAGGGTTTTGAAATCGAAGAACCATCAATGATTGACATTGTGGAACTAATTCAATTGAAATCATTGGATCATCATCAAACCATGATATGACCTGACCTCAAACGATCTTGAGGTCATTTGGATGACCTCCAAATGGTCTTGAGACCGTTTGATCCATTCCATCATTGAATTTTGTGAAATTCAATTAGGGTTTGCATCATTGAATCGATCATCAATTGAGCTAGTAATTATATTTCAATTTAATATCACTCGATCTTCCACCATCCAATCACACACAACCATAGACCTATAAACGGTCTTGGTTGACCTCCAAATGGTGTTGAGACCGTTTGGGTGACCTCCAAACAGTCTTGAGACCGTTTGGGCTAGTCAACACAAAAATTGATTCAATTACTTAAGGGTTCTACACTTAACCCGATTAGGGTTTGCACCTATTGAATCATTCAAAATTGAAACCATCAAGATCAAACCAATTGAAACCATTTGATCAATATACAAGTACAAAAGCATATTTCCTCAAATGGTCAACCATTTCAAACGGTCAACCACTCCAAACGGTTTGGAACCCAAACCTCCAAACGGTTTGCAAACCATTTGGCCACCAAACGGTTTGGTGAAACCGATTGGACCAAAATATTGAAACCGTTTGCAATAGATATTTGTGGAGGTGTGTGCTTATGATGATGTCATCATCATCAAGATATAAACCCATGAATCTTTCTATGATTTTCATGGTGATTGCTTTAATCAAATAAAATTTTGAAAACAAAGAAGGAATCAACAATTGATGAAGATATGGAATCAATAACAAAGTTCAAGGGATCAAGTTATATCACCTGCCTTGAATTGAGATTCAAATCTTGGAGCTTCACATCAACAATGGTGGAAGAAGCTTTTGCAACCTTCCCAAGGCTCGTCCTCAAGCTTTGGAGTGAAAGGATTGTCTAGGATTGAAGATGGAGTGGAATAGAGAAGAAATCATGCATTGTTTTGTGATTTCCACCATGAATTCAAGGTGAAAGAAGGTTAAGAAGCTTACCAACAGGTTGGGGGTCGTCCTCCTGTTTCTCCAAGATCCCTTGGTCGTTTTTGCAAGCAAGAAATTAAAGTGGATTCGAAGTTATCCCTTCACCTCATGGATAAAAGAGCTTATATATGAATTTTATTCAAAATTCATTTAAGAGAGAGAAAGTAGGAATTATCTCCTCAACTTTCTTGTCATATGCCCCCTTCTCTTCCTTATAGGCTAGGCTATCCTATTTGACTCTTATTCCTCTCAATTATCCATGATTTAAAGAAAAGAAAATTAAGCACCTTAACCCTTAGAATAATAATATCCATAAGTTAGTGGATATTTCTTTTTCTTTTCTTAATGTGAGTGGGTTCTCCACTCACTTAGATATTTCCATTGCCTTTGCAAGGCACAAGGACGTCCATACTTGTTGATTTTCGACCAACACAATTTTGGTTGAAGGGCAATCCAATTAATATAATTATTTTTGCATTAAATTGAATTAGGGTTCCAATTATGCTTAAATCTTGATTATTTTAATATCAAGATTCTCTCTCTTCCAAAATGATTCAAATGAGGCGCCCCTCTCAAATTCTTTTCTCTACATGATGCCAAAAACCATGAGGGACCCTCTTGAAGTGGTATTTTGCATATTGAACCCTAGGTTTTGGGTAAATTGCACATTACATCAAAACTAGGTTTTAATGCACAAACATTGCTCAACATGCTCTTTCTTGTTATTTAGGCTTGTAGAATCCATACTACTACATCGTACCCATTCCCATGATGCTTCAACATCTGAGGAACATTGTATCATGTACAATTTGCAAGTTAACCCCTCAACTTGGGTAATTTTCTCTTTAGTCCAAAACTTAACAAAACATTGTTTCAACATTATTCACAAAGGACTAGAATTGGAATATAAGTTCCTCTTTAGCCTTAATTACTTTTCAAGAGATAAGAACAAGCATATAATCCAATTTATTAAGAAAAAGATCTAGGGTTAAAGCAAAACCCAAGTCAGGGATGTTACAGTGAGAATACCCAAAAACATCTACAAGAGGTTATTGAGGAATTTTTAGTGCAGTGGTGTTACCCCTAATGAAGTTCATGAGGAAAACTGTGTCATTTATTTGGGATGATAGGTGTCACAATTCTTTCCTACTTTTGAATAAAAGTTGATCAGTACACCAATGCCATTGCTACTAGAATAGGGAAAGGATACATAGTTTTCTATGACACATCAAGGATTATGACTGCACAATAGATTACCATCCAGGAGAGGTGAACGTGGTTACAGACACTTTAAGAAGGAAGTCTTCTTCATCAACATCTGTGGGTAAGGCACAGTTGCTATAACATACTGTATCTTGGACCCTACACTAGAGATTTGACCTTTTGGGTTTAGCCAAACAAGGTTGGGGGTAGAATGATCCTAATAATCTAATGCATGAATAATGTAATTTAATATGTCACATAATTCATTTAGAAGTAATATGAACCTACATAACTAAATTGGATAAATAATGTGGCTAATGAACCATTAGTGGGCTATAAGGAATATCTCATAAAAAGAAATCTTAAAAGTGAAATCTAAGTTTAAAATCGTGTTCCTTGGCTCCCAATTATCTTGGGAGTCAAGTTTCACATTATTTCACATAATAATAATTCATTTAATTCAAATTGAAAAAAGAAGATGAGTGTTTTCCCCAAAATATAAAATAAAATAATAAATGACTCCAACAGAGGAAAATAATCTTAGATTTGTAAACTGCATAATAAATATAGCCTTTGTGTAAATTTTAATCCAATTTGGAGAAAGTTTTCTAAAAAGATTAAATCAGGAGAGAGAAAGTGTATAGAACCTTCAAAATATTAAATAAATGCTCAAACAACTCTAAAATGTAAAATTGATGGAAAATTTGTATTCAAAACACTAAAGTTGACTTGTGGATGAAGTTTCACCTAATTTTGTTAATCCATGTGTCATTAATGCACCTGGAGAGAGACATAAAGAATATATAAAATAATGCATCTAAAGTTGCCAAAAGTGAAATCTAATTAGAGAATCGGAATCTACATGTTTAACTTAACTTGTTTGTAAAGTTTGGCTTAATTTGGATAAGATTAGGACCCCTAAAAGAGGAAAGAGAAAATATGTGCATTAAATATGTTCCACTTTGGTTTAATCCGATTTATTTCCATGTCACGCTTGTATTCCAAAACTTATTGGATTTCAGTTTGATTCATCACCGACTAATTTTTATCGTGCGGCTCTAGAGTTATCTCCTACCCCGAGCCAAAATAGGAAACAACCTATTTATAAAAGCTTATGTAAATCCTGGTTTTCTCGCTCTTCTCCCCATTGTTTTCCCTGATTCCTTTTTCTTTGGCATCCTTGCTCGATTATGTAGCTTTTGATCCCATCTTTTGTGGGGTTTAAGTACCCCTATCTCTCTAACCTTGGGGCATTGCTACGGTGCTCTGTTCACGCCCTGTTTCCTGCTTCGATCTCTCTCCTCATCACCCCAAGCAATCAAACTGTCGACTTTTGGTTCCCAACCTCTCATCATCTCCCAACGCTTTGTTTCTGTCTGCTGGTTTGATCTCAAAGGCACCCGAGGGTGGGGCTTCTGCTCCGTCAGGTCAGATGGCCGCTACAGGATCACAGTTGTGCTCCAATTCGTTAGACACCACTACAGTGGTCTCGTATTGGTTTCAGGTAGTTCCTCATGGCACTTCGTAGCTTGATTTGGCTTCAATTCTATGTTTGGTGCTCCGATTAGTTTTTCCCCCAGATCACCATCGAGACCTGCTCACACCTGTTGCTCCCAGGGCGTGAGCGGGTGAAGGGGGTGATTCCCTGAGAAATATCATTTCTACTCCCCTCCTCTCTTCTTTACTTTGTTTTCTGGAGCGAGGGTGTTTTTCTCTTTTAGACCATGTTCTCTTTGCTTTGTAGTGGGTTCACACATCACTGATGTGGTGAGATTTGGCCACCTCTCATTGGTCCAAGTCAGAGGTCGGCTCTCTCTCTCACAATCTCATTTTGACATGGCCTTTTGGGTTTTTCTGATTGGTCAAAGTTCTAAAATCCATAACTAATTATCTGCTCATCAAAAAAATATGAATAAATACTTATTGGAATCAGAAAAACAAGATATAAATAATGGTATAAGTTTTGATGGTTAAATTTTATGTTTAATAACATGTGTTTTAATGGATCTAATTAACGATGAATCAACTTGTAAAATTTCATAACTAATAATTTATAAGTCAGAAAAATATAATAAAATATGTTTTAAACTCAGGAAAATATAACCTAAAATATGGCATCGTTTTGATAACCTAATTCACCAATAATAAAAAGGCAATTTTTAGGGTTTTGAATAAGTAATGGAAACCTAACCCTAATTCCACATATATGTTTAATAGGTTCCTTGGATTGCCTAGGCTTGGACCTAGAAGTGACTTTGGATCATTTGACTCTGATGTTAGGTATATTTGCATCCCCGATTATTCTTCTTGAGCAATTATCCTATATTTTATTCTTTCTCTTGGTCCTTTGGACAATAGCCTATACACATTGCTCTATTCTTTTGATATAATGGTTCTTGTGAACTATATTGTTTGTGGTAATCTTGGATATTCTCTTGACTCTGATCTTGTTGCCTTGGTGCATGATTGGATATGCCCACTATGATGTGGATGTTTATGTGATATATGTTTCCCACTTGTAAGGTGGATGTATATGTTGGTTACTTATGCAGTGACTACTTTTGTATAATTCAAACTATACTTTCTACTTGCCTCTACATTAAACATGCTATGTGATTTAGTAGCACTAGAGTAGTGTAATTGCATTGGTTTTGGGGTTATGAGCCCTTTATGCTTTTGGGATGGAAGTTATGTGTCCCATACACAGGTTTCAACTTTATGAGGGTTGGCCCAATTTGATATATTTGGGAGTTTGGTTATGTGCCATTCTCTATCAGGTTTCAACTTTATGAGGGTTGACATCCAATTGTGTTTATATTGTTCTAGGGATATGCTTATCTCACATGCATGCAGGTTGGTGATGTTTATGATGGGTTATGTGCCCAAATTGATGATGGGTTATGTGCCAAAAAACTTGATGGGTTATGTGCCCAAATCTTGAGATGTGCTTATGTGGCACTACTTTATTGTTTTGGTTATGGCAAGTATCTTCTTTTATGATGATGATGATTCTTTTCCTTTTATGCCCTCTTTGGGTAGTCCTTATCTCTTACATGGGAAGCCTCTTATTTTGATGTCCCTTATTCTTTATAAATTGCTCAATTTGCTTTTTAGTATGCACATACCAGCCTTTGCTGATGTCTCTTATTGTTTCTCTTTTGCTGGGATATGCTTCCAACCCTAGGTGGAGGAATTGGGTGAAAAGGCTTGATGACCTAGACTTAAATAGTGAAGTTAAAGCTTAGAGACAATCTTGAGGTGGTTTAGATTTCCTCTACAAGGATCCTTATGATGTAAGTTGTAACCCTTTGTTTTATAATTGAATATATTCATGATTTTATTCTGCTGCTATACTTTGGTCTGTTGATTGCCATTATATAAAGATTTGAAATTTTTACACCCACTCCATCATACCTTCTGAGTGTGTTTGGACTGGAGGTTCTATTGTTCAAATTTTTAGTAAGGAAGTGCTTTCTCTTCTTTACAGTTGCATTCCTTAGTGTGCCATAAGAGAGACATGATGGTATCCTTGTATCAGAATGATGAATAGTTGGAGGCGTCCTTATTAGCAGGATTGTTGATACAATCACTAATGAAAATTGAAGTTGAGTCAGCAAATCATAGTAGCACAATGTAAATGTGGAGACTTCCATGAGTATGAGGATGATACAAGTATATTACCATAACAAAATAGTCATTTCAGAGGTGATAACTTAAAGGCATTGGTTCTGGAAAAGGCTCGATATGTGTGACAATGTAGATCTCCATTACATTAGTATGAGACTGGTGAGTAGCCTATAAGTGGATTTGCCACCTATTTTACCTACGTTGTATCCAGTGTTTCACGTTTCTATGTTAAAGGAGTGTCACCCGGATACGGAGTTGACTTTACAACCAGAGGAGATGGAGATAGATAAGGATGTATCTTGTGTGGTAGATCCTATGTTGATCATGGATATGAGAATCAAGAAGTTTAAGTAGAAGGATACCCCTTTGGTTAAGGTACTGTGACATCACCGTGGCATAGAGGAAGCCACATGGGAGCTTGAGGAAGAGATGCATAGTAAGTACCCATATCTTTTCTCGTGGGTTTTTGGGGGAGAAATCCTTGTGCGGGGTTTATGGTTGTAAGACCCCTTACCTATCTTAATGCTTGAGTATGTTTGGTTTTCTTAATAAGATGATTAAAACCTTAATATAATCCCTTGAGATGCTTTGTTAACATGTGATAATCTTATGTTTCTAGTTTGGTCATGTTTTTATGATGTTTGAGCTTTGTATGTTGGTTTTGGACCAAGTTATAGTTTACCCAAGTTGAGGTGTAATCTTGCAATTTGTCACATGTTGAGTGTTCCCTTAGTGCTTTAGCATCATGAGAGAGTGTGCTATTCTTTGGAATACCTTGTTTGAGCCTTGGATGTGTGGTGACATCTCTAGAAGTGATCAGGGATTCTAGGGTTTTGTTGGTGTCGACCATGTTCAACATGGTTGAGTGTTGCCACCTTTGTCTCGACCATGTTGGTGTGTTTTGGGTGTGTTTCGATTGAGACACCTTCCTTGGGTTGAGTTTCTTTGACCATGATGGTTTTAGTGTGGTTACGTTGAGATGGTTTGTTTCCTGGTGGTGTATCTCAACCTTGAGTGTTTGGTGACCTTTTGTTTCGACCTAGGCATGTGCTTTGATGTTTGTTTCGACCCCCTTGATGTTTCTTAACCAAAAACAATGTGTTGGTGACCTAAAGAGGTTGATACCCAACATTGTTTGTATCATCATAGTTTGCAGGCATGCATATAGTGGATGCATGTTCATTTTCTTGGAAGACAAATGTCCCCTTGGTGCCTTCTTATATTGACACATCATCTCCACCTTACTTCTCTCCTCCTAGAGTATATAACCTCTTTCTTCTTCATGTAATTTTTCCTTTTTGACCCTCCTTCTCCCTCTTGCTTGTGGCCGACCTTGGAGCTTAGTGGAGCAAAGAAGGGATGACCTTGGAGCTTGGGTCTCTGAGCAACCTTGCATGTGGTGTTCTTGAGCTCAATCACCTTCCTTGTGGTGATTCTTGGTGGTTTCTCTTCTTGGTAAGTGGTTCTAATTTCTTGATCACATGTTTTTGGATCCTACCTCCCTTCTTCTTCTTTCTCAGCCATGAGACCATGGATCATCCATGGTGGTCATCTTGAGAGAAACACCTCATCATAAGGGTCATAGACTATGTTTGACATGGTGGTTCTCATGAGAGGAAGCTTTCTTCTCTTTCACCTTCCTTCTTTTTAGTTTGGCCTTGGTTTATTCATCCCATTTCCTTGCGCTATATCATGACCTTGGTGTTTTCTCCTTGTGAGGCAACCATGTAGCCGAAAGTTTCTCTTTGGCGGAGCTCTTCTTCTCTCTTAGAGATAGAGATCTTGGAGCTTGGTCCTGTACCTAAGGCGGGTTATATAACTCTCTACTCTCTTCTATTATAGCACTCATAATCTTGCTTGCATGTTGTTGTTATATTTCTAAAACATGATCTTAACATGTTAAATGATGTTGTTATAACTTTGGGTTTGAATCTTGATGATGATCCTATGTGTTTTGCCTCTGTCCTCAAAACCCTAATCTTAGTATCCAATTTTGGTAAAGTTATGAGATAGATGTTTTCCTCTTGTTTTTGGATTAAGGTTTTCCATAAACATGCAATTGGTTTGAGTACCTTAGTGTATCATGGATAATAGGTTCTACTTTGCATGTGTTGATCATGAGTTATGTCTACTACAAAAGGATCTTTCATGATGATTTCCATGGTACATGTTTAAAGTTTTGGTGACTACCTTAGTATGGAGTTTTTCCACCGAATTGGTGATAAGTTTCCCTTGATGATAATTTTCTATTTTGACCTCTTACTTGATGATATGTGCTAGATGACGTTATCATTAATTAAGGTAGAAGACTTTGTAGTGTTCTCATGAAGATTGCTCTCTTTCTTCAAACTTAATTCCATGAACCCGATTTCTAAGTGATCGATGAAGTGAAGTTGTTACATGCAACATGATTCATGGTTTTCATAACCATGTTTTGCTTCGTCCTCTGTGTTTTCTTGAGGTCTTTGAGTTGGTTTTCTTGAGGTTGAAGCTTGGTATTCTTCCACCTAGTTGTTTTCATGAAGGTTTATGATGAAGTTCAGATTTCAAGGTTTTGATGCCCTTTTGCATGGAGCTTTCCACCTTGTTAATGATGGTTTTCCCTTGATGTTAATCTCCTATTTTGGTCATGATATACTTCTATTTTGGTTATGGTTTATCCCTATTTTGGGGATGGTTGTTTTGCCTTGTAGTAGCTTGACCTTGGTGGTCACTACACGTTTTATCTTGCCTTGGGTGACACACTTTGTTTATGGGATGATGGTCGAGATGCTTTATTGGTATCGGTCAAGACTCATGTCCTAGTGTCACAACCACAACCCTAACCTTAATAGGTTGAGGGTTGAGACACATGTTGTACTTATAGTCGAAACACTTGGTTGGCTTGTGGTGGAGATGCACACTTTTGTTTCAGACATGACCCTTGGTTTTGTCTTGGTCAAGACATGGTTCTTGTTTGGTTTAGACATGGTTCTTGTTTGGTTGATACATATGGTATGGTCTTGGTCGAGACATATGATTTTGGTGGAGGTCGAGACATCATGTTAGGTGGTGGTCGAGACACCATGATTGGTAGTGGTTGAGACCCTTGGTTTTATTGAAGTCATGACCCTTGTTTTTGTTGGAACTAGGACTCTAGAGGGGGGGGTGAATAGAGCTTCAAAATTTCTCACAAGATAGATTAGACCTTCAAATTATATCAATCAAAAGCAATAGCTTAAGTGCAATTTGAAGTCCTAACTAATAAGCATAGCAGGAATGAGAGAAAATGGAACAAGCACTTGGACAAGGTCATTAGAGTGGTTCCACTCTCCAAACTAGGAGAGGGTCAATCCACTACCTAGAGAGGTCAACCTCTAGAACTTTGCAAGTTATTTCCTCTATATATTCACCAATAAGATTTATAACACATGAACAACCAAAGGACCTTCCTATCTAATACAAAGAGTCTTGAACCTTACCAATGACTTACCCACTTTGCAAGAGTCTTCTGCCTTCTTCCAAGGACTTACCTACTCTTACACAAGTCTTCAGCCTTCAAGGGATTGCCCACTCTTCTTGTATCTTCAACTTTTGCCTTCTCCTTTACTTGGAGAAGATCTTCATCTCTTCTTCAACCTTGAAGAATAACAACAACAACTCCACCTTCACTCGGAGTAGCTTGCTTCACCTTTGCTTGTTTGAGGAAAGGGGTAGGGAAGATGGAATGGAATGAGAACTTTACAAGCACAAGGAAGTAGCTATCTTACAAATGGCCTAACTCACTCATAATCATGAAATGTTGTGTAAACTATGAGAGAAAGGGGCTCAAGGAGTTGCAACACACTCAACTTTAGCAAGGACTTAGAATAAAATGAATGAGAAAACTTGGAATGAACTTTAAAGGGTCCTATTTATAGCTGGGGGTGTTCCCTTGAGTGCGGGATCACTTAAGGGAGAAATATAACCATTTTCTAAGTAGCAACATATCTACTCTCTCTCCAAACAACTCACCAAGTATAACATAAAGAATCCTGGACATTTATCTTTTGACCCTCTTTTCCATCTTTTCCTTTCATTTCTATCCTTCTTGGCCTTTCTGTTTAATTTGTGGATATTACGGTGGTTTCGTGGACATTAGTTCACCTTTTATGCCAATAAAGGGGTTTTATGCAAAAATACCTCAGTAAATATTTAATAAGGATCTAATATGCAAATTTACCACTCATGTGATATATTAATAAAATAAATTCATTCTAGATCATTCCTTTGCCTTATGGATCAAGGAAGAATGAATAATGTTGCTTTAAACATGTTAATGTGATATTGAAATAATTAATATGGGAAATATTGGTAATATCAGATAATGGGATACAATTCATAAAAGGAACACTAATTGGTTAAAAATAAGCTGAAATTCATTTTCCTTAGGTTTGGTTTGGCTTGTAGGCCAAGTTTCATAAATTTGGGACAACAATAATTATATCTCTTTTATTTTGAAAAGAGAAAATGAGTTTTGAAATATTTAACCCATCAAAAGTCCTCAAAAGTAAAAAAAAAAATCCATATTCAGATTCTACACCTCAAAATCAGTCAGGGTGCCCATTTTTATTAAATTTAGGTTTTGTTTGCACCCTCAAAAGAGGAGAGAGAAAAACATAAAATAATATCGTATCACTATAGTCGAATTATAGATCAAAAGGAAAATATTTGTCACGCGCCTTCTTTTTATACTCGTGCGATTGTACGGTCAGGGTCCCTTGATGGAACTGAGTTCACGGATCTGACAGCTCGTGGTCGTCTCCTACCTCAGTCTGAGTCGGGAACAAGAAGGTTGTTTACGGAAATTTCAAATTGCGATAACTCTCTCTATACTCAATGAAATCACAATTTTTTTGTTGCTCTGGACTCCTCTTGAGATTCTTCTTCTAATTATCCCAATATTTTTGCATTTTGATTAACATTCGAGAAATCCCCAAATCAACCGAAGCCTCCCTCTCACCTCGAGTTCTAAAACCCTAACCCATGACTCATTTCCTATATATACCCATACCCAGAGCATCCCCATCATCTTTGCAACCAAACACACCCTTCAATTTCAAGTTTTGTTGCCATTTTGAACCCTGACGAGTGGCTGAAGGAGTGTGATTTGTGGTGGATATCTCTCCCTCCTCTCTTCATCTCCGATAAAATTACAAGTACCATCAAGTTTGGAATCTTGTTCTCTTTCTTTTGAGTATTTGAACGTCGAATTTCATTTAGTATTCTGGATTTGCACAAAATCCCAAGCAAACTGCTACTTGCACTCACAATCCATGGCACACATGTGTTGCGGGAGATAACCCCATGCATTTTTACCATTCTACCCTCACTTGTACTCTCTCTTCTCTCTCGGTGTTTGCGTGAGGGCATTTATGCCTTTTTGTTTTCTTTTGGCCTTGTTTTGTTTTGTTTTAGACGAGTCAAACTCAGAATTTGACCACGTGACTTGGCCACTCCTGATTGGGCCAAGTCAGTGAGGTGGGTCCCCTCTTTTCTTTTCTTTGGTCCTTTACGACCGCGTTTGCCTACGTGGCACGCTCTTATTGGCTGGTTTTATAAAATTCATAACTTTTAACCCTTGTCCAAAAATAAAAATAAAATATGGTGTGAACTAAGAAAAATATGATCTTTCTAATAAAAATGTTTTTAAGACATGATTTTGAGTTTTGTCTAAGGTGATTTTCTAGAAACTAATTGGTTAAAAATCACAAAAAATACACTTTAATCTTCATTTCTCTAAAATTTATAAAATTATATGTTATTTTGATGAGAAAAACCTAACTAAGATAGTAGTTTTGATTTTAGGACCTAAATTCATGGTTTGTAGAAAAAGTTGGTAACTTTAGGGTTTTAAGTCTTTAATGAATGTACATAGTTCTAATACATGGATATGATAATGATATTAGGACAAGTGGACTCTGATCTTGCTTAGGGATATGAAAAGTGGTTTCTAGGATTATAAGGAAGAGATATGTGCATCTAACACATCACTTGGGAATATTTATGCCTTAACCTAGTTTTCCATATTGAGGCTTCATTGAACCATATTCTCTTTTCTTGAAACCCTAATTTATTGTGCCTCAAATTAGATCATAATTTCTTATTGTTTGGGTTTTAAACCCCACTGCCATACTTATTCATTCACATGATTATTCTTGCCATGACTACTTTTCTAGCATGTAGATTTATGTTCTATTTAATTTAAAGTAGCAGTACTTATGTACAACAACCCATAGATGGCATGTATTTATTCGCCTTGGGGAATGTTTTATTCTCCCCATATAATTGTAGGTGATTGGGATTGTCTTATTCTCCCCTCACCTAAGGTTAGAGGTCTGGTAGGTGTCTCAACCCTACTTAGTTAGGTAGACATAATTATCTTACATGCAAACCCCTTTTTAATTTAATTATTAATGGCAAGTTTCTTTTGAATATAGCCTCATACTCTTGTTATCTTCATCTTATGATGAACCATAGCCCATTTTTATTACTTTTATTTTCTTGTTGTCCTAGACTAGTTTTGTGACACATACCTTGTTTTTCCTTTCCCTTTTGTTGGGTGCCTTCCCAACCACCCAGATACTAAGCAAGGTGATGGAGAAGACAAGGAGAACATAGCTTTCGCTTGGACAAGATTGTATTAGTCTAGACTTCCCTCTATCTAGATCTTAATTGTGTATCTTGATGTAAACTCTAATGGGAAAATTTGATATATTTTTGTAAACCTTTATATGAAATTGAATATAGTTAGTAACTTTTATTCCGCTGCTTTCCAATGGTCTTTTGTATACCAATGTTTAATAAATTTGGAAAATTTATGCCCATTCCATCATACCTTTGAGTGTGTTTGGAATGGATGTTAATTCTTCAAAATTTTAGTAAAGGGGTGATTTCACCTCTTTACAACATAGTATCAAAGCCCATGGTAGTTGGAATCTTAGTATTTCATTTTCGTCTCCCTAAGTAGAACCCTAGACTTGCATAGTTTCCTTTAAGTGACATGGTTACCCTAGATTTGATATATGTTATGAAATGTTGATTTAGGACCCTATAGTTCCACATTAGAATCTTGATCGATAAAATCCTAAAATACTCATAATTAAAACATGCATAACTTGATGATGTTTAGATTTTCCTTTACGCAACTATTAGGGCATAAAGTTGAAGCAAGGGTGTCTAGAAAGGATCAAGTTCTTCAGGTTGGCAATATTTTCCTCCATGCCACTTTCTTGTCTTACGAGGACTCCCAGATCCATATGATACTGGCCTAGCCTGAGCTGATATGGATTGTTTGAAATAGTTTGCTTTTAGGCAATAGTAACCTTAGCCTTCTATGTTGTATATCTTCCAGAACCCTAATATGTTAACCTAGTCTCTTAGGTATAATGACTTGTTTTAGGATGGATACCAAGATAGTTTCCTTAAGTCCCTTAGGACCACATACTTGGATAGTTTATCCCTAGCATCTAGAACTTGAAGTTTGGGGGTTAAGTAAACTATTAGAGTTCACAATGGAAGTGTGATGGATCTTGTAGTTTGGCTTGATAGGTCAAACTCCTTATGGGGTGGAGTATAGTTAGTTTGATGATGTTGGGTGGTTATATTTTGAGGATTAAATCCTCTTTAAGGGGATGGAGACCTATGACATCTTCACATCTATCTATTCTAGAAACCCTAGCACCCTAGTTAGGATGTTGTTGCGGTTGGATCCTTAGTTTGGACCAAATTGGTTATAATTGTAACCCTAACATGTTTGTTTATATACTAATGAACATATAATGGTCATCTAAGGAATAATTCATATGTTCAAATAGTAATGAATATCTAATGCACATAATATGGGTCACTCACATATTAATACTAATTATGGATACACATGATGCTAATAATGTCATGAACCGGTAAGCCTTAATGATATGTGAGAAAGAAATGTGTAACCTCATCTTGACCTTAATGCATGCTATAATGAAATATGATGATTAAGTTGATCTTAAACCCTAAGTTGTAATCACCTAACCTTAACATATACATCCTTAATGCCTTTCATGCTAAATTAATGATGGTAAGAGCCATAATCAGTGATACACACAAATGATATATATATAATCATCTGATCACATATTAAACAAGTCATCAATATGAAATGTATGCTACCTTATTATCTAATACACACGTGATTAGTCACCTAATGTGAATCAATTCATTGATATGTAATATGTCTCACCTAGATCATTAAAATACATGTAATGGCTTCAATATGGATAAGAAGTAACTGGATTCACATAAATGTGCATAATCACTAATAATAAGTGAATAAATATGAGAAAATGAATCATGCTGAAATTAATGTAAGAAATAAAGATAATATGACAATGTGACAATGTTTAATATAGATATAAGTAATTAGTGTGACATAATTGGGATTAATTTTAGACTTAATAACAAATCGAATACTCCATCAAAGATAACTTGTTATAATTAAGATAATGATAATATGAGGATAATGAAGTGTAGATCCAAATTATTAATGATCAAATATATTAAGATAATTGAGTAACCTCTAATTGTGCATAATAATGAAATATAATTCTTTTTGGCAACCAAGTGAATATGACATGACATAATTAAAAGAATAATAATGATAATGTGATATCCTAATAGATATAATGCTAATGAGTCAAAAATGTAAATAATGCTAAATCTCATAAAAGGAATCTTAATAGGGAAACCCTAGGTGATCCTTGAGAACCTGACCTATGTCAAGATGCTGACCTATGTCGAGATGCTTGTGAAGTTTTTATTGATGAGTTGTTTTGTGGGAGTTTTGGTTGGAGAAACAACCTGGAGTTTTATGATGAGATGTTGCACCTTGACCCTACTTCCTTGCTTGTGATTTTGGGGACGAAATCCACTTTAAGGGGTGGAGTGTTGTAACATATCGAATCCTAGACATTTTGTCTTTTGACCCTCTTTTCCATCTTTTCCATTCATTTCTATCCTTCTTGGCCTTTCTATTTAATTTTTGGATATTATGGTGGTTTTGTGCACATTAGTTCACCATTTATGCCAATAAAGGGGTTTAATGCACAAATACTTAAGTAAATATTTTAATAAGGGTCTAATAAACAAATTTACCACTCATGTGACATATTAATAAAATATATTCATTCCAGATCATTCCTTTGCCTTATGGAGCAAGGAAGAATGAACAATGTTGCTTTAAACATGTTAATGTGATATGGAATTAATTAATACGGGAAATATTGGTAATATCAGATAATGGGATAAAATTGATAAAAGGAATACTAATTGGTTAAAAATAAGTTGAGATTTGTTTTCCTTGGGTTTGGTTTGGCTTGTAGGCCAGTTTCATAATTTTGGGACAATAATAATTATATCTCTTTTATTTTGCAAAGAGAAAATGATTTTTTTTATTTAACCCATTAAAAATATGCAAAAGGCAAAACTATTCTACATTCAGATTCTAAACCTCAAAATCAGTCATGGTCAATTCTTATTAAATTTAGGTTTTGTTTTCACCCTCAAAAGAGGAGAGAGAAAAACAATCAAATAATATTGTATCACTTTTGTCGAATTATAATTCAAATAGGAATATATATGTCACGCGCCTTCTTTTTATACCCACACGATCAGACGGTCAGGGTCCCTCGGTGGAGCCCGGTTCATGGATCTAACGGCTCATGGCCGTCTCCTACCTCAGTCCAAGTCGGGAACAGGAAGGTTGTTTGTGGAAATTTCAAATTGTAATAACTCTCTATATACTCTGGACTCCTCTCGAGGTTCTGCTTGTAATTATCCCAAGATTTTCATGTTTTGATGAACATTCAAGAAATCCCAAATTGGCTGAAGCCTCCCTCTCACCCTGAGTTCGAAAACCCTAACCCATACCTCCTTGCCTATTTATACCCATACCCAGAGCATCCCCATCATCTTTGCAACCCAACACACCCTTCAATTACAAGTTTCATCACTATTTTGAACCTCGATGAGCGGCCAAAGGAGTTTCATTTGCAATGGATCTCTCTCCCTCCTCTCTTCATCTCTGATCAAATTACAAGTACCATCAAGTTCAGAATCTTGTTCTCTTTCTTTTGAGTATTTGAATGTCGAATTTCGTTGAGTATTCTGGATTTGCCCAAAATCCCAAGCAAGTTGCTACTTGCACTCACTGGCCATGGCACGGGTGTGTTGGGGGAGATAACCCCATGCATATTTACCGTTCTACCCTCACTTGTACTCTCTCTTCTCTCTCGGTGTTCACGTGAGGGAATTTCTACCTTTTTGTTTTCTTTTGGCTTGGATTTGTTTTGTTTTAGAGGAGTCAAACCCAGAGTTTGACCACGCGACTTGGACACTCCTGATTGGGCCAAGTCAACAAGGTGGGTCCCCTCTTTCCTTTTCTTTGGTCCTTTGTGATCGCTTTTGCCTACGTGGCATGCTCTTATTGGTTGGTTTTATAAAATTCATAACTATTAAATCCCTTGTCCAAAAATAAAATATGTTCTGAACTCAGAAAAATGTGATATTTCTAATATAAATGTTTTTGAGACATGATTTCAAGTTTCGTTGAAGGTGATTTTCTATAAAATGAACTAATTAGTTAAAAATCACCAAAAATGCACTTTAATCTTCTTATCTCTAAAATATATAAAATTAAGCATTATTTTGATCAGAAAAACCTAACTAAGACATTAGTGATGATTTTAGGACCTAAATCAACGGTTTGTAGAAAAAGTTGGTAACTTTGGGGTTTTAAGTCTTTAATGAATGTACATAGTTCTAATACATGGATATGATAATGATATTAGGACAAGTGGACTCTGATCTTGCTTAGGGATCTAAAAAGTGGTTTCTAGGATTCTAAGGAAGAGGTATGTGCATCTAACACATCAATTGGGGATATTTATGCCTTAACCTAGTTTTCCATAATGAGGCTTAATTGAACCTTATTCTCTTTTCTTGAAACCCTAATTTCTTGTGCCTCAAATTAGTCATAGTTTCTTATTGTTTAGGTTTTAAACCCCACTACCATGCTTATTGATTCACATGATTATTCTTTCCATGACTACTTTTCTAGCATGTAGATTTCTGTTCTATTTTATTTAAAGTAGCGATACTTATGTACAACCACCCATAGAGGGCATGTATTTATTCACCCTGGGGAATGTTTTATTCTCCCCATATAATTGTAGGTGACTGGGAATGTGTTATTCTCCCCTCACCTAAGGTTAGAGGTTCAGTAGGTGCCTCATCCCTACTTAGTTAGGTAGACATAATTATCTTACATGCAAACCAATTTTTAATTTATTATTAATGGAAAATTTCTTTTGAATATAGCCTCATACTCTTTTTATCTTCATCTTTTGATGAACCATAGTCCATTTTTATTACTTTTATTTTCTTGTTATCCTAGACTAGTTTAGTGACACATACATTGTTTTTCCTTTCCCTTTTGCTGGGTGCCTTCCCAACCACCCAGGCGCTGAGCAAGGTGATGGAGAAGACAAGGAGAACATAGCTTTGGCTTGGACCTGGCTAATGAAGATTTTCTTGGAGACAAGATTGTAGTCGTCTAGACTTCCCTCTATCTAGATCCTAATTGTGTATCTTGATGTAAACCCTAATGGGACAATTTGATATATTTTTGTAAACCTTTATATGAAATTGAATATAGTTAGTAATTTTTATTCCTCTTCTTTCCAATGGTCTTTTGTATACCAATGTTTAATAAATTTGGAAAATTTATTCCCATTCCATCATACCTTTGAGTGTGTTTGGAATGAATTTCAATTTTCAAATTTATAGTAAAGGGTTGATTTTGCGTCTTTACACCAACAATTATAATCACTTTTTTTGTGTTTTACCTACAATACATTTGGTCTAGTTTCAGTAAAGGTAACTCGGCCGATCCACTAAATGACAAAGCCAATTTTCAAACTATTAGTCGAGTTTGTTCTGGGAAACGCGACTGATGAGCTGAAGGAGGTAAAGCTAAGAGGTATCCACAATCACCAACCTTATCTAAGATTTCAAATGGTCCAACATAGTGGGGACTCAACTTGCCTTTAACTTTAGATCTAGCAATAGAACAAATAGGCTTGATCTTCATAAATGCATAGTCACCCACTAGGAAGTTAACATCGGACATTTTCTTGTCAGCATACATCTTCTGTCGGTCTTGAGCAATTTTCATCCGTTTCTTTATTAGTTGTACCTTTTCTGTCATCATTTACATGTCATCGGTCTTCACTAGAGAACGTTCACCAACATCATCCCAATGCAAAGGTGAACAACATGCTCTACCATAAAGAGCTTCAAAAGGTGGCATACCAATACTAGCTTGGTAGCTATTGTTGTAAGCAAACTCAGCTAATGGCAGATATCGATCCCATGCACCACCCAAATCCATCACACAAGCACAAAGCAAGTCTGCTAGAATTTGAACTGTTCTCTCAGATTGACCATCAGTCTATGAGTGGTAAGCAATACTGAAATGTAAGTCAGTACCCATCTCCTCCTGAATCTGACCCCATAAACTAAAAGTAAACTTTGGGTCATGATCAGAAACTATTACCTTAGGTAATCCATGAAGGTGTATAATCCACTCAATGTACAACTAAGCCATATCTACAACTTTGTAATTGGTTTTGAAAGGCAATAAACGAGAAGATTTTATAAGCCGATCAATAACCACCCAAACATCATCAAAACCTTTCTTGAACTTGGGGAAACCAGTAACGAAGTTCATTGTGATCTTCTCCCACTTCCATTCTGAAATTTCAAGAGGGTGAAGAAGACCACTAGGTCGTTGATGTTTGATCTTGACTTACTGACATGTCAAGCACTTTGTGATGAATAGAGTTGTAGCATTCTTCATGTTCTTCCACCACATGCTTTGGTGTAAGTCCTTGAACATTTTTGTTGTTCCAGGATGAATAATGTACTTGGACCCATGCTTTTCACTCAACACCTTCTGTCTTAGATCACCCACATCAGGAATCCACAACCTTTTTTTGAAGCGGACATCACTATCCACTCCGACAGAGAAGTCATATTGTGGTTTCTTAGTCAAGGCCTTCATCTCTTCCATCTCAGAGCTTTCCAACTATGCATCAATGACTTTTGAGATCCAAGTCGGTGTAACGATCAAACTAGCCATATGAACACACAACTTGTCTTCGTCCACTGAATTGATAGATGGGGTCGCCAACTAGTCGCATATTTGAGATTTTCCCACACCGAACATCTTAGAGCAGTACAACCAACATCCTTCTTGCAACTTAAAGCATCAGCTATGACGTTTTCTTTATCGGGATGATAGGTAATGGTGAAGTCATAATCTTTGAGATATTCCATACACCTTCACTGTCATAGATTCAGATTCTTCTATGTCAATAGATACCTAAAGCTTTTATGGTCAGAGAAAACTTCACACCATAGAGATAGTGTCGCTAGATTTTTAAATCATGAACGATGAAAGCAAGCTCTAAATCATGTGTAGGCCAATTAGCTTCATTTGGTTTCAATTGGCAGGAAGCATAGGCAATCACCTTTTTGTCTTGCATCAATACACACCCAAAGCCTTATTTAGAAGCATCAATGTAGATGACATAGGGTATGCCTTCAACAGGCAAGGAAAGAATGGGAGCAGAAGTCAAACAGTCCTTCAGCTTTTGGAAACTGTTCTCACATTCTGGTATCTAAGAGAACTTGACCTCCTTTCACATCAGCTTGGTTAAAGGCAAGGCCAACTTAGAGAAGCTCTTGATAAACCTTCGATAGTAACCTGCTAAGCCGATGAAACTATGGATCTCTGAGGGATTCTTTAGAGCTTTCCACTTGGTCACAGCTTCTACCTTTGCAGGATCAAGAGGTATTTGTCCGGCTGAAATCACATTACCCAGAAACATCACTTCATTTATCCAGAACTCACACTTTGAGAATTTTGCATAGAGTTGATTTTCTCACAGTGTGTTGAGTACAATCTGCAGATGCTCATGATGTTGTTCTAACATCTCAGAATAAACCAAAACATCGTCGATAAACACCACCATGAACTTGTCAAGGTATGGGTGGAACACTCAGTTCATCAAGTCCATGATGGCTGCAGAGGCATTTGTCAAGCCGAAAGGCATGACCATGAATTCGTAATGCCCATAGTGAGTTTTGAACACCATCTTTGGGACATCATCATCCTTCACACGCATCTGGTAGTAGCCACTTTGTAGATCCATCTTAGAGAACACAGTGGCTGACTTCAGCTGGTCAAACAAGTCGTCGATGTGAGGCACAGGATAATGGTTCTTCACCGTTACTTAGTTAAGCATGTGGTAGTCCATACACATCCACATGAAACCATCCTTCTTCTTCACAAACAGGACAGGGGCTCCCCAAGGTGAAACACTGGGACATATGAAGCCCATGTCAAGAAGCTCTTCTAGTTGCTTCTTTAGTTTGGCAAGCTCAGCAGGGGTCAATCGGTAAGGCGGCTTCAATATTGGTGAAGTTTTGAGTACAAGCTCGATGGAGAACTCCACCTCCCGAGTTGGAGGCAAACTGGGTAACTCCTCGGGAAAGACGTCTGGGAAGTCCTTCACCACATCTATGTGGTCGAGAGAAGGAGGTGTAGCCTCGAGGACTATAGAGGCTAAGAAAGCTCTACACCCTTGTGAGATTAGATTTTCAACTTTGATGGTGGAGATAACAAATTGCCGATCCTCTCGCTTCCTACCCTTGACATACAATATTCCATCAACATGATGTGACAAACTAACATTTGACTCTTCACAAAACAAAATATCTTTATACCTCTTCAACCAATACATTCCTAGGATGACATCAAAGGCAGTCATGTGGAGCAAGATGAAATATGAGGGAAACACTATACCATATTTACAGAGGTCCATGGTCAGAGTTTGGAGATATGAAGAGTAGATCTTACCACTAGGGGTTTTTTATGATCCATCTACTCAGATTCTATTTCTAACATAGAAGCAAGCTGACAGGATATGAAGGTATTAGATGAGCCAAAATCAAATAGTGCCTTTATAGGATGCATATTAATATGCAAGGTACCTTCAATAACTTCATTATCTTCACCTAATTCATCAACATTGAAAGCAAACACTCTCCCATTTCACCTCTACACTAGCGGTCACCTCGGGTTCTAGTTTTTGTTGTTGTTCTTATTCCATGGAGGCAGATTCTGCCTTGGCTGCTGCAGCTGCTGGGTATTATTCTGTCCCTACTGGAAATGGAGGCAGAGTGGTCAGATATTCCCAACTTGGCCACACCCATGGCAGGTTAGAGGAGGTCAGTTCTCTCTACAAGAAGGTGCATTGTTGGCATGAAATCTCCCTATAGGATGGTGGCGAGAGCACCTATTGCACCTATCATGTTCGTGATTCTCATTATGGGTAGGGTTCTTCCTCTTGTTGTTGTTGTAGCCATTACTGTGTCCATAGGATTGGAATCATGGGTAGGACTTGATGACTCAGGTTGTGAGTGGAAGTTGCGGAAAAAGACTTAGGCCCACCTGGTAGTTCAGGCCCACTGAGAACAACGTTGCCCTTCTCTCGCCTCCAAGGTTGGTGGCGTAGCATTCCAGAAGTAGGAACCATTAGATGTAGTCAGCCACACTCATGCTTCGCTACCTGAGGTTGTAGAACTTGGCTTCCTTCTTCTTCAGGAAGGCGGGACATATGTACATCTCCCTGAAGAGATTTAGGAACTGGTCCCACTCCATGGTAGAGGTGTCTTGAGTTTGGGCGACACCATTCCACCAGACACGTGCCAGTCCATCCAGGACATACATCGTGAACCGAACCTTCTGGTGAAGAGGGCATGACATACCCTTGAAGGTCCGATCCAAAGACAACTCCAAGTCATCTGCTTTATCCACCATGTTGTGTTCACTTTCACCCTTGAAGTAGGGTGGCTACATCTTTATGAAGTCAGTGAGGGTGAACTTCCTCAGCTTGTTGGCATTGGCGATCACTGTTTGGAGATGCACCATCATGATGGAGAGCAACCAGCGTGGCATTGCCAGCTCTTGCACCGATGTGAAGGTGGGGGTGCCCGGAGTAGTAGGGTTGGCAAAACTATGGCTAGAAGGAGTCACAGGAGTGTTTCCCATATTGGAGTCATTACGGTTTGACTCATTTCCCTTGTTCCTTCTGTTGAACAAGTCACCTATCCTGAAAGGTAGGGTTAACATATTAAGTTCCCAAGAGTATTTGAATCATAGATGAGAAAAGAATAGAAGCATTGATGAGAAAAGAATATCTAGAATGCTATTGCCTAAAAGCATACTATTTTGGGCAATTCGTATCATCTCAGGCTAGGCTGGTATCATATCGGCACGAGATTCCTTGTAAACCAAGCTAGTGGTGCGGAGGAAAATATTGCCATCCCTCGAAACCCTGATCCATTCTAGACACCTTTGCTTCAACTTCATGTTCTAATAGTTGCCTAAAGGCTCTGATACCATGCTATAAAAAGAGGCGAGATCACCTCCTTACTAAAATTTAAAGGAAGTACAAAACATCCATCTTTTTAGAAAGACAAAAAATATTGAGGGATGCATGTATAATATTCCAAGTAAATAAGCATGCACCAGATACATTATAAAATGTCAATAGTAGCGGAAATAAAAATACTAAGCCTATTACTTGGCTTTCATTGTTCTTTACATGATTGTTCCCAAAAGTAAAAGATATGAGAAAAGGAACTAGCTATAGCAACCTAGACATCCTTTCAGATAGCTTAAGCTCTACACCTGAGATGAATTCCTTCAAATGTGTCCTTCTCCTTGCTCAGCACCAGCACCTAGGTGGTTGGGTAAGCACCCAACAAAAGGGGAAAGAAAATAAGGTATGTGTCACAAAACTAGTCTAGGATAAAAAGATAAGTAAAGCAAATAAGAACAGGTTAGGGTTCATCATAAGATGAATTTAACAAGAGTATGAGGATATATTCAAAAGAAACTTGCCATTAAAAATTATATTAAAAAGGATTTGCATGTAAGATAATTATGTCTACCTAACTAAGTAGGGTTGAGGCAACTATCAAACCTCTAACATATAGGTGAGGGGAGAATAAGACATTCCCAGTCCACAACACAATTATATAGGGGAGAATAAAAACATTCCCTAGGGCAATTAAATACCTGCCCTCTGTGGGTGGTTGTACATAAGAACCGCTACTTTAAATTAAATAGAACATAAATCTACATGCTAGAAAAGTAGTCATGGCTAGAGTAGTCATAATATTAAATAAGCATGGTATAAGGACGCTGACCTCCGTTTAGATCTTATCCTATTTGCTTTTCTTAACCCTGATGCTTAGTTGCTTGCTAATGACCTTTAGTGGTGATTAGGGTTTGTTGGTACTTTGTTGAGAGTTGGAGGTGCTACTTGCAATCTACCCAAGTCTAGGGTTTGTGGGCAATTTGTCACCTTGTGAGGTGTTCCTCCCTCTCCTTGCTTCCTCTAAGTGTTGAGAGGAAGAGTTGGGCTCCTTTCTTGAGTTCCTTTGGGCTTAGTTGAGCCTTAGTGGGCCTTGTTGTACCTTGCCTTTGCCTTTTTGGACCTTGTGCTGGGCAGGAGTGCCTTGTGTCGGCCTAGGTTTGTCGGTCATGGTTGTGTCGGCCTGTGGTGTGTCGCCTAAGGGTGTGGTGTCGGGCATGGTGTGGAGGTGTGTCACCCATGGACCCCTTTGACCCCTTTGACCTCGTTTGTGTAACCACTAGTTGACACTTGGTGCTTGATGCTTGCATGTGGCAATGGCCTAAGGCAAGTTAGAGTGGTGGCATTGCCCATGGACAAGTGTCCCTAGGTGGGTGAAACCTTGCCTTTTCTTACCTTGGTTTCTCCTCCGTCCTCTCCTATACATGTGTTCCCTTTCTCTTGCTAAGGATCCCTTTAGTTCCTTAGTTTCCCCTCGCCCATGGTGCACGACACCTCTTCTTTTGCAAGCTTGGTGGTCAATCCTTATCTTGGAGTCTCCTTCTTCCTCTAGTGGTGGCCGAACCCTAGAGTGCCTTGCTCTTCTTCTTGTGGTGGTGATTGGAAGCTTGGTTCTAGGAGCTTGGAGCTTGCTTAAGGTGGGTTACATAACTCCTAACCCTAACTATACTACCTTTTATGTTCTTGCATGTTTCTTATGCTCATAATCGGTTATGTTTGTTGCTAGTTTCTTTCTTAGTTGCACCTAGTTGGCCGAACCATGTTTCTAGGGATTCCTTGTTGAGAAACACCCCTCTCCCTCCTCGGTCTAGAGAAGTGAGCTTGAACTCTAGTGATATGGGCAATACCCCTCTCTCGTTTAAGTTGAGAGGTGAGCTTGTGTTCTAGTTGTTTGAGTAACACCCTTCTCTCACCATGGATTTGAGAGGTGAGCTTTGTGGTGGTTGTAGACCTTGTTAGGGTTGATCCTTGTGGTTTCCCGATTGGTGAAAAGAAGTTGTGCAAGACCCCTCTCTCATGGTTGTTGAGAGGTGAGCCATCTTCTTGATCCTTTAGGGTTTGGTGCCCTTGTGCTTGAGGTGGAAGACGACCTTGTTGGGTTGCACCTTACATGACATGGCTTGGTGATGGTGCTGTCCGATATTCTTCTTTGGCCTAGAGTCTTGGTCGACATGTTGTGGTTGTGTCGGGCGTCACTCCCTGTTTCTTGACCTTGTGTGTCGGGCGTCACACCAGGTTGAGTGCCCTGCCCGATACCCTTAACCTAGGAGGTGGCTTGGTGTCGTCACACCTTAATGTTGTGGAGCTTTGATAGCTAGTTTTGTGGTGGGTGTCATCCCTTGGCCCTAGCCTTGTGTGTTGTCCGATAGCATGAGACTAGCCTGGCTGGACGATATGCTTTCTTTGCTGCCGTTTTGAGTTGTACCCCTGGTCGTTGCTCCTAGAGGAGTAGAGACATTGGATAATACTTGTGTTGTGTTGGGCGTTATAGGGTTGACCTGAGCACCATGGTGTTATCTGTCACGGAGGTTGTTTCCCGTTGCCACTCCTAACACCTTGTGCCTGACACACCTTGTGCACGATATACACCCAGTGCATAACGCACCGTTGCACGACATGTCCCATAGACTGAGCTGCACGTTAGGCTTTGTGGCCATTATACCCTGGTTGTACGATACAGTTGGTTGCGTGACACCTAGGGTTGCACGACACACCCTGAGGTGGTAGTCGACACCCTTGCCTTAGCTTGGCCGTTATGTGGCTAGAACGTTTGGGCGTTATGAGGGAAGCTTCCCTGCCCAATACCATCTCTAGTGGAGGCGCCCTGCCCGTCACACTTCTTGTGAGGGTAGTGGGAACTTCTAGTGAGGGTCATGTCCCTTCTGGAAAATCTTCATGTTGGATCCCTTTTCATGCAAATACGTTTGGTTTATGGTTGTAAACCCTTGACACGTTTGGTAATGGTAAGGTGGTTGCTATACTAGAACGTACATATGTAAACATGACATATCTGAATCTTGTATGCTTATATATGAGGAATAAATGATATGCTTGGAAGTATATGAGTTGCTTCACATGATGATATGACCTATGTCTATGGTCATAGGTTGAGGCATGAATGATAAAGCATATAATCATCAATGTTGTCCTATGTTTGATAATATGATCTTTCTGTTAATCCATGATGATTGTGTATACTAACCATGCAGTTGTTTCATACAGATGCATAGCCAGGTAAAGGGCTATGAGGTATATATGTTTGAGTAACACTGCTCTGATGATGATGAGATAACATGCATGATGTTTTTGGTCTGAGGACCTGAGATGGCTAAAGTGCCTAAATTGAGGTGTTATCCTCTGATGATGATCTGGGATTGATATCCCAAGTGATGAGAATGCCCTATGAGGCAGTGGTTTCTTGTAATGAGGGATGAAGATCCCAGGATATTGTGATGGTGGTAATAATAATGTAACTTTATGTTATGCATGTGTTACAACTTGGTTGCCTCAATAATCCACTTAAAATATACTAACTAATCACAGTGGAACATATCATGTAGTTTGCCCTGGCCATAGATTCATCATTATCAGGAGCTGGTGATGGTGAAACGGGTTCTCCTGCGGATTAACCCAAAGCGCATATTGTTGAGTATGCGAGGTTTCTCCTAGCCTAAAGTGAAGAGGTAAGAGTGCAACTTCAGTTGTAGACTCCAGAGTGCGGATTCTGGCCCATAGCTCAATATGTTAAGAGCATGGTGAACAGGCCCATGGCTCAGGTTGTGTGATATGGGAGCATGAATGCGTTCATGGCTCAAAGTATGGTGAACATGCCCGTGGCTCAGTTTCACTAGCGTCGATAGCTATACCAAGGCGGGCTAGGCAGAGGGTAGCCTGACCCTGTGGATGAGGCCACTTAAGCATGAGACTGCGGTCCTGTTTGTGTTGTACTCGTGCACTGACCACGAGGTGGGAGGTCGTGGAGTCCGGCTCTTCCATTGACCTTGTATGGCATCAGCTCCAAGTTTCACAGCCGTCGGTTGGATCTGAGCAGTATGGCTCACTTCCTCAGGGCATAATAATATGTAGTCCAGCCGAATAGTATTTATTGCTTAAGGCAAAACATGGAACATTGGTTGAGTCCTTGCTTACGTAGTTGATCTTGTTATACTTGCAGTTACTTTTACGTTCCTTATGTGATGTGGTAAGATCTTATAAATCTTATCTTGTCAATCATGTTCCATAAAGAAATACTTGGGTATATTCCTTCCGTACAGCTTGGTAAGCTTGATGGTATGAATAGCTTTGCTATATAGACTGCTCTTACTCTACGCTTTATCAGTTATCTGCTGTTGTTGCTTTAATCCTTCTATGGTTTTATGGTTTCGGCAGGGAGTTATGTTTCTCGTTGGGACTGTGTGTCTCGCCCCACTGGTTTATAACCTTTATAGGTGTTCGATCTATACGTGGTGGTGGTCGCGGGGTTGCAACCGAGCAGCAAGATGAGCAGTAGAAGGCAAGAGATGGACATGCTGCTATTTTGGGTTGTTTTGTAGTAGAGTATTAGAGTCATCCCTGTACTCTCAGGTCCATGGAGGCATTTTGACGTTGTTTCATGATGTATAGTTGTTGATGCTTTGTATATCCTACTGCTGGCCGGATGTGGGCCGTTATGTATGTATAAACAGGTGATGAACTCATGTGATCACAAGACGGCTGATCTCTTAAGTTGTGGACATGTATCAAGACTTGTAAATGTTTATATAACCTGTTTTCTTGTAGGAGGAGGATCTGAATGTAATAGTTTTCTTGGTTTATCTGCTTTCTGAAATCGGTTTTAATTAACCTGTGTTTTTGGTAATTAGTGGTTTATGGTGTTTTTCGTACGTTTTTGTGTGACACCTTGCTGTCTGTGTGATAGAGGGATGTGTCGCCACAAGTTTTGGTATTAGAGCTCTAGGTTCGCTGAGTCTATAGGGATTTAGGACTAGGTTGTGTTTGTTCTTGTGAGTTTTCGAGATTTTCTTACAATCATCTTCTGCCCTCAGCGGAAGAAAAAGTCAAGATGTCTGGAAACCATGAAGAACATGCTGCTGAGAACAGTGATGTTGCATCAGTTGATGGAGCTATAGGGCAGGCACATGGAGATCGGGTGCCTGAGGCCCCACAACCTAACCCAACCATTCTCGAGAACCCTACCTACCAACAACTTATGGGGCAGATGATGGCTACGATGAATCTCATGGTAGAAAGATTGCCAGTGCCTCCGCCGAGAGCACAGGATGCCCATGGTGAAACATAAGGTATTGGGAAGACCTTTGAGTGGCTTCGCCGAGTTAGAGCTTTAGACTATGCTGGGACGGCTGATCCAGCAGATGCAGATCTGTGGCTGCAAGTCTTGAGAAGGCTTTCCGGATCCTCGACATCCCCGAAGCTGACAAAGTCAAGCACACTGTCTACCTTATGAAGGGTAGTGCTGGTCACTGGTGGACCATCAAGGAGGAGAAGCGACCCAGAGGTGATCGGTTGGGAGGTTTTCGGGCACGAGTTTGTCAGCAGATACTTTCTGAAGATGTATCTGGATGAGAAGATCAGCCAGTTTGAGCACTTGTGCCAAGGAACGATGAATATCACCGAGTATGAAGCCAAGTTCATGGACCTGTTGAGGTTTTGTCCTCACATGGCAGCAACAGACGAAGAACGAATCAGACATTTTGAGAAAGGCTTGAGTGCTGAGCTGACAACACCTGCTTCTGCGTTGGAGAACCGTGAGTAGTTTGCCATGTTTGTGGAATCTGTCTGGGGGATCAAACGGTCAGTCAGGGAGAAAACAGAATCCATGTCCAAGAAGAGGCATGCTTAGTTCCAGGGATAGAGGTTTGGTGGCTTCAAGAGGTTAATGTTTTCAACACCTTCCGTGATGAGAGGTTCCAGTGAACCATCGCAATAGTCTCTGAGTAAGGGAAGAGGTTATGTTTCTTCACCGTAAAAGGCACATAGTACAGCTTCAGTGGTAGTGACAGGGCCTTCTAGGCCAGAACAACGAGACCAGTCATGCCATCTTTGTGGTCAGATCGGGCATTTCAGGTCAAATTGCCCAAGTAGAGATGTTGAGGTGACGCAGCAGCTGAGGCAGAATCAGCAAGGGTCAGATAGACAACAACCCAATAGTAGCAGAGGGTGAGGACGCGGTCAAGCGTCACAAGAGGGATCGTTTTCTCAAGGAAGCAGAGGACGTGGACAGCAAGTAACGGCTCGATTCTATGCTATGAGTCAGCCAGAGGTGATAGTCAACCCGTGAGTGGTGGCAGGTCAGATGGAGTTATTTCATTCTGATATGTCTTCTTCTTGCTTTATATCTGTTCTGGTTGACCCAGGTGCTACACACTCTTTTATCGCCTATAGTATGCTTGAAAACTGTCGTTTACCTGTTAGTTGTAAGAAAGGTAGCTTGTTGTTAGAAACCCCTCTTGATGGTTCCTCGATGCTTCGAGAAGAGTGTCCATCTTGTGTCTTATCTTTTTCGAGACACAATATACAAGTGGATCTTATACCACTTGATATGCATGGTTTCGATGTGATCCTTGGGATGGATACCTTAGAGAAGTATAAGGTTGTTTTGGACTGTAATGTTTGATGACGGTGGAGAGATGTGGATCTTCCAAGGAGATAGGAAGATTCTTCCGAAATGTCTGGTATCCGCTATGGTGGCAGAAAAGTTTCTACGAAAAGGATGTAAAGCATTCTTATCTCACGTTGTGGATACCAAGGTGAAAGGTCCTAGCCTTCAGGAGGTTTTAGTTGTCTGAGAGTTTGCAGATGTGTTTCTTGATGAGTTCCTCAGTGTTTCTCCACCCCGAGAGATTGATTTCGAGATCAATCTAGTTCCAGGAACACAACCAGTTGCACAGACACCGTATAGGATGGCTCCAGTGGAGATGGCAGAGCTTAAGAAGCAGTTACAATAGATGTTGGAGAAAGGTTTCATCTGACCGAGCATGTCGCCTTGGGGTGCTCTAGTGTTGTTCGTTAAGAAGAAGGACAGGTCGATGCGGCTATGTATAGACTACCGACAGTTGAACAAGGTCACGATCAAGAACAAGTACCCGTTGCTGAGGATAGATGATATGTTTGACCAGTTGTGTGGTGCTATAGTGTTTTCAAAGATCGATCTACGGTCCGGATATCATTAGTTGAGGATTAAGATGGATGACATACCAAAGTCAGCTTTTAGGACAAGGTATGGTCACTTCGAGTTCATGGTTATGCCGTTTGGGCTAACCAATGTGCCTGCTGCTTTCATGGATTTGATGAATTGAGTGTTCCGTACGTTCCTAGATCAGTTTGTTGTAGTCTTTATAGATGACATCTTCATCTATAGTCGGGATAGGCAAGAGCATGAGCGACATCTTCGACTAGCATTGACTCTTCTTCGCCAACATCAGTTGTATGCCAAGTTCAGTAAGTGTGAGTTCTGGTTGGAAGAAGTGACTTTCTTGGGTCATGTGATATCTATTGTAGGAGTCAAAGTGGACCCAAAGAAAGTGGAATCCATTGCAGAATGGGAATAGCCGAAGACGCCGAAAGAAGTTCAAAGTTTCCTGGGATTAGCAGGATACTACTGAAGGTTTATCAAGGACTTCAGTGCGATTGTGTTGCCGATGACGAAGTTGACTAGAAAGGATGTACCTTTTGTCTGGGATGATCGTTGTCAGCAAGCGTTCCAGAGTTTGAAGGAGAAGTTGACTAGTGCTCCAGTGTTAGTCCTACCAGAGCCTGAAAAGGGCTATGTTGTTTTTTTTTATGCTTCCAAGAAAGGTTTAGGTTGTGTGTTGATGCAGGAAGATCATGTGGTTTCTTTTGCTTCGTGACAGCTTAAGAAACACGAGGAGAACTGTCCCACTCATGACTTGGAGTTGGCAGCAATGATTCATGCGTTAAAGATTTGGAGACACTATCTTTACGGGGAGGTATGCCATATCTTTACAGGTCATAAGAATCTGAAGTACATCTTTGCACAGAATGAGCTAAACATGCGACAACGTCGATGGATGGAGCTAATCAATGATTACGACTGCACCATTGAGTATCACCCTCATAAGGCAAATGTGGTAGCCGATGCGCTTAGCCGAAAGTCTTCTTCTCCCTCTACAAAGAAGGCACAGGTGAGTTCTCTGGTATGCCATAGACGGGATATGTTTGTTTCCTTGCGGAAGATGAATGTGCAGATGGGAGTTTCCTTGTTAGCAGGACTTTTAGCACATATGCAAGTCAAGCCTACGCTGAAACAGCAGATCAAAGATGCACAATAAACAAATGATACAGTGCAGAGGATCAAGTCAGAGTTCGGTAGCGAAAGGCGTGATGGGTTCCATGAGTCTGAGGATGGACTAGTTTGCTATCAAGATAGGATGGGGGTCCCCGATGCTGATGATCTGAGGAAGCTAGTACTCAAAGAAGCACACACATTGATGTATACTATGCATCCAGGTGTCACCAAGATGTATCATAATGTGAAGGACTTGTATTGGTGGCCCATCTTGAAGAAAGAGGTAGCTCAGTTTGTGGCTAGGTGTGCGGTATGTCAGCAAGTCAAGGCTGAACATCAGAAGCCGGCAGGTACATTACAACCCCTGCCGATACCGCAATGGAAATGGGATTATATAACCATTGATTTCGCAGTTGGTCTGCCTAGGACAACTAGGAATCATGATTCCATTTGGGTAATAGTGGACAGATTGACAAAGTCTGCCCATTTCATACCTATAAAGACAACGTATACAACTGAGAAGCTCGCTCAGGTATATGTGGAAGAGATAGTATGTTTGCACGGTGTGCCAACAATGATAGTTTCCAACAGAGGTCCTCAGTTCATGAGTCGTTTCTGGGAACAGTTGCACAAAGCATTGGGAATGCAGTTGAGGTTCAACACCGCTTTCCACCCACAGACGGATGGACAGTCGGAGAGGACTATTCAGACTTTGTTGGATCTTCTTCGGGCTTGTGTTTTGCAGTTCCTAGGCAGTTGGGACATACATCTCAGTCTGATAGAGTTCGCCTACAACAATAGTTAGCAGTGGAGCATTGACATGGCTCCTTATGAGGCCTTATATGGCAGGAAGTGCAGATCTCCGTTATATTGGTATGAGTCTGGTGAATATCATCTTTTGGGTCCGGAGTTAGTACAACAGACAATAGAAAAGATCAAGGTGATACAACAACAGTTGAAAGCGGCACTAGACAGGCAGAAGTCTTATGAAGACAATCGTCAACGACCTTTGGAGTTCTAGGTGGGAGACAAAGTGTACCTTAAAGTCTCGCAATGGAATGGTGTGCTAAGGTTTGGCTGGAAGGGTAAGCTAGCACCCAAATATATGGGGCCATACCCATTCATAGCACGTATGGGCAAGGTAGCTTACGAGTTAGAGCTGCCGCCAGAGTTGCACAGGTTACACCCAGTATTCCATGTCCATATGCTGAAGAAAAGTCATCCGGATACAGGAATAGTGATACATCCAGTTGAAGTTACGCATGATGAAGATGTAACCTACGAGGAAGGTCCTATGATGATCCTTGACAGAAGAGTTAAGAAGCTGAAGAGGAAGGACCTGGTTCTTGTAAAGGTTCTTTGGCATCATCATGGCGTTGAGGAAGCCACGTGGGAGCTTGAGGAAGAGATGAGGAGGAAGTATCCCTCACTTTTCCCTTCGGATTTCGAGGACAAAATCCCTTTGTAGAGAGTTATAGCTTGTAAGGACCCTGACCTTCGTTTACGGATTATCCTGTTTGCTTTGCTTAACCCTGATTCTTAGTTGCTTGCTAATGACCTTTAGTGGTGATTAGGGTTTGTTGGTGCTTTGTCGAGAGTTGGAGGTGCTACTTGCAATCTACCCAAGTCTAGGGTTTTTGGGCAAGTTTGTCACCTTGTGAGGTGTTCCTCCCTCTCCTTGATTCCTCTAAGTGTTGAGAGGAAGAGTTGGGCTCGTTGCTTGAGTTCCTTTGGGCTTAGTTGAGCCTTGGTGGGCCTTGTTGTGCCTTGCCTTTGCCTTTTTGGACCTTGTGTTGGGCAGGCGTGCCTTGTGTTGGCCTAGGTGTGTCGGCCATGGTTGTGTCGGCCTGTGGTGTGTCACCCAAGGGTGTGGTGTCGGGCATGGTGTGGAGGTGTGTCGCCCATGGACCCCTTTGACCTCGTTTGTGTCACCACTAGTGGACACTTGGTGCTTGATGCTTTCATATGGCAATGGCCCTGGACATGTGTTTAAGGCAAGTTAGAGTGGTGGCATTGCCCATGGACAAGTGTCCCTAGGTGGGCCACCTTGCCTTGTCTTACCTTGGTTTCTCCTCCATCCTCTCCTATATATGTGTTCCCTTTCTCTTGCTAAGGATCCCTTTATTTCTTAGTTTCCCCTCTCCCTTGGTGCATGCCACCTCTTATTTTGCAAGCTTGGTGGCCGATCCTTATCTTGGAGTCTCCTTCTTCCTCTAGTAGTGGTCGAACCCTAGAGTGCCTTGCTCTTCTTCTTGTGGTGGTGCTTGGAAGCTTGGTGCTAGGAGCTTGGAGCTTGCTTAAGGCGGGTTACATAACTCCTAACCCTAGCTATACTACCTTTTATGTTCTTGCATGTTTCTTATGCTCATAATCGGCTATGTTTGTTTCTAGTTTCTTGCTTAGTTGCACCTAGTTGGCTGAACCATGTTTCTAGGGTTTCCTTGTTGAGAAACACCCCTCTCCCTCCTTGGTCTAGAGAAGTGAGCTTGAACTCTAGTGATACGGGCAATACCCCTCTCTCGTTTAAGTTGAGAGGTGAGCTTGTATTCTATTTGTTTGAGCAACACCCTTCTCTCACCATGGATTCGAGAGGTGAGCTTTGTGGTGGTTGTAGACCTTGTTAGGGTTGATCCTTGTGGTTTCCCGATTGGTGAAAAGAAGTTGTGCAAGACCCCTCTCTCATGGTTGTTGAGAGGTGAGCCATCTTCTTGATCCTTTAGGGTTTGGTGCCCTTGTGCTTGAGGTGGAAGACAACCTTGTTGGGTTGCACCTTGCACGACATGGCTTAGTGATGGTGTTGACCGATATCCTTCTTTGGCCTAGAGTCTTGGTCGACATGTTGTGGTTGTGTCGGGCGTCACACCCTATTTCTTGACCTTGTGTGTCGAGCATCACACCAGGTTGAGTGCCATGACCGATACCCTTAACCTAGGAGGTGGCTTGGTGTCGTCACACCTTGATGTTGTGGAGCTTTGATAGCTAGTTCTGTGGTGGGCGTCATCCCTTGGCCCTGGCCTTGTGTGTTGGCCGATAGCATGAGGCTAGCCTGGCTGGATGATATGCTTTCTTTGCTGCCGTTTTGAGTTGTACCCCTGGCCATTGCTCCTAGAGGAGTAGAGACGTTGGACGATATCCGTGTTGTGTTGGGCATTATAGGGTTGGCCCGGGCGCCATGGTGTTAGCCGTCAGGGAGGTTGTTTCCCATTGCCACTCCTAACACCTTGTGCTCGACACACCTTGTGCACGATATACACCCAGTGCATAACGTACCGTTGCACGGCATGTCCCATAGACTAAGTTGCACGTTAGGCTTTGTGGCTGTTATACCCTGGTTGCACGATACAGTTGGTTGCACGACACCTAGGGTTGCGTGACACACCCTGAGGTGGTAGTCGACACCCTTGCCTTAGCTTGGTCATTATGTGTCTAAAACATTTGGGCGTTATGAGGAAAGCTGCCCTGCCTGATACCTTCTCTAGTGGAGGTGCCCCGCCCGTCACACTTCTTGTGAGGGTAGTGGGCACTTCTAGTGAGGGTCATGTCCCTTCTGGAAAATCTTCATGATGGATCCCTTTCATGCAAACACGTTTGGTTTATGGTTGTAAACCCTTGACACATTTGGTAATGGTAAGGTGGTTGCTATAGTAGAACATACATATGTAAACATGACATATCTGAATCTTGTATGCTTATATATGAGGAATAAATGATATGCTTGGAAGTATATGAGTTGCTTCACATGATGATATGACCTATGTCTATGGTCACAGGTTGAGGCATGAATGATAAAGCATATAATCATCAATGTTGCCCTATGTTTGATAATATGATCTTTCTATTAATCCATGATGATTGTGTATACTAACCATGCAGGTGTTTCATACAGATGCATAGCCAGGTAAAGGGATATGAGGTATATATGTTTGAGTAACACTACTCTGATGATGATGAGATAACATGCATGATGTGTTTTGGTCTGAGGACCTGAGATGGCTAAAGTGCCTAAATTGAGGTGTTATCCTCTGATGATGATCTGGGATTGATATCCCAAGTGATGAGAATGCCCTATGAGGCAGTGGTTTCTTGTAATGAGGGATGAAGATCCCATGATATTGTGATGGTGGTAATAATAATGTAACTTTATGTTATGCATATTTTACAAATTGGTTGCCTCAATAATCCACTTAAAATATACTAACTAATCACAGTGGAACATATCATGTAGTTTGCCCTGGCCATAGATCCGTCATCATCAGGAGTTGGTGATGGTGAAATGGGTTCTCATGCGGGTTAACCCGGAGTGCATATTGTTGAGTATGCAAGGTTTCTCCTAGCCTAAAGTTAGGAGGTAAGAGTGCAACTATGATTGTAGACTCCAGAGTGCGGATTCAGGCCCGTAGCTCGATATGTTAAGAGCATGGTGAACAGGCACATGGCTTAGGATGTGTGATATGGGAGCATGAATGTGTTAATGGCTCAGAGCATGGTGAACAGGCCCGTGGCTCAGTTTCACTAGCGTCGATACCTGTACCAAGGTGGGCTAGGCAGAGGGTAGCCTGACCCTGTGGCTGAGGCCACTTAAGCATGAGACTGCGGTCCTACTTTTGTTGTACTTGTACACTGACCACGAGGTGGGAGGTTGTGGAGTCCGACTCTTCCATTGACCTTGTATGGCTCTGGCTCCGAGTTTCGCAACTGTCGGTTGAATCTCAGCGGTACTACTCACTTCCTCAGGGCATAATAATACGTAATCCAACCAAATAGTATTTATTGCTTAAGGAAAAACACAGAACATTGGTTGAGGCCTTGCTTGCGTAGTTGATCTTGTTATACTTGCAGTTACTTTTGCGTTCCTTATGTTATGTGGTAAGATCTTATAAATCTTATCTTGTCAATCATGTTCCATAAAGAAATACTTGGGTATATGCCTTCCGTACAGCTTGGTAAGCTTGATGGTATGAATAGCTTTGTTATACAGACTGCTCTTACTCTACGCTTTATCAGTTATCTACTGTTGTTGCTTTAATCCTTCTATGGTTTTATGGTTTTGGCGGGGAGTTATGTTTCTCATTGGGACTGTGTGTCTCACCCCGCTGGTTTATAACCTTTTTAGGTGTTCGAGCTAGACGTGGTGGTGGTCGTGGGGTTGCGGCCGAGCAGCACGACGAGTAGTAGAAGGCAAGAGATGGACATGTTGCTATTTTGGGTTGTTTTGTAGTACAGTCTTAGAGTCATCCCTGTACTCTCAGGTCCTTGGAGGTGTTTTGACATTATTTCACGATGTATAGTTGTTGATACTTTGTATATCCTGCTGCTGGCCGGATGTGGGCCGTTATGTATGTATAAACAGATGATGAACTCATGTGATGACAAGAGGGCTGACCTCCTAAGCTGTGGACACGTATCAAGACTTGTAAATGTTTATATAACCTATTTTCTTGTAGGAGGAGGATCTGAATGTAATAGTTTTCTTGGTTTATCTGCTTTCCAAAATCGGTTTTAATTAACCCGTGTTTTTGGTAATTAGTGGTTTATGGTGTTTTCCGCACATTTTCACGTGACACCTCGCTGTCTATGTGATAGCGGGATGTGTCACCACACATGGCAGTGGGGTATAAGATCCAAACAAGGAGAAATTATAATCTAATTTGAGACATGAACAACATTAGGATTCAAGAATAGAAGATTTAGGGTTCATTTAGGCCTCATTAGGGAAATATAGGGTTTGGCTACAATTATCCCAACATAGGGTGTAAGGAATACACATACCTCTATTATTTATATCAATTACTAACTTTCACCACTTTAATTGAGTCCAAGTTCCACTTTGCCTATTTTTAATGTATTAACATGTATTAGAGTACATAGTGCACATTAATTTATAGAAACCCTAACTTCATAACTTTTTAGCAAAACTCAGATTTAGATTTTGAAAATATCACCAATGAACTTATTAGGTTCTCGTGATGAAGAAAGTATATTTTATATTAATTTTGGAGTTATGATGATTAAGATGTAATTTTTATGGGTTTTCTGCATCAAATTCATTTTATAAAAATCACCCTTTGTCAAACCATGAAATCAAACCTTGAAAATATTTTTTATTAGATAGAGATTAATTTTTAAATTCCAAAACATATTTATTTGTCAAATATGGATAAGTGGATTAGAAGATATGAATTTTTCAATACTGACCAATAGGAAATGCCACATCAGCAAACTGATAGAGATAATTGAAGAGAGAGGGAGAGGGAGAAAACACCATTTGACCCAAGATCAGGTTTGAAGTTGCATAGGTAACCAAACTAGAGCTTCTAGAGAAGGTAAAATAGAAAGAAACCAAAATACTAGAAGAACATGGTAAATAGAGATGGAGATCATCGATTTTAAACATAGACGCATGAGTTTTAAGCATGTAGTAAGCAATATATGAGAAGGGGGTTAACAAAACTTACCTCTATGCAGGTAAGAAGGTCCAAACAGAAAGGATCGATCTTGAGATTAGAAGGTATGGTTGCTCCAACCCAAGCTCCTTTCTTGAGCAAAGATCACCTTCTCCACTTTAGAGGTGCAAACGCTAGCAAAAGAGCATGGAGATGAGATGTTTTAGGGTTATAGGTGGAGTTTTACCATGGGAAGGTCATGGATCCGACCTGGAAGAAGGTGAGAGGAATACTAAAACATTAAAATAGGGAAGGAATGGAGGATACTTACTAGTTTTAGTCAAAATCACTAAGGAGGAGCTTAAGAAATCCTAAATCAAGATATTTGGAACCCTACGAGCCTTCCTCACCAAGGTAGGCACCCTCTTTTACCTTGGAACAACAACTTTGTGGCCAAACATAGAAGGGACGATTTTATAATATGGGGGAAAGAGAAGGAGAGGATTGCTACTTGGATTGGGAGGTGGGAAGGGGTAGGCATGACTTTATAAAGAAGGGGGCAATCATGAGGTGTCTATGGGACTTTCCATGTGTCCTCAGGCTAAGGCTTCATGGCCATGCAAGAGGAAAGCTCATAGAGAAGCCAATGGATGCTTCTAGGCCATCCCCACCGTACTTCAATCAAAGTAATAACCCCATTGGTTGATAAGTTTTAAAGATAAGCTCATTTATAATGAGGGTAATCCCTATAATGCCCTTGGAGGGAAACACCTTCAAACCAAGGTGCAACCATGTGACCCATGGTTCAAAATATTGATAATGGTAAGGGAATATATAACGATTATAATTTAGGTGATAATTTGCAAAGAAAACCTCCCAATTGGGTAAATTGCATAAAAGTCTAGAATGTACCTAAAATTGCATAACTTGCACAAACAACATCCAAATCGAACCAAATTTGAAACTTAGGCTCATTTTTTGTTTTCAAATCACATAAAAAAGTTATATTAAGGTTTAGAGCACTTAATTATGGTAATTAAGCTTTCACTAAGGTATTTGTGCATAAACCCTTATATTGGTACAATTAGTGAATAAATGTTCACTAAACCACTATAAATTCCATTAATTAAACATGAATGGCATAAAGCACAGAAATGAAAGGGAAAATTGGGGAAAAGGTTTACATGGAGATAACATCTAAGATTCATTATGTTACATCACTCCACCCCTTTAAAAGGATTTCATCCTCGAAATCTCAAGCAAAAAGAAAAGGGCGAGTATGTAACATCTCATCGCTCAACTCCCAAGCGGTTTCTTCCAGACCATGATATTTCCACAAAACTTTTACCAACTAAATCTCTTTGTTCTTCAACTACTTTACTTGGGAGTCAAGGATCTTCACAGGAAGCTCTTCATAGGTTAGATTCTCTTGTATATCCAAAGGCTCAACAGTAAGCACATGAGAAGAGTCCTTCACATACTCTTTCATCATAGACACATGGAACACATTATGAATCTTATCATAGGAAGGAAGTAAAGATAAGAGGTATGCATAGTCTCCAACCTTATCTAAGATTTCAAATGGTCCAATATATAGGGGACTCAACTTGCCTTTAACTTTAGATCTAGTAATCGAACTGATAGGCTTGATCTTCACAAATGCATAGTCACCCACTAGGAAGTTAACATCGGACCTTTTCTTGTCAGCATGCATCTTTTGCGGGTCTTGAGCAACTTTCATGTGTTTCTTTATCAACTGTACCTTTTTTGTCATCATTTTCATGTCATCGGTCTTCACTAGAAAATGTTAACTGACATCATCCCAATGCAAAGGTGAACGACACGGTCTACCATAGAGAGCTTCAAAAGGTGGCATGCCAATACTAGCTTGGTAGCCATTGTTGTAAGAAAACTCAACTAATGGCAGATACTGATCCCATGCACCACCCTAATCCACCATACAAGCACAAAGCAAGTCCTCCAGAATCTAAACTGTTCTCTCAGATTGGCTATCAGTCTGTGGGTGGTAAGTAGTATTGAAACACAAGTCAATGCCCATCTCCTCCTGAATCTGACCCCATATACAAGAAGTAAACTTTGGGTCATGATCAGAAACTATTACCTTAGGTACTCCATGTAGGCGTACGATCCACTCAATGTACAACTGAGCCATGTCCGCAACTTTGTAATTGGTTTTGAAAGGCAAGAAATGAGTAGATTTTGTAAGCCGGTCAATACCCACCCAAACATCATCATAACCTTTATTGGACTTGGGGAAACCAGTAATGAAGTTCATTGTGATTTTCTCCCACTTCCATTCCAAAATTTCAAGAGGGTGAAGAAGACCACCAGGTCGTTGATGTTCGATCTTGACTTGCTGACATGTCAAGCACTTTGCGACGAATAGAACTATATCATTCTTCATGTGCTTTGACCACTCGCTTCTCTATAAGTCCTTGTACATTTTTGTTGTGCCAGGATGAATAGTGTACTTGGAACCATGTGCTTCACTCAATACCTTCTATCTCATATCACCCATGTCAGGAATCCACAACACTTGTCTGAAGCAGACAACACCATCCACTCTGACAGAGAATTTAGATTGTGGTTTCTCGGTCAAGGCCTTCATCTCTTCCATCTCAGAGCTTTCCAACTGTGCATCAATGACTTCTGAGATCCAAGTCGGTGTAACATTCAAACTAGCCATATGGACACACAACTTGTCTTTGTCCACTAAATCGATAGGTTGAGGTCACCAACTAGTCACATATTTGAGATTTTCCCACACTGAACATCTCAAAGCAGCACAACTGACATCCTTCTTGTGACTTAAAGCATCAGCTATGACATTTTCTTCACTGGGATGATAGGTGATGGTGGTCATAATATTTGAGATATTCCATCCATGTTCGCTTTTGTAGATTCAGATCCATATGTGTCAACAGGTACCTCAAGCTTTTATGGTTGAAGAAAAGTTCAAACTTCACATCATAGAGATAGTGTCGCCGGATTTTCAGATCATGAATGATGGCAGCAAGCTCTAAATCATGTGTAGGCCAATTAGCTTCATTTGGTTTCAATTGGTGGGAACCATAAGCGATCACCTTTATGTCTTGCATCAAAACACACCCTAATCCTTGTTTAAAAGCATCACTGTAGATGACATAGGGTATGCCTTCAACAAGCAAGGCAAGAACGAGAGCAGAAGTCAAACACTCCTTTAGCTTTTGGAAACTGTTCTCACATTCTGGTATCTAAGAGAACTTGACCTCCTTTCGCGTCAGCTTGGTTAAAGGCAAGGCCAACTCACAGAAGCTCTTGATAAGCCTTCTACGGATATCTGAGGGAAACTTCAGAGCTTTCCACTTGGTCACAACTTATACCTTTGTAGGATCAACAGGTATATGTCCGGTAGAAATCACATGACCCAGAAACATCACTTCCTTTATCCCGAACTCACACTTTGAGAATTTTGCATAGAGTTGATTTTCTCACAGTGTGCTGAATACAATCCGTAGATGCTTGCGATGTTGTTCTAACATCTCGAAATAAACCAATACATCCTTGATAAACACCACCATGAACTTGTCAAGGTATGGGCAGAACACTCGATCCATCAAGTCCATGAAGGCAGCAGGGGCATTTGTCAAGCGGAAAGGCTTGACCATAAATTCGTAATGCCCATAGAAAGTTTTGAATGCCATCTTCAGTACATCATCATCCTTCACGCACATATAGTAGTAGCCACTTCGTAGATCCATCTTGGAGAACACAGTGGCTGACTTCAACTAGTTGAACAAGTCATTGATGCGAGGCAAAGGATAATTGTTCTTCACCGTTACTTGGTTAATCATGTGGTAGTCCATACACATCTGCATCGAACCATCCTTCTTCTTTATGAATAGTATAGGGGCTCCCCAAGGTGAAACATTGGGGTAGATGAAGCCCATGTCGAGAAACTCTTCTAGCTGCTTCTTTAGTTTGGCAAGCTCAGCAGGGGAAAAGCAGTAAGGCGACTTCGATATTGGCGAAGTTTCAGGTACAAGCTCGATGGAGAACTCCACCTCCCGAGTTGGTGGAAAACCTGGTAACTCCTCGAGAAAGATGTCTGGGAAGTATTTCACAACATCTATGTGGTCGAGAGAAAGAGGTGTAGCCTCGAGGAATATAGAGGCTAAGAAAGCTCTACACCCTTGTGAGATTAGATTTTTAGATTTGATGGTGGAGATAAAAAAATCACCGATCATCTCTCTTCCTACCCTTGACATACAATCTTCCCTCAATGGGATGTGACAAACTAACCTTTGATTCTTCACAAAACAAAACAACTTTGTACCTCTTCAACCAATCCATTCCTAGGATGACATCAAAGGCGGTCATGTCGAGTAAGATGAAATCTGAGAGAAACATTATACCAGATATATAGAGATCCATGGTTGGAGTCTGGAGATATGAAGAGAAGATCTTACCACTAGGGGTTTTACATCTAATATATGATCCATATACTCAGATTCTATTTCTAACATAGAAGCAAGTTGTCAGGATATGAAGGTATTGGATGAACCAAAATCAAACAGTGCCTTTATAGGATGCATATTAAGATGCAAGGTACCTTCAATAACTTCAATATTTTCACCTACTTCCTCAGCATTGAGAGAAAACACTCTCTCATTCTACCTCTCCACTACAAGTCACCTTGGGTTCTGGTTTTTGTTGTTATTATTATTCCGTAGAGGTAGATTCTGCCTTGGCTACTACGGGTAAAGTAGTCAGATATGCCCAACTTGGCCACACTTGTGGTAGGTCAGAGGAGGCCAATTGTCTCTACGAGTAGGTGTTGGTATGTATGCCCTGAGAGACAATCATGGGATGATTGGTGGGATACATTAAGATTGATTTGAGAAACATCAAAGGCAAGCTTCCAATTATTTTTGGTCCAGTCATATGAGATAGTGATAGAACAAATTGAATGTCTAGAGAATGACAGTACTCAATGACGTATGCCTTCAGGTTCATGACCTGAACGATGAGATCATACAGATGCTAAGAGTTTGTACAATCTTGTTATGTCCCTAGTCAGATGTCATTGTGGAAGGTTGATAGACAGAAATGACACACAAGACTAGATTGTGGTGTTGGTTGATGACAAAATCTCATTAGTCATGATATAGAGATATCAAACCAAACACATAGGTACTTGTTAGAGAACAAGTGTACCGGACAGACCCACCGTGAGTTTGACACATGGAACCATGAGATGGTAGTCACAGTCAGTACTCACAGTGATGGTGGTGAGTGTGATTCTTTGACCTGAAATCATTACACTCAACACATGTCGTTGGGCACACTTTGACATCATCAAAGGCAGTCCTAAAACATGGGTTGTTATAAAGGTGATGATTGGGTGGCTTTGACACATGGGGCTTTTGAGGGGTGAGTGATAGATATGGGATTTGTCCCTCCTGAGGGAGTTTGATATCCAAGGCCACTTGATGAGTAGGATTGAGATAGGCGTGCGCATGCATGTGTGAATCAGTATGTGATATTGATGTCATACATATCTCGTTCAATCTGCTCTGAGAAAAAAAAAGTGAATGAACGTTGACAGGATGACTGTTCCATGCCTCAAGTACATTTGGGATATCAATGACAAAGGAATTATACATTCACTGTAACACCATTCACGGATTGTAGGATTGAAAGTTGTTCTCCAACTTTCTACTTTCACTTGGGTAGCACTGATGTGTGACTAGGCACCGCTCTTTGCTTGTGAAGTCATAAGTGTTATGGACTTTCACTGCCAACGTGAAATGGACCTGCAGGGTCACACACATAGGATTTAACCTGGAAGAGGAATTTTGTCCACAAGAAATGTTTAGATTTATTACTAAAGGAGTTTAGTAGTTCAATTAAACACTCAATTAATTGATAGCTCAATATCATATTGTTCAAGGTGTTGGACACATTGATTGGAGTATCGGATTGATTGAAATCACAATTGACTGATTCTGCACAACCTGCACTCCCAACCGATCGGTTCAAGTGTTGAACCTGTCGGCTGAGGTTGCTAAACCGGGCGGCTCAAGTGTTGAGCCGATCGGCTCGAGCCCAGGGTGAACCGATTGCTTCAAGTGTTGAAACAGTCGATTCAAACTGGTGCAACCGAGCAACTTGGGAAAGTAGGATTGGTGAGAATTTTCCTTTTGTTTCAAATTGCCCAATTTGATTGGGAATAGGATTGGTATTCGATACCAATTAGAAACAAAAGAAGGAAATTCAATCGGGAACCGACCGGTTCACTTGTGAACCGACCGGTTGAGGTGTCCCAACCGACCGGTTCACTTGTGAACCGATCGGTTCAGGTCCCCAACTGACCGGTTCACTTGTGAACCGATCGGTTCAGGTTGCGAGTTGGTTGCTTTTGTGGAAAATCTCTAACCCTTCTACTCCTAGTTTTAGTCCCGTATTTCCCGGGATGGAGAACCCTATCCCATGACCCTCCTATATATAGGGGTATTAGGAGCTTCTCAAAACACAGCTCAGTGCAATCAGTTGCTCTGCAAAGTTGTCATTCTTTGGTTTTGGTAACCGAGAGAGCCCGAGCAAGTGCTACCCGCAAAGGGAGGTGCAGCAAGGGAAAGACAACTGCAGTTGCAACTGGAGGCAGGAGAGCGTGTTGGCGACTAGTACGTCAACAGGAGGGTGTGACTCCTTCCACTTCCTTGTGGGAAAAGGAGTGTGGAGTTCCAGGTGGTCCGTGTGGACTACTTCAGAGGCGGGAGGTTACTTCAGCTCAGGAGGACAACTATCATCCGACAGTCCGGTGCGATCAGGAGTTGTCAGTCCCGGTGCGACCAGGAGCTGCACAGACACCGTCGAAGATCGGATTTGAAGACCGTGCAAGGCACGAGGTATTGTCGTCGAGCAAGCCTCGGGACAAGGTATGATTCCACAAACCATCATTTCCTATTATATAGACGTTGATGTGTTTCCTTGTTCCGGGTTTGAGGAGAGAAATTTTTTTTTGTTTCTACTGCCTTCTCCATCTCCCCTAAAACCCAACAGTGGTATCAGAGCCACGTCAACTGCTCTATATTTAGGAATATCGATATGATCGATTTTGTTTTGTCGCCTTTATTTATTGCATACGATGCGAACAAAAATTGGCTTTATGCATGTCCAATCCTAAATCCACAAATCCCAATTACATATATGATATGTATTATTAATGCACTCAATACGCGTCACCCTTAAATGAGTTTTGTGGTGGATGTATAGCGTGGTTATGGCCAATAAACCCTATCTGTGATTGGTTGTGTGTGGTTGCTTGCATCTCGGTCTGTGCACCGATCTTCCCTTTCTCCTATTCCTGATGTAACTCGAAATAATTCGAGATTCTTTCCTATCTTTACTCCCCCCGAATGTAACTCGGGGTTTCCCTTTTAAGCAATGTAAAATTAGGATAGATTTTATTTCCTATTATGTCGAAGACCGGAGGACATCTGATGACAGCTGAGACGATCGGTTCAAGGCGTGAACCGATCAGTTGACGTTCCACACGATCGGTTCAAGGAGTGAACCGATCAGTTGATGACCGGTTTGAGGAGTGAGACGAGCGGGTGGCATCCATGACGACATGCACAACGACCAGGCGAACCGATCGGTTGGAGGAGCCAACCAATCGGCTGGTGGCACCCAGACGGCCGGGCCAGACTGAGCAAGTGATTCATGTGATGAATTGATCTACTCCAAAGGCAAAGCACAAAGTTCATCTTGTACAGGTTGCATGTGATGTAGACCTAGATGACCGTGATTCCTCTTGGATCGAGGAATCACATTAGGATGGCCATAATCATCGCTTTTATCACTTTGCATGTTTTCTGTGGGATATAGCATGTATATGATACGTACTATGTATTGTGGTGATTGGATATGTATATATATATATATATATATATATATATAAACCAAATCCCTCATTAAAATATTAAGTCTTATATGCCTTCCATTAGTGGCACACATGAAAAACTCGATCGACCAAGCGTAGGTTACGCCAAAGCATGGTGTGATGTCTATCTTGTGGAAGTGTGAAGGGTAGACATGTAGGTTCTGCCAAAGCGGGGTGCATGTTCTACCGTGTTGGCTTTTGGGTTAGACTTAACTGGTGATTCTTAGAGCGTCTAAGCCCAGATGCAAGGAATGTTCATGGCAAGGTGTTGTGCATGTTCATTCAACAAGAGTTGCATATAATGCAATTGGCAAGGGTTGCCTACCTGAGAGATCTAAGTTGTGGGCGATCAGCCAAAGCTGACTCATGACTTAGAGAATTTCAAGATCTTGCCCACTAGAAGGTTGTATGCTGCAATCTTCCGAATTGATGGTGAGGGCTATCGATTTGAACTAAAATAGTGGGAGCGATAATCAATTAAAGGCCTAATTTTATCGTCAACTTTTCAAATCAATCAAATAAGTCAAAAATGAGTTTTTGGACTAAAATTGCATATTTTCCTTTTGTAGTACAAATGGAAACAAACAACAATAACTTTTCTTTGCGATCGATCCTTGACAAGGACAAGCTGAATTGGACAAACTTCCATGACTGGTATCAGACATTGAGAATTGTTCTCACTCAAGAGCGTAAGCTCTATGTCTTGGATACTCCAATTCCAGAGGAACCCGCTCCTAATGCACCAAGGATAGAAAGGGATGCCTACAAGAAGCATTATGATGATGCCATTGATGCAAAGTGCTTGATGTTATGTTCAATGAACCATTAGTTGTAGAGACAGCATGAGAACATGGGTGTCATTGAGATGATTCAGCATCTTAGGAACATGTATGAAGATCAGGCACGACAAGAGAGATACAATGTTTCTAGGGCGCTGTTCAAGTGCGTCATGACAGAAGGAGATCCAGTTGGTCCTCACACACTAAAGATGATTGGGTATGTGGAGAACCTGCAAAGACTGGGATTTCCACTGAGCCAAGAGTTGGCTACTGACATGATACTGCAGTCATTTCCAGAATCCTACAGTCAGTTTGTGATGAACTACAACATGAACAACTTTGATAGGCCACTGTCAGAGTTGTTGGGCATGTTGAGGACAGCTGAGATACAGATGAAGAAAGACAAGCCTAAGGATGTGATGGTGATCACGAGCAAGAAAGGCAAGTCCAAGCGCAAGGGCAAGGGCAAAGCTAAGAAAGGTTCTGATGCTAGCCAAGAGTCCAAGCCGTCTTTAGCTCTCAAGGCCAAGGGAGGTGTGACAAAGAAAGGAAATTGCCACCATTGTCAAAAACTAGGACATTGGAAAAGGAATTGACCTCTCTATCTGGAAGAACAAAAGAAGAAGGAGACAACTAAAGTCTCCACTTGAAGGTGTCATGAAAGTAAACTTATAACACTTTTTGAGGTATATGATACCAAGATGTAAAGTGTAAAGCACTCATAATTGGGGCAAGTGTTTCTGCCATAGATAGGAGTACTTTAGTTTATTTTCAGCCTATAAGGCATGTAATACAGTTATGAACCGCTATTTCATTTTTGCCAATAGATATAAACACTTTATTTTGCATATTGTATGACAATGATGGCAATCAATAAAGAGATGTTTCAATTTATAAAGATATGGTTTTTATGGCAATGCCTTATTTATCTTGTGGTATTTGATATGCATAAGATAAAATGATACCTGAAAGTTATAGATAACTCAAACAATCTAATTAGCATCAATAATGAGAAATTCATTTCTAGTTTCCATATGATGGATAAATCTAGACTCTTTTGGTTAGAGAACCAGTAAGAGACATGAATATCTTGGACATGATTAATCAATCTTCACTAATGGTAGTGGGAGAATGATTATCCTATTAGGTATAATACATGTGATGTATTTACATACCTATTGGAACAAATGCTAATACTTCAAATGGTATTTAGAGAAATACCAATATGAATATCTTGAAGTGTTCAAGATTATAATAGATGAAGTAGAAATTTGGTAAAGTGTTAATTCTTGATAAGATCAATGAATGAAATACTTGGACCAAATGTTTGAGATCCTTATGAGTGATTATGATAGTGTATCATAGTGAACTCATGATTAAGGCATGGTGATGTCTAAATCAAGAAGGAATCATACTCTAAAGAGTTAGAGAATGATTATCAAATAACTAAATTCTTCTTAACAAATTAATACCCCACACTAATAAAGGACATTAAGAATCACAAGGAGTAGTGAGTTCTTATATCCTTAACAGATACACCTCAAATATCTATGAGATGATTTGGTCATGTGATGAGTCAACTATCTAGATGAATATGAGGAACCGAATTTTGAGTTATGGTTTATGACCATTACATCCTAAATGACATCCAAGTAAACCATAAGGTATGACCTTCATGGTAGCACTCATTGGATGAAATCCATAAGTGCAAATGAGTCTTATGTATTAAGACATATGGATAACATTTTTAGAAGGATGATGCTTGTTGATTGTAACTTAATGACTAAGGAATTTGGCATATGGATACTAAAATCGCATTCCTATGAGGAATAAAACAAGGATGTGTACGTGACACAACCTATAAGGTTTATGAATCCACTAATGCAGATGAAGTCTATAAATTACAATGGACTAATCAATGTGATTGATTGAGTACAAGCAACTCAGAATTGGATCTTTACTTTGATAATATAGTCAAAGGGTTTGAATGATATGTCAAAGATAAAGAAGGGATCTGTGATTTAGTGGGAGCGTGTTCACATTCCATAGGTTGATGTGAAATGGAAATGTTCTAGAATGGAAATCCAAAAGTGGAAATTATCTTTAAGGAAGATAGAGATGTTTCCTATGTGATAGGAATAGAGATAGTTCTCGGAAAACTCTTGACCTGAAAAGAGAAAGCGTACATTGGCAATCTGTACTGAAGGGTTCAATATGCACAGATTCAGTGGGAGAAAACTTGTCCATGTTACATGGAGTTAGTATCCCAAGGCCAAGTGTCCAATTCTTATGAAGAATGGGAACACTAAGAATAGATATGGATCTATCATCTATGCAATCATCCCATTATCTTGCATGTATTAACATGGCAAGAACAAAATGCATTCATCATGATTGTATGTACGACATGACAATATGATGTTCTCATCCTAATAACTCGTATGTGGGACATGACGAGTGGATGTCTGTCTACTTCCAGTAAGGGTTACTGGACTACCGTGAGAACTTGAGAAGTACTTGAAAAAGTACTAGTTCTATGGAGATGAGGAAGAGTTCAATGTAAAGAGTTACATTGATGCGAACTTCCAAAAGGACAAAAAATTAATCGCAAAATATTGGATATATAAAAGTGAAAGTTTGTTGATAATTGGAAATGTTCCAATAAAACCATTTAAAAGGAAATGCTGAGTATACGTGTGTTAAAGACCAGCAGTGGATACTATATGGATCTGGAAGTTCATGAGATGAACTTATAGATATTCCGCTCATTGATGACAAGTCTGGAATCCTTTATCATGCAATGTGGCTAAAGGTTAGCAAATGGAATACTAGATCACATATTACGGCAACTCCATCTCATACGTGTGACGTACAACGAAGAGATGCGAGACATGCAATTTATACTGACTTTGGCAAGGTGTTTCCATTACTCACTGTGTTGGCACTAGAGCAGAGTAACATGTGGGACATGTTTGAAGATCACTATGAATATGATTCAAGGTGATTGGCTCGCAGTGCAAGTGGGGGTCTATTGGTATGTATGCCCTGAGAGCCAATCATGGGATGATTGGTGGGATACATTAAGATTGATTTGAGAAACATCAAAGGCAAGCTTCCAATTTTTTCTGGTTCAGTCATATGAGATAGTGATAGAACAGATTGAATGTCTAGAGAATGACAGTACTCAATGATGTATGCCTTCAGGTTCATGACCTGAACGATGAGATCATACGGATGCTAAGAGTTTGTACATTCTTGTTATGTCCCTAGTTGGATGTCATTGTGGAAGGTAGATAGACAACAATGACACACAAGACTAGATTGTGGTGTTGGTTGAGGACAGAATCTCATTAGTCATGATATAGAGATATCAAACCAAACACATAGGTACTTGTTAGAGAACAAGTGTACCAGACAGACCCACCGTGAGTTTGACACATGGAACCATGAGATGGTAGTCACAGTCACTACTCACAGTGATGGTGGTGAGTGTGATTCTTTGACCTGAAATCACTACACTCAACACATGTCGTTGGGCACACTTTAACATCATCAAACGCAGTCTTGAAACATGAATTGTTATAAAGGTGATGATTGGGTGGCTTTGACACATGGGGCTTTTGAGGGGTGAGTGATAGATATGGGATTTGTCCCTCCTGAGGGAGTTTGATATCCAAGGCCACTTGATGAGTAGGATTGAGATAGGCATGCGCATGCATGTGTGAATCAGTATGTGATATTGATGTCATTCATATCTCGTTCAATCTACTCTGAGATCAAGAAAGTGAATGAACGTTGACAGGATGATTGTTCCATGCCTCGAGTACATTCGGGATATCAGTGACAAAGGAATTATACATTCACTGTAACACCATTCACGGATTGTAGGATTGAAAGTTGTTCTCCAACTTTCTACTTTCACTTGGGTAGCACTGATGTGTGACTAGGCACCGCTCTTTTCTTGTGAAGTCATAAGTGTTATGGACTTTCACTACCAACGTGAAATGGACCTATAGGGTCACACACATAGGATTTAACTTGGAAGAGGAGTTTTGTCCACAAGCAATGTTTAGATTGATTACTAAAGGAGTTTAGTAGTTTAATTAAACACTCAATTAATTGATAGCTCAATATCACATTGTTCAAGGTGTTGGACACATTGATTGGAGTATCGGATTGATTGAAAACACAATTGACTGATTCTGCACAACCTGGACTCCCAACCGATCGGTTCAAGTGTTGAACCGGTCGGATGAGGTTGCTGAACCGGGTGGCTCAAGTGTTGATCCAATCGGATCGAGCCCAGGGTGAACTGATTGCTTCAAGTGTTGAAACGATCGATTCAAACTGGTGTAACCGAGCAACTTGGGAAAGTAGGATTGGTGAGAATTTTCCTTTCGTTTCAAATTGCCCAATTTGATTGGGAATAGGATTGGTATTCGATACCAATTAGAAACAAAAGAAGGAAAGTCAATCGGGAACCAACTAGGACCACCAACCGACCGGTTCACTTGTGAACCGACCGGTTGAGGTGTCCCAACTGACCGGTTCACTTGTGAACCAATCGGTTCAGGTCCCCAACCGACCGGTTCACTTGTGAACTGATCAGTTCAGGTTGTGAGTTGGTTGCTTTTGTGGAAAATCTCGAACCCTTCTACTCCTACTTTTAGTCCCGTATTGCAAGGGATGGAGAACCCTATCCCATGACCCTCCTATATATATAGGGGTATTGGGGGCTTCTCAAAACACAGCTCAGTGCAATCAGGTGCTCTGCAAAGTTGTCGTTCTCTAGTTTTGGTAACCGAGAGAGCCCGAGCAAGTGCTACCCGCAAAGGGAGGCGCAGCAAGGGAAAGACAACTGCATTTGCAACTGGAGGCAGGAGAGTGTGTTGGCAACTAGTACGTCAACAGGAGGGTGTGACTCCTTCCACTTCCTTGTGGGACAAGGAGTGTGGAGTTCCAGGTGGTCCGTGTAGACTACTTCAGAGGCGGGAGGTTACTCCTACTAAGGAGGACAACTGTCATCTGACAGTCCGGTGCGATCAGGAGTCGTCAATCCCAGTGCGACCAGGAGCTGCACAGACACCGTCGAAGATCGGATTTGAAGACTGTGCAAGGCGCGAGGTATTGTCGTCGAGCAAGCCTCGGGATAAGGTATGATTCCACAAACCATCCTTTCGTATTATATAGATGTTGACGTGTTTCCTTGTTCCGGGTTTGAGGAGAGAATTTTTTTTGTTTCTGTTGCTTTCTCCGTCTCCCCTAAAACCCAACAGTAGGTGCATTGTTGGTAGGACATCTCCCTAGAGGATGGTGGCGAGAACACCTGTTATGACCGCATCTGAGCTTAATTGGTAAACTAGGGTTTACCTGGATGATTATATGCTTAATTGGATTGATCATTGCTTAAATATAATTCATCATGATAACTCAATTATGATTCTTTAAACCTAATAAGAACATTAAGTGTTCTATTATTTGAGAAATTAGGTTTTGAGATATATAAACCCTAGTTGGCTGAAATTAGGGTTTTGATGGTACATGAGTATGGAATTTGATCAGGATGGCAATGTGGTAAATGATTTTTCATATTTTCTAAAAATTTTGAATTTAATTGAATTTTGGATATGATATGTATAACTCAATCATGCATATTGGAGAAAAATTTTAGAATATTTGAGTGTATTTTGAATGTGGTTCTCGATCGAACTATACTTCGACCAAAATGCTGACAGAGTGCTTTTCAGCAGTATAGTGTTTTATTTTTATTTATTTATTGGTAAATCCAAATTATCTTAAATTTTAACAGGACATCTAAAACTCGGTAATAAACAACATGTAATATTTTCATAATTTTTAGATGCATTTATACCTTATCAGTAGACGAATCACAGTAACTAACATTTCTGTAGAATTCTGGATAGTAGTGCACTATTTGATTTTTCGTTATTTAATGGGAGGTTTTAATGATAAAAAATTTTAACTAAAACTTAGACACTCAATTATACACAATATTATAAATTATCATAATTTTTTGATAATGTTTTATCTCTAAAATACACGAATTACCAAAACTTTTTTATGACAGAAAAATCTGCTGAAATAAGAAAAAGTTTAGTGAGGGGTCAAAGTGCAATTGACCCAAGAAGCTCAATTGCTCTATATGATCAACCTAACAAACTAGTAGATCTCATAATTAATGATTCAAACCAGAGAAATGAAATCCTAGAAAGAGAGGGATAGTTAGGGTTTGAGAGGAGAAATTGATGGAGATGCTAACCTAGGGTTTTGCGGTCCGAGGAATGATGAAATCATGTAAGTTTAGCTTCTTTGGATATAGTTTCATGGTGAATCTTCTCTCACATGTAAAAATTCCCTCCCTCCTCTTATTTGATCTAAAATGGTATCAAAACTTCTCCTTTTCTCACTCTTTCTTCATAATCCCTCATTTCTAGGGTTTCCGAGTTGAAAGGAAGAAGAATTGGGTGAATTGCTAGGGATTTGATACGAGATCGAGATTTCTAGGGATGAGCTACGTTTTTAAGGTGTTTTCACACCTTAGGGTGAGGGGGAACTTCATTTAAATAGTATATTGCATGAAAATTGGTTAATTCATCCGTAATTTTTAATTGCTAGTATGCGACTACAAACCCTGAATTGTCTATTTGTTCTAAGTTGTTTCAAAATGATATGAAATGGATTATTCCTTTGTTTGAATAAATTTTAGATGATAAAATCATATTAGAAATGTATACAATGCATTCTAATGAGAATTCCCTAAGTATTCATAGAGGTTATAAGAGTAAACTGAAATATAGGGAAATTGTCTATGACTGAAATTCACTGTATAAGTAAATATAGAAAGTTTCTTATCTAGATCCCCTTGGTTTTGAATGATTTTTTATATGAATGTATAGTACATATATGTCAGACACAATCTTGGATTTCTTATGATGTAAATATTGTTTGCTTGATATCTTCATAAAGAGGGTGAAGCCCTGTATGAGTGGAAAGTTGGAAATTTGTGAATAAATATGGTGAAATCCATTTGAAGTGTTTTTCTTGGCATCATAGACTCTATTTATGCAATGTTATTCTTGATTCATAATATCTCAATGAATGGCATGGAAAACCCTAATTTAGCTCAATTCGAGGATTTCATACATATGTTGATTGTATATGACTTGTTTAAAGCAATATGTATTTAATGGATGTTTATGACATATTAAATCCTTTTGAGAGCCAAGTGATAACTGAATGAGGTAAATAAAACCCTATGGATAGGGTGTTCAATGAATCAAGTATGGTGATATCAATGTTCTCAGTATGAGATGTGGTGATGCTTAACAGTTCAATTGCATGATTCTAGTGTATAAAGTGCCAAGTTGACACGTATTTTGTTTATTTAAGAATTCTAGTCTGCTAGTATGTATAGTATGTTGAATACTTAGTATATTACAGTGTTTTGAATATATTGCTCTGCCAAGTTTAGAATGATATACATGTTGTGTTATAAACTTCAAATAAATAGATGCAGCACCATAGAGATACCAGAGTCAAGTATGAGTAAGAGAAAGGTACAATGTAGAAAGAGTTTTCTAGGAATAATATAATAATAGACTTAAGAGCCTTGAACACCATAGAATCCCTATGAGAGGTCTGCACCTTAGGGATGAAATGACCTATCCTGGCGGTGCGTCCAGTATATGGGGGTCAGAACGTACCATGAGATGGTACAGGGGACCTAACCCTAGCGGTGTGACCAGTATACGGGGGTCTCCTTAAATTTCATAATGTAGTATCCAACATCAAACAGAGATCCTGGTGGCACTAGAGTACAAAAAAATCCAAGAGGTGGCTTAACCTCTTCTTGTGTGCTCAGGTTAGAGGAGGAGTCCAGTTTAGGCCAGAGAGCCATTTCCCTATTGCAGACCAGGAGAGTAGTCAGACTTAGCATTTCTCGGTTGTGTCCGCTAAGTCTTGTACGTTGTGATCGTAGTGCACTACGAGTCTTTATATGTAGAGTACAATGCATATGATCAGGCATAATAAAATGAATGAGAGGTCAAACAAGTGTGTACAATTATTCAATTATTCTTTTATGTTTTTGAATTACTAGTTCTCTTTATGATCAATCAAGCATTTCATATATTGATTCACTCGTATAGATATTTAGAGTATCGTGCCATATTTATGATTGTCAATTATTAGACTCTCTAAAGCTTTCTGCTGTTATAGTTGATATCAATTGCTCAAAAGTATATCTGTAATTATATCAATACTTTAGACTGTTTCTTTTAAGTACTCATTCACTGAGCGAGTAGGCTCACCCCTCTACTCAAAATTTTAAGGAAAATCACAAGGATTTGAAGAAGATATCATTGCATCAGAGTAGATCTTCCACAAGAGTTAAGTCTGAGTATAGTTAAGTTCAGTCAGTCCTTGTCACTCTAGGTCATAGTATAGATGTGGAGTGTTGTAAGTGATGTTTTGTATCTTTGTTTTCTTAATAAGAGATAATGTATATGATTATCATGTCGTATGAACCTGAGAATGAATGTATGGATGTGTATCATTTATGTTGAGATCATATTAAAGTAATCAATGTTTGATTCTCTTACAAAGTTAGTTTATGTGATTCAATGTGAGAAAATAAAGAGTTTGAAAAAGAAGAGAAAAAGTTAAGGGTGATCTTTGTATTATGTTAAATCCTCAATTTATGCCCTAATCACATGATTAGTGGAAATTGTGAGATCGGGGTGTAACAACACCTATTGCACCGATCACGTCCACAATTCTCATTCTGGGTAGGGTTCTTCCTCTTGTTATTGTTGTAGCCATTACTGTATCCATAGGATTGGAATCTCAGGTAGGACTCGATGACTGGGGCCTTATCCACCATCTGCTGGAAGGTGAGTGGAAGCTGCGGAAAAACACTTTGGCCCACCTGGTAGTTCATGCCCTCTAAGAAAAATGTTGCCCTTCTCTCAGCTCCAAGGTTGGTGGCCTAGCATTCTAGAAGCGGGAACCATTGGATGTAGTCAGCCACACTTATGCTTCCCTACGTGAGGCTATAGAACTCAACTTCCTTCTTCCTTAGGAAGGCATGATAGATGTACTTCTCCCTGAAGAGCTTCAGGAACTGGTCCCACTACATGGTAGAGGTGTCTTGAGTGCGGGCGACACCATTCTACAAGACACGTGTCGGTCCATCCAGCACATACGTCATGAAGTAAACCTTCTAGTGAGGAGGGCATGCCATACCCTCGAAGGTCCAATCCAAAGACAACACCTAGTCATCAACTTTATCCACCATGTTGTGTTCACTTTCACCCTTGAAGTAGGGTGGTTGCATCTTTATGAAGTCGGCGAAGGTGAACTCCTTCAGCTTGATGGTGTTGGTGGTCACTGTGTGGAGCTATCACATCATGGTGGAGAGAAACTGGCATAGCATTGCCATCTCTTGTTGTGATGTGAAGGAGGGGGTGCCCAGAGTAGTAGGGTTGACCACACTATGGATGGAAGGAGTCACAAGAGTGTTTCCCACATTGGAGTCATTAGGGTTTGACTCCTTTCCCTTATTCCTGCTGTCGAACAAGTCACCTATCCTGAAAGGTAGGGTTAATATATTAAGTACCCAGGAGTATTTGAATCATAAATAAGAAAAGAATAGAAGCATAGACGAGAAAAGAATATCTAGAATGTCATTGCCTAAAAGCATACTATTTTGGGCAATTATTAATAGCTCAGGCCAGGCCAGTATCATATGGGCATGGGAGTCCTCGTAAACCAAGCTAGTGGTGTAGAGAAAAATATTGCCAGCCCCCAAAACCCTGATCCATTCTAGACACCTTTGCTTCAACTTCATGTCCTAATAGTTGCCTAAAGGATCTGATACCATGCTGTAAAAAGAGGTGAAATCACCTTCTTACTAAAATTTAAAGAAAGTACAAAACATCCATCTTTTTAGAAAGATAAAAGATATTGAGGGATGCATGTATAATATTCCAAGTAAATAAGCATGCACCAGATACATTATAAAATGTCAATAGCAGTGGAAATAAAAGTACTAAGCCTATTAGATGGTTTTCATTGTTCATTACATGATTGTTCCCAAAAGAAAAAGATAAGAGAAAAGGACCTAGCTATAGCAACCTAGACCTCCTTTTAGATAGCTTGAGCTCTATTGAGATGACTTCCTTCAAATTTGTCCTTCTCCTTACTCAACACCAACACCTGGTTGGTTGGGAAAGCACCCCGCAAAAGGGGAAAGAAAATAAGGTATGTGTCACAAAACTAGTCTAGGATAACAAGATAGGTAAAGCAAATAAGAACATGCTAGGGTTCATCATAAGATGAAGTTAACAAGAGTATGAGGCTATATTCAAAAGAAACTTGCCATTAACAATTATATTAAAAAGGATTTGCATGTAAGATAATTATGTATACCTAACTAAGTAGGGTTGAGGCAACTATCAGACCTCTAACTTATAGGTGAGGGGAGAATAAGACATTCCCAGTCACCGACACAATTATATAGAGGAGAATAAAAGCATTCCCCAAGGCAATTAAATCAATCCCTCTGTGGGTGGTTGTACATAACTGCCGCTACTTTAAATTAAATAGAACATAAATCTACATGCTAGAAAAGTAGTCATGGCAAGAGTAGTCATAATATTCAATAAGCATGGAAGTGGGGTATAAGACCCAAACTAGGAGAAATTATAATCTGATTTGAGGCCTGAACAACATTAGGATTCAAGAATAGAAGATTTAGGGTTCATTTAAGCCTCATTAGGGAAATATAGGGTTTGGCTACAATTATCCCAACATAGGGTGTAATGAATGCACATAACTATCTTACTAATATCAATTACTAACTTTCACCACTTTAATTGAGTCAAAGTTCCACTTTGCCTATTTTCAATATATTAACAAGTATTAGAGTACATAGATCACATTAATGTATAGAAACCCTAATTTTAGAACTTTTTAGTAAAACTCGGATTTAGATTTTAAAAATATCACCAATGAACTTACTATGTTCTCCTGATGAAGAAAACATATTTTTATGTTAATTTTGGAGTTATGATGATTAAGATGTAATTTTTATGGATTTTATATATCAAATTCATTTTACAAAAATCACCCTTCGTGAAACCATAAAATAAGACGATGAAAATAGTTTTATTATATATATATTAATTTTCTGATTCCAAAACATATTTATTTATCACATTTGGATAAGTGGATTAGAAGATATGAAATTTTCAATACTGACAAATAGGAAATTGCCACATCATCAAACCAATCAAGATAATTGAAGAGAGAGGGAGAGGGAGAAAACATCATTTGACCCAAGATCAGATTTGAAGTTGTATAGGTAACCAAACTAGAGCTTCTAGAAAAGGTAAAACAACAAGAAACCAAAATCCTAGAAGAACATGGTAAATAGAGATGGAGATCATCAATTTTAAACATAGAAGCATGAGTTTTAAGCATGTAGTAAGCAATATATGATATGGGGGTTAAAAAAACTTACCTATAGGAAGGTAATAAGGTCTAAATAGAAAGGATCCAGAGATTAGAAGGTCTAGTTTCTCCAACCCAAGCTCCTTTCTTGAGCAAAGATCACCTTCTCCACTTTAGAGGTGCAAACCCTAGCAAAAGAGCATGGAGATGAGATGTTTTAGGGTTCTAGGTAGAGTTTTACCATGGTAAGGTCATGGTTCCGACCTTGAAGAAGTTGTGAGGAATACCAACAACATTAAAATATGGAAGGAATGGAGGATACTTACTAATTTTAGTCAAAATCACTAAGGAGGAGCTTAAGAAATCCTAAATAGACATATTTGGAACCCTAGGAGCCTTCTTCACCAAGGTAGGCACCCTCTTTTACCTTGGAACATCAACTTTGTGGCCAAACATAGCAGGGACAATGTTCTAAGCTGGGGGAAAGAGAAGGAGAGGATTGCTTCTTGGATTGGGAGGTGGGAAGGGGTAGGCATGGCTTTATAAGGAAGGGGCAAGCATGAGGTGTCTATTTGACTTTCCACGTGTCCTTAGGCTAAGGCTTCATTTCCATGCAAGAGGACAGCTTATAGAGACTTCTTTTATATCCAAGGTCGGTCCTAAAAACCCATCGAGGCTTATAGACCATCTCCACCGTCCTCCAATCATAGAAATAACCCCATTGGTTGATAGCTTTTAGAGATAAGCTCATTTATAAAGAGGGTAATCCCTATAATGCCCTTGGAGAGAAACACCTTCAAACCAAGGTGCAACCAGGTGCCCCATGATTCAAAATATCGAGAATGGTAAGGGAATACCTAAGGATTAAAATTCAGGTGATAATTTGCAAAGAAAACCTCACAATTGGGTAAATTGCATAAAAGTCTAGAACGTACCTAAAATTGCATAACTTGCACAAACAACATCCAAATCGAACCAAATTTGAAACACATTAAAAAGTTATATTAAGGTTTAGAACACTTAATTATGGTAATGAAGCTTTCACTGAGGTATTTGTGCATAAACCCTTATATTGGTACAATTAGTGAATAAATGTTCACTAAACCACTATAAATTCCATTAATTAAACATGAACGACATAAAGGACAGAAATGAAAGGGAAACTTGGTAAAAAGGATTAAATGGAGATTAAATCTAAGATTCATTATGTTACATTAAATATATGTTATCTACATATATATTTATATATGTATATATATAGATGTACACATATGTATATTTTTATACACGCACACTAATATATATATATATATATATATATATATATATATATATATATATAAACATAGAGGGTTTTATTAAATATTGTATCTTTAATGCATTTTAATTGGCTGAAGAAAGAGAGAGAATATGTGTCAACATGAGTACAAATTGAAACATAAAAGAATACTTGTAGCAATAAAATGTTTCTGCCATATTTATATCCTTTTGTAATAAAAATAAGGAAACTAACAATGTTAAAGGGAATTACTTGTAATTGACTTTAATGCATTTCAATTTGTTGAAGAAAGAGAGAGAATAAATTGTTGAGAGAAAATTGTGGGATGTTAATTAAGGATATTAAACGTATACACGTGACAATTAATAGAATACACTAGATACATATTTAGTATATCCTAAGTTTTGGAATTTAAAAATTGTTTATATTTTCATAAATGAATTACGATTTTTACCCTGCCCATTTTCTTATCTTCCCCCGGTGGGGCACCAAGCCTGGTCAGCACACACAACTTCTAGATGTCCACTCATGTTCCCCACGTGATTCCCAAACATCACCCTATGTTTCCTCTCCCCTCTATGATTCCCACACCGCTCATGTCTCCCCGGGTACGAAAAGGGTGTCGTCAACCCCATCTTCCACTCCCAATGACACGCACCATCTCCTCCAAGATCGAAAGTGCCGCCTTCAAGGCCCCGAAGTTGCACCTCAATATTTGTTGCCAGTCAAGGAGTCCATCCTGAGTCTTTTGCGTGCCCTATCTTGGAATTAGAGAGTTGATGCCCTAGAATTTATCCTAAAAGGTTGTTCTTTTTCTCAGTTTTGCTTTCCTCAATCCCATAGACTTCTATTACTTATAACTTTCTGCAACTTCTTCTAGTACAGTGATGAGAAACCATTGTATCCTACAAACAAAATCAACCACCATATCTAACTGAGCCTCAGAGGTCAATAGTGGGTGAATGTGAGGTAAAGAGGACTACTTCAGCAAATTCTAAAATCCAAAGGACAACTGCTTTGGCAGCAACAAAAGTGATATATTGTAGAAGTCACAGATAATTTTCATATTGTCCATCTCACTACAGTATAGAAAACAAATTTGAATGGTTCTTATGTTGATCCATATATCACAGTTGATAATAAATTGTTGAGTTAGTACTTACATAGGTTCTCTCATTTTCTTGATGGATAGGGCGGGTTGATGTGGTTTTTATTTGGTGTTAGAATAGGTAGTTTTTGAGGGACGTGGTTTGTGCAATCTATAGTAGTAGACAATATGAATTTTGAATTTATGGATCATGTTCCTAGAACCTTTTTTCCAATTATTGAATCATCTTTGCTCGACAACCAGCTAGATGCATCAATGAAATATTCTATATGCTCCACCTAGCCCTATGGAAGGGACATTAGCAAAACTTTATAGCTTGTATGACATAAGACATCCTCTTGTTTTCTTAATTTTTGGTAATCGGTAGATATTATTCACTAAAAAAGTCCATTATAGTGTATAAGCTAGCCACTTGGTCATGTCCTCATCCCATGTTGGTGTGGAGAGATGGGGTTGTTAACTACACAAACAAATCAAAATTAATCCCATGTTGCATTCTTGGCACACGTAGAGAGGCCATAATTTAGAAGGCATACACGAAATGTTGCCTTACTAGTCACAGAGAGCAATGTCAGAAAAAATTTGCATCAACATGGAAACCCACACATATACATATATTTATGTGTATATATATGTATATATACTCATGAATCATGCATACATATATGGAATAACTAAATATAAATAATTTTTCATGTTGTAGCAATCATAAAATCCATCTTTGATAATAAAATGAAGTACTTGTGTCATGGAATAATGTCTACATGAATGAACACATCACGTTAATAAGAGATATCTACACAACAAGTAATGTTGAGGAGACATTTCCTTGCCATATAAACTAACTTAATCTCATAGAAAATGTACTTTAGGAGCATAAAAGGGTGAACTAGAACACATGTCTCCTGAGTTTATGTTCGGCCACCTCATGTCTTGCTCTAGTGACATCTAAGCTACATGATAGTGATTCTGTCACCTATATTTTAGTAGAGAATAGAAATTTGGGCATGAAATATGTAGGAAGTAAGAGAAGAGAATATTGTTGACTCAAGGTCTAAATTGAGTAAACCCTTGTTTTGATGATGACTAAACCATTCCACTTATTTGTGTCGAATGTCTCTACTTGAGTGATTTCAGATTAGGTATAGACACACTCAAAATGCCCTAACTTGCACATCTCAACTTGGAGAAAAGACAAGTCAAAGTACATACAAGTGTACATTTTTGGAACCCAGCCAGTGTGGGTCAGGTGGTTCGGTCTGGTTTGTCCTCCCTGGGGGACTTGGGTTTGAATCCCCTTGAGCACACTATAATTACCAACTCCTTGGGTCATCCGGGCTCTGACACCTATTTGAGGAGGAGGGGGAGCTGGGCTCCGTAAGACTCAAAAAAAAGTGCTCCATTAGAATCATGTTGTAAATCACTTATAATGATTATATGACTTGTAATTAAGCTTACAAAAAATCAGAAGCACTTAGATTGAATATTTAAGCACTCAAAATCCATTTTTCAAAATTCACATCAGGTTGTTCATTGGTTAAGTTACAAACTCGACCGATCCTGATTGGATCTTGAAAATGACTTTTGATTGGTCAAGTTTGCATTTCACAGAACTCGATTGATCCCTCTACTGACCAAAATTGATTTAAGTAAATCAGTCAAGTTACCCCAGGACAAACTCGACCGATGGCCTAAATTGGTCTTGTCTTTTAGTGGGATTGGTCGAGTTACCTTAATAGAAACTCAACTGATTGCACTGTAAGAAAAAGTGTAGAAAAGTTTTTCTAGCCATTGTGGAGTTGCAACAATCGAAAATATATCTGTTGCAAGCCACAAAATGGCTAGTTTTCATTCTTAAGTGTTCCGAAAGGCTAAGGGGAATCCCCATCTATAAATAGGACCCCTTGGGCTTCATTCCAAGGTTGAGAATTCAATGTAAAACTCTATATAAGGTTCCTAGTCTATAGGTGAGTGCCTCATACAACCTCCTCTCTCTCTAAGCTTAATCACTTGCTACATTCGTTAGAGTGAGTAGGAAATCTATAAGAGAGCTAGTCCTACATGTATATCTTGTGAGGCTCTCACTTATACCACCTTCCTATCTCTCATTTCAACCATGAAGATGAAGGTTCTCTCTCTTGGCTAAGAGAGTTGAAGAAGAACAAGGGAAGGCATCCCGTGGTGAAGATCAAGGATGAAGACTTAGAGCAGGAGTGGGTAAGCCCTTGGTGAAGGCATAAGACTCCTTGCTTAAGTGGGTAAGTCCTTGGTGGAAGCTTCTCTGAGTGAAGGTGAAGTCAAAGGTTGAAGATCCAAGAAGAGTGGCAAAGTCCTTGAAGGCGAAAGACTTGTGCTTGAGTGGGTAAGACCTTGGTGAAGGCTGAAGACTCTTGCAAAGTGGGTAAATCCTTGGTAAGGTGGATATTCTTTGTATTGGATAGGTAAGCCCTTTGGTTGGTCATGCATTGTAAGTCTTATGAATGAATATAACAGTGCAATGGTTAAGAAATCCTAGAGGTTGACCTCTCTAGGTAGTGGACTGTCTCACTTCTATTTTGAAGTGTGGAACCACTCTACATAGCTTTCCACTTGGTGTATGTTCAATCTCTCTCTCCCTTTCTATGCATGTTTTAGTTGCACAAAAATTTCCTATTTAGCAACCTTGTGATATATCTTGAATGTCTAATGAATTTTTTTATGTGCATTCTGCTCTATTCACCCCCCCTCTAGAGCATCTAATAACCCATCTAAGATCCAAGAAATATGTTGTGCATAGTCACAACATTCACCCTCTTTTTGAAAGAAAACACGTTTAAAACACGTATTTCTGAGTTGTTGTATTTGACGATCATATTAAACTTCAGAACGAATAATATGTTTTATATTCAACTTTTCTACATTTTATTCCCATTTCAAATTGTTTTGAACTGTTGTTTTTTCTGTCCTTTTTTTGTTTGCTGCGGGGATTTTCTAAACCCTCTAATCTTGTGACTATGCTTCTTATTGTTTTCTATTTCCAACTTTCAACTTCCACCTTCCATCTCTCCTTCCTCCTTTCCTTCCATTTCTCTTCTCTTTTTGATTTCTTTGTTCTCTTCTGCTATTTACCTCCTTGCCTATCCATACCTCCACCTTTCTTCAACTATTTTGCCTTCTTCCTCTTTCATCCTATTTTTTTGTTTCTCCTACCTCCTCCTACTTTTTCAGTTGTCCTGCTTTCTTCTTCTAACCTATTATGTGTCTATTTCCCCTTTCTTGTTTCTACTATATCATCCTCCTTTGTCCATTCACTTCTGCATTCTCTTCTATTCCTGATTTTCCTATTTTTTATTTCTTTTGTTTTTGCATGTCCTCCTCCGACATCCTCATTCATGTTCCTCCCATTTCCCTCCTACTTCAACTTCTTCCCCTTTAATTTTTCATGTTTATGTATCTAAACAAGGTTGGGATTACTGGGCATGTGATTTTGAGACAAGTCATACAACACTCTAACCCGAGAAGGGTGATAAGTTTTCCAACCCTCTGCACCACCCATTGAGCTTGTAATATGTCATCCTTTTTGTTTATATATTCTTATTACCTATTGTTGCTATTGCAATCAATGCATCAAGTGATTGTTTTGAATTTTGTATACATTTATCAATTAGTTGATCTTTAAAGTTTGGTGTAATCAGTTTAATATTAGTGTTATATATATATATATATATATATATATATATATTGTGATGTATGGTAAGAAAAATTGATAGCAGGAAAGTTGTTGAGTGTGTGGGATTTGCAATCTGAAACAGTTGGCTATATTAATTTTGAAATATTTTAAAATAGACCACAAACCATATGATGATATTATCTATGGATTGGTTGTCTTGTTAGATAATAAAATTTATATGGTTGATAAATGTCAGCCATAAATCAATCAAGTGTTTATACCAACATTTTCTTTCTTTTTTTGATAAAATATACCAACATTTTCTAATTGTCAACCAAGTGTCGTTTAGAATTGTTGGTGGGGAAAGAGATATAAGTCAACCAAGTTTTGTTTATACCAACATTTTCTAATTGTTGGTGTGGCAAGAGACATAAATCAACCAAGTGTCATTTAGAATTTTTGGTGGGGAAGGAGTCATAAGTCAACCAAGTGTTGTTTATACCAACAAATATTTACTAACATTCTTAAGACTACTTGGTATGTAAAACATAGAAAGTGTGTTGACAATTTTGAATAATTTTCTTCATTACAGATGAAACTGTTTTCTTTCACTCTTTATCATATCTTCATTTCTTATTTTATAAAAAATAATTGTACACATTTTTAAAAATAAAGTTACATGATTTATTTTTGGAAACATGGATAAAACTTGGATTAGTAGAGGAAACTCTAAACATGACCGTTGCAAATGTACATTCATGACATGATTTACTTCTTTCTTGGACTTTGCTTTTAGGAATCACATTTAGGTGAATTGCCCATGTGTTAAATGTGAGAATAAATTTTCCCATGATAGAAAAATAGTACAATGGCATGTTATCAAATATGGATTTTTACCGACCTACACTAATTGGGTGTATCATGATGACATACAACATCATTTGGATAAAGAACATGTTGATAAACCATTTGATGATATAGATGGCTTGCTTAATGATGTTTTCTATGATCATGTCGAAATGAGCGGAGTCATTGTTAGGAATGATAGTGAACATCCTCTACTGGATGATAACAAATTTGATGAACAATTGAAAGAAGTGTGTGAACCATTATATCTGAGTTGTGATAACTATTCAAAACTTTCATTTATTGTTCACCTATTTAGACACAAGTGTTTGAATAAAATAAGATATAAGGCAATGTCTGATTATCTGAAAATTCTTAATCAAGTGCTACCTAAGTGACACAAGCTACGAACAACATGGTATGAATGTAGAAAGCTCATGTCTTCATTGGGTTTGGATTATCAAACCGTCCACGCCTATCCCAATGATTGTGTATTATTTAGGGGTGATCACTTAGACTTGGATAGATGCCCAAAGTATAATACTTCTAGGTGGAATGATAGTTATAAGGGTATAAGGATAAAGGTCAAGAAAAGGACCCCACAAAAAAGTGCTTAGGTACTTTCCTTTAACTCCAAGAATTAAAATATTATTTCGTTCACCAATGACTGCTCCTCTAATGATTTGGCATTCCACTAGTCCTCCTGGTAAGGCAGGTGAAATGGCACATCCTAGAGATTCTGAGGCTTGGAAGAATTTTGATATTAATCACCCATTATTTATTAATGACCCACACAATGCTAGACTTGGCTTAGCAACTTATGGATGTAGTCCTTTTAATATTTCAATGTGAAGTAGTAGAAGCATATGGCCCGTAATCTTAATTTTCTATAATCTTCCCCCATGGCTTACTAAGAATCAATTATTTTTAATGTTTTCTCTTCTTATTGATGGGCCAAAATCACCTAGAAATGATATCGATGTGTACCTCCAACCATTAATTGATGAATTGAATATGTTGTGGGATGGTGTCAACACTTTTGACGCTAATAAAGGGGAAGTATTTTTTATGAAAACAATGCTTTGTGGACCATTAGTGATTTTCCAACATATAGTATGTTGTCTGGTTGGAGTACTAAAGGTTACAAGGCATGTCCTTATTTTCATGTTGATCACGGTTCCCTTTATCTCTCATACAGTCAAAAGTGTGTGTATCTAAGGCATCGTCGCTTTCTATCTGTGGATCACCCATGGCGTGTTGATGAAAGGAGCTTCAACAGACATGAGGAAAATTGACATCCTCCGCAACATTTAGATGGCGAACACATCCAACATGTATGGAAGGATTATGATAACATTGTCTTTGGAAAGTTTTCAAGTAATGATCCCCGAAGCAGGCTTGAATTACCTGAAGGGTGGAAAAAGCAAAGTATCTTTTTTGAGCTTCCTTACTGGAGCTCATTGCTAGTAAGACACAATCTGGATGTTATGCATATTGAAAAAAAAACATTAGTGAAAATATTTTAGGATGGTTATTACAAAAGATGGTAGTATCAAGGACAATGCCAAAGCTCATTTAGATTTGCAACACATGAAGATAAGAAAATCATTGTGGCCTAGAATTTCAAAATCTCATAATATTAGGGAGCTTCCTCATGCAATTTTTAGCTTTTCCAATGAAGAAAATGAAAACCTATTGTGTGTTTTGAAGGATATTAAACTTCCAAAAGGATTTTCCTCAAATTTCACTTGTATGGTTCAACTTAAGGAAAGAAAGTTAGTGGGTATGAAAAGTCATGATCACCACATACTACTACATCACCTTCTTCCTAAAGCTATAATAAAAGCATTGTCAAATCCAGTTAGAAAGGTGATAACTGAATTTTTTGTTTTGTTCAAGGAGTTATGTGCAAGGGTCATAACTATCAAGAGGATAGAGGAGTTAGAAAAAAAGGTTCCTGTGATAATGTGCACACTGGAAAAGATTTTTCCTGTATTTTTTGACGTTATGGTCCATTTGGTTGTACATCTTGCAACTAAAGCAAAGCTTGTAGGACCAGTCCGATTTAGATGGATGTATCCAATTGAAAGATATCTCTACACATTAAAAAACTACATCTGTAATAAGAGTAGACCAGAAGGTTCTATTGCTGAGGGGTACCTGATCGAGGAAGAGAGCATATTCTATGATAGGTACTTGCATGATGTAGAAAACAAGCTACACAAATCTGTAAGGTACCCAGATGGTCCACTTGGAACATCTTCTTTGTCAAGCATTAGTCCTAAAGAATTGCATCAAGCTCAACGTTTCATCTTGCTTAATGCTAAAGAAGTTCAACCTTATGTAAAGTAAGTATTAGGTTAACTAATTTCAATTAAATGCTACTTTTTGAAAAACTAAATCTGATTTCACATATTTGAATAGGACACATAATAATTACTTGAGGTGGCAACACCCTGATTGGGATGATTTCACACTACATATTCATCATCATGAGACATTTGTAAGTTGGTTTGAAGATCATGTCAGACAATGTATTAACTTGTTTAACATAATATTTTTTCTAGCATTATTTATAATTTTGTTTATCCCCTCCTTCTTCCAGGTTTCTTCTTTACAAAATTTTGATGCACTTCCTAAATCTGTCCAATATTTGTCTCGACCATCAAAGATAGGTGTTTATTCATACAAAAGTTATTTTGGGAATGGTTACAAGTTTGATTGTCAAGATGTAGAAATAAATCGTGCCACATAGAATAGTGACATTGCCACATATGGCACCAATGGTGAATTATATTATGGATTTTTAGAAAACATTTTTGAGATCCACTACCTTAGAATGAATCCTTATTATCTTTGTAAGTGTTCATGGTATAGTAATGATGAGGAAGGATTTTTAGTTGATGATTTTAACACTGCATATGTTGAGACAAGTAAGAGGATCTTTAACGATGAACCGTTTATTTACCCAGAACAAGCAGAACAAGTATTTTACTCAATTAATCCCATAAATGGGAATTGGAGTGTTGTGTGTCATTGGAAACCTAGAAATGTTTATAGTGACCATGAGCACACTATTGAACAAAGAAATGAATACTTGGGTAGAGGTTATGAGACATTGTTTCATTGTGGGTTGGATGATGCCCATGATGTCACATGAACTAGGTCTGATATACCTAGCATGGTAAAAGTTTTTGAAAATGTAGTCAAAGAAATTCTACAACCTAACAAGAGGAAGAAATCAGAGGTTTATTTTTTGAAGGATTTTGCTTATTTTTTCAATTTTATATATATTGTTAAATTTTATCTCGTATTTATATGCAAATTGATTGCTTCATACATTCTTTGTAGGAATTGCCTCCTAAGCCGATCTATAAGTCTGTTAATAAAATTATAGAAGAGGAAAATCATGGTGATGAAGTTTCAATAAGGAAACAAAGTTTGTTATGTTTTATATTTTATATGATTACACTTTTCCCTTTTATTTTTCCATACACTGTTTAACCTTTGTCATTGTTGTTATTAGATTTGGATCTTGAGAAGGCCACTAGAAGCAAAAGGAAAATATCACTTAACATGTTTGTTGAATCAAATACAGGTATAAATCATATTTAAGATGTATCAAATTAAATAAAGAAATGTTGCAAGTTTTCAGATCTGCTGAAATCATATTTACCATATTCAACAGAGACACTCTCATCATTGCTCAAAACTTAAAATGGAATACTAAAAGAAAAAATAACATCTGCAACCTTCAATGAAGATCCAATTGAGGAGCGCTTGATCGAGTTGAAGTCAAGTAAAATATGCATATTCTTATTACAAATATATGTATTAATCTTATCTATCACTACATCTAATTATTGGTATAATTATTAGGAACAAAAAGGGCAACATACTCTAATATTCTGGATGAAGAAATGCCAATCGCTGATGGATTAAAAAGAATTCAAGATTTTGGTATTTTGATGATTTACTGTATTCTATTTTGTTCTTTCTATAACTCATTTCGTTCTATCATTGTGTATTATTGATTATGTTCAGGTGAGTCCATGTATGAGAAGCTAGCCTCAACTAATCACAAGACAAATGTGAACCTTAATCAAATGAAGTCTATTACAAGTGAATCATATGCATATATTCATGGTTCATCTAAAAGGACTGAAGGTTTAGGTATATTCATTATAAATTCAGTCACCCTGTCATTCTAATGTATGTTTTGTAGATATGATTTCCTACTATTATTGTGCATCATTTAATGTGTTTAGGTAAGTCCATGTAGGAGAAGCCAACCTCAACTAATACCAAGACAAACATGAACCTTAATCAGAAAACAAAGTCTATTCCAGTGAATCTGATGCATTGGTTCATGGTTCATCTCTAAGGATTGAAGGTTTAGGTATATTTATTATAAATTCACCCACCCTTCCATTCTAGTGTATGTTTTGTAGATATGATTTCCTATTATTAATGTGCATCATTTAATGTGTTTAGGTAAGTCCATGCATGAGAAGCCAGCATCAACCAATCCCCAAACAAACGTGAACCTTAATCACAAAATGAAGTCTACTCCAGGTGAATCTGGTGCACGAGTTCATCATTCATCTCAAAGGACCGAAGATTTAGGTATATTTATTATAAATTCACCCACCCTCCCGTTCTAATATATGTTTTGTAGATATGATTTCTAACTATTATTGTGCATTGTTTAATGTGTTTAGGTAAGTTTGTTCTTGGGAAATCTTTCTTAGATAGTGCCAAGATAGACAATTGTGTAAACAGGAAGACCAAATCTGCCTGCAATGCTGCAAAGTCAAAGATGTATTTAAATCAAAAGCCGAGGTCTATTTATGATGCCTCAGGTCATGGTGCATCTACAATAAATGAAGTTTTGGGGTTTTTTTATGAAAAATACACCCACCGTCATCTTATTTTGTTTTATAGAATTGATTCCCTTCTAATATGTGTCAATTAATGTCTTTAGACAACTCTGTGCTTGGGAAGTCTGCCTCAAATAGTGCCAACATTCATCTAAATGGCAAGAAAAAACATATTCAATTTGATTCTGATTCTCGTAGCCCAACATCAAGGATTGAATTGTTAGGTATTTTGATTATAAATACACATACACGTTCGAAATTGTATTTTCTAGAACTAATTTTTTTCTTTTATGAATTATTGAATATGATTAGGTAAATCCATTCAAGAAAAATATGCATCAGATACTACCAAGAAAATGGAGTATTTGAATAAAAAAACAAAGCCTTTCAATTCAAATTTTTGACGCTGGGGGTCATGGCACATCCTCAAGGAATGACGTTTCAGGTAGTTTGATTATAAATACACTATCCTACCCATTATATTTTGTGTTTTGCAGAAGTGATTCCCATTTCTTAATGTACTTTGTTAAATGTGTAGGGAGCTTTGTGCATGGAAAGTCTATCTCAAACACCATGAAGAAAAATACACATCTAAAACAAAGGACAATGTCTATTCAATGTGATTCAAATTCTTCACATCTTGGGGCATCATCAAGGAGTGATGTTTTGGGTACGTTAATTGTAACTACACCCAACCACACACACTCCATGAAACACATATATATGTAAATATTTTTTTGGAATTTGAACCATGTGTGTTTTGTATACTTATCATTCTATTGTTTATTATTTTTCATGATAAATTGGAATAGGAAATATGCAATGCAACAAGAGGGTGTCTATCACTCCGGAAGAGATTGAAGAATATGGAGATATGTGTGATGACGTGTATTTTACTACGCGCTAAAACACAAGTATACACGTCGAGTAGTACAGGCCTTTGTGAGGCCCGAGTCGAACACAGGGATACGCTGAATTATTGGAGACTCCTACTAACTATTTGCGATCAGCTAAGCCGAATAACAAATTGGGGTTTGTTTTCAAAATTAAAAGAAAGTAAAAATAAAACAAAACAACCAATCGATTAAATGTTAATTTAATCAATTCAAAAGAGTATCTTTAGGATTGCGGTTTCACTGCGGGTTATCATTGTATTAGGTTTCATATAATTCCTCAATCTTCTCTCTCCATCCGGGTAGTGGCCTGAAAATAGAATTACCCACTATCGTGGTGTAATTCACTACTTAGGTTTATGTTGATTCCACCGTCGTAGTAATCTATCCCCTAAACTAAGTGCATTACGAACGATCTCTCAGTTTCCACCATTAATTTTACACCTCCTTTGTCAAGGGATTTATCGATTAATGTAGGTTTCGTCTCTTTTCAACCATTAATCCTTCTGTCGAAGTGATTAAGGGCATTAGGCTATTATTATGGTGATCAAGCATAACAATATATGGAGAAAACGAAATCATACCACGGATGTAAGAGAGAAAATATGAATCATTAATATAAAACTATCATACAATGCATTCCCGGGCTACTCCCGGTCCTAAAGATGGAGGGGATTAGTCCTGCATGTTCATCTCGCACAAATACATGGTAGAAATAGGGGAAATCATATCAAAAACGTGAATGAAATGGGAAAACCCCTGAACGGAGGAGAACTGGTTGATCCTTTGCGTAGAACACGAGCTTTCCCGCCTCTCGGTGGTGAAATCCGTCTTTGACAGCGTCCGGATCGACAGGTATGAACTTCTGGCCTCCGTTCTCCTTTTTCTCCCTCCTTGGCACTTGTGCAATGGCAAATTAGATGATGATCTCGTCTGGGCGGCCGTCATTAGGTATAAGTCCCTAATTAGGTCGTCAATTAACTCCAGCCGTCTGATTGAAATCAATCTGAATCCAACGCATATCTGCCGGTGTCGATACCATCGACGCGGGTCGATGGTATCGACCCAGTGTAGTAGCGACAACCTTCTTGTCTTTTCGTCCGAGTGCCTGTAGCCATCTCGATACCATCGACTGGGGTCGATGGTATCGACCTCTCTTTAGCGTCGGTTTTCTCGTTTAGCGACGTTGTAGCCTCCATGCGTCGATGGTATCGACTTGGGTGTCGATACTATCGACCACTTCCTCACCAGCAACCTGAAGGGATCTCGATGCCATCGACTTGGGTGTCGATGGTATCGACTCTTTGCTGCTCCTTTTTCCTGGCAACCTGTGGCCTTGTCGATGGTATCGACTTCCGTCGATGGTATCGACGGAAGCAGATACTTGTTTTTCCTGAAATTCAAAGACGAGATCAAATAAATCCACACAAATAATAATAATGTGATAATTAATGCTCAAAATGATAAAACTAAGGGAATTTGACATAAAATGATGGCAAAGACCAAAATGGATGAATTATGCAATATTAACCATAAAAATGACTAATAAAAGCACAAAACACATATCAAACAGGTCTATAAATGCGACTCAAAATCATCGCATCAAACTCCCCTAAGCTTGAACGTTGCTTGCCCTCGAGCAACTAATCCTTAGAATAGAATTGCAAATGTCAACCGAAAAACAACACACCAACCCAACATCCCATATGACTCCCACTGAACATTCAAAAACTGGCCTTCTCTAACCACAGAATGGTAATTACCCTAAAGGCGACAGTAATCAACAATAAAAGAAATTAACCTCCAAACTGATGAACACTATCACATAAGGCAGTTAACATAATAAAATTCGCCGATTTCAGCATTGGTGCATCTTGTGATCACCTATACTATGTTGCTCGCCCTAACTACCATCTACATGGAAGCAGTTCTCCTGATAATCATTAGTGAGGAGAATTTCATGGTGGCCTACCAATCCGAGCAACGGGTGGATGAAAATGGGTGGCTCATGGAAGAACTTGGAAGTATTGTACAGTTTCAACATGCATAATACAAAAATGTCCTAAATGATGCCAATGCACATTAGAAATGCCCTAATGCCTAAAATTGGGTAAAAATGATGCGTGCACTAACCTTCCACCTCAAAATGAGATGGATATCTAGTCTAACTACATCATGTACTCAATTTTCCTAAAATGTGAGTGATATCATGTTCTTTTCTCCTTCTTATTTCACTTTCTTCTAAATTCTTTTTTTTTATATTGCAGATTTTCAGAAATTTTTTTTCTTCAGCCCACATATCCATAATTGCTTAAAGATAAGTTTATTGGGCTATTTTCTTCATGCTCAGAAATTTTTTTTCAATATTTAGAAGGTATGGAACAGTTTAATTCACCATTGGGGAAAAATTGAGACACATGATGTACTTTATGCATGAAAATCATGAGTGCAACTACATGGCATGCACCTAAAGGTAATGTGCATGAATCCCTATATTTTTTCTTTTTATGCAAAAGTATGGAAAATATCAATGCAAGTCCTATCTACATGCTATGCACACAAGAAGGAATTAAAACTGCACTTTACTTCCAACTCTTAGGTGGATTATGGAAAAATGAAGTGGAATGATCACAAGATTAGATGACTGAACCTTAGAAAGATATTATGTGTCCCTCCTTACTGACCTGTGTAGTAGTTTAAAGGGTTCTCTCTCTTACATCCAATTAAGGTCTCATTACCATTTGGTTAGGTTAGGCTCAAACAACCATTACTGTCCACTTTTCATGAATCATTAGGAGTACAGGTGTGAACTATTGTTTTAAAGTTGACATAATCAATCATTTTCGTAGGATGTGTTCCCCAAGGTCAACCAAAGCAAGCTATCCAAGACACAAAAATTTTTAAATTTCCCTTAAATTTCCCATGAACTAACAGCAAGATGACAAACTTTTACGACATCCACAGTTACACTAGATAGCACGTGGATCCTACAAAAAACTACAGATGCAAGAAACAAATAACAATGCTAAAAACTAAAATAATAAAAGATAGAGCTGTTCCAACTACCCCCCTAAGCTTGAATCTGACTATGGCCTCATAGTCAAAAACAAACTTAAGAGTGGAACAGAGATACCCGATCACTCTTGTGGAGGTGGAGGTGGCTACAGAGAAGTGGGGTCCCAAGATGGGAACTGCCCTTGGAAGTTCGGCTCATACGGGGACATTGGTGGAGGCTGTGGATACCCACCAAAATAACCCTGACTCCAGTAGTGGTCGTAGAATGGCTGCTGCTGCTGCTCCATCCTATGCAGCCGATCATGGATGCTTTCTTGATTGGCGAAAAGAAGGCACTCATTCTCAAATATCGCCTGTTGGTTTACGAAAAGCCGGTCGGTGGTGTCTTGGATACCTGCATATGCAGCGGTGTGGCTGTGTTGCGTCTGCTGAATGTCTTGGAGCATGTTGTACATGCCCTGCATAGAATAAATATCCTCGCTCTGCTGTGAGAACGGCGGCGGTGGAGGCGGATGTGGAGAAGATGATGAAGCACCTGGATGCATCCGAGGATGCTTCCGGGGTGCTACGCGTGCTCGAAGAGGTGTGAATGCCACTTCCTCCTCTTCGGCCGCCTCGTCATCGTTGCCACCTTCGTTGCCGCCTTCTTCTTCATCGGAGTTGATGGCTATGATTGGCCATCTGAAATGTTGTGTGCCCTCGATGTTGAAGACAGGATCCGGCAGTGCGCACTCCTGGTACGCTTGATTCACGTGGCAATGCGCAAATGCCACGCCATCTCGGAGAAGAATTAGGTTGGCCCGGTGAAGATGTTGCAAGTTGACCTTGCTTCTCGTAGTAAGAGGAGTCAGCTGATCGAGATTCAAGCCCAAGTAAAGGGCTATCCTGGTGACTAGCCCGCCGAAATGAATCGGGGCTCTCCTCATGCTCCTCTTCACTGCCAACACTTGGTGTAGAAAGAATGCACCCCAGTTGCATTCTTGTCTCGTCAGGAGCTTGTATAGGAAGAAAAGATCAGACTCCTGGAATTTGCTCAAAGCAAGATCGCTTCGAGCAAAGATGGTAGAGCTCAGCATCCTGTGCAAGACCCGCTCAAACGGGTGCTCAAAGTCGGCTACCGCGGTGTTGTGGTAGCTCATCGACCTCCCATGCAGAACCATCACCAACTCGGCGAAGATGGCGGCGTAGTCGGTGCGGTTATCTGGCCGCCTGTAGTCGTACCGGGAGTTGTTTCAGTTGAAGATGTCATTGAACTGCTCCAGGGTGATGGTGTAGTCATGGTTGTAGAGCCGGAAAGACACCTGACCCTGCTCCCACTCACGGTCGCTGGCGGATATCTCGTTGGGCACGACATTGACGTCGAGGGACACCATGAATTCTGCCACCAGTTCCTTATATGTCGGCCACTCGCCGAAGAAAGGTTGACCATCCTCATGGCACTCCAGCTCGTCGTGGCCACGGCCTGTTTGGTGTGCTTGTCCTTTGAGCACGTAGTCCAAGTTTGCCTTGAAGCCAAGATCACGGAGCATCTCCGGATCCACATACCGGGTTGGCTCGATCTTGCGCTTCATGATTTCGTCGAAGATCTTCTTCACCTCCACAGAAGGGTGGACAAGGAGAGGACGTGCGACCGATGATGGCGGTGGTGGCACGAACTCGGGGATATCAATCATATGAACGCGCGAGGAAGACGCTCCGGTTGGATGCACCATTGTTGCGATGAGAAAAGGATTAGAAGAAGAGCTCGGTGAAGATGGAGAATTGAATCTCCGCTCGGTGACGATCGTCGCTCGGTGTTGCTGTTCTTCGGGCTTGGATGGCTCGGGGGAGTGCTCGGCGCAAAGGAAGAAGAGAGCTCTGAATGTGTGACGTTAAATGATGTCATGAATCTCCTTATATAGACTTAGCCGGCGCCACTGTTGGTCTGTCGATACCATCGACGCGAGTCGATGGTATCGACACGTCTCGATGCTATCCGCCCCCCTCGCGAGTATCGACGGCTGACGATTGCTTGATCTTGTAACCCGGATCGCTCTTGAGTCGATACCATCGACGCGGGTCGATGGTATCGACGCTGCACCCAGATCGATGACGTGGACGCCGCAATCGCCATCGATTTCTTTGCGCGGATCGGTGACATGGATGGTCGATACCATCGACAGGTGTCGATAGTATCGACTCGGCTTCATTGCAACACCGCCACTTTGCACTTCAACTTGTAACGATGTCGATACCATCGACGAGGCCGTCGATGGTATCGAGTTGACTGAGACAAATCGATCTGAACTTCTCCAGAGATCTCGATGGTATCGACGCCTGTGTCGATACTATCGACTGTTGTTGGGCGACCTGCCTGTATCTGTGTCGATACCATCGACGAGTCCGTCGATAGTAATGACTCAGAACGAACTCTGCTGTTGTCAACCTGAACCTATGTCGATACCATCGACCTGAGTGTCGATGGTATCGACTCTGCCTCAGCCTGCACAATGAACAAACGGATCAAGGTATCTTCTTTACACTAAAAATTGAATGAAAATAAAGTAACCGATGATTATAATTAAACTATCCTAATGTACCGATGGTTGGGTTGCCTCCCAACAAGCGCCCTTATTTAACGTCTTAGGCTAGACGGTATGAAGCTCATCATCTTTTCACCTTGGGGACTGCGCTTAGAGGATCATGTGGTAACTTGAATTCAACTCGATCTCCTCCAATTCCCTAGGACAATGTACCTCTCCCTAAGGCAGTCACGACGTCTGCCGTTGCTTGAAACGGTCTTCCTAGAAGAATTTCACAGCTTTGGAGCGGTGGCATATAAATGACAACAAAATCCACCGGGAATATGAATCTATCCACTTTGACGAGAACATCCTCACACACTCCATATGGTCTCACGATAGACCCATCCGCTAATTCAATTGTTGCGGCTGACTTCTTTATCTCTTTTAACCCTAGCTTTTGAAACGTCGCCAGAGGCATGAGATTTATGCTGGCGCCTGAATCACATTGCGCTTTAGGAAAATGTCGACCACCTATTGAGCAAGGAATGTAGAAGCCCCCTGGGTCTTTTCTCTTCTTTGGCGAACTCCCGTGAATCATAGAGCTCACCGTCTCATTCATCCTACAAATATCACTGTCTTTTATCCGCCTCTTCTTATTGATGATTTCCTTGATGAACCTCCCATATGCGGGCACCTTCTCGATCATCTCCACTAATGGAATATTGATGTGGAGTTTTCAGAATATTTCCAAGAATTTCCTAAAATGACAATGCTCTTTCTTTGACTTAGGATTGTCTAGTTTTGAAACATCTGCTGCATCAACACGCCTGTGGGGTGGCACATATGATCTTTTTGGGGTTAACTCCCATAAGCTTGCTTCAATCACTCCCTCTGACGTAGGCTTTGGCGAGACATCATCAACAGTAATAGCTTGTTGTGGTTCCTCTTTCGCATTAGATACCGCCACACGTGCACAAACAGCCTTCAATTGTTCTTCTTGCCTAGATGGAGATGCAATATTCATAACTCGTTGTGATTTTCTGAAGAACGGGTTTCCGCCCGGCAGTCCATAGTAAGTGCGTGGATACGGTATCGCTGGTGACGCATGCATATTAAAAGTCATTTTTCTTTCTTCTTTAGCTTCTTTCACCTGAGATTCCCCCTCATTGTTTACCACAGACAGATACTTGACCTGATGGTGTGCTTGGGCCACGTTTACATTCTCGGCCGGTTTCTGTTGATTGGCGTGCTCGATGGCCGCCACTTCACTGGAAATATGTGCCATGGTTGTTTCTAATGCCCGCATTTGTGCTCCATGGATTTGCAGCGTCTGCCCAAACTTGGTTAGGATATCACCTTGAGATTGCAATTGCTTACCAAACATAGCCATCATTTCCTGATTCTGCTGAACCATTTGACTCAGTAGTTCTGTGTTCTTGTCCTCTGCTCTAGGTTGTGGCTTGGCATCTGGATCCTGCAGAAAATTATTCGGATCCTTCCATGAGAACTTTTTATCTCTTCTCCATGCATAGTCATTGTTTCTGTAGCCCTGTTGTTGCATGAATTTGACTTGGGCTTCCTCTTCCTCAGATGCATCATCCTTAGCTAGTAGCTTCTTGGCTAGAAGATCCAACTTGTCGTTCAGTTCTTTAACTACTTTGGATTCACCTGTGACTCTAACCTGCTCCACAACACCTCTGTCACCCCATGACTGTTTCCTAGCCATGTTCTTTAATATCTCCCAGCACCTATCATCTGGGTTGTTCAAAAAGAATCCTGAACCGGCTGAATCCAAATTACTCCTATCATGCTCGGAGAGAGCAAAATAGAAGATCTTCACTTGCGTATCTTTATCAAGCCCGTGATGCGGGCACCTCCTCAGCATGACTTGGAATCTCTCCCAGGTCTCATAATATGTTTCACCGGCCTGTTGTGTGAAATTATGAATCTTCCGGATCATGTCATTAGTCTTCTCAGGAGGGAAGAACCTCTCAAAGAAGACCTCCACCATATGGTTCCAAGACTCCACGAACTCATCGTCCAAATTATGCAGCCACTCTCGCGCGGCTCCCGCTAAAGAACTCGGGAAGAGCTTGAGATATAATGCATCCTGTGGAAACCGATCGATTTTTACCATGTCACAGTTTTCAACAAACTGGCTGATATGCACGACGGGGTCCTCATTCTTGAGCCCATGAAAAGCATTTGACTTGACCAGATTTATCAAAGCAGGATCAATCTTATATGTTGGTATGTTGATCGCCTGCTTCTTTATAGGCCCCTTTGAAGCTGATGAGGAAGAAGCTTTGATCTTCTCCCATATGGTCTGTGGCTCGGCCATCTCTTCTGGTTCAGATTCAGAATCTACCTCTTCTTGGTACTCTTTCTCGGGGTGCTCCTCGTCCTCAGGTCCCGAAAATGGAACCTCGGGTGCACGTTCCGCGTATTCAGTACTACACGTCTGCACCATACACAGTACCTGAAATAAGAAAATTTGAGTTCAGTACTAAGCTTAGACAAGTATAAACTATTATCGCACAATGTAAAAATATTTGAATTTGAATGAAAAATAATAAAAAAAATTGTGGCCTAGAGTGGCCGCGTGTAGCACTCGAAGTGCCAACAATTCCGCCGTATCCCTGGCAACGGCGCCAAAAACTTGACGTGTATTTTACTACGTGCTAAAACGCAAGTATACGCGTCGAGTAGTACAGGCCTTTGTGAGGCCCGAGTCGAACACAGGGATACGCTGAATTATTGGAGACTCCTACTAACTATTTGCGATCAACTAAGCCGAATAACAAATTGGGGTTTGTTGTCAAAATCAAAAGAAAGTAAAAATAAAACAAAACAACCAATCGATTAAATGTTAATTTAATCAATTCAAAAGAGTATCTTTAGGATTGCGGTTTCACCGCAGGTTATCATTGTATTAGGTTTCATATAATTCCTCAATCTTCTCTCTCCGTCTGGGTAGTGGCCTGAAAACAGAATTACCCACTGTCGTGGTGTAATTCACTACTTAGGTTTAGGTTGATTCCACCTTCGTAGTAATCTATCCCCTAAACTAAGTGCATTACGAACGATCTCTCAGTTTCCACCATTAATTTTACACCTCCTTTGTCAAGGGATTTATCAATTAATGTAGGTTTCGTCTCTTTTCAACCATTAATCCTTCTGTCGAAGTGATTAAGGGCATTAGGTTATTATTATGGTGATCAAGCATAACAATATATGGAGAAAACGAAATCATACCACGGATGTAAGAGAGAAAATATGAATTATTAATATAAAACTGTCATACAATGCATTCCTGGGCTACTCCCGGTCCTAAAGATGGAGGGGATTAGCCCCGCATGTTCATCTCGCACAAATACATGGTAGAAATAGGGGAAATCATATGAAAAACGTGAATTAAATGGGAAAACCCTTGAACGGAGGAGAACCGGTTGATCCTTTGCGTAGAACACGAGCTTTCCCGCCTCTCGGTGGTGAAATCCATCTTCGGCAGTGTCCGGATCGACAGGTATGAACTTCTGGCCTCCGTTCTCCTTTTTCTCCCTCCTTGGCACTTTTGCAATGGCAAATTAGATGATGATATCGTATGGGCGGCCGTCATTAGGTATAAGTCCCTAATTAGGTCGTCAATTAACTCCAGCCGTCTGATTGAAATCAATCTGAATCCAACGCATATCTGCCGGTGTCGATACCATCGACGTGGGTCGATGGTATCGACCCAGTGTAGTAGTGACAGCCTTCTTGTCTTTTCGTCCGAGTGCCTGTAGCCATCTCGATACCATCGACCCGGTATCGACCTCTCTGTAGCGTCGGTTTTCTCATTTAGAGACGCTGTAGCCTCCATGCGTCGATGGTATCGACTTGGGTGTCGATACTATCGACCACTTCCTTGCCAGCAACATGAAGGGATCTCAATGCCATCGACTTGGGTGTCGATGGTATCGACTCTTTGCTGCTCCTTTCGGCTGGCAACCTGTGGCCTTGTCGATGGTATCAACTTCCGTCGATGGTATCGACGGAAGCAGATACTTGTTTTTCCTGAAATTCAAAGACGAGATCAAATAAATCCACACAAATAATAATAATGTGATAATTAATGCTCAAAATGATAAAACTAAGGGAATTTGACATAAAATGATGGCAAAGACCAAAATGGATGAATTATGCAATATTAACCATAAAAATGACTAATAAAAGCACAAAACACATATCAAATAGGTCTATAAATGCGACTCAAAATCATCGCATCATGTGAATCTCCCTTACATTTTCATAAGAATGATGACGATATAGTTGAACCTCACTTCCATGAGGAGCTAGGTGAGTTGTGTCAATTTATATGTAATTGTTAACTTGATCACTTCTCATTGCATCCCTTATTGCAAATTTTAATACTTATTTGTATGTTGAAGATGATTTAAATATTCAAGGAACTTCAGAAATCCGTGTTCCAGGTATTATCTTTAGAAGAACAATTTTTTGTTATGTAATCGGTCCCTATAACCATGGATTTATGGCAGAATGTGAAGCAAATGAAGATCAACTACCTATTTGTGGAGCTTCAAAAGTTCAACTTGCATGTAATGATCTTAACATATTATTATTATCAAGGCACACACTTCTGGGTGACTAGTCTTTCATGAGGTGGGGGTTGATTTCTAGGTGGCTAGTTCATCTATGTAGTAGTTATTTGCCTTGGTTATTTTCAAAAATCTTACATCTTACCCATTTATAAAATGTCTAAATTGTACATAATAATAGAAGATGGTGGTAATCTTGAAGATAATTTGCATGCTGAAGAACAAGTGAGAGTTGATGAAGTAAATCAACACGAACCAAGGCGTGAAGCAGGTAGGGAATTCCACTAAAATGTACATTGGTACACTTGATATTTACAATTAAAATTGTGAATGATTACGAAACTGCTAAGAAAAAAACAAGGGGATACATGACATACAAAGTCGTTGCACCCCAAAAAGGAAAAAAATGGAAATGCATAGTTGATCGTGTGTTGGGAGTTCCCATTGCACGTGAAGCTTCAAAGCTATCAGAATGGCAAGGCATACATGCTCGACGCATATTTTTTTTCCATTGCAGAAAAATGGGGACAAAGACACGAAACAAGTGTTATAGGTGTGATGGATGCTCTGAAGGTATGCAACATATACAATGTCAATATTCCATAATGATTTTAGTGTGAGTTGATATCACATATATATTGTTATTTAGTTTTTGAGTAGGATGATTTTGACTTTGTAATGGAGGACATGCATAGCAAAGCTCCCGTGGATGCAGTTGTTTCATGGTGTAAGTCAAGAGTTCAACGAGACATTAGAACATGGAGGCACAAATTGAAGAAGAAATATAATTAAGTGGACAAGGCCATAGAGTAACAACCTCAATCGAGCATGGACAAGAGGATTTCTGATAACCAATGGGAAGAACTATTGCAACACTGGGGCAAACTAGAAACTAAGGTGATGATGCACTATCATATATTCAAACGCCATTGCATATATAGATTTTATTACTATTTCAACCATTTCAGCTTCTAGTGACAAGAAAAAAGGCTAGCAGATGTGTTACAGGGCCCACATATATTGGCGGACCTATTTCAATTGCAACCCTATGATACAATTTGGTATGCCTAGTTAGTATTCATGATTGTTTGTTTTTATCTTTCACAAGGATTCTATATAGTATTCTAATTTTTGCCCACAAATTGTTTATAAACAAGAAGAAGGAGAAGAGTTTACATAATACAAGGCATATTTTGGTGCTCATTTAGATTGGAATAATAGCCTTCTGAATGAGAGGATGGAAGTTTTACTTGTAAGTTGTAAAATGACCTTTATTGCTAAATCACTTTTTCACTTACTTTGGTATATTGTTCTTTTTTTAATGTATATTAGAAACAAGTTGCTCAAACTTGTGTGGAAAAAGGTGTTGAAAAAACACAAGACTCATTAGTGTTTGGATCTATTACGGATGTCATTTATGGCCCACATCGTGGAGGGCATGAAAGGGGATATGATGCTCGAGTGTCTCGTAGAGATATGTGGAATTGGAAATCCAAACAAACTCTACATTCAGTTGTCACTGATCTTCAACAACAACTAGAAGATAAGAACAAAGAACTAGAGGATATGAACGAAGAACTTGTTGATGCTAAAGCTAAAATAGTGACATTGGTATAATTTTACACCTTGCATGATATTGCTTCAACGGTATGTGACAGAAAGAAGGGAGGTGTTGTGTCAGAATTTTCTCAACAGATTGGTAAATGAAGTATTTTCATATCTTCATATAAGAAATCGTATTCATGAGTAAATATTAGAGTACAACTTACATATATATCCACTTTTCAATTTGTAGGGTCGGTCTTCGCGCATGTTGCATGCTTCACCTCCATCACAAAATGAAGATTCATCTTGATTTTTAGAAACTTCATGATCTATTTGGCATCCTTTTATGTCAAGTTTTACACTTAGTGCATATATTTGAATGACTTATTCGTTAGACATTTGCATATTTAAACATATGGTTGTATGTTATTTAGACAATCCTACATTATATTGTTAGCGATTTAGCTAATAAATCGATAGTTTTTAGAAATGTCATCACACAATTATTATTATACTTGGTTCTAGGCATGTTTCTTGATTGTTGAATGTGTAGCTTTCAAGAATGTGATAACCATACTTCCTTTGGATGATGTACATGAGCTAGATGAAACAATATGTTTGTGATCGACACAGAAATGTTATTGTGTGTCTGTGTGTCCTATTTGTGTTTTATTGTGCTTGCAATAGTGAGACTCGCCACAAAAAGCATACCATTACCACATATATCGTCCTTTATCTTCTCTTCCTATGATCAGAATTTTAGGAAAATAGAGGTAAATATCCTTGTAGTTGTACTGAAATAGATTATCATTATATCTAGCATAGGTTTTTAGAGAAGACAAGCAGTGTGCACTTTTGATATCATTGTTTTAGGTTCCAGCCTAATTAAACAGCTCATCTTTGATAGGATTTAGGTTCTTTCTAACTTCAACACCCTTCATAGATGTATTATATGCTTCTATAATAATATCTAACATCATCTATTCAACAGTTATACACTTTCTATGTCTCCATCATAATCATTTTTTGTTATTTGGGATTTTGAGACTAGATGTATAGTCAAGGTATGTCCCCAATTCAGCCTAGGTTTCACTAGATAAGAGATATTTATAATATACAAGAAAATACATGCAATGGTGCATCTATATGTTCCCAGAATAAGAATCTTGATTGTCAGGAGCCCCCTTCCGGTCATCCCAAGTCTGCATTCTATTGGACCCACCTACATCCTTAGCCAATCATTTGGGTTCAACTATTGAAACTTGTCTCTTTGACTTTCATGCAGAGGCTTTGAGTCCTCCCTAGGTATATTTTTACTAACATTACCCTTTGCAATATAGAGGTTCTTTATATCCTTTTGTTAAACTGTGATTATATATTATTATTCTATGTGATGAAACTTTTAGTAAACTGAGTTTTAGCGAGTTTGGACAGTGAAACATGTTGTGTTAGTGAACAAAATTCATTTAATTTATAATTGACATAAGTATTGCAACTTTGTTTTAGCTCCTATAAATGCTCAATTATTATCACATGCTATAATTCTAGATAGATACTAAATGTGAGTTGTGTGATTATCTAACCATTAATAAACTTCTTTTGGTGTCATAGGATTTTGATTACCTAGTTGTGGCGATTACCTGACTGAGTGTCCTTGGCTTGAGACTCCCCTGCTTCACCCCCAATGAGTCAAAGTGGGTGAAAGGCTCCCTAGATCTTTTGGGTGTCAACCACTTTACTATCTAAATGCAGGACGACCAACAACTAGAAAAGGAGGCATTTAGATTCCACACTCAAATGATTGTCAACTTTAATGGTAAGTTAGTGTGTCTATGTGAACTTTTTTGGTAACTTATGCATACCCGCATGACAATTAAGTAGTTTCTAAAGTTGTCATAATTTGTATCTTGAAGTTAATAAGGACACTTTGTCGCTGTAATTTATCTACATAGGCTTTCCCGTGAGCTGCAAGGGGAAGCACAAGATACTAGCATACTTGAAACAAGATACTTTTAAGTTCGACCTCTATAGGATGCCCAAGATGTTTGCATTTTGGTACAAGGACTTCTTTAAGATGAAAGAAGCGGTGGGTTTTCCTTGCTGACCTCCTTGTTGTGTTTAATCAGTTACTCTCATATTTCTAATGGATTCTACTTTGTGTTCTATCCACACTGAACGGATGATGATTTGACTTGTTTGATGTATGATGATGATTCAATAATTAGGAGGGATCTGTGTACTTTGGAGAACTAGAGGAGGCCCTACTCATGCAGGGGGTTGTTGGAGTTCGACCTCCAGCCGCATCTGACAGAAAGTGTAGGCTTCTGCTCCCTACCCTGAACTTCCCTTCCCTTCCTTTTTGCTCCATATTCTCTTTTATGGATTTTAGCTTTTATTGGGTGGGATGATGAACAAGGAAAAAAACCCTGTTCCAACTCCCAACCGCCATCACTTTCACAAAAGCAATACCAACCATCTCCTCTTCAGCCAGGATCTTCCCATCTCCTTCACCTTTTCACAAACACCTTTTGACATGGTCAGGAAGTAGCAGTAGTAGCTAGTAGCTCCACCACCATCAACAACTACCTTCTCACATCTTGTACCTTCCATGCCTCACCCCAAAAAGGTCAATTATGTATGGCACATGCACCACACAATGGGTATCCTACAACTTCCCCCACCCCACACCATCAAACCAAAATAATTTACTACCGACATTCATCTGGGGACTTTTCTCCCCTACCTTTCCCTATTTTTCCCTCTTTTTTTACATGCCTAAACAGTAAGTAACTACTGATTCCCTATAAGCATGTTGTACCATGTGGGGGAGAAAAAAAGGAGAGGAATGATACCAACCAACTGTTAGGGTGGCGAATTAAAACTAAGACGCATGAGAGTACTTACACTACTGATCTTTCTCCAATTTCCAAATAGTACTATGTGCGGGGCGTGCATATGCATTTATCTTCCCTCTCTCAGTTCTTACTCAATAATCAACTTTCTTTTTTTGCTTCTTGATGATATATTGTTTGCTCTGTTGTGTGTCTCTTACTTTATTACAATTGCAGGTGCAACCTTTCTTGAGGCAACCACTGCCACTGCCATGGCAACAACTTCGGCCAATGAGATTGCAACAACCATTGGCAAGAGTAAGGGTCTTTTTCATCTTCTTTTTGACTTTCAGAATTGATACTATATATGCATGTCTCTTTGATGGAATTAATAGCTCTTCAGTTGACAATATTGTCATTGGTTATGGTTGGTTGTGTGTGCATACACCGTCTACTATCGATTGTCTATTATTTGACTTTAATATTGATGCAATTAGGTCTCCTAATGATTACTTTCTATTTCACTAAAATGCTCTATGTAATGCAACTTTGAAAAATGTTTGTAATAAGGAATTGAATTTGTGTAATGCAAATGAGTAATATTAGTAAATAACTGATTGTATGATACCCTATGTTCAATAGGGGAATTCCCACTGTAGAAATCAACGTTGATTCAGGCTCAGCACACACTGCCACGACCATGTCCCAGCACCAGCGAGAATCATCAGAGTGGCTTGCAAGGAGCACCAAGGTTGGTGGATTTATTGATCAACAACTACGGATGATGGAGATGGACCACTATATAGAAGATCCCCATTGGCGCCATGGGCTCCTCTTCCTCTACAAACAATAAGAATTGTCAAACATACATGTAGAAGAACAATTTAGGTTTGGTTTCTTGTGCACAAACATAGTAAGCTCTAAGGCCATCCCAACCTCTAGAGCATGAGCACACGCAACTATTGCTCTCCTGCACGTACCAAACAATCATAATGCTCAATTTTATTCCCTAGCCGTAGAGGTTGGTGTCCATACCTGTTTGTTTGCTTGTGTATCTTTTTGTTTGTTTGCTTATCATTATTTTGCACCTTCCTTAGTCTAAGCTCACACATTCGCTTTTTCTTTGGTGCAGAGGAAGGGTACTACTATCGTTTCTTCTACTTCGGATATAACATACCCCAAGGTCTCTCTCTCTTCTTTGTCCCTATACAAAGATATTTGTTTGGTTCCTTTGCTTCCTTATGCTACGAAAATTTGTTTGCTATCATGACTTTGATTGAAAGTGCCCTTCATTTACTGAGGAATAAGGAATGAGGAATGAGGAATGAGGAACAATGGCATAGATGGGATCTGCTAACATCCACCTCTTTGCTGCCTTTAGAGGACTGCCTTCTTTGTAGCCATGATCAATCTATATGAGATGTTCTTACCATCAAGTATCTCTTAAGATGATTGTCTTGTGGGATTTTAAGAATTAGTTGTGCATGGGTTTTGTATTTCTATGTTATCCTTCCTCATGGTGCCAGTTCAAGCTACTAGTTGTTGAAACATACTTGCCCCCATTTAAAAGTTGCGTCCAACAGGGAAAGATCTCCAGTGTGATGTGCTACTACAACCAGGTGAACAAAGTCCCAACCTGTGTAGATCCAAACCTCCTATCTGGAACCTCAATGGGCGAGGAAGACAATTGAATACATCTCATTTAAATAATTTTTTTGATTATACTATATGAATAGCATTTGAAATTTTGGTATAAACTATTTCTCACTTGATTTGTAGGTACCCGTCTCTGATTGTGACTTAGTCCAAGTGCTCTTATGAGATCATGGGTTCTGGATTACATGGTTATCCTTCCTCATGGTGTTGGTTCAAGCTATTATGAATCCGTTTGACATTGCTCATATTTTAGGGTGCTAATAACCTATTGGATGATTAATGCCCTTTTGAATTGGTGTTGAAGCTTCTATTATCGCCATAGTTACCAGCTTTTTGTTTGTTGGAATAGGTATTGTTGATATGTGAAGGAAGATTTTCTGATTGTCAACTAAACATAAACTTTTAAAGCAATTGAAGATGCCCTTCAGGAGTTCACTGCAACGGAAGATGTTGCCATTGTGTTGATTAGTCAATGTGTTGCCAACATGATATATTTCCTAGTCGACAACTATGTATAGGGTTGTATATTTTAGGCATTAGTCTCTTTGATTATGATGGGGATTTTTAATTTGGAGAGAGTTGGTTCTTCCAAATCGTACAAAATCTTCTTATAAATATTTTGCAGAAATACAAAAGTACAATTGTTCAGTTTGGGTTGTTCCAGTTAGTTCCAGTTGAAATGGTTTCTGATTTTGTTCAAAAAATGTATGACAATAACAATGTTTTGATAATGTTGTGGGCAAAGTACTTTTTCTTGGTGTCCAATACATGTATATGTCTAGCATTCTTGTCATCTATTGGCTGCTTGCCATCATTCTGTACGAAATAGATGGCATCATTACATGTAATTCTTCCTATGTGGGTGATGGTGTTTAATGTCACATGTTTTCACCTTTTAGAATTCGAAAATGACTAATACCTGACGTTCAATTCATATAGGTTACACATCACATAGGTTACTCTTAATAGGTGACGTTCATTATATAGATGATGGGGAGCTGTGTAACCATTTTGCTGATAGGTTATAAGCTTGAACGTCACATATACTCTATTTTGTAGTAGTGAAGATCTCCTCCTCACGATCGACTATCTCGTAGCAGCTCGTTGGACGGAAAATCCAAGCAGATGATGGGGGCCATGCAATGTTTAAGTGGTGACGAGCGAGTAGGTGAAAAGGAAGAAGCCAGTGCATTGCTTGAGACACGGGATGGCGTGGCCCCGTCACATGTTTAACAATGGCTCGGGTGATAGCGGATTGATGGTGTTAAATGTCACACGTTTCTACCTTTTAGAATTAAAAAATGATTAATAGGTGACATTCAATCCATATAGGTTATACATCACATTATGGTGGAAGATGGATGCGGTTATTCACGTTTCACCACCCTAATTTTGACATCATTACATATAATTCGTCCTATGTGGGTGATGGTGTTTAATGTCACATGTTTCCACCGTTTAGAATTCAAAAATGACTAATAGGTGACATTCAATCCATATAGGTTACATATCACATAGGTTACTCTTATTTTTCAGTAAGTGGTTGGTTCAGATGGGGGACGCTGGATGCGGTTATTCATGTTTCGCCACCCTAATTTTGACATGCTGTCTTGTACTTTCAAAGCAACTGTTAGTACAACTATGGCCACTTGGTTGGACGCAGCTGCACGGTTTGTTTTTATTTGATTTGACTTACTTGTATCCTGAGCGGTACATTTTGCAGTCCCCGCATGGCTGCCGAACATAAGAAGCGTGTGGGAAACAGTACGGTTGTAGTCGTTCATCTGTGCGATTGACAATGGGAAAAGAATCCGCGTACTATTTCGGCGAAGTCCGTTTTCACAACTTTTCTATACAATCCAGCGGATGGTGAAGTTCCATTTCAAGAGCAGAGTTGATCCTGACACTCAACCAAACGATTGTGTTGTTAACACAGTGCACTTGCAGCGCACGAATTGATTTTAAATCCAACCAACAAGCTCTAAGGCGATGTTTCTTGTAGATTCCTTCCACAAGGACGAACCAACAACGACGGGAAAGAGAGGACGACAATGTGAAGAGGATTTGGAGCGAATCTCCTAAACACTTAGGATCTATTTGGACATGTTCTTTTAAAGTACCAGTAGTCTTGTACAAATAAGCATATTATATTCGTGGCCAGCCAATAACTTGCATTTTATTCTGCAACTAATTCAACAAATCTGTGAGATCTGGAAGCCCATCTATTCCAACAGAATTGGAAATTGCAGCCTCAAGTACAGTGCGGTATATTTTGTATGCTAACCAACTCATCAGCACCTTGGCTTAGATACACGACTCACATGACTCAAAAAGTCTCCATCCGAATAGCCCATTAACTTCATCATGAGTACGTAGCGGGTTTGAGGTCGCCGATTGCTTGACGGGGCCCTTCTCCATGGCGGCACTCACGCAAGATGAGCAGAGTGTAAGTAATGTGTGACTATGATTGTGAACGAGGATCATGATGGGATCGGTCCAGACACCCTAGGTTCGAACTGCCTGGCTTGGGGGTAAACCAAGGATGGGCTTCACCCTTCTTTGGTGGGCGATCCGGCGGACATCATGCCCCAAGGATCAAGATCTGCAACAAATATAAAAAGGTAAATTCACCTATTTTGAATAGAAAATATGCATACCCTGTACAAATAATTAAAAATGGCTTCTTTGGCCAGATAATATCCGAGAAATACTTCTAGATTCAGAACATTGCACCCTTTATTGTGAGACCTTTAGATCAGATTTTGATCCTTCATTACAGATGGTTTCTAACTATGACGAAAATGCTTATTTCGGGATGTAGTTATTGGAATGAATAGTCGACACGATATATCTTATAAATTTCTATTGAACCCTATTATGGTGTAGAAACTATAAGTAGACTCAGGTCTTGGTAATATTGATCAATATTAGGTTTTTTTTACTAATGTATAATTACCTACTTGGAACCTAACATTAATTCTGGGAAAACAGATGAAGCATCATAAAACTATGAAAATTGAACCAAACTCTAATCTTGACATATAGAATAGTACACACTGCAGAGATGCATTTTGACTTGGTTTGGCCTAAAATCCAAACTTGGATCTAAATACCAAAAACTTTGATAATCTTTGAATTAATGATGATTGATTTTAGTTGCTAATAATGTGATGACGAATGATCTAGATAATCATGGATATGTTAGCAATCTTAAAATTAGGTATGTGGAACTATCCTCTTGGTGTCTGTCTACTCTATTGAGACAACAAGTATAATATTTTGAAATAATTCATTTACTCTCTAAACATATTTGTTATTATCCTGTATTACTTGACATTAGTTCATTTCTTGAATTTTCTTATTTTTTATGTAGATTCTTCTTGATGTACATAATTACAAACAACCTGAATATAAATGATATGGTTCATTATGATTGTCTAAATGATGATGTTGATGTTGGGTATAAGTAACTTCCTCATGTCAGAGTGATGAAGCTTGTAAAAATTACTCCTCCACCTTTTGTATGGAGAGATGAAGCCAAGTGAACTCCCCCATTTTGTTGGGGTGATGGAGTCGTATTAGTTATTGATATCATTATAATGGAAAATCTCATAACAAAATATAAGATGTAGCATAATGAACTATTTAAACATGATATTATTGTTATTTTCCTATATAATGTGCCAAGATATTAGCCATTAATAATTTCACTTACTTATTTTCCAATAGGTATGTCATTTATGAACACCACATACTCAACACATTTATGCCTATTTTTCCCACTACTAATTTTTAAGTTCAGAGCTAGCATAGGAAAAAATAATGGCATGTTAGCAAGTGTAGATCGTGTACCTTTTGTGAATGATCCTTGATAGTATACATTTTTGTACTTATATAAATTTAGTTCAATATTTAATTAATTTTTTATGATTCATGTTTCAATAATGTGCATATTAATGTTGAGGATGTTAATTGTATGCATCTAGTTGATTGTTCATATATCGTGCATTAAGTTTTCCACTAACTACACTATGTTATATTTTGTGGTTTACAAGTTTGAAGTTCTAAATCCTTGACACATGAAACTCCTAGAAGATAATCAGATCAATATCTAGCAATTGATTGTTCATGTCATAATAAGTGCTCTATCGGATTCCCACCAGTTCAGTGGTTCCTTCATTATCAAGGAAGTCATAACTAATAAGGTTGCATTATGTGTAACATGTATCACGCCTTGTAGGTCATTTTGACTCAACACGATCATTATAATTAGTAGCATATAAGTCAACATCTTAATATAATATCAATTTCTCTTTCAAATCATAAAAAGACAATCGTGTTATGCCCACTTTAGATAGACACTGAAGACATCCGACTGTTAACCTCAAGAAATAATATTTGTATAATTCTTGTTTGTCTTCACTATGATTTTGCACTTTCATTTTTACCATCCCATTATGAAATACATCGACCATGTCTCTTGTATTATGTATTAAATAGGGAAACTTACCTCATCAAAACTATCATGTGGGCTATATTCTATTGGTGGAGGAAACTTTCTCACACTGACCACTTGTTAAAACAACTATCACTTCTATCTTTTTTCTTTTCTCCATCTACTTTCTTCATATGTCATTTGCTTCCCTTATTCCAAAAATTTCCTTTTTTCTATAAAATATGAATATTTACTTGAAATTTAACAACTAATATGTCATGTTTTTTGAAATATTGACCACAATGTCACATTTGGAGAGCAACATGTCTCAAAAGAAGATGCATTGCACCTAATTTTATTTTATTTTAGTATCATGTCAAATTTTAATTATATTTATCGAGTTTCTAGACAATTGCAATGATTAATAGACCATATATGTTATAACCCCAATTTTTGGGTTCAATTGGTGAGAAATGTAATTTCTCATATTAAAGATATTTGAACAATTAATGATATAATTTGCTTCAAATAAATGTATTTCGTTTAAAATAGCCTTCTTGTTTGATTTGTGGGCTTTATTGGCTATTGGGCCCAATAAAAAGGAAAATAACAAAGGAAATTCAATTAGTAAATGGATAATTGAATTTTAAGAAAAGAAATATGTGGAAACCTCTAGAAGGAAAATCCAAAGAGGATTTTGTGCCTCTTGGGTTCCTTGGATTCCAAGGAGTTCAGAGTAGCAAAAAGAAAGCAATGACGAAATAAAAGATTAATTCAATATTTCTTTTTGAAGAAAGAAATTGATAATAATGGAAACATGTTGAAAATAAGAGGAAAAAGGTATAATTGAATGATCCTTTGTGGAATTTCGTGTTCCAAGAATTCCTAATGATAAAAGGAATACCAAATGAGGAAAATAGAAGAGGAATAAAGAGAAAATATCAAAGTTTCAAAATAAGGAAATAATGTGAGTATACAATTAATGTATTAAGTGATATTGCTAAAAAGAAAGCAATTGCTATTAAGGGAAAATAGAAATTCGTTCCATGGTTTAAAGGGAAAGAATAAAGGGGATAAGAAAGAGGAAAATCGAATTCCTAATAGCAAAAGAAAAGGGACATAAAAGGTTTAAGAGAGAGTAAAGGGTTTCTTCTCCTTGAAGAAATAGGAGTCCTTATGGGAGTAGGACTTGTCCCTACTTAGAAGGCCACGTTAGGGCATACATGAACTCCCCTATATAAAGGGGTATGCCCTTGGGTCGAATAGAGAAAGATCCCATGGTTTTCTCTCTCTCTCTCTCGTTTTCTTCTTGTTCTTTGCAAAGAAACCCTAACCCATGAGTGTGGCTCTATTCCGGAGCAGCTAGGGGACGCCAAGGAGGTGGGTTAGATGCCCTTTGATCCCACGACAACATCATAAGAAAGAGGCCATCGTTCTGTGCACTAGGAGCTTGCACCACACCCGCTGGGTGCTGCAGGTCGCCTATAAGTTGCAGGCACCGTGCGCTGTTGTTAGGTTGGTTAGGCCGCAAGCTGGGTGGCTCCCCAAGCGCGACGGAAGGCGGTGGCGCTAGGGCACCCACTGGTGGAGGTCCTCGAGCCCTCAGGGAGGTAGGGCAGAGCTCCGAAGGGCTGCAGCAGCGGCCGCGCTAGGGCACGCGCGAGGAGGGAGAAGGCAAGTGTCGTTGGACACTTTTGCCCTTCCGCAAGCTGAAGACTATCTGACTTAACCAGGGGCAAAGCAGTAATTGCGTTATATTTGCAAACAACCATCGTGCATGGGAAAGGATGACGTGGAGCCATATGATTCGCCGAGAGGTACCTTAGTTTGTTAAAATTGTAATTAATTCTAGAGAGCTCGGATTAAAACAAGTTATATATGAATTTTGATCAGAAAAACACAAGAAATCCAATAAAAATAGTTTTATAGCCTGAATCTGATCATAGTTCGAAATGTAGTGAAAATTATCATCATTAATGAATTAAAGGTTAAGAAACCCTATTTTGAAATGAATAAAGTATTTAATAGTGTTTAATGGATCATTAGAGTTGATATTAACCTGTTAAATGAATAAAGGAACATTATGTTCAAAAAGGGAGACCTTTGCACGTGATTAGTCTAAATATGCTTGAAATGTGAAAAGCACATAAAGTTATCATCTTTAATGATGTAAATAATGAAAAACCCTTGGTATTGATAATAATTGAGTATAGTGATGTTCTCTGAATGGTTAGAACGAATATTAACCTGTTGATAATAAAAAGGATGATATTTGTACATAATTGGCTTAAATTAGGGTTTCATATACCTAAGCTTGCATTAATGGGCTTAGAAACCCTAATTTAGGAGGATATATCTTTTAATGATTTTAATTGTGCAAATATACGAATAAGACAAAGTTATGTTGTTATAAATCCAATTTGAGTATAAAAGATCATTAATGTGGATATTTTGGGGTTCTTAGTGTATACAGTAGAATTAATGATACATTAGGGTTTACTGACATAAATAATGAGAATTGTAGTAATTAGGGTTCCCGGAGAATCGAACTATAATTCTTTGTTGAGTTGTCAATTCAAAGAAACCTAAATGATCTTGCCATGACTTAAATTGATAAAGATAGTAGTTTTAGTGTAAAAGAGATATATTGGATTTAATTGACTTTTAATGGTGTCTATAATGTTGAAATTAGGGTTTGTGGACTAAATAAACATTAACAGTAATAAATGCTTAATGAAAGCTAAAACCCTAAAGGATGACCTAGAAATCTTAAAGTAGAATCCAAGTAGATCTTGAGGAGGTTTGGAATAAAACAATGACACTTGGATGTTATGTATTAATTTCAGGATATTGATGATTGCTTGATTGTTTTTTCCTGAATATTAAATATTTGGACTTCAAGTTGCTCTGAACATGTATGTGGTTATGCTTATGACTATACCGATTAGTTTTCCGAGGTTTGTATCGACGTTTCCCTCAATGCATGAAATAACTGTTGGATGTTTTAATTCATGCAACTATAAAGTGACTATGGCTATCACTATGAGTATACATGTATAACTAGCTAGATCCGAGTCCACCCCTGTGTCTATGCAAGGGCTAAGGATAACCTAGAGCAAGGTCTAGGGTATCATGAGTTAGAAACTGGGCTACACATGAGTAGTGCCATGAGACTCTTAGCATACCATGAGTTAAGGAGTGGGCTACCTACGGGTAGTGCCATGTGACTCAGCCCTAGAAATTGATTCACCTATTAGGTGAAGTCATGAGGGGTAAAATGGGAATCTACCACATGGGAGGTAGTATCCAGGTCCACTGCAGGGACATCGCAGGGGATAGGGTACACATGGATCACGTAGTTATACTTAAAACGTAAACTTGTTTGTTAAATGATAATTGAATGCGATACATTGTCATATATAATTGAATGATTATTGTTTCCCCCACATACCAGCTTCGGCTGACCAACGTTTTGTTTGTCGGCATTTTAGGTACAAGCCAAAAGGACAAACAGTAAATCGTCACATTGTGAAATACATGAAGAATAATGCAAGGAGGATTAGTTAGCATAGAATCATTAAGTGGATAGAAGTTAGAAATCCAAAATTTCAAAAGGTATGCAAAGTTTATTTTCTTACAACTTTTCAGTTTAGTATGTTAAAATTTGATAATTATTCTTGGTTAATTGTCGAACCTTTGATCCGGAAGTCATGGGTGCGGCTTTGATCTCTGAGTCTCCCTTAATTGGGGGTTATCGGGAGGTGGGGTCGTAACATTTGGCATCAGAGCCTGGGTTCCTCAATTAACCATTAATAATTATTAAATTTTACAAACTCCATAGAACCCAAGGGAGTTATTAGAGGAGTATCTGAAAGATGGAGGTGTCTAGAAAGGGATCACGACCGGGGGCTGGCAAGATTTTCCTCCGCACCGCTAGTCAAAATACGAGGACTCCCGGACCCGTGTGACCGTCTGGCCAAAGTCTTAGGGTATGAATCGAAATAAGATACCTTTAGGACTTCTCATCTTATTCATCCCTTCTCATCACAAAATTCTGATAAGAACCTAAAGGATTAGGGTTTTCTTTCTTCTCCTCACCCTCTTGAGGTATGGGTAAGGCTAATAAGGTTTAAGGAATCCTCCACCAAATTAATGGAAAGCATGTAAATAAGATGTCATGGACATAAGCTTAATAGATTGAGCACAAATTAAAGAATAGATACATGCTTAGGTCGTATGACATAAGTTGTCATGTCCTCAGAAGAGACCTGAGGCTAGACCTTCTTGTCAGGAGGATATGTTAGTCTTGGAGATAGAGATCTCCATTGCAAGTAGAGACCTGGCACATCCTCTGAGGATGATGCTAACCCTAACCCTAAGTGATGGTTAGAGAGAGATGAGACGGACCAGGTGTTTGAAAGGACATGCCTTTGGGATGCCATATTATCCATGGGTGACCTAGCACCTTTGGCAACCCAACCCTGTGAAGGGTCGTGCATGTTAGGGTAAAGGATAGATCCTTAGATGATGTTGTTAGTGAAGGACCATAGAAACCCTAAGGGCTTGTACAAGTAGGGCATAGCTGGCACCTAGGGCACGTCATAATGCTGGCTGTAGGATGAAACCCTGGATAAGGAATTATGATGGAGCATAAAGGGTTAGGGATGATCTTGAGCAACCATAAGTTCGAACCTAGGCTTCACCCATGTAGAGCATGCTTTTGAGGTTGATCCTTCATGAAGAGAGGACCTCTAATGGTGAGGATGGATGTAGGGTTATCTCTAGAGAGAGCAGGAAACCCAGCAAGAAGGTTGGAAGCCTAAAACAATGGATGATAGTGGTTTCCTCATGATCGATCCCTGTAGGTTGATGATATCTTGGTTGCCTTTAGAGGGACCAAACCCTAGACAGTGAAGATGAAGCACATGGTGCCTATGTGCCTACAGTATAGATGTTTACCTTCTGAGGTAGGAAAAAAAAGAGTTCCTTAGACCTAGAAAGGTTTAGTAGCAGGTTATGAGGCCTTGTACCTTGTTGGTTGTCCTTGAGGAGGACCCAACTCTAAGTGTTGCTTGAGTTGGAGGATGACAAGGAGTGTGTGTCATGCCTTTTTCATGCTTGGTTTGTAGTTAAGAGACAGAGCATGCAGTGAACCTAGGGTTCCTAGGTATAAGAGGGGAAGTGGTATACCTAATTCTCATGATGAGAATTAAGATTCTATAGTTTCGAGCATGGTAAGCCTCATGAATAAAGGAAAAATGGAAGTCCCTTAAGCTTAGGGAATGTGTAATGAACCCCTCATAGCTAGGTTGATGATAAAGGAAGGTATGATCTTGATCCAGCATTGAGGAAAGAGGACAAGTATGACCTAGCATGGTTCAATAGGTGATCTGTTTATGCCTTAGTAGCTTTCTAGGGTTAAGTAGGCTCATGTGGATGAAAACCCTAGACCTAAGAGCTTTTGTGACCTTGCTGTCAAGAGATAGTTTTCCTCCCATCCAGGGAGAGAGACACCTTTGGTAGGGTGTATATCAGTTTTGTTGGTAACTTGAAGAGGTCTCACAGGATCTTGAGAAGTTAAGTAAGAAGTACATGGTATGAGAATGAACCTGTAGACCCATAGATATCCATCTCTAATTGCATATGAATGTGTTACCATGGAGGCAACCAGTATGGGGCTTGACCAAGGTAGGTAGGTTGCCATGATCCCTATGGTAGGACGAAAGTCAGCCCATGAATGCAGAAAGAGAGAGATGATGAAGACTTGGGTAAGATTCTAAGTGAACATGTACTATAATGGAGAATCCTAAGTCTATCCTAGGGTCAGGTAGGGATAAGACCGATGAAAGTAGGAGTTGCCTAATTCTCTAGTTGTACATGACCATCGGGTCGGGAGGTAACAACTATCATTGTCTGAGGGCCATGGGTTAGGATATTGATCACCTTCATGAACTCATGGGACCCAAAGGGCACATGAGTAGGGCACTCTCTTGATGCATGAGGAAGATGGATGGCCCCAAAAGAGTCGGTACCCTATAGACCCAGAGGAGATGACCAAGGATATAAACCTTAGTAGGTTCAAGACTAGTTTGATATCATGATGTCTGTGATGTAAAGACATATGTGGCACATAAAGGTGTATTGGCAAGGTGGGATGTACCATCTCTACTCTTGGAACAGGAAGAACTCTGTATTTGGACTGCAACCAAATGCTTAGTTCCTCTTGTTATGGGAGTGAGAGATAGGACATTATGCATGTCATACACCAAGGATAAGAGATGATGTAGGTTGGAACATTGCCACGAGAAAAGGGGATAGAGAAGATAACCTACCGTGGTAAAGCGAATGATACATGGACGGTTTGTAAACACTAAGAGGAATGACGTAGTCCCTTATGAGGATGTTTTTTTTATCATGAGCTATGTGGAACTTACAAGTTATACCAGGTTGAGTTTGATCACCATGATGATGAAAGCGGAGAGTGTTCTTAATAAAGATAGACATAGAGTTTGAGGTGAGACAATAAATGAAATACATGGAAGCGTATAACTAAGGATGTGAGGTGGTAATGAATGTTCTGGTTAAGATGTATCTGACTTGTTTGACTAGAAGCTAGAAGAGGCTGTTTGGCTAACCCTAAGTTTGAAAAGGAAGGGTGTTTGGATAACACTCAAATATAACAAGATACGTTGAAAAGTTAATGGTTGTTTGGTTAGCCAGTCTAGTCCTTGATACGATGAAAGTATGGTGGTAGAACCTCAGATGCACTCTTCTGATAGGAAGCTGATGTAACCCTGATAAGAGTGGTTTAGGGTTTCCAAGGAATTGATCTTGAAGAATAATGACATACAAGAAAGCATGATTGAAGATCACCATACACCATGGAAAATGGCATTAGCACTTTGGATGCTTAAGATGAAGTTGCATGTGGTTTATGGCCATGCAAGCCAGGAGGTAAAGGACGAACCCCAGTAACCCAGTGTATCGATATGGAGGACAAAAGAATCCCTGAGAGGGAATAAGAGCTCAACATTATGGATGTTGTGATAAGTCTTCCCTGGATCGAGGAAGGTCGAGATGCAATATGGGTTATGGTAGTTCGCCTTACCTAGAAAACATGAGAAATAAAGAGTTCTGTCGAGGGACAGATCTAGTTGAACTACCCATGAGAGAGATGGTTCAACTACACCATGAAGCGAGTTCAAAAGTTCTTGAGTTTGACCTAAAAGTTCACTTCCATAAAGTGGAAGTAGGTACATGAAGAACTCAATGTTAGTATAGTTTATCACCCCTAACTATGGTTAGTATGATCCAGACTAAAGGGTCTGATGAGGGCATGTGTGCTCGTTCAGGGTGATATCTAGAGACAGTTCTTGTCCTATGAAATATGTGACAATGACCACCATAGCCAGTATCGGGTATTATATGAAGCTCTGTAAGGGAGGTTGTTGGTGAAAAGTACCACATGATGGTTAGAGAAAGGGGCCCCGGTACGTGTAGATGAAGTCACTTTGATTGCGAAAGGGCTGAAAGGAGCCTAGAGACGATGAGAGTCATGAGCAGATGCAAAGTAGACTGACATACAAGTTACTGTGGGAGAAAATGTGACATGAAAATCCGACCCCTCTAAGTTATATCTAAGAGATCTGAGTCCCCGATACATGGGTCCATTAGAGATGGATGGATGGAGAAGGTTAGGTTTGACCCTACCCCTCAGGATAGAGTAATGGGAGATGTTTTCCATGTGTCCAATTTAGAGCGCTATGTGAGGTACCCCAACCATGTGCTAAGCAATGAACCTAGTGAGCCCCAAGGGAGGCTGAAATGGCCTGAGTCACCTGTGTAGTTTATAGACGCCAGGATGAAAGGACTCAGAGAAAAGAATATGTGATAATAAAGGTTCTTTGGAAATGCCATGGGTACGGCAAAGCCACATAGGGGCCAATAATGGACATGGAAAAGTCTTATCCTGAATTGTTTGTTTTCTTGTTTGAATTTTGAGGACAAAATTCCTATAAGAGGGGAAGGATGTTATAACCCCAATTTTTGGGTTCAATTGGTGAGAAATGTAATTTCTCATATTAAATATATTTGAAAAATTAATGATATAATTTTCTTCAAATAAATGTATTTCGTTTAAAATAGCCTTCTTGTTTGATTTGTGGGCTTTATTGGCTATTGGGCCCAATAAAAAGGAAAATAACAAAGGAAATTCAATTAGTAAATGGATAATTGAATTTTAAGAAAAGAAATATGTGGAAACCTCTAGAAGGCAAATCCAAAGAGGATTTCGTGCCTCTTGGGTTCCTTGGATTCCAAGGAGTCCAGAGTAGCAAAAAGAAAGCAATGAGGAAAGAAAAGATTAATTCAATATTTCTTTTTGAAGAAAGAAATTGATAATAATGGAAACATGTTGAAAATAAGAGGAAAAAGGTATAATTGAATGATCTTTTGTGGAATTTCGTGTTCCAAGAATTCCTAATGATAAAAGGAATACCAAATGAGGAAAATAGAAGAGGAATAAAGAGAAAATATCAAAGTTTCAAAATAAGGAAATAATGTGAGTATACAATTAATGTATTAAGTGATATTGCTAAAAAGAAAGCAATTGCTATTAAGGGAAAATAGAAATTCGTTCCAAGGTTTAAAGGGAAAGAATAAAGGGGATAAGAAAGAGGAAAATAAAATTCCTAATAGCAAAAGAAAAGGGACATAAAAGGTTTAAGAGAGAGTAAAGGGTTTCTTCTCCTTGAAGAAATAGGAGTCCTTATGGGAGTAGGACTTGTCCCCACTTAGAAGGCCACGTTAGGGCATACATGAACTCCCCTATATAAAGGGGTATGCCCTTGGGTCGAATAGAGAAAGATCCCATGGTTTTCTCTCTCTCTCTCTCGTTTTCTTCTTGTTCTTTGCAAAGAAACCCTAACCCACGAGTGTGGCTCTATTCCGGAGTAGCTAGGGGACGCCAAGGAGGTGGGTTAGATGCCCTTTGATCCCACGACAACATCATAAGAAAGAGGCCATCGTTCCGTGCACTAGGAGCTTGCGCCACACCCGCTGGGCGCTGCAGGTCGCCTATAAGTTGCAGGCACCGTGCGCTGCTGTTAGGTTGGTTAGGCCGCAAGCTGGGCGGCTCCCCAGGCGCGACGGAAGGCGGCGACGCTAGGGCACCCGCTGGTGGAGGTCCTCGAGCCCTCAGGGAGGTAGGGCGGAGCTCCGAAGGGCTGCAGCAGCGGCCGCTCTAGGGCACGCGCGAGGAGGGAGAAGGCAAGTGTCGTTGGACACTTTTGCCCTTCCGCGAGCTGAAGACTATCTGACTTAACCAGGGGCAAAGCAGTAATTGCGTTATATTTGCAAACAGCCATTGTGCATGGGAAAGGATGACGTGGAGCCATATGATTCGCCGAGAGGTACCTTACTTTGTTAAAATTGTAATTAATTCTAGAGAGCTCGGATTAAAACAAGTTATATATGAATTTTGATCAGAAAAACATAAGGAATCCAATAAAAATAGTTGGATAGCCTGAATCTGATCATAGTTCGAAATGTAGTGCAAATTATCATCTTTAATGAAATAAAGGTTAAGAAACCCTATTTTGAAATGAATAAAGTATTTAATAGGGTTTAATGGATCATTAGAGTTGATATTAACCTGTTAAATGAATAAAGGAACATTATGTTCAAAAAGGGAGACCTTTGCACGTGATTAGTCTAAATATGCTTGAAATGTGAAAAGCACATAAAGTTATCATCTTTAATGATGTAAATAATGAAAAACCCTTGGTATTGATAATAATTGAGTACAGTGATGTTCTCTGAATGGTTAGAACGAATATTAACCTGTTGATAATAAAAAGGATGATATTTGTACATAATTGGCTTAAATTAGGGTTTCATATACCTAAGCTTGCATTAATGGGCTTAGAAACCCTAATTTAAGAGGATATGTCTTTTAATGATTTTAATTGTGCAAATATACGAATAAGACAAAGTTATGTTGTTATAAATCCAATTTGAGTATAAAAGGTCATTAATGTGGATATTTTGGGGTTCCTAGTGTATAAAGTAGAATTAATGATACATTAGGGTTTACTGACATAAATAATGAGAATTGTAGTAATTAGGGTTCTCGGAGAATCGAACTATAATTCTTTGTTGAGTTGTCAATTCAAAGAAACCTAAATGATCTTGCCATGACTTAAATTGATAAAGATAGTAGTTTTAGTGTAAAAGAGATATATTGGATTTAATTGACTTTTAATGGTGTCTATAATGTTGAAATTAGGGTTTGTGGACTAAACAAACATTAACAGTAATAAATGCTTAATGAAAGCTAAAACCCTAAAGGATGACCTAGAAATCTTAAAGTAGAATCCAAGTAGATCTTGAGGAGGTTTGGAATAAAACAATGACACTTGGATGTTATGTATTAATTTCAGGATATTGATGATTGCTTGATTGTTTGTTCCTGAATATTAAATATTTGGACTTCAAGTTGCTCTGAACATGTATGTGGTTACGCTTATGACTATACCGATTAGTTTTCCGAGGTTTGTATCGACGTTTCCCTCAATGCATGAAATAACTATTGGATGTTTTAATTCATGCAACTATAAAGTGACTATGGCTATCACTATGAGTATACATGTATAACTAGCTAGATTTGAGTCCACCCCTGTGGCTATGCAAGGGCTAAGGATAACCTAGAGCAAGGTCTAGGGTATCATGAGTTAGAAAGTGGGCTACACATGAGTAGTGCCATGAGACTCTTAGAATACCATGAGTTAAGGAGTGGGCTACCTACGGGTAGTGCCTTGTGACTCAGCCCTAGAAATTGATTCACCTATTAGGTGAAGTCATGAGGGGTAAAATGGGAATCTACCACATGGGAGGTAGTATCCAGGTCCACTGCAGGGACAGCGCAGGGGATAGGGTACACATGGATCGCGTAGTTATACTTTAAACATAAACTTGTTTGTTAAATGATAATTGAATGCGATACATTGTCATATATAATTGAATGATTATTGTTTCCCCCACATACCAGCTTCGACTGACCAACATTTTGTTTGTCGGCGTTTTAGGTACAAGCCAAAAGGACAAACTGTAAATCGTCACATTGTGAAATACATGAAGAATAATACAAGGAGGATTAGTTAGCGTAGAATCATTAAGTGGATAGAAGTTAGAAATCCAAAATTTCAAAAGGTATGCAAAGTTTATTTTCTTACAACTTTTCAGTTTAGTATGTTAAAATTTGATAATTATTCTTGGTTAATTGTCGAACCTTTGATCCGGAAGTCATGGGTGCAGCTTTGATCTCTCGGTCTCCCTTAATTGGGGGTTATCGGGAGGTGGGGTCGTAACAATATATTTATCATAATATATATAAATATCATATAAGAAATAAAATATAGTAGTTTATTAACAAACTATATTTATAAATGCAAGTAATGTGTGAAATAATAGCACACTATTTAAATATATAATACAACACAAATATTAATTAATCAGAAACATATGTACAACAATTCCAAAAAATCAACGTCGATATAATCAAAAAATACATTTGAATAATATATAAAACAAAATATTAATATATAAATATAATGAATTTATCTACTATCATCACTTCAAAAATAAAATGTAGCATTTACTTTCTCCTCTCAATTATATTGTCTTATCAAACATTATGGAATAGTACTTACTTTAATTTTTATTTTCTCTTCTTTTCCATTTTTGTCTATTCTTGTATTAGTTTTTGACCCCTATAACAATTACATTGCAATGTTATTATCATTTTAATCTAATTTTTTGTGTAATATATTTTATTTGAATTAATTATTATTGTCCTTATTTAAATTATTTTATTTTTATATTGTCTTATCTTGGATTATTTATTTTGAATATAATTTTTGCTATATTTATTTTAATTATTGTATATTTTTGTGTGTTGATGAAACATTTATAATTTATTATCAATTTTTAGTTTTGTATCTATTATTTTTACACACGATTACTATGTATTAAGGAATTGTTATATTCAATTTTATATATTCTATTTTTTGTATGTTATAATATATATACCTATTATTGTAATTGTTAATATGCTAAAATAATACAATATAAAAATAACATGATACTAAATTAAAAAATAATGCAGAACAATGTGATTCCAATAAAGATGCATTCTCCCAAAAGTGACATTTTGGTCGATATCATTGTCATAACAACTGGATGTTAAAAGTTTGTAAAATGTTAAAGATACTTTTTGTATCGATATGCCCATGATAAAAGGTTTTTTATTGATATGTCAGTTATGTTTGTTATTTTATTTTATAAATACAATGTTAAACATCATCATTCCTTGTTGGAAACACTCATAGCTAGCAAAGTTCAATCAACAACTTTTTACTTGTTGCTCTATCTTTGTCATTGCTTATTGCATGTTGTTTCTCTATTTCCAAGCATAACAAGTTGGATGGTGTCTTTTTTTGTCCATCAAAGCTTAAATTGGATGGTGTTAAGCACCCAATAAGGATCAATTTCACTTCCATATTCATATGTGGTGCCTCTTGCGTCACAACAAGTGATATATCCCAAACTTGCATCATTTTCCTCAAGGCTTCTCTCTTGGATAACCGCGCAGACGACAGACGAGTTGTTCAGATAGGGATGAATTGAAGAGTTAAGTGTGGAAACTTAATATCTATTTTCTCATAATATACTGCCATGATTTAAAAAAATCTACGTTATTCTTCATTCCCACCAAAATTAGGGAATGAACATCTAAGTGAAATCTCTTATTAGTATGTTTTGAGTAGATAAAGATCTAATTTCATATCCAACTCATTGATCGATTCCTATCTGAACAACTCGTCAATCAATCTGGCGGAAATTGCATTAAGGCCCGCCTTGACGAATACATTGTAAAATTTTGTGATGGTTTATAATGGGGAATTGGAGGCACCACAAATGACTATGGAGGAAAGACCTACTATTGTCAAGTTCTGAACACTTTTTTTCATGCTTTTCTTAGAAATATAAATAAATAACAAGTTGAAATGAATCATAAGAATCAAGTGGGGATAGACTATGGCACATGGTCAATTGGGAATGCTTGCTATGTATATTTACAACCAGGGACAATGAAGCTAGGTGCACATTGAATTTATAGAATGGCTTCACAATAAAATATAACACACTTGGTTGTGATAGACTTAAGTGAAAGAGATTTTTCACTAATAGGTGGATTTGGAAAGGAATGGCATAACTAGGGAAAAATGACACAAAATATATAAAATCGATAGTGGAAAGGGTTTGTGGTATGTATGATCAAGTTCCTTAAACATCTGCAATATAGACATGTGAAAATGGTTAAGGTGGTGAGTTTATAAACTATGAGATATTTGGTCTATGTTCTTCACATTTATATGGACATAAATCACATTCAAAATCATAAAAAATATGGAGTCTTTTCATTTCTCCAACTTCATTAGTGAATTTTTACACTGTCTCCTAGACATGGATATATCACCACTTCCTATTTATAGTTTTTATAGAGAAGAATATATTATCACTATATTAAAATGGTCATCATATTACTTATATTCATGACCCTAACAAGAACATGATGTGTGATTTTGAAAACATGTACGCACATGGGTATCCTTACTCTAAGATCTAAAAGGTTATGGTGAATATTCTAACACAAACATAGTGATCAATAAATTAAATTTTAGAAATAAAAAAATGTGTTTCAACAAAGATCCTCAAGAAAATTAAATTATATCATAAATTAAATATCATTTTATAATCATGTTCAATAAAGTAAGTCTATTAAAATATGCTATAGTGATTACCATTATAAAAAACCATAGATTTTCTCATCAATGGTTGTGTAACACATATTAAAACAAAACTTAGGTATGAATTTATGTATTTCACTGATCCTTTACTCAATATTCAAACAACAATATCTCTCAAATCACTGAACAAAAAGTCAAAAAAATCTGAACATTACTTCTTTATAGTTTAAAATTGAAATTCTGAACATTTCATCCTTATAGTTTAAAATCAATATTGATTAAGATTAAAAAAAATAGAACAAGTATTAAGGGCTTAACTAATTACACTAAAAGGCATGTATTGAAGCTCATATTCTTCATAATACTCACTAATATCTCTGAAATACCTTTAAAGAATCATAATTTATCTCCTAAAAAATCCATGTTAATAAATATGCATGTTGGTCACAGAAGTACTAAATTCTTATTTAGCCCTAAATACACAAATAACATTAACACAAAACATCCATAATATTTGGTGTTTCTCAAATAAGTTATCAAAATTTCATCAAAAGACATAATTGCGCATTACTTTTTAATTGATCGATTCAAGAGGGTATAAAAGAAATATCTAAATATTCATTTTCCATAAGTAACTTTTTTATTAAACCAAATTTATCTTTTTAAAAGAAAAATGGCCAAGTTCAATATTATTCTTCATCAAAAATCCCATATTACATAAAAAATTCATAATTATATGACACTTAAGTGCAAAGATCACATGAAAGGGTGGTGAAATATGTGTATTTTAATCAAAGAATTTCAACAATATGCTCATACATGTCAAATTCTTTTTATGTATCAAAAGGTGGATTGCACTAGATAGTTTACCATATGCTTCAAATAATTGAATGTTGTGGGAAAAAAGGTCAAGATATTACAGTTTGCAAGAAAGTTGACTACAGATAAGAGATATAATAGATGTGTAGATCTACTAAATCAACAATAAATGGTCTATGGGATTTTTCACTCACCAAGGAAAATTTATTGAAATGATAGGCCTAAATTGTGATTTCACTTTCTTTCTGAAAATAACCAACATAAATGGTCGTACAACATCATTTATATGGATGAAACAACAAATGATAGGTACATGGTCACTTGTTGGACTATTTGAAGATTACTGAAGCGTTAGATATTCAATTAAAAAAACAATGGTTGGAAATTGAGTGACAAGACTATGAACTCAAGTGTTGAACTGATCGACTCAAGTGTCAGATCAATTTGAACCAGCATTGGCAATCAGAACACTAAAATGGCCAGTTCAGCAAGTGAATATCATCTCAAATATGTGAACTAATCAGTCCAGGTTGTGAACTAACTCTTTGGTTGATTAATACGAATAGAAACATGATTTTCTTAACATTTTTCTAAATATCTATACCAAACCACTTCAACATTTAGTTTATTATCATGGAGGTACACAATGTTGGAAGTGCATGGGAGGCAGAAATGATAAATCCTCTCTACTAAACTTCTACCAGCTGTTATGAGGCCCCAAATGGTTATGTCAAAATAAATTTTGAAATCTCTTTGAAAAAGAGTAAGGGAATAATGGAAGTGAAGAAAACAGGATCACATGATGGTAGACAACTTATATTGAACTCATCTCCAGAAGCCAAAATGATTGGTCTTGACTACACCATAGAAATAACTAGTAGATAAATACAACAATGATGTTAAGGTACGATTGGAGAAGACACTCATTTTATGCCAGTTAGATTCATGAAATATAAATTTAAATGAGGAGAGAAAACAACATAACAATAAACTTCATCATAGAAGAATGTAACATGCTTGCATATAGGTTAGACTAGACTAGATATACACAAGAGGAATAAACTGAATACCTAATATTATGTGAGACCTAGATTTGTTTACTTTACATTTTCAGTTCATAAGAATATTTTAAGATAGTAGTACTACCTATTTAATCTTCCTGAGTTTACTAGTTTTAAACTTTTCTTTTGTTGCAAGAGAAGGGTTACATGAATGAAACATCAAAAAAAGATCCATCCATACACCTTATCTTTTTTTTAATAAATAACTCCTTGGACCTACAAGAATGAGAGTATTGACATTTATGTTAAAATTATATGTAGGTTGGAGAAAACACATACAAATCATAATATTGTAATTTCTATACTATACATGCCTTGATTAATTCATGAAAGGCTAAATAAATGATAATAACATTTTCATTGAATGATCAATAATGACCTTTTGGAAAGGAAAACATGAATCTTCTATACATAGAATCTACACTCACTACTCTTATCTATCTTAGTTGGATTGTAGGGTTAGTCTCTAACAAAGTCCTAGTCCATGGAGTTCAAGAGTTCTTGAAACAAATCATGTTATATTGACTTAACTTATAATACTCAATACATAGATGTGAATTATATAGTACATTCTTGTGTAGTGATTAAAATTATAGATCTTTGCAAGTTCTAAATTTAATTTTTACTAGTTTGAACTTATTATATTTGAAAATTGAAATAAGGAAGGAGGTTGTTTTCATTTTATCTTGATTTGATAATAATGGGCAAAATTTTCAACATCATGTTATAGTAAAAAACCACAAGTGAATTTGCCCTTTCTGAAAAAATGCATATTGTCGGTACTTAAATATTTCTTGAGTATAATTTTGAATTTTCTTGCTGGAGGAGGTCAATATTAAAAACAACCTCCTTACTTCAAAGAAAAACTTGAGGACAAGAAAGAAACAATGTCTGGATAAGTTTAATATGAACTAAATTTAAGATTTTGCAATGTTTAGATTTCCAATTTCTAATTTTTTAATATGATTTGTCTACATTAGTTAGGTAATTACTTTGGTCTTCGTGAGTTTGAATCTAAAACACTCTACTTTGTGAAATCTATGGTTAAAATAGTTTATCTAACTAAACATTTGTCTTTTTCTAAGTATCACACATCAATAATAGTTGTTGGGTTCTTAACATTCTCTTATTATTATTTCACATTTAAAATTTAGTCACAACCTTCACTATACCATATTTCCATGAGAAAGCATGAGAAGAAGATGAATAATACTCCAACAGATCTATTGGATTTGAGTCAGTGACTAGCATTCAAAGACTGTACATGATCTAAAACACCTCAAATGATCGATGCCCAACTATTTGAGTTGTTGATTGCATAAGAAAACATCATGTATGTCTAGCTCAGTCAATCGGTTGTTCCTGAATCAACTAGTTGAAAAGAAATATACGTTTACTATTCTATCTATCAATTGTTAAATTCAGATAATGGTCCATTACTTGACACATTCATTACATTTTATGACTAAAAGCCACCTCATTAAAGTTTGATCTAATGGCCACTCAGTCAATCTATTATCAATTGGTCAAGAACCAACATACTTCAAGTGGCTTCTTTCATTGCCCTCAGTAATTTTTTTAAATACTTTCACTTGGGTGGTACATTCTAAGTGATCTTAAGGACAAACTTTATATAAATAATTAAAGTATGTAAAAGTCAAACAAATGTTTGGTTTTGATATTTATTCATTAATCTAGTACTATGGAGAGTCACCATTGATTGTGAAGAGAAGACTATGAGATGCTTGTACTTTACTTGATTAGAATTCCATCTCTTCATCACTTGATTTTAGGGAGTGAGTCTATTAGCATTTATATTTTTTAATTTACCTTTTATCTACATATAATAGAAATATATTATTATCGTATTTCAACAAAATATTGAATGTTGTTGTTATGATAATACTTGATGTTTAAAAGTTAAGACAAACAAGTTTAATTATATAGGACAAGTTAGAATTTTTGGACTTTAATCTCATGGATATAATATATTAGGGGCTAAAGCACCACATATGAGGTATACCCCACTGAACACCGAAGTTAACATTATGGAATTAAGAAATTTCATATGTTTCTTTCTACTATCCGTAATATATAAAATTTAAATAGAATCTTAGTTCTTAAAGACTTTTTAGAAATAATATTATTTTGGGGTGTGTTTCTTGTAGTAATATAAATCATTATGTTTTTAAACCAACACTCCATTGGGAGATTAAGTAATTAGATTTTGGATGTCACCAAGTTGTGTGTAATATGTCAGACATGACAAAGTTAACTTAACAATCTCTTTATACAAAAATGAGTGAGATTTAGTAAAATAGAGATATATCAAATAGATGATCAGAGTTTCTACTATCAAACCAACTACATGATGCATGTATAAATTCAATATCATATCTTTTTGTAGTGAACAAATTGTTACACCTAATAGTAGTAATACTTGATTCAACCCATTATGTATCATGCATACCAAACTTATCTAGTCCAAGGATACCATATTCTGAGCTATATATTCCATTTTCAAACCTCACCCCTAAATCCATTATAGATGACTTGACAAATATGCAACAAGATCTTCATATATTTGTTGCATGAAATAACCATGATAAGATGTAAAGAGCATTTTTCACTATGTGAAAAATAATGATAATGGAAGAAAAAACTTTGGCAAACAAGATAGACATGTGGAGGATGTAGAGGAGGTAAATCAACTACCTATGAGTGCATGCATGTATGATAGTGTATCAAACCACCGTCTCCCTTTTTGTGATCGGGTGTTAAAAGTCTAAAAAGAACTTCCATACATAAATTTTAGATATTAATTTGTTGTGACTCACTACACTAACATGTTTAATATATACATATATACATATATATATGTATATATATACACATATGTACATGTATGCATATAAATAAATATACATGTACATATATACATATGTATGTATGTATGTGTATGTATGTATGTATGTATGTATGTATATATATATATATATATATATATATATATATATATATATATATATATATATATATGTATACATATATATAAAGAAAAAGAGTCAGGCTGTAATACACTCGAGTGTACAGATCGCATGAATACACTCAAGTGTGTTTGCATATCAAGACTATTTTTTGCAAAATGTAAACCATTGATCTTCATCCTCATACTATAACTAGGCTACATACAAATTTTGAGCCCATTTAGATGAGTGTAAGTCACTCATCTTAGGGAAACAAAACCGACGTGCGAAACTAATTTGAAATGCATAATTTTTGAGGTCTTTATAACATGACCTATAAATGTCCAAATGTGCTCAAATTTTGTGTATGATCTATTCACAAGATGTTTAAGAAGATCAACAAATTAAATTTTGGAAAAAAATATTACATCATGAAACATTACTTGAGTGTATTCTGCTATGAATACTCTCGAGTGTATTCTATATATATATATATATATATATATATATATATATATATATATATATATATATATATATATATATATATATATATATATATATATATATATATATATATATATATACAACCAACAAGGAGTGTCTAAAGTGGTCAAGCACGGTGTCCCTTAATAAAGGGACCCAATTTGAATCCCCACTGCCATCTTGATTTACCAACCTCCCAGATGTTCAACCTCCATCATAGGAATGAGAGAGGAGGATATAATGCCTTATATATATCATGTGTATATATGTGCATATATATATCATGTGTATATTTATATATACATATACATGTATATATATGGGATTAAGAGAGAAAGATTTCTCCCCCCTCTCCCATAACCTGTGGCGGAGGCTGGACGTCGGGGAGGGTGATAAATCAAGAGATGCTTCTCCGTGTGGTTTCGAACCCAGGTTCCTTCATTGGGGACCAACATAATTCGTCAATTGGGCTATTCCCTTGCCGACTATACATGTATATATATGTGTGTGTATATATATGTAAATATACATATATATAAATATATAAATAAATAAATATATATATGTGTGTGTATGTGTGTATATATACTCCCACTCTCTCACTCTCACTCACTCTCTCTCTCTCACACACACACATACACAGACATATATATATATATATATATATATATATATATATATATATATATATATATATATAATGAGAGAGAGGGAGAGTAAGTCACAAATTGATTTTTTCTTTCTTATAAAAATGCATGTTCCTACAAGAAACTTCTAAAAGAGGGAGTAAGTATCCATCTCAACTTGGAAGTTGATTTAGCCCAATTCAAATTTATTTGGCATTAGTCATCTATAATCAAAATTTTTGTATCAAAGATCCATGTTGGTATATATTAACAATCCCGATGCTCATATTCAAAATAGTAGCAGAAGACATTTTATATGGGCATTATCTCATTACAATATTGAAGGAAAATGAGAATGACATATTATGTTATGTAAATTGTCTTTGAATGAGTGTTTTCTTAACTTAAAATTATTTTCCAAGATTATTTGGATAGTGAGATACTAGACATGAAGTAAGGTGGATCTAAAAATGCACAATTGGTGGAAATATGATCCTCATACACATGGTTAGTGCGAACACAGAGGTGGCTACTTAGGTGGATGGATAGTGTAGGATGTTACCTAAATGGACTAAAATTGTACACTATCATTTTCTAAAGGGTAGTCAAATGGTTGCATTGGTAGAGCTAAGGGGAGTGCAAGTAGGTCAATGTGCTACCCCTCAGATTTGACTTTTAAAAAATTATTTTGTATGTATTGAACATGGCGGCATTGTTATGATATATTTCTGTACAAATCAATGCAAATATAATCTAACTAAAATAACATGTAAAGATATATATATCTATTTATATATGAAATTAGAATACAAATAAAAATTAATACATAAAAGCTTATATAAGCTTTGAATATTATATATAGCAAATTTCATAATAATACATGTAATATCCTATTTTTCACAAATACATCTTGAAATTTCATAGATAACAAATCAATACTTGGTTTATTGGACATTTTAGCAAATGTATCATAGTCATACAAACAATAATGTTAATTTGCTGATTATTTTAATTCATTTCTAAATAAAAGATCACATTAAAGGTATATAAAATGAGAATACAAATAAGAAGAAAATACATCAAAGCTTAGAAAATCATTACATATTATATATGAAATTTTACAACAATAAATGAAAGTTTCTCATTGTCAAAAATATATTTTGACATTTTATAGATAACAAACTTATACTTGCGTTGTTAAATATATTAACAAATGTATCACGTGCATACAATAATTTATTTCTTAAATCTACATTTATATAATGACTAAACAAACAATAGTTATATAATGATGAAACAAACAATGTGGCATACATAATTAATTATATGTTATACAAATATATCAAGTACTTTGGAAGTTATCTCTACAATAAATATAGTGAATACATAATTCAGTATGTGTATACTTTTCTTGTACAAATGACATAAGCTAATTTTTTTCTCTATTATAGATGTGATGTAAGATAGGAGAGTTAAAAGATATTAATAATGATAGTTTCTTCAGTACATATTACCATGATATATTTGTAAATAATTTTTCATATATATATATAATTTTAAATTTTATGACACATTTATTAAAATAAAGAAACGTTGTGTGTTATGATGAATCTAGCAATGTAAGCTATCACTTTAGTTGTGACTGTAAAATCTCATGTTAGAATTTTGATGATGTTGTTTACCAAGGGTGTACAATATGTCTTATATTTTAATCGCCTTGCTCATGAAATAATAGATATCTTTCTTATGGATGAAGGACACAATTATACTTCTGCTCACTAGTTATGAGCAAAAAAAATTAAAGTATAAACATTAGTTTGTTATAACGTCAAAGATAGTATATTTTGACATATGTTTTTTGGAAAATGATAATATATTACTCCAAGAAGAAAGAAAAGTGTCAACTCCAAAAATTACGGAGCCACAAGCAACACCCAACCCTGTACACATGGGTTAAATTACAAAATCCCAGTAACGCCTAATCTGTGGGTTTAGGTTAGCGTGTAGAGGAGATTTTGACATTTTCTTAGTTTCTAGTGTGACATAGAAAATATTGAATTTATATTAGTATCTAATAAATTATCATAGTATTTATTTATTTGTTGATTAACACTAAAGAATAAATTTATTACCTTGATACTTATATTGTTCAATTTTTAAATTTCTATATTATTATTCTCTCATACATAACAATAATTTGTTAACTGATAGGCTGATAGTACCTATGCAAATTAATATTATTTAGTTATATGTTAAGTTATGATAATTAAACTTGTCAAACTTATAACATAATAAAGTATTTGCATAATCCTAAATAATTACTAATGATCCATAATCAATGATAAATATAAAATTTATGTCATTTAGTCAATATGACCCACCTTTATGGATATAATAAAATTAAAGAAGAGATGATTTCATTTACAAAAAGCTATATATTTTCTATTTTCGTGGTGCCTCTTGAACTAGCTTAAATTTTTGCAATGTTGTACAATAGATATTCTTAATTACTAACTATAAATGTAGGAGTATCTTAATCAGAACTTAAAATTAGGTAGTCAACAATGACATGAGCTATGCCACTAACTAATTTTTAGGTATATTTCATTATCTAGGTCCAATAAAATATGTCAAACATGTCTTTGAGACATGTCAAAACATTATTTTCCTTAATAAAACATTTAACTCTTATATACATAATAAAATACTAACATCATATCAAGAGTTTAAGTGATTTTCATTGTGTCCCTCAATAGGGTGCTGGCTCCACCACTGAACGAGTGAATATGAGAAACCTATATGATTCTTACTTATCTACTTATTTTCTTCTTACTCTTACCTAAATTATTCACCATTTTATAAGAATCCAATACAAATCATCTAGGAAAAACTTCAAAGAAAGTTACAAAAAACATGTTCAATATTGTATCACCCCCTACTATGTTTACTTTAAGGTATAATATATATATATATATATATATATATATATATATATGTTGCCCATTAATAATAAAATGTATAATATAGACTCTACTATATATATAAGGATATATAAAAGAAAAAACTATAAAAATTTAACCTATTAAAAATGTTTGTATGAGAATAATCAACCCCATAGAAAATACAACATATGCATGCCACTTTTTAAAAAGATGTGTTGTAAACTATAAAAATTGTAGCTGAAATCTATGTATATTATATCATTTTATAGAGTATATATACAAACATATTATACATGATGTGATTTGGTGTGTGTGTATTCTATAATGATATATGTATTTTGGTATACACATATATCATAATCTTCCATATTTTATTCTGACACCCTCTCAGCAAAAATATTAGGATGTCAATGAGAGCTATGTATCCACGGTACAATCTTATAAGGATAGGACACTACTCATACCCTATTTCTTTACTTATAATTTTTTTAATACATTTATAAATTTCTTTGCTATGTTATCATCATATAAGCATTTGCCTCCATGCCTTCCGCTATTTCTTTCTTGCCAAACATAAATGGATAAAGTAGAAGAAGTTCATCTTTCTTTGTCAAAATCATAGTTTCACAATATATTTTATAGACTTTGTTGTAGATGTAATTTTAATTTCCATTCTACCCATTAGATATGGCATAATGTTGTTGTAAGAACACACATACCCGACCAACGATCATGCATTTCCTCCTCCTTGGCGCACAATAAGCACTTGTTAATTGTTATTCAAATCATTGTTCCATCTGCATATTTTATCCAACATCACCAACACTTCCTACAAGCTTTGGAAATGAATAAGCTCCACTTTGGTACATGCCTCTTGAAACAAAATCTATGCACACACATGCACTATATATATATATATATATATATATATATATATATATATATATATATATATATATATATATATATGTGTGTGTGTGTGTGTGTGTGTGTGTGTATGTATGAATGTATGTATATGTGTGTGTGTATATATGCATATACATATATATACAATTGAAATTTTACTACCTGCAATGGTGTTATATTCTTAAGAAAAGTACACATGACATCAAATAATTTTGATTTATCTTTAGGGTCCATATGAATGTGACCATTTCATAGATTTGGTAGTCATATGATTGGATGACTTATAATTCTAGATCTGAAAAATTACATCATGGGGGAGCTATGTTAATATGATTGAACAATACTCAAATAAATATTATTTTTCTTAGAAATAACTCATTAACATCAACCCCAACTAACTAATTGTGTGTCATTATATAATGAAAGGATGTATAATAATTATTTTTCATTATATCATGAAAATATGTATATGTATAGTATTTACATTGTTAGAAATGTGAAAAAACATATTTTAAATTTTGAGAGGGAATCTAGAATCATGGTTCCCCCTCTCAATCCAGTCATGGATTTTTAGTGTTACCAGGCCTATGATTAATTAATTTAGAATTTCGAAAGTAGGCCACCGTGTTGGAATAAGTTAGACAATTGGGAAGGGAACAAACATTAGGATTCCGTCTGACATTGAAATTAGAGATACAAATCAAAATCTTCACTAAGAACATATGTAAATGGTAATATATAAGTTAGTTATTTTAAAATTTGAAATAGTTTTTCACATATATGTGATATTATATATAGTGATGAAATCCAAATGAGACATAAAACATTCTACAACAACCAGTACTGCTGATACACATTTAGATTATAAGCTCAATGGCTATGTAATGGTAACTCTTTACAATTGTACTAGATTGAGCACAACAATGCATATAAAAACAAAGACTCACAAAATAACCTTAACACCATATCATTTTATTAAAGTTATATAAATTAATCCAAGCAGCCATACACCTTTATTGACAACAACCTATTTTTCGTCACAAATATTCACTGTAGGTATGTTTTTGCTTAAGCTCTTAAGATGTTGAAAAATGAGGGAGCTTTGAGGGTTTATATCATGCTCTTATGGAGGCTTTTTGCATGTTTTATAGGTACTTTGTCCACTACATGATGGCATGGAAAGAGAATGGTCCAATCTAGGGTTTCCTCAGTCTTGGAGGAGCCCAAAATGAGGCCAAAACCACTTCCAACCTACCCCCTGGTCAAAGAATGTTTTGAAGCAATACCTTCCATGGATGATCAATTTCAAAGCTCAAATGCATGGGAGAGACACCACCACGACCGTGGTACCCCACCACTATCGTATTGGATATGCCCTAAGCACAAAAAATCATTAAAACTCCCAAAAATTGATGAAAATGGCCAAAACGACCGTGGTGATCAACATGCCCGTGGCCATAGGTCCCCACCACGACCGTGGTGAGCCCCCACGGCCGTGGTGAGCCCCCACGACCGTGGCTATCCATGTACATATCCCTGTGATCTCCACATTTTAATTCCCATGACCGTGCCCATCCACCATGGTCGTGGTCTACCCTACCCACCACGACCGTGGTGACCCACCACGACCGTGCCACCCACAAAATCTACCCATTTTTCCACTGCTTTCCACATTTTGCCCCTACTTAACCTAGTGCTTCCCCCACACCTATATATACCTAGTTGGTGGCTCGGGTACGAGGTTATCTGCCTTCCACCACCGCCTAGCTCCCCAAATCGCCATCCACCACATTCCACCCCATTTCCATCTCCATTCCACTCCATTTCACCATTTCCACCACCAAAACACTAGTTTATACTAGTTCCTACCCATAATCCCATTCATTTCACACCCTTACACCTTGGAGGAGGGAGGAGGACATCCTGTAGTTGCTGGATAGAAGGAATTCTTCATCTACACCGAGCTCCATGGCTTCCTTTACCTCTTTCTTCTCTCTTTTTGTATTTTCCATTTCTATGAGTAGCTAGGCCCCTGTGGGTGGGCTGTTTGGGGGAAATTATGTTACTTTGATACCATGTTGGGGGGAAATGACATGTAAACGTTGTAATTCTATTTTTAATGATTATATTCTATTTTCATCTCATTCTCTATGGATTGCTTGTTGGTTTGTGTGTGGAATCACCTAGGAATTTAGGCAAATTGCTTATATGTGTGAATTTTGGGATTTGCCCCTAGGTCCAATTCTTGGATCCCTAGGTTACCTCCCATATTCCTACATACTAATCAATCTCCTTAAACCTAAGTGAGAGATATAAGTAGCTAGATTAGATAATTCTAGTGCAATTAGCATGGAGCTTTCTCAAGGCTAGAATGTGGGGGAATTGGGGTCCAAAACCCTAATTTCACCTCTCCATTACTACCCTCGGCCCCTAATTGCCCTAGGAATGCCTAATCTAGAAACCTAGACTTGATTAGACTCTAATTGAATTGAACCTAATCCCTAACCCAATTGAGCATCGTAAGGGTAGTAGGGGGTGTTAGGGACTAGTTCCTCTATACACAACCTAGCATAACCATGGCCAGTTAGTATCTTAGGTTAATTCATTAGACTCTAACTTGTTGTTTGGCTTGGATAATCTAAATGGAATCATAATGTTCATATGTCATTCCCCAACTTAAGTGATAAGTTCATACCCCTAAACAACCCACACCTCTCTTTATTGCTTAAAACCCTAGTTTTGTGCTTGCTTAGCTTAGTTAGCTCTTTACCTGCTTAGTTGCTTCTTGTTTTTATCTTGTCTTGTTCATGCCTCGTGTAGCTCTTTAATTGTTGTTTTACTTCTCTCTTGCTTGCCTTAGTGTAATTTGCCTTTTCATACCTAGCTTAGTCCTTTCTTTCCTACTTAGTCTTAATCTAGTCTAGGGTTAACATGGATTTCATTCTTACCTTTAATTCCTCACTTGTTCATAGTAGGTTAACAATCAAAATCACCTTTAAACCCTTAACCCTAGTCTCCGCAGTAGGAACCTAGCCAAACTAACCTAGCTCTAGTGCCCCCTCTTTTCCCTGTGGATTGACCCTGTACTTGCCACCTTCCTATACTACGACATGACCCTGTGCGCTAGCGGGTGTAGTGTTTTAGTGTGAGTAGGTGTTAAGTTAGGTTTATAAATTTCGAAAGCAAATTCCCATCACGTGTTTTCTGACCTCGTGGGGCGCATCTAGTCAGGTCAAATCAGCTAGTGTGTTGCACCTCTAGCAGAATCTGCACCAAGCTTTCTGGCACCGTTGTCGGGGATTAGAGGCGTTCAGCCTAGCTAGTTAGTTTTTCTTTGACTTTTCCTACTACCCTCATCATTTGCATTCTTTATTCATTTTTCTTTGCATTCTTTGTGTATATTGGTTTGCTAACCTGCTTTCTTTTGTTTGTTTGTGCCTTGTGCATGTGACAAGCCACTCAGAGAAGACAAGATGGAAGGCCAAAATGCACAAACCCATCCATTTCCTCTACCACTCTACCTCCAAGTCTATCCTAAGCCTTACACACCTCCTCCACCTCCATTGCCGCAACCTTCCCACCACTTCACTTTCCAACCTCAATTCCCTCCTCCACTACCCTACCATCAAGGCTATCCTAAGCCTTACACACTACCACCACCTCCATTGCCACAACCCTCCTACCAGTTCACCTTCCAACCAGTTCACCTTCCAACCTCAATTCATTCTACCACCTCCATCACCACAACCCTCCCACCAATTCACCTTCCAACCTCAATGCCCTCCTCCACCTAAAGTCCAATGCCCATCAACATCGATGCCACCACCATAACTATCACATGCCCCCCTACTTCCCATGAGCAAATGGATATGATTGAGACCCCTCTCTTTGGTGCCTATGAAGACCCGTTCCTCAAGAGAGAGAAAATCTATGGCATGAGATTTATGAGGGTCTTAAGGATGATTAAGATCTATGATGATGATCCCCAAGGAGAGAGAATTGTTGAAAAAGACTTACAAAGATCGCATGACCCTTGGGAGGAAGATCAATCAAGGAAAGCATTTGAGAGGATTGCTTATGATGGGGGTGAAAACATTTTGTTTTTGGACCATGGTTGATGGTGAAAGAACAACAAGCCCAGCTGAAGGCATGAAACCTAGTGCTTGTGGGAGGCAACCCACCTAGGTTTGGGATTTTTTCACCCAAACTTCAATTTTTGATACTTTTGCTTTGCTTTTACACTTTCCAAGAAAACACACACACACTTTATGCTTGATGGTTTTTGTTGTTTATGTCATTTTAGGATAGGTACATTGGAAGGAGAGTGATGCATGGATGATATTGACAAGGAGGAGAACAAAAATGAAGAGAAAATTGCAAATCAGTAGAGAAGCTACGAAAAGGATACCAGCACGGTCGTGCCACACAACACGGCCGTGTTGCATGCATTCCAAAATGGGAACGGTGCACACCACACCCGTGGAGGCTATCCCCTGCTCAATGGACACATTGGGATCTCTCTCCCCTCTTGGCATTTATCTACCACGACTCCATGCCCTCTACCCTACCATTCTGAGCTTCTATTTCATGTTGAGGACAACATGGTTTAAAAGTTTGGGGTGGTAGGGAGGTAAGCCCCTGTTTACCCCACTTTTTTCTATGTTCCTTGTTCTAAGTTTTTGCTCAAGATGACTGAACAATATAACCATCTCTCATATTTGTGCATCCATACTTTGTGTGCTTGTTTTGCATACTTGCATGCCATATAGTTTGCTTCCTTGCTATTTTTGCGTAATTTTAAAAATTTTTGCTCTTTTTACCATGCATTGCATATCATGTAGATTTTTGGTAATTTTTGCTGCTAGGATTTGCTTGTTTGCTGTTTTATGTTCAATAATATATGTTTAGATGTGATTGGAGGCAACTTGGCACCATTTTGGCCAATTTTGCCCAAATTTGAGATAACTTGTCTAAAAGTCTGTTTCAACCCAATCTCTACTTTTTGGATTAAAAATGATGACCTTTGAGAAATGAAAGTGACTTATCATTGTTTATTGCTAAGTGATATCAATGTTTGACGTTTTACATGTGCATCACCTCTCTTATGGTTGTGATTGATTTGGCTGAATTGTGAAGTTGAGCAAGCTTTGAACGCTTAGTATTTGTAGAATCACTTGATTGATATATCAATTTCATCTTGTTCATTCATGTGGTGTGATATCTAGGATGAAATATTGGATTAATTTTCATGCAGTATGTCTTATGTGGAGAATCATACCTATGATCCCTCTTTGACCCGACTTTTCACTCACCATCTTCTTACCCCTCTGCCTCATGAAAGGATGACAAAGTGCACATATCATCTGTGGCCACCTCTAAAAGTTTGGGGTGGCCACATCTCCATCTCTCCGCATCACTCTATCCACCATATGCCCTATCTACACCAAGGGCAAGAAAAAAATTTAAAAAATAAAAGGATGCTCCTGTTTAAGAGCATTCAAATAAATAAAAGATGAGTGTGTCAAAACACTCCAAAAATCTTACCACAATCCTTTCTTCCATTTTCATACCCATTGAGCTAAGAAGCATCAAACTTAGCTCATTTTGCCCTTTTCCGTAGCCACGTGGGTCATTTGGTGTGATTTGAAATATAAGATTGAATGCATGAATGAGAAACAACACTCCTAGTCATTCTTGATTAATGCCACCATGAAACGGTTTACCCGGAACTTTATGGAAGAAATATGGATAACTTGTGTATTCTATGCGCTATAATTGAAGTTCATATGCTTTGTTCTCTTTTCATGATTGGTTTGTGAAAGCAGGAGAGGAGAGAGGTGAAATGCATGCACTTAGTCATCTTTGATCCCATTAAGTGATAATCATCTTTAACATTGCATTTTTCATGTCTTGACTGTGAAAAGTTTGTAGAGAGATTGAGTTGGAGCATACTTGAGGACAAGTATGTTTCAAGTTTGGGGTGGTGATTCATCCCTATTTTAGGGCTTTATCTTGTGTCATTTTGTATTTCAGCCACATCTATACTTGTTAGATTACATGTTATTTCCCCCAATATGCTTATTTCTATCAAATGAACTTATGGAGGCTTTTTGCATGTTTTATAGGTACTTTGTCCACTACTTGATGGCATGGAAAGAGGATGGTCCAATCTAGGGTTTCCTCAGTCTTGGAGGAGCCCAAAATGAGGCCAAAACCACTTCCAACATACCCCAAGTGGTCAGAGAATGTTTTGAAGCTTACCCTCCATGGATGATCAATTTCAAAGCTCAAATGCATGGGAGAGATACCACCAAGACCGTGGTACCCCACCACTGTCATGGTGGACATGCCCGAAGCACAAAAAATCACTAAAATACCCATAAATTGATGAAAATGGCCAAAACGACCGTGGAGAGCAACATGCCCGTGGCCATAGGTCCCCACCATGACCGTGGTGAGCCCTCACAGCTGTGGCCATCCATGTACATATCCCTATGATGTCCACATTTTAATTCCCACGATCGTGCCCATCCACCATGGTTGTGGTCTACCCTACCCACCACGGTCATGCCACCCACAAAATCTACCCATTTTCCCACTTCTTTCCCCATTTTGCCCCTACTTAACCTAGTGCTTCCCCCACACCTATATATACCTAGTTTGAAGTCGGGGCACGAGGTTAGCTACCTTCCACCACCTCCTAGCTCCCCAAATCGCCATCCACCATATTCCACCCCATTTCCACCTCCATTCCACTCCATTTCACCATTTCCACCACCAAAACACTAGTTTATACTAGTTCCTACTCACAATCCCATTCATTTCACACCCTTGCACCTTGGAGGAGGGAGGAGGATGTCTTGCAGCTGCTGGAGAGAAGGACTTCTTCATCTACACTGAGATCCATGGCTTCTTCTACCTCTTTCTTCTCTCTTTTTGTATTTTCCATTTCTATGAGTAGCTAGGCCCCTGTGGGTGGGTTGTTTGGGGGAAATTATGTTACTTTGATACCATGTTGGGGGGAAATGACATGTAAACGTTGTAATTCTATTTGTTAATGATTATATTCTATTTGCATCTCATTCTCCATGGATTTCTTGTTGGTTTGTGTGTGGAATCACCTAGGAATTTAGGCAAATTGCTTATATGTGTGAATTTTGGGATTTGCCCCTAGGTCCAATTCTTGGATCCCTAGGTTTCCTCCCATCTTCCTACATCCTAATCAATCTCCCTAAACCTAAGTGAGAGATCTAAGTAGCTAGATTAGATAATTCTAGTGCAATTAGCATGGAGCTTTCTCAAGGCTAGAATGTGGGGGAATTGGGGTCCAAAACCCTAATTTCACCTTCCCATTACTACCCTCGGCCCCTAATTTCCCTAGGAATGCCTAATCTAGAAACCTAGACTTGATTAGACTCTAATTGAATTGAACCTAATCCCTAACCTAATTGAGCCTCGTAAGGGTAGTAGGGGGTGTTAGGGACTAGTTCCTCTATACACAACCTAGCATATCCATGGCCAGTTAGTAGCTTAGGTTAATTCATTAGACTCTAACTTGTTGTTTGGTTTGGATAATCTAAATGGAATCATAATTCTCATATGTCACCCCCCAACTTAAGTGATAAGTTCATACCCCTAAACAACCCACACCTCTTTATTGCTTAAAACCCTAGTTTTGTGCTTGCTTAGCTTAGTTAGCTCTTTACCTGCTTAGTTAGCTTCTTGCTTTTCTCTTGTCTTATTCATGCCTAGTGTAGATCTTTAATTGCTCTTTTACTTCTCTCTTGCTTGCCTTAGTGTAATTTGCCTTTTCATACCTAGCTTAGTCCTTTCTTTCTTGCTTAGTCTTAATCTAGTCTAGGGTTAACATGGATTTCATTCTTGCCTTTAATTCCTCACTTGTTCATAGTAGGTTAACAATCAAAATCACCTTTAAACCCTTAATCCTAGTCTCTACAGTAGGAACCTAGCTAAACTAACCTAGCTCCAGTGCCCCCTCTTTTCCTATGGATCGACCCTGTACTTGCCGCCTTCCTATACTACGACACGACCCCGTGCGCTTGCGGGTGTAGTGTTTTAGTAGATGTAGGTAGCTAGTTTAGGTTTATAAATTTCGAAAGCATAATCCCACCCCGTGTGTTTCGACCTCGTGGGGCGCATCTAGTCGGCTCAAATTGGCTAGTGTGTTTCACCTCTAACGGAATCACACTAGGTATTACTATTTTTCTTACTTTTATTTGTGAGAGAAACATATATATGATACGGTTTTTGGATTGAATCTTCGTCTGTTTAGGTTTTCAAATTTCTGATGTGTTTCATTATTAAGAACACAAAAATAAAGTACTCATTCTAGCATCAACATAAGGTTAGGGCCAATAGCAACATGATATTTGAAATTTCCTACTTCAAAGTCAGAACTATAGACAACCTTCCTCGCAACATCTTTAAATATGTTGGCTAAGAAATATGAACCTTTGGCTTTGATGGATACAACACTTTACATTAGAAGGAAAATATATCATCCTTGAGTTAGAGAGAATAACATAACAAGGTTTTTTATGCATAAATCACTTAATCACCGAGCTAGTAAAGTAATAACTTTATTTCCAAATAGTTATGTATTTAATAAAAAGATCACATATTAAATAATTGATCATTCATCAAAATGAAGTGTCAGACCCATTGCAGTAGTAGGGTGGGAGTTTCCTAATTCAACGATAATATTTAACTAAGTAGGTATTATGCATCAAATTCACTGTTATCAATCTATTATAAATTCTCCTTCCAAATAAGTCATATCTTGATTAATAATGATCATAATTATCCATCCTAGGAAACTTGTTAATTCATGCAGCGTACTAGATTTTCAATGTCAAATAGAGAGGTTGTAAAAAACATAGAGAGACACCGAACATGCTTAATGTTACCCTCTGCTTGCGGAGTGTTGCATTGTTTTCTTAATAAAATAGATGATGGATGCAAAGACAAAATAAAAAGTAGAGGCATGAAAATATAAACAAGTAAACACTTAAGAAGTATAAGACATACTCATATATATGGGAGAAAAAGATATACATGAATGCAACTCCAATTATTAATGTTTCTATTTTAAAATTGACTAAAATTTGTTTATCATAACTAATTAAGTATTTCATTGTCAAATGGTAGACAACTATAGTTTTCTTTAACATAAGGAATTTACTTCAACATTATGAACAACCTACGAAATTTCTAAACAATGCTTCACGTAACCGTAGGTATGAACTCGATATGTTGGGCTTGAGGACAACAAGTAATAGCAACATGATACTATGATTGTCAGCCATATGTATGTTTCATCTAGGGCTATAAATTCAGCTAATACTATATTTCAATCAACAATTATAAATAAAAGTCATAAATGAAGAAATCGAAACCAGTAACACATTTAATTTTTATTCATAGGGTGCTTATAGCGTAAAAATTCCTTTGATTTCATAGATGGTCTACCTATGCATCGTTGTTCTCCAGGTCAACAAATACATGCAGCCCATCAATATCCCCTGCAATAAGATATTAAACAACATTGCGTTTCATAATCATATCGTACTATGATGCCATTTATATGGATATATATATGATCTTATTTGGGTAGTTTTAGCCCCGCCAGAATACGAGAAGCTAAATTTGAGATTTAAGTTGACATACATGCCGTTAACATTCAAATGTGCAACATAAATATATGGCGTGTTAATATATTTCTATAGGACAGACGTTAAAAACATATTTAAATTAGAAAAGAAAACACGCTCAAGCTGCAACAATTGACTTGATCCTGTCCGTCCGTGAATAGTATAGTTGTTCCTCAGATTTACCACCGGTTTAGTGGATCCCTCATTGTTGAGGTATACGAGATAAACCTAAAAATATGTATTGTGATAGGCATACATATTATTATTTGCATCAGTAATCCACAAGCCCAAAAGTTTAGCAAAACTAACTTGATAAAAGATTGCGTCAAATAGAGGTTTGAGGCATCCAGAAGTTGGAGAATAAGACGTATCGTTTGTATATGTCTTACATTTGCTTTTGTACTACCTCAACATTGCACATAGATTACGTCTCATGTACTACTACGGCACGACACTCATAAGCACCCCCATCTGGTTAGTTTGATAGACCCCTCCCTTTACTCTGTCTTTCAACTTGATGCTTTCCATTCTTTTACTGTCAATGTCTTCCAAGAACAACATGATGGAAGTTCTTAAACATATGATCATGGTAGGTCTCTCCTCAACAGTCTCTTGTGATGCCTTCGGGACTGCATCAGGAAACACGTTTCTCTATATACATTTTTTTTCCTGTTCAACTTAGTACTTTTAATACATCATATTGAGTTATGTCGGTATGATCGCTCTCAGTGCACGGTTGGCGGAAGAGCTCTTTTGGCAGGACCGAGTTCAAGAGGCTGGTATTTGTGCTGTTAAAAACTTAGAAGTCTGTAAATTATTACCTAGATATCAGAATATCTGTCTGTTCAAAATTTATATGTGCATGTAATGTATTTGTTACTATATAGTTATATCGTTGGGACCATACTATATGTTACATACCCAGTAATCCTAATTTTTGACTGTTCAGAATGTATTCTTGCATCCAATATATTTGGGTCTATATAGTAAATCTAAGACATTGTCTAGATATATACACGTGTCTACTTATCTGTCTATCTATCTAATTGTCAAAGTGCAAACGTGGTGTTTCATGGCCTCTTCCAATCCATCTACCGGTACGTTTGTAGCCATCTACGGTGTAGTGGGCCCACTGGAGAAGTTTCACGCTTTCTTTAATGCCATCGCCCAAAGATGCTTGAGTTGCTTATTGTTTACCTTGAGAACATCCATGATCACAAGATTTAACACCATATCTTTACGAATCAACTACATGTTGGATGTAAGCAGGGCGTATTCAAGGGTGTTGCCAAGACTCTAGCCCCCCCGCCCCCCCCCCACCCCCCCCCCCCCCCCCAAAAAAAAGTGTAATGTATTGAGTATGATTTTGCCTCTCGTAAAATTTATCTCCGCTCGCCCACTTAAGGCACAATTACGCTCGCCCACTTAAGGCACAGAGCATATTATATATGATTCGTGAAATGGAGCATACAATTAGCTCATAGCTTAGTTGGTAGATGGGTCTCGTAGCTAGGTTTTTATCTACGCTGCCCAGGGTTCGTGTCCCAGTTCTGCTTAGATTTTGGTCAAAATTTTAAGAAACCATATGACAAATTGAGTCATTTATCTTAGAACATTACCATATTTAAAATTTTATAAATTTAATACTTTTATTGTTGTTGACGGTATGTTTTTTCCTTATTATTGGATTTTTTTTACCAGATGTTGCTTTTGGATGCGAACTACGGGGAACATATATTGGTTGATTTATATACAAAATTTTAGTAGGTATCAACTCAATATATTATTTATCGGTTTACTATATCTTAAAATAAAAAAGTCATATTGGTTGTGAGTCATCTAACATAGCCCCCCCTTATGATAATTTTTTGGATCCGTCATTGGATGTAAGGGTGCTCAAATGTAAGACTCTCAATGTTTAAGGGTAGACCCATTTACCCTTTACTCATACCATGTAGGGTAATGGTAAGGGTAATTGATTTTTACCCACTACCCATTTACCCACTACTCCTTTACTCACTTCCTACTAACCTGGTACCACAATGGCTAAGGGTAAGAGTAAATGACTACCCATCACTAACCCACTATCTGCCATAATTTATATATAATATTAGGTTGAGTTAATTTTATGGATTAATATTATGTGCATCATGCATTAAACTTTCAATATTGCATGTTCCATTTTCTGGTCTTGGTGTTGTATAATTTTCGTTAATGGATTTCTTCAAGTGTACGTGTTATCACTTGAAGTTGTAAGCCATATGTGTATGAAAATTTCAATATTGCATGTTCCATTTTCTGGTCTTGGTGTTCTATAATTTTCTTTAATGGATTTCTTCAAGTGTATGTGTTATCACTTGAAGTTGTAAGCCATATGTGTACATAACAATAACATTATGTAGTCCACTTGTATTTATATCTGTAGTTGTGTTATCTATTAGTTTTGTTTCGCATTTTTTGTGTATAAAATAACATTTTGGCACATCTATATAGTGAACATTTTCAGATGTGTGGAACGTCTAAGATCCTTGATATGCACTAGTCTACTTTAGTTTTGGTTGAATGCTTTTACGCACAAAAATAAATGAAGTATTTTGTATTTCTTGTGAAACAATCTTTGTCTTGATTATATATTTTGAATACAACAAAAACTACAAACGTAGAGTTATATGAGTCTTCTTAGAATTATTTTTGTTTGGTAACAATCACCCTAAAGAACCTTGTTTATTTGTTTTAACAAGCCAGTTTTTTTTTATGGTAATCAATATATTTAATAGAGATATGCATTTTCAGGTTTACCCTAAGACTCCCTATTTACCTTGTGGGTAAGAGGGTATGGGAATGGAGAGGGTAAGGGTGGGAGTTACCCATACACTTACACAAACACACATGGCTAGTAAGGCTAAGGGTTAGGGTAAACTCTTCCCTCCCCATTGAAAGTCATACTCACAAAAGAGTCTCTTTTGCTCTACTCTCACTCTCACACACTCACATATTGAACAAGCACACAAATATATAAGACTTGGTGATGTATTTGTCTTTAATACACTTTTAGTTGTACTAAGAGGGAGTATGTATTATCATAAGAAGGGTATTGTTTTGTTTTCCCGCCTTATTATTCTAATGAAAATCAGTAAGGTTGGCTGCTTCAACTAACAAACAAGTGCAAGACTATGGAATCCACAATTATACATTTTTGTAAAGAACTTTAAAATTAGATGTCCCAATGTGAAAGGATGTTTAGTTGGATAGAAATGGTCAAGGAAAAGGAACCAATATTATTATTATTTTAATGGAACTCGTTAGTTGAAGAAAGCAAAACCGTTGGTACTATATGTGAAAATAATTCAGCTAAATTGTTGACTGCGTTGTGGAAGCACTAAAAGATATGTTTGATAGTAGTATAATTTTAATAAATATAATAATATATTTGATATGTTTTCCATTGTGGCTCTGATGGGGAGTTTTCTTCATCATTTATCCATGTAGGGTGTCATTGGTTCTCTCATCCATAACTAGGTATCAATATCTCTACTTTTGAGGATGATCTACCTTGAGAGTGGCCCTTGTATTTAGTTAATTCCTAAGGATATTGAAAGATATTTATTCGAACTTAGGACTATGATGGACATGGTATATGTAGGCCGAAGAAAAATACATGAAGTTTAATTCTCACCCTCAATGGTTGGGAGACATTTACATATTGGAAATTACAATTTTGTTGCTCCAAAGAGGATAGTAAGTGTAATTTTTTATAAAACAAATGTACGTTTCCTTATGACAATTTTCATCAGAAAGATCAAGAGATGATTCTTGAGTAATGCCATAAACGGTTAAATAACAACTAAGAGCAACCAAAAGAAGTGAATAGTAACCATTTTCATTTTTAAGTACTTTGAGGTGGTCACTTCATTGAGATATCTCCCAAAAAATCATAGTTAATTGAACCTTCAATAAAAAATTCATGACCATACTTATTAGTTTTTGAGACATCTTGTTTACTATGTCAATGTTAAAAAAATATTGAAACAATTGAGATCTCTTATTATTACATTTTTCTTATCCAAGATGTGGTGACATGGATGTTTCATTCTATGAGGTTGTTTTTTTTTCTTATGAGTTCATTACACTGAACTCTTCAAAATTATAGAATTGAATAGAAATGATATGGATATCTTATTCAAGAGTATGCACTAATTCTAAATTTTCTATAAACGATTCATATTTCAACTCAGCTTGAAGTACTACCTCAATAGGAATGAATCATTTGTCTATGTTTCTCCATGACACACATTATATTCCATGATTGTTGAGATTGTATTATAGTTATTTCCAAATTCATTTAACTAGTCCTATAAAACTATTATGTCACATATTATCACTAGTTTTCTAGTTTTTTTGTATAATATGGTTGAACAAACACATGTTTTATTTGTAATTGTATATATCTATTTTTAAGTTTCAACAAGCCCCTAACTAATAGGATTAGCATATTGAAACAATTCCCCTAATATGGATAGCTTTGACCTACATGGTTTCACTCATGGTGTTGGCTCTAGTAATAAAAGTGTAGTGCATGGTGTAGATAGATGTCATGATATGGTTTTTTGGGAATAAGACTTTGTATGTGGTCTAATCATTTAGAATGTATAATATGGTATACAAAATAATAGATGATTGCATTAATGAAAAATAAATAATATACAAGAATCAATTAGTTTGTGATATTTGATTTCAACAAACTAAAACTAGTTAAATCCTATAGAGAATAAATAGGTCTATAATGATATCATATTTATCTTTCATCAACCATATTGCATTTGGTGGAGACAAACTCCCCTAATTGGGAACAACCATAATCACCATGAATCTTCAATTAGAAAGTAAACAAATAACACCATTATTTATAGTGTGGAAATATGTAAAGGAAGAAGTACATTGCATGATTATTTTCCAAAGGAATATAATTCCACTGTAAGTAAATGTGAGACTCCACTAAAATCTTCTAGTACAAACTATATTGTAAATAATAATGATTTTAAATATTAATAATTGCATGAAAAATTTTGTATCAAACATGATGACTGCATTTTCATCCTAATTTTAACACAATATTTTATTTAGTTTCCTTTTATTTTACATTAATTTGAAAGTTATTGAGCTTTTCTCTCTACACAACAACTTAGGAAAAATGGTCCTACAACAAATTTTGATTATGGAAATGACTTTCATTGATCTTCCAATTCATCGAGTTTGTGCTTCATAGATGCATGACCTTGTCCTTATTATAATTTAAAACATTATTAATTCAAATTTTTACTATATTACCAACATCTATTTGGAAATCTAAGTATCATTTTCAAAAAAAGAAATGGAAACATAGAAAGGAACTTTTACCATCACCAGTCTTTCATCATTTTCATCAAAATGAACTTTAGAAAGAGTTAAAAAAATGTCTTTTTATAAACTTTGTGAGCTTAGAATGATTTATAACCACTATCTTTGAACAATATAAGAGCTAAATTATAATGTAGTTATGAAAGATTATTTTTTTTGAAATTGAAAGGATCACATTTTGCACAGAATATTTCTACAAAGAGGCATACAACAAAATAAAAAATCCTTATTTTCTATTTTATGTTAACTCCCAAGTATATATGCAGTAATGAATGACCCCTAGTTATATAGAAGAGAAGACACACATTTTTATACACCATGTACACATTAGTATGTAATTAAGAGAAGTTGAGTCTTTTTAGGAATTGCTACCAATAGTTTCAATTTTATGTCTAGGAATTTTGAAAAGATAAGAAAAGAAGTGTGGAAAGTAAAAAATATGGATTTTCAAGTTTGGGTGGGATAAATTTTATATATTTATGTTTGTTTATATCAATTCTATGTTAGTGACTATGCCATCAACAATATAATTTATTATATACTTTTCCATAAATTTGGAAAATAAATTCCATAAAAAATGAAGTCCAAATGGATAGATAAATACCAGTGGTGGGATTAAAACAACAAGACATTGACCACAAAAATAGATAGATATACATATATATATCAATCATATCTATTTCATGTAGCTTTTAGGATGGTATTTCCTAAAAAAAGCCAGTTTCTATGAATGTATTGCATACACATCACTATAATTCTTTCTTTGAACATTGCTTTTCTTGCCATTGATTATTGTTGAAAATTGCGTAGACTTCTTCCTTCAAGTTATAATATAAAGCGAGCACAATAGAAGATGGTGAATAAGTGATCTAAAACATCCTTTTTATCTCATAGTTAACTTACACGATACACCTATTATTGTGTATCTGCAATACTATTAATAAAAATAATAAACAAATAAGTATTTATTTGTGAGTGAATTCAAATTATTGTAAATGTAAACTGTTGAGATCATATAGAGAAAGAGTAGGATTTTATGGCATTTACAAGTTTATTTTTGAGGTTGAAAAGACTTATGTAATCTAAGATTGACCATAATTATTACAACATCCTTAAAAGATGTAGAGAAAATAAGCCAATAATATATATTAAAGGAAATATGTCATGTGATCTTAATCTATGTGAATAAATTATATATAATCTTAGTTTGAATTCGATTCTACTATCATCTCCTATTATAAACTATTATGACAAGCATGCTGATTGTTCCAAATTAATTGTTGAACAAAACAAGTTTTATAACACTAAAATTTCTTGGGTATGTCGTGCAAAGAATTATACATGAATAAGAGTCAACATAAAATGGTGACTAAGTTTGTCATGTATCCTATACATGACCCATTGAAGGTTAACTTTCGCAATATACAATATTAATGTCAATGTTGTGAGATTTGTAATAGATCCTTACAAAGGTATTTTTACCAAAATAGTAGGTAATTTTTTCATGTAGGAAAGGCCACTTTCTAAGATTACAAAGGATCACACCCTAACATATTATTTTCATGAAGATGCTTTATATTGAAATGAAACAAAATTAGTTTTCATGTCTATTTTGGCTTCCTAATGACACCCTTTTATAGGAAGTGATAATTTATGATCATAGCTATATCCCATATGAAACTTATACTTTTAGAAACAAAAGAATGAAAGGCAAAAAGGAAACTAAGTGAAGTGAAGTCTTTAAAATCATTATGCCTATATAATGTGTATATTAGGTCAAACACATCGAAAATGCAACAAAAGAAGTTGAAGAGTCAATGATGGATATATTTTTTTGGAACTAAGAAGATAATTTTGGATTAGTTGGTCATGACTTTCTGCTACTGCACTAATCCATTACTTACATAAAAGCTTCAATTAATGAAATAATGAATCTAAGAATAAATTTTTTCTAATTGTTTTAAATAACTTGTATAAATAATAGTGTTGGTATCAATTTAAATATAAGTGTAGTTATATATAAATATATACATCCACACATAAAACCACACACTAACACACCCATATAATATATATATATTTGTGAAAAGACTAGAGATGAAGTATTATTGATCTCACTTTTTGGTGTAGGAAACACCAAATTGTAGTATAGTATTATGGTTATGACTATGCCAAGAAGGCTAACAATAAGAAAGAGAAATTTTTAATCTAGAAAATGGGGATTACTTTCCAATATAGTCTCCTATATGGTTTTTGTTGTGTGGGATGTGCATAATCCTTGAGAAAAGGGTATCAGTCTTCCATTTACGTGCTTGACTACCAGGAGTCTTGAATTTGACATGTGTGTACACATGATTCTTTAGGATAGAGATTGCCTACAAATTTTTTTTAAGGAATCAATGCATGTTTCCAATGGTGATTGTTATAGAGATCCATAGTCTTTAAGATGGCTTGTATCTTTACCTCAAGAGATGAGTTTAAACAGTAGGGAAGAGTCCCATTATGCATTTTCCTTTGGGTCCAACAACATGTAGGCCCAATGCTAGTATCCTTTGTGTTCATGTGTTGCACTGCATCTGTGAATATGAACAAGCTTGAGGTATGAGGTAGAGTTTCTAGCACAAAGGGATGAGTTTGAGCCTTGTTTACTTCTGTCATGGACAAGTTTAGAATTATGGCAATGCTCTCTACGATGAAATTGTTGATGTGGATTTAACAACCCCTTGTTGATTTAGTTCATTCCCTTGGGTCCAAATATGCTAGCAGACAATTAACAACTTCACAAACGAACTGACCTATATGGCTTATACATTGGTGATCTAGTTGATCTAGTCATATTAATTGAGGGAGTGAATGCATTATCCATACTGAATTATATCCACATAGGATGGCCATACCCACAATTATAAATTACATGGGTAAGAGTGTATTCTACATTGTTGCAATGAGGACATTCACCACTAACATACATGTGACATCAAAAAATTTGCATACTAGTGGGGATGGCTTGGTGCTGCATGAGTTGGAGGAAGACCCAAACTATGACTAACAATTTTTTTTCTGATTTAAATTTCCATTCACTAGTAATTGTCATTTCTTTATTTCATCTAGTCCAAAAATAGAAAAAATGTTAGGACATGTGTACATTCATCTCTAGTGGCCAGACCCAAAGATCTGGGCTAGTGGATTCATGTATAGGAGGTATTATTTCAATAGATCTCCAGAAGTTCTTAGGTATTAATTGATAAAATCCGAATCCTATTGATGAGTGCATATTCATCCTATGTTTAGTCAAATTTCTCATCTAGTTTTGTATTTAATTTCTTTTGATCATTTTATAATAGAACTGGCTTGTATTTAGGTTTTCTTTATTTTATGATAATTTATAAGGTTTTGATCCAAATTCCTTGTTTCCATGACTTGATTGAGCTTCATTACATGGTAGGAGTGTAGGAGGTGGTGGTCCTTCTAGTAGGTGATTTTTTCCTCCATCGATTGATTGAAACCATCAGTTTGCAGTACTTCATCTATGCCATAGGTTTCCATTTATTGACCCTTCCGTTGCTTTTCATTCCTTCGGTCGATGCTCCACTGATGCAAGCCATCGACCATAAGAAAACACCCCCCGGGGGTTCGTTTGCATCAATGTTCCCAAACATCAGTTTGGATGCTCTGTCCAACCATCAGTTAACATCGATTATTGTCCATATATGACTTCCGATGGATGATTAGATTCGTCTTTAGATGGTTGTCATGACCCGCCTTTTGATGGTCTATCCAACATATTCTTTTGATGGTCATACCGACTACTTCCCTACATAAGGCATCACTGTGCATGCACCTACCGATGGAAATCCAATGCGCCTACCTTCTGATGGTTTTCTGAACTCCTAGCCTTCAGATGGACCTCTTGTTCAACATTCTGAAAGTGGTCTTGCATGTCCCTACCAATGGTCTACCCATTCATCTACCAATGGGAGTGTTTAACATCAATAAGCCTTCAATCTACCTTTTATTGTTTCTCCTTCACATCCATATTCATGAAGACTTCATTGCTAGGTGACTGGGAGGTTCCAAACCCTACCAACCACTAATAAATATAGGCCTACAACCTCCATAGGGAGGCATCTCTTCTCTAGCCACCAGGAAGACAAATTCATGATCCAACCATTAAAAGATGATCCTCACTCTTGTTTCCATCAGTTGACACTCAAAGGCCAGCTCTCCAACAAGACTCAGCCTCCTGTCCTCAAAGGAGGAAGTTTGATAGCACCTCAACACCATTCATCCACCTACTAGTTTCTCACACACAGATCTACTCCAAGAAAGGAAGTCGACAAAGATGAAGGGTCACCCGATGACAGTCCTAGGTGGATGTTATTGTTACATCTCTTCTACCCACTAAGATGCTTATTATATCCTTTATTTTCCTTGTTTGTTCTAATCTCTCCATGAGCTAAAATAGATCCTTACACTAGTTGTGGGGAGTAGCCTCACTATTTTCTTTTGTTCTTTTATTGCATCCACATTTGTATGAACCTTAATACATGTTGAATTAGTTGTTTTATCCATGTATGCTTGTTCGGCCAGTAGTTTTACCTTTTTTTTAATGATTTGGAGTGTAGATAACTTCAAACCCAATATATTGGTTGTCAATTGGATTTTGTTGAATCCTTGATGAGAACTCGGATAGGTGTCTTTCAAGGAGATGGATATATGATCTCTAGGTAAAGAGACCACAATTCTAGGGTGATATCTGTCCAGGTATAAAACTAACACAAAGAGGGTGATTCATTTGTCCTCCATGATGTTCTTTATTCATGTCTATGATGTAATGAGAGAATAAACATAGGTAGTGATGGTGAGACCCTCTCATCCTAATGTATCCATCCATATGATTTTTTTAATTTAATTTTAATATTTACCTCTTGCACATTAGTTGTAATCAACAAAATCCCTTTTTGTGTAAAAGACTATTCCTCGTCAAGATTAAATCAATATTCAATTATGAAATGTTATCCTTTTGGTTTGATCCTTAACTGCATTGTGGTACGACTCATTTGCTTATGAGTGGTGATTATTGTATGTTGTTTTAGGTAAATTCTAGGGATTTCACCCCTAGTGAATTTCTTAGTGCGATAAAATCCATGTCCCCCATGCACCTGAGTCGAGTTTCATTGAGTTAACTACAAGGTATTCTAATCCAGTTGAGATGTCAAAATTGTTTTGATATTCCAGAGGAATTTTTTAAAGGATACATTTTCTTTTCTAGAGATACTATCTAAACCATTATTAATAATCTTGTAGATAATGTTTAGAATTTAAGGAATTAATCCCTTTATGAAGTTCCAAGTAAACGGACTACTGTTTGTGGAGAAGGAAACACCTAGAACAATCCTTCATAACTTGGACCCATAATGGGTTGGTTGATTCAAGAATGACTTCATCATTAATTCTTGATTCTAGTATGAGGCATATTTTATTTAAATGACCACCAATATCATCATTGAAGTGACCTTTTTTCTAGGATACCATTAAATTTTTATTTTTCTACCTATTACCTGACTATATGAAACAATATATATGCTTATTTATCTCATCACAAAGTTCTAGATATAGTTGAATTGTCTACATAGTGAAAGTGTGTAGAGACTGCAAGGTGGATTTAGAAAGTGAAATATGATCAACCCGAAAAACATGGTGTATGGTCCAATTGTTCATGTGGTCTCGGATGGAGGTGATAATGCTAACATGGGTTTGTTTGTTCACTCTATGCTGAAGTAGGGGGACACTGAGGTACTTCCCAATATCTAGAGTATAGGGAAAGCCTAATTGCTTTATAATGGCTTAAACCTAATCTCTCAGAAAGTTGGTACAAAAGAAACATTTAGAATTTTCATGGAAACCATTTAACCTGAAACTTTAGGTAAGGAATAAAGGATATTGTTGATGGCATCGACTTGATACAAGTAGGATTCTCCCATGAGAAGTATACAACAAGAAAAAAAATAGGAGAGATATTTGTTCCACTACTATAAACAGTAAAGATATTCTAGGTAATGTCGGCCACATAACTAGTAATCAAATGACTTCATGGAGAGAACAAAGACATATGTGCTAATTGGGCCACCCTATCTCATGACCTATGTGGATTTAAAATGCTAAAGTGATTCACCCTCCCAAAGAGTGGAAGTATGCCCAATTTAATTAATTTGTATGGTTAGAGTCCAAACTGTTTGAGATATTGCAAACCTTTGGAGCATCTCTTGGATGAACTCCCAATTCATTGGATCAAATTCATTAGAGGTATGTTGAATATATGTCTCTAAATTAAGGAAAGGGGGGTGAATAGAGCTACATCCACTCAAAAGAAATTCATTAGACCTTCAAGATATTTGCTAAAAATATATTTCAAGGATGACAAGCAAGGAAGAGAGAGATTCAACAAGCACCAAGAAAGACTAAAATTTATGATGGTTCCAACCTTCAAACTGGAAGATATACATCCACTACCTAGAGAGTTTGACCTCTAGGATTTTGAACCTTGTTACACTCTTTATATTCCAAAAGAAGAGTTACAACAAATGGCCACCCTTTTCAAGAACAAGAGTTAAACAAGAATTCCTTTTCCGATCAAGGAGCTAATAATCATTACAAGGGTCGTACCTATCTATCTACCTATATTTTTTGTCTTCTTCAAGTACTTAACCATTCTTGTAGAATATCTTCTACCTTTTCTTCACCACTTCCTTCTTCAAGGAGTTCACCTTCCAATCATTAACTAGAAACAGAGATTGTGAAGGAGAGTGGAAAGCTTTGACAAGTGTACGATGGAGAAAATCTCTAACAAGGATCCTAACTAACTCAGATGGGATGTAGAGAAGTAATCAAGGTTGAGGTAGATTAGGGTCTCTTGGAGGACAACCACTCAACTATAGCAAGGTAGCATAGAAGTCAAACTTGAAATGAAGTCCAAGGGCCCCTTTTTATAGCTGAGGTTGCCTAGTAGCATGTGGAGACATTTAGATTGAATTAGAGTTGTTCTAGGGGTTACAATAGGTCTATTCTTGAAGTTTGCAAAGCTCAAAATGGTTAGAAACAAGTTTTAGCACTATATAGTAAAATACTATTGACTGAGCTTGTTATGACCCGACTCAAAGCTAATATGTAAGTATCATGATTAGTGCATAATTAAGTTAATTGAGCTAACTTAAGTGCTCATGTGGTGGTTAGTGCATCATCAAGTTGATAAAGTTGAATTAAGTAGATAAGATCCAATTAGTGCATAATTAAGATGATTAGGATGAGTAAAGTGACTTTTGGATGCAATTGGAATTTTGAACCAGTAAAACAGTATAATTAGCATGTTTTCATGCTTTGAGATTGTAGTGGGCCTCATTCTTGAAAATATGCAAAAGAAATCACATGATTTGGACTTTCGAGTCAATAGTTATGATCTTTTCTGATTCCATGGTTGAAATTGCAAAATTTCCAAATATTTTCTTTATAAACCTTCCTTTATTTCCAGTTGATTATCCGATTCATTTCATTTTGTTGGAGGCGGCGCACAGGAGTGCAGCTCCGCAGGCGATCGCAGGGCGATCAGTCGGCCGATTTCCAGATTTGTTCCGATTACCTTTCTTCTCTTCTTCTTTCCTCCTTTCTTCTTCTCCCACCATCCACTCTTCCTACCTTCCTAAGCTAGCTGCCGCATAGCAGCTTGGCTGCGGCAAGCTGCAGCTTGCACAGCGGCCGTGCGTGCCTGGAGGAGGTGGATTTGGGGCGGCCAAAGATCCTAATCTAAGATTTGGATCTCGGCTAGGAGGATTAAACCACAAACCACCATCAATTCAGCCTATATTAGCATCAAGCGACGGTTTCTGATTTGGAGCGTGAAGTTCCTGTTCCGTGAATAGTCAGTGAAAAATTTATTCAAAGGAAGAAGACAATCAAATTTTGCCCAGAATCAGACCCTGAACGCATCCCCGGACGAATCCGGACATTCCAATCCGCTGTGAGTAGGGTTTCATTTATTTATCATTAATAAACTCAGGCGTTTGAATATTTTCTGTTTTGTGCGCGAATTACGCTGATAACGGCGTTATCAGGCGTCGGGCAGCGTTTGGCGTCGCCCGACCTTTTTAGTTCATAAATTGCTTCTAGACACTGTTATATGATTAAATTTAGCATTTGAACAGTATGGATTGAATGAGTACATTTATATGGTTCATTGGAACCTAAATTGCTCAATTGAATGTTGAAATTAGAAATTCATGTCTGAAAATGGTATAATTTGGGTATGAACCCAGACAATGAAGATTTTTGACAGATGTACGATTTCAAAGTTGATATGAATAAATAAAATATGCATGAAAACCCTAATTGCATATATCTTTTGACGTTAATATGTGTAAATTGATATTTACATGAAATGGCACATTTCTCTGAAATATTACCAGAAATTTTCTAGTATTGTTATTAAATTGTATTGTGATATGTAATTAACTCTTAATTGAGTTAAGTGATGCACAAACTAGGATTTGGGTTAATGTGCACATTTTTCGAGAATTTCAGAGAATTGACAAATGTTACGTATGAATTCTCATATGTGAAGTAAATTACTCTTAGCAGTGCACTAAGATGTACAATTGAATGAATTCAATATGCATGTGCCAAATTGACCTGAGTTTGGGATATTTATGAATTTTAAATCTGCCTGCATGCATGATATAAGGATAGGGTGTTGCCATGTGATAAGTGGATGAGGTAACTGAAACCCTAAGGATAGGGTGTTCAATGAATCATGTCATGGTAATATGAAAGGTCTCGATATGAGATGTGGTGATACTTAACTATTGAATTGTATGTTTCTAGTGCATTTAACTTTATATGCTTGTTCTCTCTGAGTTGATATCTACATACTGCAGGGCTTCTTATTTTCAATACATATCTCGTAAATTGCAGGTGATGAGATATGACATGCCCTAGGAAGGGATGTTACTGAGACATGATATATGTTGAATACATGAGTTATGATGTTTCTTATGATATGATATGGCAGGCCGTGTGAGCCTTGTGAGAAATGTTAAATGAGTTATGATTTCTATTAAAAAGGTACCTATAATGTTAATGTTAGACTTAGGTGCCCTGAACACCGTAGAACCCCTTTGAGAGGTCTGCACCTTAGGGGTGAAACTCGTGTCCAACATCAACCAGTTGAGTAATTCTGGTGGCACGAGGACAGAAGGGTTATCCAACACCAACCGGTTGAGTAATTCTGGTGGTAACCCAGTGTTGACTCTCTGCGCCTGTGTACTCAGGTTAGAGGAGGAGTCTAGAGTACACTCTTTTGAGAGTGCAGTGAGGCCCTTGTGAGCCTGAGGCCCTTGAGCGCCTGAGAGTCCTGTGCAGACCAGGATGAGAAGTCAGACTTAGCATTTCTCAGGTGTGTCGCTAAGTCTTGTATGGTGTGGTCGTAGTGCACTGCGAGTCTCTATGCAGAGTACACTGCATAGATCAGGGCATAAGCTAAAATATGATCATATAGGTTCACAGAGTTCCTTATAAATGAAAGAGTTAAGGAAGACTAGAGCACAGTCTTCTAGTAGTTTTTTCTTTGGATGCAATATTTACATTCTTTGTTATTTCAATTATATTGTTTTAGAACTGCTCAGTGTAGTATTTCTTGTATATTAATCTGAATAATAAACTTGATGAGTTGTTTAGTGATAGTTAAATGAAAAACTATTCACTGAGCGATTAGGCTCACTCCTCTACTCAAACATTTTTAGGTCAGCAACAGTTCTAGGAATCTGAAGGATCTTTCCATCCTAGTTTTTGGCAGTAGAAGGTATATGTAGTTAGTTTAGTTAGAGGTCTCTTAATCCTTTCCCCTCGATCCTTGGGACATGGTGTGGGTGAGAGAGAGTATGTATGGCGAATGAGTAAAAGATGTAAATTAACTGTTATGTTTTACTTTCTGTTAAACAATGTTACATGTTGTAAACTCTGTTTATGTTCTCTAGCCAGTTTAATTGAAATGCTTCCGCAATAGTTTATTATGTTTTAGTTTACAGCAATAATCCGGATATCATTACGAGTTTTTAAAAAGAAAAAGTTCTCAGTGATTTGTTTATGTGATAATCCCTCCGTCGCGCCCTAATCTTGTGATTAGTGGTTAGTGTGAGATCGGGGTGTGACAGAGCTACATTTTAGGAAACTCGAACAATAATGCTCGCTCTCAAGTCAAGTGTAATTGTTGGTCTAGTTTCTATTAATAAGAAACTCAGTAGATGGTTGCATTTGTTTTCATAAGTGTTGGATATTGGTTGACTTGTACCAGGACAAACTCAAATGATAGTGGTTACTATGAAAGGCCTAAATTGGTTGTCAGTTGAATTACCTAGGGGAAACTTGGCCAACAAGCCTCTTTGTAATTACTTATAAAAATTACCAAGAAAGTTTTTATACATTCAAATTAAGTTCTCTTAGTTTCCATTATGCTTGGTTACAAGTCATATCAACATAAATGATTTACAACATGATTTTAATAGAGATGATATCTATTCATCTATTATGCATTTGTGTTGAATTTGACTTTTTTTTTGGCAAACTAGGGTTTACTAAATTTAATACTCTTGATGTACCTATTACCTAAAATTGATCTCAAATTGAAATATTAGATACACATGAATGGAATGGTTAATCATCATCAAAATATGGATAATGTATAATTATTAGGTCAACATTCTCACTCTTTTGAAGATGAAAACCCATTACCAAACATATTGAAAAAGATTGAAATTGTTAATATTTTATCTTTGAGATGTAGGGGGAAACATGAATATATAATGTCAAATGCTTCCCCTGAATATATGCTTACCATAACTAGTAAGGCTAATTTTTAAAAAAACTCTACCAAAACATATATATTCTATTTGCAACCAATTTTCCACTAGCAACAAGATATGAAAATATAGATCAATTTCAATATGGAACCAAGTTGTTTGTCCTCCTGTGTCATTTCAAAAAGAGAGTGGGGGTAGAAGAGCTAAACTAGGTCGTATCAAACCACATGAACCACACATATGCACTGAGACACATCAAGCGACAGAGAGAGAACTAATTTCATTAAGTCATAATCAAAATAGAAGATTACATACACTATGTAGTAATAATAGAGTTCATGATACATGATGTGATGATTACAAAAAAGGAAATCAAGTCCATGATAAAAGTGGAAATAGCAAAGAATGACATATACAAGTAAGTAGTAGCCTCAAATACAAGTTCTCTATGTAATACACACTAAGATCACAAAATACAAGTACACAAGAATTCTCGTACCTAGGAACTGATCATCTCGAGATGGGTCATAATACTTGTCATGGACCAGATCTAGTCTCAGGCAAGCAGTAGGTGCAACATCAGCATCATCATCACCATCACCAACTACATAATCATCATCACCATCTTCATCATCTCTAGTGTCTTCCTCCTCCATCATGACATCTTCAGAAGAAGAAAGAAAGTGTACGACCATCTATTTGGCATTTAGTTCATGATAGGTCATGCCAGTGGCAACCGACACCATGGCCTGCTTGTAGTTGGGCATAGAAAGCCCATCAAAATTAGCAAGAGCAACTGAGACTAGGCCACATGGAATAGCAAGCAATTGAGTCAAAAAATGAGGTGGGTGAGTGAATGTAGTTGAAGGTTCACTAGTAGGATTAGAGTGGGTAGAGGTAGAATATTGTTGTGTTGTAGAAAATTGATCATATGAATAGGTAGCATAGTCAGTAGAACAAAATGAGGGTTGATATGGTGCCTAAATTCATGGGCATGATAGGTACATGTTTGACATAATATGAACCAAGTCGTAGTGTAGGTGTTCATGAACCTGCATATGATAGGCATTATGATACATCATGTACCCCATGAGAGACTCATTGGATATAGAGAACGAATCCCTATTGAGTCTATGTGGTGAGTGACCGGCCTAAATCGCGTGTCCAAAAGGAGCAGATTAAAGTAGTTAATCTTTTAAACATATAACCCGACTTTCAGGCCCCCACAACGATAACGGGGTCGAATGTAGCGATCGGGGTCGAACACATGGACAAGGGTGGTCGTTCTAAAAACGCGGAATCAACACTTTATACTCCGATAAGAGAGAGAATAGAATGTGTCCCCAAGGGAGATGGCGGTTGAAAACAAGATTAAAGGAACTGATGGAAACAAACCAAAAGACTATCTCCAAATGGAGCTACGAAAAAGAATTAAGTTTTTGGGTTAAGAGGTTTTTATAAAAGTTTTGCGAAACAGGATAAAACTATCATAAAGGTAAAGCACAAAGGAAGAAGACTTAGGCATAATAGGAGGTAGCGGAAAACCTCCTGCACCCTCCTCTTTCAAAGAGGGTGCCTCCAACAATGTGCCAACACCCTCTCTCAAGAGTAATGAACATGAGTTGGAGTGGGAAGAAAGCCGGGGCGGCTCCAATCCTGGGCACTCTCTTACTCCTGAATCAGACTGAACTCTAGAGTTACAATGTCCCTCTCTCGAAGGACTTGAAACGGGAAACATGATTCGATAGCTAGTCAAAACATGATCCAAGCATATAGGCTAGAGTTTAGATGCTACAAAGAAATCATCCAACAAAAAGAAACCATACACAAAACAACAGATATTAAACTCCACTAATTACATAATCATAGATATGAAAAAAGGGTTCAATTACAATGCGTGATGAATGAAAGTAAATTGCAGTAAAAAGGGGAAGATAGATATCGGCCCCCTTGATGTAGGGGGTTGATATACAATAGAAGACCCCTAAGCAATCTCTAACCCGATACTGGGTGGGAGCTCTGCCCGATATGCATGTGTCGGGTGGCTAGCCCCCTCTCAGGCGACATACCGTGATGGTCAGACGTATTGGCCAAGGCTCCCTACCCGATACGGCCGTGTCGGGTGGCTAGCCCTCTCGGGTGACACACTGTGACGGGTGGACTGTATCGGGTTCAGTATCTTGTCAGGTTAGAGGTGACTTAGGTTCTCGGGTTCCTTGTATCGGGTGTAGGGGAGCGATCCATCTCAGGCAGGAGCCCTTCTAGGAACCCGACACGTCGGGTGGCCTTCTTTGTCATATCGGGCTGTTGTGCCTACCGGGATGCTCACCTAGTATCGCCCGACACGCCTTGGGAGTCGACACACTAGCTTCAGATGCTTTCCAACATTAGCTTTTACGAGAGTCTGACCTGTCCCATTAGAGTCCGATAGCTGCTATTTATAAGCACCAACTGGGAGAAGTTGCGATTCTCATGGGGCCATGCATCCTAAATCAGCTCCCTTTTCATGGCTTCGGGGATGGTCGACACCTGTGTGTCGCCCGACACAGCAGGTCACCGTGTGTCAGGTTGCAATCGTATCGGGTGGCCATGACAGGCAAATGCTATCGATGAGGGGCTCGCATCGCACGACATGCCTTAACAGGCTGATCAGTCGTGGCGAGCAGAGTCCTCTGTCGGGAAAGTGGCGTATCGCCCGTTAGAGCCACCTTGCGTGACATGTCTGTGTCGCGTTGCTGCTATATCAGGCTGAAGCCATGATGGGTAAGTGGCGTGTCAGGTGGCTGGTAGAAGGGCCGATGCGGGTGGGCGGCGTTCATGGGCTGGGGCGGGCCTTTAGCGGTCTTTTAGGTATAAAACAGGGAGACATCTGTACAAAAGATGGAAAAAGAGTTAGGGTTAGAGCGTTGTTTTCTTTTATGCAAAATCATGAAAAAAATTAGAGGAAAAGCAGTTTAGAGGGCAGTTTTGATAGGAAAATATAAGCTATAAATAGCCCTAAAATGAGTGTTATCAACTCCCCCAAACTTAGCATTTTGATTGTCCTCAATCAAATTGTACTTATTTTAAAGTTTCATTTGTGATACTACTTCATGACCAGACACTATCCTCGGTCAAGGGGTTTAAGCGTGTTTTTCAAGACGTTCATTGAGAAAATTACATCTACTCACGAGAAATGGGCTTTATTATTTTTCATTGCCTTATCTATGTAGAAATTTTTTCTTCAGCTTTGGCAAGACTTTGGTGCATGGTTTTGAAGTTAGCTTTCACACCGAACATCTCTTAGGAGCAAGAAGTTGGGTTTTTGGGAAGGTTAAGGCTTTTTTGGGTTTTTCTTGTTTCCCATTGGTCCATCCAGGTGCGGGTCTGTTAGCGGGTAAGTGGTCCCTACAGTCCAAGCCAGTTGGCTTTAGAGCAGTGATTTCACATCCTACGTACCACTGCCCCAGATCTACCATGCCTAAAGATGGGTACTTTTGGAAGAACAAGTGTGTTTTTTTCTATTTTTTTTTCATTAGGCACAACTCTTATGCTTTTATTCACTTCTCATAAGGCTTCTCTCTTTTTTTTCATTTTTTGGGATTTTGGCGAATAAGGGAGAAAAAGAGTTTTGTTGTTTGGGCAACTTTTTCCTTCATATGCACTTCACTTAGCTGTTGCGAGATAAAAAAATTCAAAATTAGGGTAGAAAAAGTCGTAGCCTCTTTGTTGTTTGAGACTGCATTTTCAGAATGATCATAACAAAAGCGCGCATCACCTTAGACACAAAGAGAATAATTTGAAAGAAGAGGTATCTGATATGTACTATTTAGTATATTTGTACAGTTGTATAGAGGTAAGGAGTTGTATATGCACTATTTTGTTCAGATTTGTATATGTATATGTATATGTACACAGAGTATGTTAAAAAGAAATAAGAAAGACAAAATGCAAAATGAGAGAATTTTTTTTTACCTTCCTCACTGATATATGGTACCCCCCCAAACTTATCCCACACTCTGTCCCAGAATTGTGAGAAAAGATAAGGTGAGGTAGTGATAAGTCAGCGAGGACTAGCTGGTAAGCGCGCCGCTGTCATGTGGTGGAGCTTGTCAGGCATTTGTTATAGCGTCACCGTGCTAGAGATCCATTTTAGCACGAAGATACATCAGCCATTGGATAGAGGAACTTGTTGTGGACTGCTGTGGTAGAACTGAACCTCATGCCATTTGCTCTCTGCCGTCTCCAAGAATGGCTGGATCATCGTTTCCACCTCTGTATAGTATTTTCTTACTAAGCACTTGAGGGGTGTCAATGTTGTCAATGTACACTGCACTGGATGATCTTTGTTGCTATTTGAGCTGTTGTAGAAAATTCCTGCTCGTGGGTGAGTGTACATTGTCAGGAGGAATGGTTGTAGTGTAGGATAGGCAGGAAGATGACACGTGGCATTCTGCTCTGTATCTCTACCAGAAAGATTGTTTTGCTCCTAACTCATCGGCAAGGCAGATGTCATGGAACAACATTGGATGGGCTATGTATGCATGTTCAAACTTTCTCTGTAGTATCTGGATGTAGGCGGCCACCACTGATATCACCAAACATCCTCCTTCTTTCACCATGTCCCTTAAATCATCAACTGGGACTATGACACTGCCTGCCTCATAGATGACGTCTGCGGGGCTAGAGTCAGCTAACTTCTATAGGATCTCATTTAACTATTCCTGTTCTAGTGTAGAGCACGAGGAACGGTCGAATTTGCTGATCATTTCTTCCAAAGCATCAGGCGAAGCGGGGCCTTCTTTTGAAAGTATTTCTTCTAGAACGTCCATCTGCTTGCCTATCCCATAAACGTCTGTGGCCTTCTCGTCTTCTTTTTCTAGAGGGCTGTTGGGCGGGGAGGATATGCCTTCTTGATCGCTGTCCAACAACTTCTCTGGGACACCTACGTCTTGGAAATAGTGCCCGTCCATGATCAGTAGAAGTGCATAAGTGCTTCTGAGCTGGTAGAAGTTCTGGCCCTTGAGCTGCCTTCTGTATCTGAAAACATGGAGCAGCTCAATGGCGCGAAGGACAATGATGGCGTTGTTCCCACTTCCCGCTTCTTCTTGGACGGGAAAGTCTTTGATGCTAAAGAAATTCCATATGTCGGAGTGGCATTGGAGTCCATACTTGATCACTCAGAGTAGACACAATGGAAGGAGCCTGATAATCTTATCTCCGGGGCATACAAACATGTGTCCTGAGCGTGGGACCTCCTCGTTGTAGCAGCTGAGGAGCTGGATTTCATGATTCTGAAGATCAACCACACAAATGAACCAATTTTTTCTATGCTTGTAAGGGGCCAACACCAATGTTACGTTGTGTTCTTCGATGTGCTACAACATGTTGGCCACCAGAATAGAATTGTATGACCCCATCATCAACCTTCTTGCCAAGGCCGGGGTGGCAGTATATATCAGCTATCTACCTATCCTAGTGTTGATATTCTCCAGTATGGCACCTTCCAGGACCCTGAACAAATTCTTTGTGACGATGGCTGGTGAGCGAAATATACTCCTCAGCTCCCCCCATCATGTAGAGAAGTACCCGTCACTCTAGATGACATCTTCTTCATCAGCCTGTGATCTCAGGACCTTGTTCAGTAGCATTTGGTCCCTGATCGTCAGGTATCCGATTGCTCTTCTGTCAAAATCTGCCATCTCAAATGAATCGATCTCTGACAACATAGAGAATGTGTCTGCCGTCGAGCTTCTTCCTCTAGGGGGTGTCTTTCGTTTGCTGTGTAAATGTCCCCCCATCTCCCTCTGATTCATTAGAAGAGTCCTCCCCGACACTGATTGATTCGTTGTTGTCTTCATCTTCATCCAGGGAGGCAGAGGGAGCATCTTCTTCCATGCCGCGAGAGCTCTCCTATCCTGTTGGAGCCCCATCGTCTATCTTGTGTGTCGTTCCTTCCTTGGGCATTGTGGAGGGCCCACTGGAGAAGGAAGGGGGCGACGTCCCAGAGGAGGATGCTGATGAGGAGGGCTAGGAACCTGAGACAGGAGGTGATGGATACCTCCTTGGATGTCTTGAGCGGGGGTGGCCATCCCTCCGGTTAAGCTTCTCCTCAATTGCGTCGAGGCGTAGGAGGGCCTACTGTAGTGTTACATTAAGTGTCTCTAGTTGGCCGGGAAGGCCAACTAGAGTTAGCAGCTGCTGCTCCTGTTCGCTAAGCCTCTATTGGAAAACAGAAAATTTGCGGGTAAGGGAAGAAAAGGTAATTGAGTGGTTGCTCGTTACCTCCCAAAAATGGTCAAATTCTTGACCAAGGATCTCCCCCAAAGACAGAGGTGCTATGTCAGATCGCCCTCTCAATCTCATGACACTCCTAACGCGTGAAGGTCGGCCCGATGACTGCTCGACTTCAGGAAGGTCTGAGCCCATCTATACCGTCTGTGAGGGCGTCACTTCAGAGTGAGGTGTTGGCACCTTCGTGGCTGCCTCTGCCTCGCCTGTCGGTGTTTGTAGAGAAGGGTGCGAGGTGGGTGGCTGTTGTTCTACCATCTGGTTGTCAACGACCTCCTCTGTAGCTACCACCGATGACGTTGGCGGTGGCGTCGGTGTGGGCTACGCGGCCCTGAGCTCCGTCTCAAGGAGCTCAGCAAACGCCCCATTGTTGGCGTCTGGCTGTACTGTCTCCTCCGCCATTGAAGGTGCAACAAAAGCTTCGGGAACTGCGGCTGTCTCTCCCGCGACAGCTTCTGTCGGGGCTATCGTCATTGTCTCAGCCCCGGTTGTCTCGGCGACCTCCACGATCGCCATTACTTCTTCTACAGCCGCGACAGTTGTTGTTTTGGTGGCCACAGCTGGGATAGGAGTAGCGACGACAGCTTTATCAGTGGCTACCGTCAGTTGCGCAGGGGTGGTGGGTGGCTCGGCAGGGACTGTGGACGATTTGTCCTGCCGGGAGTCGACAGGAATTGGTCCTCCCCTTGCGGCCACCCTTTCTTATATCCTGGCGGTGGCGGCATAGGCTTCTTCAACCTCCATAGCTTCGATCTCTGCTGTGGTGAAGACCAGCTTCTCTACATCATAGTTGATGCAGAGCGGGAGGGGTAGAAGCTTGGAAGTTCTTACAAACTTGTAGAAGTACCGGCAGCCCTCCTTCTTGATAATGTTGGCCCTTTGCAAGAACTTCATGTCGATCCTGTCGTCGCCTTGGGTCCTCGACAGGCTGCGCAGCTCCTTCGAGTATCCCAAGTCTGCCGCAATCAGATTGATGATGCCACCCATGCAATACTCCTTGGTGGCATCTTTTTTTAGGTACAACCAGTTCAACAAGAAGTGTCCTAGATTGACCACCTTGCCCTCCATCATTTACCACATGAGATGGAGTTTTTCGGTGTATATGTTGCTCGTCTCATACTTGCTAAATAGGAGGCAAGCCACAATCTTATGGATGATCCTCCAAAAGCATGAGTGAATGGCCGCCACTTTGCTTCCCAGCTTGTAGGATGACTCGCTGGTTAGTTTCTTCCAGACGCTGACCGGGTTGAAGTTGTCACCCTCGCCAATCCTGGAACCTCTATTTAGCATTTCCTTCTCAACTTCTGAGGAGAAGATTTTATAGAGCTGCTTTTCTGAAATCTCGTGTTCAACGTTGTATAACCTGCCCTGCAGCTGGTCTGCCCCTCTATATCTCTCCACTTCTTCTGGCCCATTGTGGACTTGTCAGAGGGAGGACATGAACTCCTTGGTGAGTTCAGTGTATGTTCCGGAGAGGTTGAAGCAGATCGTCTTCAACCCGGTAGCTCGCAAGATGTTGTCCAGTCTATTGAAGATTCCCAGCTGGTGGAAGGAGGGATGGTGGCAGAACCTGGTCGGCCTATAGATCTTGGCCGTCAGTTTCATGTACCTCTGTTGATGCTCCTCGTTTCTAGGCACGAACCGATCTGGAGAATGGGCCAGGGGTTCTGGTGCCGTTGATGGGACTGCCACTGCTTCTATTCTTGGCCTCTTCTCGGCCCTAGATGGCCCTACTGAGTCGGGGTTCGGGCACTTCTGCCCGGCTGTGGAGGCTTCTGTTGTGGCCTCTGTGTTGATCCTCCAACCATGCTCGTTTACTTAGATGACGGTTTGCTTGGTGCGGGCCATTTCTATAATTGTCAAATAAAAGTATTAGTAATCATCAAAACTTCTGAATGGGTCACCTTACCTCATATCGGGCGGCAGGGTTGTGTCCCCTGATACAAGGTAGGTGATACTTTTTAAGTTGAAACTAGACAAAGCCCGACACAAACAAGTCGATATCGGGTATCAGGTATCGTTAACCAAACAGACTTTGCCCGACATGGCTGCCCGATACGTCAGCCCGACAAAAGTCTCACACGATATAGGTATCGCCCAAAAATATTCAGTGGCCGATACAATACTGGTGATCCTACATGATACGTGTCGCGCGATACGTGTACCTTGCGACATGGTCAAAAGGACCCTGATATCGACGTTGTCTGATACAAGTGCCGCCTGATACGAAAGAGTGTCAGGCAACACAACTTGAACTATCTTACCCGATACGGGTGTCGTGCACCTTGTATCGCCTGGAAAAAAAACCTCGCACGACACGATCAACTAAAGTTGCGCGATACAAGTTGCCCGATATGATAGGGCATATCGGGCTATACATGTTTCTAAATGATTTATGCACGATACGGGAGCTCGCAAGGATGGCCGATGCGAGGGTAAAAGCTAAGGGCAGATGCATGATAAGGGAGTAGGTAAAAAGTAAATGCAAGTGCCCAACACGTTTAACCGAGGTTACTATATATAGCCATATCGGGTGGGGGCAAATCGGGTAAAACCGGGACACATGTCGTGTGAGGAGATCAATCATTCCCGAGACGAGCAGTCAAATCAGTCTAATCAACCACATCAAGGGTCGATTTGGCTTCCTGAGTACAACTTGATCGCGGCGGTAAGGCGTGTCCCGTGAGCTAGGTGTATTGTGCGACATGGATTCATCATTAAAGTTTGATGCCCAATATCATTGCCCGATAAGGGTGTGTTGCGCGGATCAAGGAGCCTCACCCGATATAGGCCTGGACGATTCGTAGCCCGACACAGCACAATGCACGCAGCCTGTCGATTTCCCGACACTACTATGCGACACAGGCAAAGGTTATTCATATGCCTGATAGAGCTAGAGAGCAAGGTATCGGGCATGGCAATTTTGCATGTCCGATACAAGCTTCAAAAAGGGAAACAAAACAAAACAAAACAAAATAAGAGAGGAAAAACTAAAACTAAAGAAAGGATAACATTGATGGGCAAAACATCATTGTCTTAAAGGAAATGATTCCAGCCTCATATAGTATTACTCATCAACGCATAAAAACTATGTCGGTGGCCCACAAAACGAGAGAGTTTGTGCACGTGGTGCATGCACTGACTCGGGCCTTATTACATTGATAGCGTTTGTAATGTTTTTCTTGCAGGAAAGGAAATAACATCCTATTCTAAGGAAAGTAAAGACTCGGGCTGCCTCCCGAGAAGCGATGTGGTTTCTGTCGTCAGCTCGACAGCTTCAATGTCCTTCACTCTGCTCCTTCAATTGTTGTTTCAACATCTTGTAGGTCTATCTCTTATATTCTTATGAATTCTTCATCTTCATAGTACCTCTTGACTCTGTGGCCATTCACCGGAAAGACTTTTGCTGGATCATCTTTGTCGTGCAGTTGCATCATCCCTGAATGATAGATCTTCGCCACTATGAAGGGTCTGGACCACCTTGTTTGCATCTTACCTGGAAAAAGGCAGATAGAGGAAATAAATAAAAGAACTTTATAACCTTCACTAGCGTCCTTTCTCTTCAGGTGGGCATCATGCCACACCTTGGTCCTATGCTTGTAAATCCTTGCATTTTCATAAACGTGTAATCTCAGCTTCTCGAGCTCCTACAACTGTAGGAACATCTTTTGCCCGACCTTTTCTAGGTCCATATTCATAAACTTGATTTCCCAGAGGGCCTTGTGTTCAAGCTCCAATGGTAAGTGGAAAGATTTTCCATAGATTAACCTATAAGGCATTGTGCCTATAGGCGTCTTGTATGCAGTTCTATAGGCCCAGAGAGCATCGTCTAACTTCAACGCCCAATCTTTCCACGTGCGGGTGATAGTCCTTTCTAAGATTTGCTTTGTCTACCTATTTGACACCTCCACCTGCCCAGATGTTTGGGGGTGGTGTGGTGTAGCAACCTTGTGCCTGACCTCATACTTCTTCAGTAGTTCTTCAAACTGCTTCTCTCCAAAGTGTGATCCGGCATCGCTTATCGCAGATCAGGGTACCCCGAAGCAAGGAAAGATGGTTTTCTCAAGTAGCTTAATCAAAGACTTGGAGTCACAAGTTTGAGTAGCAACTGCCTCAACCCACTTTAATACGTAGTCCGCTACTACTAGGATGTATTGATAACCTTTTGACGGGGGAAATGGACCCATGTAGTTTATTCCCCAAACGTCAAAGATCTCGACTTCTATCCAATTTGATAAAGGCATTTCATTTCTTCTTTCGATATTCCCGGTAGATTGGCATTCCTTGCAGACTTTCACGTAGGCAGCTGCGTCCTTGAATAGCGTAGGCCAGAAAAACCCAGATTGAACCACTTTAGCAGCTGTTTTGTCTCCGCCATGGTGCCCCCTGTAGGGTGAAGAATGCCATTCTCTTAAAATACTTGGGACCTCCTCTTCTGGTATACATCTTCTGTATAGGCTGTCAGAACACCTTTTGAAAAACAAGGGGTCGTCCCAATAGTAGCTCTTGACATTAGAGAAGAGCTTCTTTCTCTAGTTGTAGGTGATGCCAGGCGGTAGTTGTCCACAAGCTAGGTAATTGCAAATGTCCGCAAACTAAGGAAAGGTTGGCTCGTCAGACTGAGCCATCAACAATGCTTCATCAACATAGTTGTCGTTAATAGGCAACTTGCTTTCTTCCTCGGAGGTTATTCTTGAAAGATGATCTGCGACTACATTTTCCTTGCCTTTCTTATCAATTACCTCATGATTAAACTCTTGAAGTAGTAGGGCCCATCTCAGCAATCTGGGCTTTGTATCCTTCTTTTGCATCAAGTAGTGAATAGCTCCATGATCAGTATAGACTTTTACTTTTGCTCCCATGAGATAGGATCTGAACTTGTCAAATGCGAAGACGATCGCTAACATTTCCTTCTCCATGGTTGTGTAGTTTACATGTGCCTCGTCTAGGGTTCGGTTGGCATAGAAAATTACATGATGTTTCATATCCTTAGTTTGACCTAGGACAACCCCCACAGCATAGTCGCTAGCATCACACATCAACTCAAAAGGAAGCTCCCAGTCTGGAGCTCGAAGAATCAGGGGATTCACTAAGGCCTCCTTCAGAGACTGAAAAGCCTTCAAACAATCATCAATAAAGATGAATTCTGCATCCTTTATTAGCAGGTTCGAAAGAGGTTTGGATATCTTTGAGAAATCCTTGATGAACCTCCTATAATAGGCTGCATGACCGAGGAAACTTCACACTCCTATCACAGACTTTGGTGGAGATAGTCTAGAAATAGACTCGACCTTGCTTACATCAACTTCAATTCCTTTCTTGGAAACTTTATGACCAAGGACTATGCGTTCTTGTACCATAAATGGCACTTTTCCTAGTTAAGCACTAAGTTCTTCTCCTCGTAGTGTTGCAGAACTAAAGACAAGTTCTTCAAATAGGCATCAAAATCCTTTCCATAAATAGAGAAATAGTCCATAAAGACCTCTACAATGTCTTCCAGAAAATCTGAGAACATTGTGATCATGCAGCGCTGAAACGTTGCAGGAGCATTGCATAGCCCGAATGGCATCCTCCGAAAAGCATACGTACCGTACAAATAGGTGAAGGTGGTCTTCTCTAGATCATCTGGCAAGACAGGAACTTGGTAAATCTGGAATATCTATCCAAGAAACAAAAGTACTCATGATGAGCTAGCCTCTCGAGAACTTGATCGATAAAAGGGAGAGGGTAGCGGTATTTCTTAGTGGCTTGATTTAGCTTCCTATAATCAATGCACATCCTCCATCCGGTAGCAGTCCGGATGGCTACCTCATCATCTTTATTACCTTTTATGATGGTCATACCCCCTTTCTTAGGAATCACATGAATCGAGCTCACCCAGTTGCTTTCACTGATTGGGTATATAATGCCCACATCTCTGAGTTTCATGACCTCCTTCTTTACAACTTCCTTCAACATCTGGTTCAATTTCCTTAGGGGTTGAAAGAGGGTTTTCACAGATTCTTCAAGATTTATTCGATGCATACATAGGGCAGGGTTAGCCCCTTAATGTCATCCACTGAATACCCAATAGCTTGTCTGTGGAGCCTCAACTCTTTAAGGAGTCTTTCTAGTTGTTCCTTGGTTAAATTGGCATTGACAACGACATGATGTCTTTCGTCTTTATCTAAGAACTCATACTTTAAACCTTCTGGTAGCTGCTTCAGCTTTGGTAAAGGTTTTGGTACTTTCTCTTCTTCCTCGGTCGATTCCAGAGAAGCATACATCACTGTCTCAACCACTTCTTCTTCATTGCTCAGACCCCTTCATCTTGGTTTAGGTAGTCGAGTATCTCAACTATCTCGGGGTTGATAACCTTTGAGCTTTCTTCATTTAAAGATCTCATAAGAGGATATACCACTACTGCGTCTTCTGCTATTTCTTCACAGTATTGACTATAGCTATCAATGAAATAAGCTGATTCCAGCAGTGACGGTCCTCTCATAGAATCCTTTACCTTGAAATCAATATTATCATCCCCGATCCTTAGGGTAATCACACCCTCAGTGACATCAATAAGTTCCCTTCATGTTGTCAAGAAAGGACGACCGAAGATGATGGGGGCACATAGGGTCCTCAATGGTATCGATGATAACGATATCACAAGGAATCAAGAAATTTCCTACTCTTATCGGGAAATCTTCGACTATCCCTACCAGCCTTTTAAAGGTATGGTATGCCAACTTTATCCTCATATTAGTCTTGATAGTATCAGTCAGTCCTAAGCACTGTGTGAGACTTAGAGGCATGAGGCTGATACTAGCTCCCAAATCAGTGAGACCTTTTCTTTCAACATTTTCTCCTACCACAAAGGGTATAATAAAGGCCCCAGGGTCCTTTCTCTTAGTCGGTAAATCTGCTTTCACAATGGCAGATGACATAGCGGCTAGATGCATTGTTTCGATCCTTCCACCTTGTCTTTTCTTTGTGATTAGATCCTGTAAAATCTTGGCGTAGGTCGGCATTTCTTCCAAAATTTCGAGAAATGGTACCTCCAGGTGAAGCTTTTTCACTGAATCCATAAACTTTTCATACCTTTTCTTGAGGTGAGCCTTCACCATCTTGTATGGAAACGGTAACCTTGGCGAGTATCTCTTAGCGAAAAATTCCCCACTAGGTCCTTGCTCCTTAACTAGAGGGTGCTGGCTCTCTCCCCTACCTGGATTTTCTGCAATCTTCTCTTGCTCAGGTTCTTCTGCCCTTATCTCTTCAGAGCGATCTATCCTACGTCTCGATCTAAAGGTTGCCATCTTGGCAGACTCTATACTAGAAGGGATCTTCCTCGATGGGTTCTTCACAAGCTTGGCTAACTAAGCTAGCTGTTGGTCTATCTGACGCTGATGAGTTTGCATATCCCCCATATAGACTTGGATAGAATTCAAAACTCCTGAGTTGGATAGTGCACTTTGTGCAAGCTTATTATTAATGGTGTCCTTCCTTTTAACAAAGTCAAAAAGCTGACCCACTAAGTCTGACTGGTTGTTGCTATTTGTCTGGCTCGGCCCTTGAGCTTGCACCTGCCCTTGACTCGTATTAGCGACTTGATGAGGATGAAACTTTCCCTGACCTTGGTAATTGGTTTTATTCGACTGAAAAGAGCTCGTCTTGACGTGATGTCCTTGTCCGCTTCTTTTCTCAAAGAAAGGCTGCTACTTGGGCGGGTTGTTCAGCTGAAGCAAATTTTCTGCAGCATCCTTGTTGCCATAATTGAAGCCAGGGTGGTCTAGCCTCCTAAACGTGATGTAGGATACGTTCGTACCTTCCTCCTCTTCTGAATCACTTTCACTAGACTCTTCAGGTCGAGTGTATACATAGCTATCTACTCTGTGGCCAGCTTCACCACTGGTTACGCACTTCATAACCTTCTCAATCTGTTTCTTTCCTTTTCCTCTGGACTCCTTCAGTTGTCGGATGTCTGTAGCTATCTTTTGAATCTGAGATGTTATCTCCTCTAGAGATTTTGACTTGATTGATGGTCCTTCATTAGCAGATTTCTTCACGTATCCTCTGTCAGTTCTATCATACTCAGATCTGGCTTGTAATTCAGCCATGTTCTCAATGATCTTTTTAGATCTGCTGGGCTTCTTCCCAAGAAATTTGCTTCCTGCTGCTGCATTTAGTGAAACTCTCTCTTTAGGAGTATGACCATTATAGATTGTTGTTATCAGAAAACCCTTCTTGTAATTGTGGTGGGGGTAGTCCCTCTGGTATTCCTGGTATCTCTCCCAGGCTTCATGCAGGTTTTCTCCTGGCTTCTGTGTGAAGGATGTGATCTTTTGCCTGTTCCTGACAGTCTTCTCGGTAGGGTAGAACTTGTTTACAAAAGCATCTGCTAAAGCATTCCATCCATTCAAAGATTGATGAGGCAGTCCAAGGTACCATGACAGCACCTTGTCCTCCAAGGAAAAGATGAAACCCTTAAAGTAGATCACTTCTTGTGGAACCCCCCTCATTTTGATGGTGCACATATATTTTTGAAAGCATCGAGGTGATGATAGGGATTGTCATTCTTGGAACTCCCTCAAAAGATATTATTCTGAACCATGGAAATCACAACGGGTCTTAGCTCGAAATTCACAGCATCGAACCTTGGAATAATCACTGGGCATCTTGAATTGTTGGCTTTCGTGCCAGCCAACTCTCGAAGGGTCTTTTCTTCCTCCTTGAAATCATCACTGTTGTTGTTCCTAAGATTCTGCTCTTGATCATGGTGGTTCCTTCTATGCCTATGGCGGTGATGATGCTCTTCATGGTGGCAATCATTCTTAGGTCGCTCTAGTTCAGGTTCTTCTAGCTCTTCATGTAAATGATCGTTATTGTAACGGTCGTCGTCCCCATGTGGAGGTGGGTGTGGTCCAACTCTAGCATTTTGCTCGTCTGTAGAAAGTGGTGGTTCCACGCGAGGCGAAATGATGACTAGAGTTGAATCAAGCAAAACCTTCTTCCTAGGTACCTAAATAGAACATAGAATCAAGTTAGAAAATCATAGTTGATGAATCAAACTATTTTGCTTAGATTTAGATTAGAGGTCTTGAAGTAAGAGTGATGTCAAGCTTATTTCTAAGCTTGAGGCACAGGAGTATAGTGAGTGGACTCGTGTTCGTTAACAGTACCATTTTTCCTTGCCCCAACAACGACGCCAAAAAGTTGACCGGCCTAAATCGCACGTCCAAAAGGAGCGGATTAAAGTAGTCGAACTTTTAAATAGATAACCCGACTTTCAGGACCCCACAATGATAACGGGGTCTGATGTAGCGATCGGCGTCGAACACAGGGACAAGGGTGGTCATTCTAAGAATGCGGAATCAACACTTTGTACTCCGATAAGAGAGAGAATAGAACGTGTCCCCAAGGGAGACAACGGTTGAAAACAAGATTAAAGGAACCGAAGGAAATAAACCAAAAGACTCTCTCCAAATGGAGCTACGAGAAAGAATTAAGTTTTGGGTTAAGAGGTTTTTATAAAGGTTTTGCGAAATAGAATCCGGGGAGATAAAACTATCGTAAAGGTAAAGCACGAAGGAAGAAGACTTAGGCATAAATGCAGTAGTGGAAAACCTCCTGCACCCTCCTCTCTCATAGAGGGTGCCTCCAACTATGTGCCAACACCCTGTCTCAAGAGTAATGAACATGAGTTGGAGTGGGAAGAAAGCCGGGGCGACCCCGATCCTGGGCACTCTCGTACTCTGGGATCAGATTGAACTCTAGAGTTACAACGTCCCTCTCTCGAAGGAGTTGAATCAGGAAACACGATTCGATAGCTAGTAAAAACATGATCTAAGCATACACGCTAGAGTTTAGTTGCTATAAAGAAATCATCCAACAAAAAGAAACCATACACAAAACAACAGATATTAAACTCCACGAATTCCATAATCATAGATATGAAAAAAAGGGTTCAGTTACAATGCGTGATGAATGAAAGTAAATTACTGTAAAAAGGGGAAGATAGATATCGGCCCCCTTGATATAGGGGGTCGATATACAACAACAAACCCCTAAGCAATCTCTAACCCGATACCGGGCGGGAGCTCTGCCCAATATGCCTGTGTCGGGAGGCTAGCCCCCTCTCGGGTGACACACCGTGATGGCCAGACATATCAGCCATGGCTCCCTACCCGATATGACCGTGTTGGGAGGCTAGCCCTCTCAGGCGGCACACTGTACGGGTGGACTGTATCGAGTTTGGTATCTTGCCGGGTTAGAGGTGACTTATGTTCTTGGTTCCTTGTATCAGGTGTAGGGGGCGAGCCATCTCAGGCAGGAGCCCTTTTAGGAACCCAGTACATTTGGTGGCGTTCTTTGTTATATCGGGCTGCTGCGGCTATCGGGACGGGTTCTAAGTGAACCACTCTCACCCCTCTCGGGTTAGGGGAGTTCTCACCTAGTATCGCCCGACATGCCTTGGGAGTCGACACACTAGCTTCAGATGCTTTCCAACGTTAGCTTTCGTGAGAGTCTAACCCGTCCCATCAGAGTCCTGTCGCTGCTATTTATAGGCAGTGACTGGGAGAAATTGTGGTTCTCGTGGGGCCACACATCCAAAATCAGCTACCTTTTCATGGCTTTGGGGATGGTCGACACCTGTGTGTCAGCCGACACAGCAGGTCATCGCGTGTCGGGTTGCAATCGTATCAGGTGGCCATGGCAGGCAAACACTACCGATGAGGGGCTCGTATCGCGCGACATGCCTTAACAGGCTGATCAGTCATGGCGTGCAGAGTCCTCTGTCGGGTAAGTGGCTTATCATCCATTAGAGCCACCTTGTGCGACATGTCTGTGTCGTGTTGCTGCTATATCGGGCTAAAGCCATGATGGGTAAGTGGCGTGTCGGGTGGCTGGAAGAAGGGTGGATGCGGGTTGGCGCCGTTCATGGGCTGGGACGAGCCTTTAACGGTATTTTAGGTATAAAACAGGGAGAAATCTGTATAAAAGATGGAAAAATTAGTTATGGTTAGAGCACATTTTACTTTTGTGCAAAATTATGACAAAAATTAGAGGAAAAGCAGTTTAGAGGGCAGTTTTGATAGGAAAATATAAGCTATAAATAGCCCTAAAATGAGTGTTATCAGTGAGGGAGGGGGTTGGGTGTGCAAAGAGAAATAGGCAAAAAGGGTGGTGGATATGGAGGTGTGGAAGGACTTCCTCATTGTAGTTTCATTAATTGAGACACCTTTCCTACTAGGAGAGTAGTTAAAATTAGTGAAGAAGATTTTTTGAATAGAATGTCAAGAACACCACATATGAGGTTAGGGTAGGGTGGATGAGAGTCCTTTGTATTAATTTTAGATCAAAGTAGGTTATTTGATGAATAATGTAATGAGACCACTTGAATCTGATCTCCTTAAGAAGGCAATACACCATTATTGTAGCATTTTCTGCATGTCTATTTGTTTTTTCCTTGGATGGATATTGTAGTTGACAATTAAGGAAGGATGTGAGTCTTGATGTCAAGGGTTAAAGATGAAAGGATCACCTCCTTCCTATAGGAAATCTCAGGTTTATTCAATATTTTTTGAATATCTAAAAGAGATAGTTTGGTTTCAAAATTATTATAGAATTCTTTAGGGTAAAGGAGTTCAACATGATTTAGATAGCTTCTTATTGATTAAATAGGAAGTAAGAGAATCCTCTATGATTTTAGTATGGATCCCATAAACCAAGGAAGAAAGAGAAATCATGGTATTTGGTGGTGGCACTAAGGTAGAGTAGTTGCATGTGAGATTTGCATATAACTCATGAATGACTTTCTTGCTAGAGAGAAAATTTGAAAAGCAAGGACGTTCTATACAAAGTGCACTAAGGAAGCGATAAAGAAAAACATGCTTGATTGCATTCAAATGCTCACTCCGAGATTCCACCAGGGGTCTAAAAGGAAAAGGAGAATGAGGGAGCAACTCTTTATACTGCTTTATAGCTTGTGTGTATCAGAGGAGCCATTGAACATAAGAACCTTTAAGGATAGAGTAGCAGGGGGTAGTCAAAGTGCTTGCTGCATCACTTCTCTTCCACCATCTAGTATCCATGGATACTTTGGAAATGTAGAATACAAAAGTAGTAGAGCCACAAGAAGGGCTAGTTTTAGGAAAATAGATAGATTAAGGCTTGGATATGCTAGGGTTTGGGTAGAAGAGGGTGTAGAGTTAGAGGATGAACAAGAAGGAAGGATAGTTGGTCGAGTTTTTCTTATTGATAGGGAGAAAACTAGGCCAGCTGAACCATTTTATCAAACACGACACAAAGTTGTCTGTTGAGTTTGCTAGAGAGGTAGCTTTGCCAACAACAACTATTGGTCAATCCTCAACTAACCTGTTGGTTGAGTTACCTCAGGGAAAACTCGACCAATAGATGATCCTATCTCAAACTTAGAAAATTGATTCCAAGACCATAGACACTTATTTAAAAGTGCCAAAAGAGCCTAGCAAGTATGTGCGATATATAGGATAACATATTTATCATCATTACTGACTATTTTGCATGAAAATAGAGAGAGAAAAACAATTTTAATTTAATTTCAAAACAAGCTTGACAATGCATATTAACATGGAAATTTTAAGAAAAATATGAGTAGTTGATTTTAACTTAGACAAAAATAAGTGGCATATAAGAACAATCTAGCTAGGAGACATAGAAGTATCATTAATAGGATTGATAGGTAATTTAGTTCTAATAAAATTAAACTGCTCTCTAGATAGGGGTTTAATGAAAATATTCACAAGTTGATTTTCTGTACCCATATGAGGGATACAGATGTCTTTCTTTGCAACGTGATCATGGAGAAAATGATGGCATACCTCTATATGTTTTCTTTGGTATGCAGCATAGGATTATAAGATAAAGTGTTGCAGTATCACAAAAGATAGGAGAAGCATCATACACTAGTACAATAATAGTCTATAGGGTCGATTTTTTTAAGCCCATAACGTCACTTTTCAACCGAAGCCTAAGTGGCCATCGCTAGAGAAATTGCTCTATAGGGTCAATTTTTTTAACCAAAGAAAACCGACCTTATATAGTAAAAAGTGACCCAAGAGGCTACAAAAAACTAACCCCAAGCGAGAAAAGAAACTGTAACCAAACCCTATAAGGTCGGTTTTTCTAAATTATTGACCCTAGAGATACTCTGTTAGGACAGTTATATAATGAAAACCGACTCAATAGAGTCTACAGATTGAGCCTAACCAGTCCCTAAAAGGTCGGTTTTTCTTAATAACTGACCCTAGAGATGCTCTGTAAGGACGGTTATATGAAGAAATCTGACTCAATAGAGTCTACAGATGACTCTATAAGGTAAGTTTTTCTAAATAACCAACCCTAGAGATACTCTGTAAGGACGATTATATGAAGAAAACCTACTCAATAGATTCTACCTATTGTTTGCTAATAAACAGATCCTATAAGGTCGGTTTTTCTAAATAACCGACCCTAGAAAGGTCCTGTAAGGATGGTTATTTCAAAAAACAACCCAAGAGAGTACTCGATCGACAAATATTTCGACCAAGACTGTTTTGGTCGAGAAATATTTTTTCCATCACAGCCGTGCTACACGGCACGACCGTGCTACACAGAACGGCTATGATACCTACAAGGTTGGCTTTTTAAATTAACCGACCCTATAGGGTACAATTTTTTTAAAAAATTTGTAGAAACAGAACAAAACAGAAACAGATGCCTACAACATCAGAAGGCATAGATATCAAGGCAGTAGCTCACACAAATAAGAAGAACCATAACATGGGAGAGGGGAGCATTGATGCTCAACAGTCACCATTCCAAACAAACAACCCAATCAGCCCCTTCAAAGAAAGGACCAGAAACTCCAAGCTTAATAGATTTCTGACAGCCAACCTGAACCAAGGACACCAGAGAGACCTCTAGAGCATACGACTCAACCATCACTTCACAGAAGCGAGAGGGGAGAAAAAGGATAGACACAAGAACCTCAAAAATCATCACCATAAGGGAACAACCTACAAATAGAACTAAAAGCTACACAAAAACAGCCTTAACAGAAAACTAGGAAGACCCTCTTTAGAGAACTATGCATCTCCAGAGAACCAGGATGGCAATCATCAAACATACCAGAGAAACCAACAGAGAAAACAACTCGACCATCACTTCCCAGAAGTGAGAGGGGAGAAGAAAACTAGACCAGATATAGAAGGGGACCATCTGCATAAAGATGAAAAGAAAGAACCAGATACAAAAGTAAATATGAAAGATGATAGATTACAAGTCTGAGATGATATTAATGTCAGATACAAAAGTAAATATGAAAGAGTTCCAAAACCACATACATAAATGGAGTTGACATATTCAATCAAATGCTATATTGACTTCATTTAGAAAAGCATTTTACCACTCTTCTCAGTATTCATTTAAGTCCTCGAGTGTGTAAGGCTGAGTTGTAAAGATCTGTAACAAAAAATGCACATGCTAATATTTTATAAAGTGACTACAACTCACTTGTAAATTTATGATGTTATTCTTTGTTACCTGATGTATAGTCTGAAAGTCATGTGATGCTTGTTTGACAATAGCTTGCATATATTTCATTACATAGTAGCCACAAGCCTAGTCAATATTTTGTATAGGACACTACAAATAACAAATTATACTTAATGTTAGTAAACTACTATAAATAGATTTGAGATAAGACTATAAGAGTTGACATATAAGAGTTGAAAATTAAAACTTATAAGACTAAGCAGTGGTCAAAGTATCTACCTTGACATTTTTCAAAGTCAATGTCTTCAATTTTGGGGGTATTTGTCCTCCACCTTCACGAAAAGCCTTTTTACCCCTATAAATTAAACGATAGTCGGTAAAATAGAAATTCTAAATAGAAATATCATGTTGAAGCATTGAATAAATTTATGCTTACTCCATAGCTGGAAATTTCAGTTTGTGACCCCTTGTTGTTTTTCCCATTGGGTCAAGATAATAAAGAGTCATCAATTTTGGGACAACCACCACTAATTCCCAATGTCTAGATCTGAGTAAGAATAAACAAACATTAAAATTAATAATTTTATTCATTATTAAAATTATATTGAATAATAATACTTACTAGATGTTAAAAGGAATTAGGATACTTTCCTTTCCCACACTAGCAAAATATTTGAATGCAGTAGAGAAGTACTCATTCACATCCTTAATATGTGTGTTACAACCCCAATTTTTGGTTTCTTTTGGTGAGAAATGTAATTTCTCCTATTAAATATATTTGAACCAATAATGATATAATTTGTTTTGAATAAATTGATCTAGTCTAGAATAGCCTTGTTGATTGTTTTGTGGGCTTTATTGGCTATTGGGCCCAATAACAAGGAAAAGATAAAAGAAACTCCATTATTTGAGTAAATAAGAAAATGGAGAAAAGAAAGATGTAGAAACCTCTAGAAGGCAAAAGAATATAATAAAAAGTTGGATTTCGTGCCTCTAGGGATCCAAGGAGTCCAAAGTTCCAAAGATTATGCAACAAGAAAAGAAAAGATCAATTAAATATTTCTTTATTAAGAAAGAAATTGAAAACAATGATAAAATGTGGAAAATAAGTGGAAAGAGGTATAATTGAGTTATCCTTGGTGGATTTTCGTATCGAAAGGATTCCTAATGTTAAAAGGAATGCCAATGAGGAAAATAAAAAGATAGATAAAGAGAAATCCTCGAAAAGAGATATTTTAATAAGAAATAAACAAGATAATGAGAAATAATGGATATAGATGCATCTAGAAGGATAATGAGTATCCACTAAAAAGGATTTTGAAATATTAGAAGTTTCTTGGGGTCCAAGGAGCCCCAATGGAGAAAAAGTAAGAGAAAATACCAAAAATATAAAATAAGAGGATAATGTGATACATAATTAATGGATTTTGTGTCATTGTTAAAAAAGAGTATTTTCTACTTGAAGGAAATATAAATTTCATAGCCAATAGATTAAAAGTGAAGCATGATGATGAAAAGAGAGATGATTTTCGAATTCCTTAATGACCAAGGATCATGGATAAACAAGGAATTGCTAAAAAGAGAGAAAAAACTTCTTAATTAAGGAAAATTTCTTTCCTATTAAGAAAAGTCTTGTTTGCTTTGTGGGCAAGCATTATGGGGCATGGATACCCTCCCCTATATAAGGGGTAGCACCCTTGGCTGAATCCAAGAGGATCCTATGCACCCTTCTCTCTCCTTCTTCATCATTTTCATTCAAAACCCTAACAATGGGGGTAGTGCGACCCCAGGGCAACGAGGAGCCCTAGACTAGAGTATGTTGGAAGCCCAATGCTCCCACAACACCACAGGCGAACGAAGCCATCCTCCCCGTGCTCTGGAACTTGTGCAACAGCCACTGGATGGCTGCAAGTTGGCCGCAAGTTGCAGGTTGGTTTCTTTTGAAACGGCCACCTAGGGCACGAGCTAGGCGGCGCCCCAAGTGTGGTGTGATGTGGCAGAGATAAGGGAACGATCGATGGTCATCGGGGTAAGAGAAAGAAGGAGGAGCCACACCTAGGGCTGCGATCGGCAACTGTAGCGGCGTCGGGAGGAAGAAGAAGAAGGCAGGTCACATTGGACCGTTTTGCCCCTCTGTGAGCTGAAGGAGTGATCACTTAACCAAGGGCTTTTTTTGTCTTTGCGTTATGTTTTCCAAACCAGCAGGCCGCGTTGCATGGAAAGGGTGATGTGGCATCCTATCATTGCCTCAAGTAAGTAAGTTCTTAAAAAATTCATAACTAATTAACAGTAGCTCGAAAGGACACACATAATATATGAATTTTTCTCAAAGGAACACGAGGGATGCAATAAAAATATAATTGAAGACTTTTTTTATTGCAATTTGAAAAGTAATGGAAGTTATCAACTTCAATGTATTAATAATTATGAAACCCTATTTTGAGATGATTAATGTATTTAGTAGGGTTTAATGGATGATTAAAGTTGATATTAACTTGTTAATTGTAAAAAAGTACATTAAGAACAAAAAGGATGAACCTTGCACATAATTGGTTAAATATGCTTTAATGGGCCTTGAAACCCTAATAATGGTAATTGTGACTCTTAATAGCTTTAATTGTTCAAATTCACGATTAAAGTTGAGATATGATAATTCTAAGCTATTTTGAGCATAAAAGTTCCTAATTGTGGATAAATACCCTTAATATGGAAATTAGGGTTTTCTAATGAATAAAGATGGAATTAATGATAAATAGAGTTCACATGTAATTTAGATTAACTATGAGTTGTTTATCCGGAAGGAACCAAAGATGATAATTAGGCCCAATGATCCTATCATGAATTAAAAGGATAATTTTGGTAGTTTTAGTATATAGAGCATAATGGACTTAATTGATGGCTAATTGTGCCTTTTTTTTAAATTAAGGTTAAATGTTGTTAAAAGATAACCTTAATATCTTTTGTGAAGAATAGATGAGATAATTAGGGTTTGTGAGTAATTATATAAAATTAGGGTTTAAAATAGTAAGAGATGAAGGGAACCCTAATTGCAATGGAAATCCTAAAAGTGGACTAGAAACCCTAGGAAGCGAGCTAGGTTTAATAGATCTTGATGGCATGATTAATAATAGGAAATTGTATGCATATTTCAGGATCTCATAATGTGCTTGCTTGCCTATTTGGATTTCTTGATTGATTGGATTATTCTATCTCAAATCATCCTGACAGGTATGTGGTTATGCTTATGGATAATCGCTTTAGTTTCACAGCGATTCCCAAAAGTTTTTATCGGTTGCCTGAAAATAACTGCTTGAATGATTTTTATTTCATGCAACAATAAAGTGACTATGATTATCACTATAAATATGTATATATAACTGGCTTAGATCCAGGTCCTCCTCTGTGGCTTTGCAAATGCTAAAAGGGGTAACCTAAAGCAAGGTCTAGGTTATCATGAGTTATAAATTGGGCTACCCATGTGTAGTGCCATGAGACTCTCTAGCACACCATGAGTTAAGAAGTGGGCTACCTACGGGTAGTGCCATGTGGCTCAAACCTCGAAATTGATTCACTTGTTAGGTAGGATCATGAAGGGTTTAATGGGGATCTACCATAAGGAAGGTAGCGTCCAGGTCCACTGCAGGGACAACACAGAGGATAGGGTATGTATGGATCACGCAATTATATTTAAAACATAAAATTGTTTGTTAAATCATAGTCAATTTCAATATATTGTTATAGTTAATTGCACAATTATTGTTTCCCCCACATACTAGCAAAATTTATTTATGCTGACCGATGTTTTGTTTGTCGGCGTTTTAGATTCAAAAGAACAAATAGTAAAGTGGCATATGTGGAATTAAATGAGAATTAAAGTAAAAAAAAGAATTAGTTAGAATAGACTCCAGATGTGGATAAAAGTAGATATCCAAGTTTTTGAAAAAGGTATGCAAAGTTAATTTTTATTACAACCTTTCAGTTTAGTTTAGTAGAATTTGATAATTTTTATTGATTATTTGTTGAACCTTTGATCCATAAATTGGGATAACGGCTCTGACCTCTTGGTCTCCCTTAATTGGGGGTTACTGGGAGGCGGGGTCGTTACAATGTGTCTCCACCTGACTAGTGACTGAAGGAACTAAGAATCCAACATTTTTATATCAATGTTTTTGGCCTCAGTATATAAGTGGTTGTATAACATTTGTAATTATTTTCATATATAGAAATAAGTTTAAAATGTGTATTGGAATTTTCTATATTTATAGATCCTTACCTTATCCATACTTCTAATATCAAAATATTTAGCCAATCATACTAGAACAACTCTATAATATCATAAAGAAAAATATAATTGTCAAAGTCCCTCCCAGGTGCATCTTTTCTCAAATTGACCAACATTTGTAATCTAGAGCTTTGGTCAGCTAAGTATCGACACAAATATTTACATTTACTTCCCAACTCGTCGAATGTGGATTCTGGAATAAAAGATGGCTTGGGCATAGGATGACGACTAGTAGAATTTTTACTTTTTGGTTTGCAAACCTATTAATTAAATTACATACTTATATTACACGAGTTCATATATGCAGTCAAATATGAAAAACATGGTAGAATTCATGTATACCTTATCATTGATAACCAAGTGTCTAGGCCAACCCACCATAGCACCCTCTACTTATTCAACTGTACTATACTTAGGATTAGGTATGGGTAGTGGTTTGTCCCCCATTCTGTCATACACAAGATGGATGGACACACGACAAATGTCATCAGTAATTTTTTGGCAATGCAATGTATCACCAAGGTTGTATGGCTTGCCCGTTGCCACAACATTATATTCTAGAACCTGCACGACAAGTTTACAGTTCATACCAACCTAGAATTGAAATAATATAAGTTATATACGAAGTGGTAAACCAGATACCTACTATAACTATATATGTATATATATACAACTATATATATATATAGAGAGAGAGAGAGAGAGAGTTGAGCTACAATACACTCGAGTGTATAGGGGATCCTATACACCTCAGTTTTTAAGCATTGGATCTTGATCTGGCAAAAGGCAGAATCTGCCCACATTAACCTGTTAACGGTACCGTCAATTGCTAGGCCCCCCTCCATTTCACGCCCCTTCCCCACACTCACACTGCCCCTGACTACCCTCTCTCTCTCCTTTTCATTACTCTCTCCTCCTCTCTCCGTCGAGGGACTGCTCTATCTTTGTCCTCTCTCTATTGAGGACTCTCCTACGTGATGCTCTCCTCCTCCTCCTACTCTGCTCTCCTCCTCCTACTTCTCTCTCCTCTTCTGCTCTCCTCCTCTGCTCGAGGGAAGGCAAGTACCTCTCCAGGCAGAGACGCCGATCAGCAAAAAAGGGTACTCCAGAAAGGCACCCTCGTCGGTCAGCAGCTCGAGCAGATCAGTGCCTATGCCACCGTCGGACGAGCACAACAGTGCCAGTAACCGCTCTCTCCTCCTCCGCTCTCTCCTCCCCACCAGTGACTGCTCTCTCCTCCTCCGCTCTCCTATGCGGGACTCCGATGACCATCATGGCTCCTCGCCGATCATAAGGGCTCCTTATCTGTGTTGAACCACAACATCCAACAATCTAGGCCCTCCACGGTCGGGTATTGTAGCAGAGCCACTTCCACCGGGAATTGCAGGAGAGCCAACCTCCACAGTCTGCCTGCCCCATTTTGAGGTACAGTAAAATTGCAGTAGCTCTTTTTTACTTAGAATCCTGTGATATGAGTATATATGCATTGCTTCTTTCATTAACAGAAAATCAGTTTTGAAGACCATATAAAGCAGCTGAGAAGCCTCAGTGTATTCGTATGTTGTCAAATTGATATGGATGATCAACAGTCCAACATCTCTTGGATATTTAGCTATAATTTATTGCGTATTATGTTTTATCTCAACTTATTATCTGTGACACATATACCCTCTGATGCTTTTGATGCACTAGTGGTTGTAGGATTGACATGTTTGATTATTAACTAGAGGTAAGTGGTTGGGGTTACTAATGCTTATTTCCGGTGTGGGTTTAGAATTATATACCATAAGGTAAATTTGTATTGTTGATAAAATCCATTTATGTTCTCAAATTGCAATCTTATGCTTATGGCTGTAATACATTCATTATGCTTGTATAAGCATGTCATGTGTATTCTAGCTGATTTTAAGTGCGCCTAATCTAGAACCTTCAGACCGAAGTTTTTGTAACAAACCTTATGTATAGCTAGCTGAGCCAAAGCCAAGGACACAGTACCTGTGGCATAGTGAATTCCCATCTTAAAGATGAGACTCAGTTGTCCAAACCTAGAGATGAAATCCCTCAACCATGTTCCTATCCCAAAAGCAATTGTGGCACAAACCTCTGTTTAAATGACCCAATATTGTGATGTATATTTTGATTGATTATTCAAGGATTTTGTGACTGAATTTATTAATCTCTATAGCGATGGATTTCTCTGATAACACTGAGGGCATGATGGGCATAGATTGTCTAGCTTATGAGCCACCAATTGATAGAGATGAGGCACCAATTGATAGAGATGAGGACACATGTGCAATGGTAACTAAATATTGCAAAATTTTAAATTTCAAATATGTGTATTTGGTGACTCTGTAAGGGATTTGTTTTTAAGCATTTTTCTCTCATATTTTCTTAGGCCGATGAACCAATTGAACTTGATGATGATGATGATAATGGGTTTGATGATGAAAGGGTTGAAGTGGAATCTAATCTAGATCCGTATATAGGCTTATAGTTTGATACTATTGAAAAGGCGGAAGAATTTTATAATCGATATGCTTACAAGGTGGGATTCAACATTCATAAGGGGAGTCAGTATGTTTCTGCTAAAACAAAATAGGTTACTGGTAGAGTGTTTGTATGTTCAATGGAAGGTTTGCAAAAAATAAAGAACAAAGATGATGATGGTGTAAAGGGTACTCTAAAAAAAGATATGACATCTCCATGAATAGGTTGTAAGGCTCGAATGCAAGTGAAGCAAGAAGAGGCACAAAGTGGGTGGTTACAAGTTTTGAGAAAGAGCACAACCATGACCTCACTCAAAGTCCATCCAAGAAGCGGTTTCACCAGTCACATCGACATATGTCAGTAGAGGTTCGAGATTTAGTTCGTGCTATGCATGACCATAATATTTCTACTGCTCAGATTATGTCTCTCATAGCTAGTCAGCGTGGTGGCATTCGTAATGTGAGTTTCATTAGAAAGGACCTGAGTAATGAGCTTGTATCCTTGAGAAGGAAATATATAGGTGTTGATGTTTCCTCCACTTTGGACCATTTTAGAATAATGCAAGCAATTAATCTGTTATTTTATTATGCACTTCAATTTGATGAGGAAGGTTGTACACGCAATATCTTCTAGGTGGATGCTAAGTCAAGGATGGCATATCAAACATTTAGTGATGTGATTACTTTTGACACCACATATATGACTAACAAGTACAACATGCCATTTGCACCATTCATAGGTGTGAATCACCTCAAGTAGTCAACTTTATTTGGGCGTGCGTTGATACATGATGAGACATCCGATTCTTTTATTTGGGTATTCCAAACATTTTTAAATGCCACGTTTGGAAAACACCCTAACACAATACTAACTGATCAAGATCCATCAATGAGGAAGGCGATTCACATAGTTTTTCATAATGTAGTTCACCGTTGCTGTCAATGGCATATAATGAGGAAAGCACGTGAGCAGCTTGGTGTAATATATGGGACAATTGTTGGTTTTGCTGAAGAATTTCATTCTTGCATAAACATGTCTGACACCATTGAAGAGTTTGAGGATAGGTGGAAGAGAATGATATGCACATTCAACTTAGGTGACAATGCACATTTGCGTCACTTGTGGAGTATTAGAGATCAATGGATTCTTGTTTCCTTTAGGGGTACTTTTTTTGCCAACATGTCAACCACACAATAGAGTGAGAGAATGAATTCTATTTTTAAAGACCATGTCAACAATCATTTACCACTTTTTAAATTTGTTGAAGCCTATGAAAAGGTGGTTGATAACCGATATGACAATGAAGATGAGGAGGACTATAGAACTAAAAGTGGAGCACCCACTCTTTGGTCTAATGCACCAATTGAGAAGCATGCAAGAAATGTATACACAAGAACAATTTACAAAGACTTCTGTATGAAAATGAATAAGACAACTAGCTATGACATAGAAGAGGTGATCAAACACTCCTTATATCACATTATATATATTTCTGAAGAGGATAATCACTTCGCGGCAAGGAAGTACTACAATGTGGCCTTGAAAAGAGAATCCGATGAAATATCTAGTTATTGCATGCATTTTTAGTTTACTGGCATATTGTGTTGTCATTCTCTCAAGGTAATATTATTTCTCAATTATCATAAGATTCCACTATCATATGTCTTCGAGTGTTGGACAATTAATGCAAAAATAAATCACAAAGATGATCATGCTCAAGAAACTCAAGTAGAGATGGGTGATAGTATCATGTTGAGTAGGTATAACAGCTTGTGTAAATCATCCCTACGATTGGTTGGTTTAGCTTCTAAAGAAAAGGATACTTATATGATGGTGCAAAAGACCTTTGAAAATTCACATGCTGACATTTTGAATATGCAACAGAAAGTAGATTCAGTTTCTACAGATGAAAGGATACCATCATCCCAGACCTATATTCCTACTCAGGCAAGTCAATATGTGCCACTGCTTCTAGAATCACAACATCAAATCAATGCAAAAGATCCTATAACATCACAGTGTAAAGGAACTAGAAAACCACAAAGGTTAAAACCACCTACTGAAATGAAAGCAAAGAAGCAAAGAACATGTAATACGTGCAATGCAAAAGGACATAACAGTCGGACATGCAAACAAGGGGTATTATTCCCTACTAATTTAATTCCTTTATTAAAAATATGGTAGATCCTCACAAATAGTTTTTTTGATCTTTTTTTCTTGGTTAGCAGGAAAACAAGGAGGCATCAACCTCATATGGGATCGAAGAAGAGGATGAAGAGTCAAGCAAAGACTAATTTGATAGTGTCTTAAAAACTTATTCAACGATGTTCATTTTATGATTGATGTAACAAGTGCATTTGTTGACACTTGAGTTGTAACTTTTATGCTTGATGTAATTTTTTGAACATGGTGGTTATTCAAATTACCTTCAAACAAGTAATCACTATTAGTTCGTGTTAGATGATAGTTGCAAAATAGATCCATCACATAGAATATACATATTGCGTCTGCCCTTAAACTGTGTGCAGCTGGCTCACTTTCTTGATAAGAAAGTGGCTTTAATGAATGTCGCATGTTCCCATTCAATGAAAAGAAAGTGGTTTGAACTCGTCCAAAAATATTAAGTAGTTTGTTTGAATCAGTCAAACAAACTAGCTGGACAATCAGTATAATGGATAGTCATTCTATTCAGATTGTCAGTATAATGTTGGATAATCATACTAGATTCAGACTTTCAGTAGTTGGATAACCAGTATGATATTTGGTGCTTTACATGGTGACATTTGAGTCTCCATTTCATATACATACTAGAAGAAGGACAGGGGAAAAATAAATGACAATGCACAACCATGTTACATTTTTTAGTACTACGAACAAAGTAAAAATCAACTGTAGAACGACACTATAAAATCCCTCCAATAAGAAGAAAAGAAAAGAACCCACACTATAAAAGAATTGGAGGTAAACATCTCAAAGACATTATAATCCACAAAGATCCGATCTTGTAGCTAGATTTACTCAAGGATGACATGAAGTTGAGGCCAACCAACAATACAACTTTATATTGGGAACTAAAATTGTGGCACCAAGCTGTACGAGAGAAAACACCAGTGCAAGAGCATGTCCCGTGAAGGAAGATAGGCAGAGGAGTATTCCATTCAACACATTTCCAATTTTTATTCACAACATACACATTCAAAGATGAGACATGATAGTAACCAACATTGCAAATTTCATTCATTAACGAACAATATCATTACAAATTTCATAGTAAAAACATAGAAAACATACACCAACTAATTATTCCCATATAAATTACAAAGGAGTAAAATCCAAGTCATGAGCCGTAACACGAAACAAAAATTATATTTCCTTGTTGCTCGAACTTCTTTCATCTTGGTCAGGTTCAATTATTCTTCAAGTTGGCTGATTTTGACGATCAAGTCTTCAGGAACATTGACAGGTGCATCAGCCCACTGGAAAAAGTCACAATGTGGAAGTCCCTCCTTATCGAATTTAGGACAACCATAGAACTTTCGTCCAAAATTCTTATGTGTATTGGCTATTCTAAGTTTAAGAAAATCTCCACAATCACAATGCACTCTTTGTTGAGCTGATGTAAGACTGTATCTGTAACTTGAAACAAAGTTGCTTCTGCTCTGCGAACTCTGTGAAGACATAATTGCTTCTCCCTTGAAAGAAACCTACTTCAAAATTTATGGGACAAGAAAATTTCGGATGATTAGAAGAAGAAAGTAAAAGAGAAGAGGGAAAAACCAAAATGTGTAATTGGAATGCAGCAACCCAAAACATAATTTTATTGTGACTAGAATGGCTCTCATTGCCTGTCTTTAACGTCTTAGCACTACTACCCGATGTATTAGTTTGGACGTTGGCTCTAAAATTAACAATGAAACAAAACACACAGTAGAAATGGGCAGGAAGACCATGGAGGCAAAACCAAAAACCTCTCTGTGTGGTAAAACCCCAAACACCTAAAAGGTGCACCAGTCCAAGAGGGAGCTATTGGAGGAGAAAATTCCAGAAATTAACTGAAATAGCTAGTGTTGAAAGTTGATTACAATTTTTTTGTACTCAGAATGGGGCAGGCAGACCGTGGAGGCTGGCTCTCCTACAATGCCCAGTGGAAGTGGCTCTACTGCAATGCCCGACCGTGGAGGGCCTGGATTGCTGGCTGCTGCGGTTGAGCACCGATGAGGAGCCCTGATGATCGACAAGGAGCCCTGATGGTCATCGGAGTCCCACGAAGAAGAGAGGAGTAGGAGAGAGCAGTCACTGACGGGGAGGAGAGAGTGGAGGAGGAGAGCACAGTCACTGGCGCTGCTATTCTCGTCCGACGGGGGGCGCATGCACTGATCTGCTCGAGCTGTTGACCGGTGAGGGTGCCTTTCTCGAGTACCCTTTTTTTTGTTGATCGACGTCTCTGCCTGGCGAGGTACTTTCCTGGCCTCGAGCAGAGGAGGAGAGCAGAGGAGGAGAGAAGAGTAGGAGGAGGAGAGCGGAGTAGGAGAAGGAGGAGAGCGTCACACAGGAGAGTCCTCGACGGAGAGAGGATGAGGATAGAGAAGTCCCTCGATGGAGAGAGTAATGAAAAGGAGAGAGTAATGAAAAGGAGAGAGAGAGAGGGTAGTCGGGGGGCAGTGTGAGTGGGGGGAGGGGTGTGTAATGGAGGGGGGCACATCAATTGACGGTACCGTTAACAGGTTAAAGTGGGCAAATTCTGCCTTTTACCAGATCAGATTCCAACGCTTAAAAACTGAGGTGTATAGGAGCCCCTATACACTCGAGTGTATTGTAGCTCAACTCTCTCTGTCTCTCTCTCTCTCTCTCTATTTCTATATAAATATATATATATATATCATATATATATCATACTAATAACACAACGTATAGAACAAACTAACTACATATTGTTGTGGTGGGTCATTGGGAGTTCTCCCACGACCTTCTACAGCTGGAGCATGGGCTTGTACCTCATCATCTGAGAGATGCACAGTTCAAATAGGTTGAGAAGATTGAGTAGGCTGAAATGAAGACATTATTTCTTTTACTTTCTGTGCTAATAATGCTTCAACTTCCTCTTGTTTAAGACCTCCTATACGACCTCTTTTAGATTGTAAAGGGCCAAAATAAGACTTGAATCCTATGCTAGCTCCTAATCCCCTAACACGTCCAGGATGCTCCTTCGTACGTACCAAGAGTAACTGATAGTTCATCCATGCGACCAGTTGGGATGAACTTTCCTTCCTTCCTTCCTTTGCTAATGGAGATCAATCTTTTCATAGTTAATAAAAATATTAAATCACAATATCGATTAGATATAAATAAATCTATGTTTGTGGGAGTTACTCTTTACTTAGTTGGGATAAACCTACCATCTTTTGTGCCACCTCCTTAGTTGCATGGTTGACAATTTCACCTGCTCGATTCTTTCTAGCATCAATCCACTACAAGTTTCGGGGTGGACGCTAAGCTTGAGTTGAACTTGACTCTTCTCTAGAAGAGAGTTGCTTCTCTTGTAGTTGGCGGCAGAAGGCATAACCACTGGGCCCCAAGCGATGGTCTTGCACATTTTTGGCCCATCTTTCCTTTTGGGCCTCGTGAATAGACTGATCATTTAAAATGAGGTATGGCAATTTAGACTTGGCAAACATATATAAAACGATTCACCTCCTTTATTGTATAAAAAGATTCATACAATACATCACAATATTTATTACCTGAAACTCTTCTGATTTCCTAGATGCAACAAATCTTTCCCACACCTCAGGATCTATAAAAATATATATATCTATTACTTTCTTCTTTTGTTTAGGATTATCTATAAATACCCTTTTGAGATATGTCTTAAAAGCCCTCAATCGTACACCACAACATTGTAGCACTTTCTTCTTGTGATCTTTTTCATTTAGATTAAAAACACCCTATACATACAAAAGAAGCAATAATATTGTCTTAAAAAGGATGTCTTTCCAAGAAAACTAAATTAAAATCAATAAAGAAAAAACATATTAAAATAATATCACTTCCACTCATAGATATATCTTTCCATAGGAGGTCTTTTAAGGCATTAGAAACATCATGCCAATTTTCTATATCTATTGCCACCTTACTATGCGTGGTCACCCCTACGTAATGCTTGAAAGCACTAGCATGTTCCCCAATAGGTGCTCCTATGACATCAAACATGGACTGCCAATTTCTCCCCTTTAGCCCTGAGCTCCTGCAGCCTACACATCAATATGGGACCTCTACTTTTCTTAGCATCACCACTACCATCTTCATGGTGGTGCTCATGCTAAGAATGTTCATCTTCACTTGCCATTTTGGAACAACCTGCAAGTATACATGATAAAGGTAACATAAGTGATAATAAAACACAGGGGGTTGAATGATATATGATATATATTTAAAAGATTACGTTCTTGAATGATAATAAAATAAATAATTCAAAGAATACATGCCTCTAGTATTGGTTGAGTTGTTAGTCAAGTAAAATTCCTTCAACATGGTCTTGACATTTATAGTATTCATCGGTGTTAACTTCAACATTTACATTTGGCAAACCAACTGAGAATGGGCTAGAATCATCATACTTTTCGTAGTATTCTTCTTCATTTATAGGATCTACACTAAACTGTCTTTTTCCATGAAGAACGATAGACCAGTTTTTATTTGTCAGATCATCAATATAGAATGCTTATTTTTCTTGGTCTGCCATGATGAATGGCTCATCTTTCTCACCAATCTTTTCAAAATTCACCAATGTGAAACCCAACTCATCCACTAAAAACTCCTTTGTTGTTATCAACCCAATTACACCTAAAGATAGGAACTCCGAAATTTGTATAGTCCAATTCCCATATGTCCTCAATGATGTCGTAATATGATATCTCAGCTTCGTGTGGTCTTTTATCTTTGGCACTAGCAAAATACAATGAACAAGCTTGAATAGTGACCCCACTATTTTGGACTGTACTGATTTCATCTTGACGCTTTGTGTTGTATGAAAATCTATTTATGTCATATTCGTCATATGACATGACATCCATTTTTGGCTTAAAGGCGAGCCATTTTATATTCTCAGCAACATTATTTGCTGATTTAGATAGTTGATTAAAGACTTTCTCTTCAAACCACCTAATAAATGTTCAATTATGCTCTCTTACAAGCCACATTGAACTGGATCACATATGATTTCTCTTGATAATATCATTGTGTTCAGTGACGTAGCTACTAACTTCATCGATGTTGTGTAAAATATACAAATGTGCTTGTTCCCACAACTCATGACTGATTCCTTTTACTCGTCCTCCCATAGTTCCTTTTCCATAATAAGATTCTGTGTGATGGGAATTTTTTAGATCGCTAGAAGTTTCATTGCAATTCAAAAAATCATTGCAAAAGTCTATCACCTCCCTAGCCACATAACCTTCAATAATATTTCCTTCAGGATGATAACGATTCCTAACATCACCTTTAAAAACACTCATGTGGCGTTCAAATGGATACATCTAGTGTAAGAAAATTGGACCCAACATCTTCACCTCCCTTGTTATATGTACTACAAGATGAACCATGATATCAAAAAATGAAGGAGGAAAGTGCATTTCAAGATGACACATGGTAACAATTACATCTTTTTGTAATTTATTGAGAGTATCATGATGTATCACTTTGTTGCATATTTCATTGAAGAAGAAATAGAGTCTTGTGATTGCAAACCTTAAATGCTTCGGCAATATAGATCGAATAGCCACAGGTAAAATTTGTTGCATTAAGGTGTGACAATCGTGAGATATGAGACCTATCAACTTCAGATCCTTCTTTGATACCAATCTATGAATATTAGAAGAGTATCTTTGTGGAACCTTAATATTATACAAGCATTCACAGAAAGTCTTTTTCTCCTTCTATGACAAAGTGTAACAAGTTGGTGGTAAATATGTGTGGTGACCCCTAATCTCCATTGATAATTCTTTTCTTATACCCATTAATTCTAAATATTTTCTAGATTTGATGTCGTCTTTAGTCTTTCCATATATATTCAATAGCGTACCAATGATGCTATCACAAACATTTTTTTCAACATGCAAGACATCAATGCAGTGTCTAATTGACAAGAATCTCCAACAAGGAAGATCCGAGAATATTGACCTCTTCTTGTATAGAGATTTGTCACATGCGAGAGTATGACTACTTGAACTCTTTCCAAATTCATTAACAATATCTTTCACCCTGTCATATACAACATTTCCTGGTATAGGTTTAGGATCACTTCATTCCTCAGTTGATCCATTAAAGGGTTTGTGTTTCCTTCGATAAGGATGCACTTGTGGGAGAAATCTATGATGACCAAGATATACAATTTCACCACCATGTTTCAATCGAATTGAATCAGTATTTTCCTCACAAATAGGACATGCTTCGTATCCTTTTATGCTATATCCAGACAAATTTCCATAAGCTGGAAAGTCATTAATTGTGAAAAATAACATAGCACACAAACTAGAGATCTCTTCACGTGAAGCATCATATGTCATAACTCCTTCTTCCCATAGTTTCATTAGGTCATCAATTAGAGGTTGAAGGTAAACATCAATGTCATTTCCAGGTTGCTTGGGCCCTGATATCAATATTGACAACATGACATACTTATTTTTCATACACAACCAAGGAGGAAGATTGTATATAACAATCATAACAGGCCAAGTGCTATGTTGGATACTTAATGAACCATAAGGATTCATTCCATTTGTACAGAGTCCAAGTCTTAAGTTTCTTGGTTCTTTACCAAATTGAGGGTATAATAAATCAATTTTCTTCCATTGTGGTGAATCAGATGCATGTCGTAGGATGCCATCATCATTGGCCTTTAACTCCCCATGCTAAGAAAAATTTTGTACATCTTCAATATTAGCAAATAAGCGTTGAAATTGTGGTATTATTGGTAAATACCACATCACCTTGGCAGGATAGCCATTTTTAGCCTTAATTGAATTTGTGGTCTTGTTCCTTGACGCACCACATTTTGGACAATTTATCAAATTACTATATAGTCCTTCTGAAATAAAACACAATCATTTGGACATGGATGAATCTTCTTAGCCTCCATTCCCATTGGGCACATTATTTTCTTTGCTTGATATGTTGAAATTGGAAGCTTGTTGCCTTCAGGAAGAATTTCCTTTAACCGAGATAACAATGAAGTGAAACTCTTATCACTCCACCGGTTTTGAGATTTAAGAGTATATAATCGCATCACATCACTCAACCTCGTGAACTCAGTACAACCCTTATATAATGGTTTTTCAGAATCATGGACAATGTTTGCAAATAAAGAAGATGGATCAATGATATTGTCCCGACAACTACATAGAATCTCATCAACCATATCATCCTGAATCGGTTCATCCTAAATTGCTTCATCATTACCATCACTATATATATCTTCTATGCCACTATTAGTATCAACATTTTTTGATCCATAATTAAATTTCTCTCCATGCCAATACCATTCATTATAACCTTGTATGATCGCATTACATATGACATGATTTTTAATTTCCTCAACAATATCAACTTTCAAATTGTTACCACAATTTCTACATGGACAATAGAACCTATTTGTAGGTAGTTTTCTATGTTCCTCAGTAAATATGATAAATTCATCAAGACCTTTGGAAAACTCTGGACTGCAACGATTCTTGATAAACATCCAACTTCGATCCATTTTCTTGATCACATTAAAATTAATTATAAAATAGAGCATTTACTATTGATACTATAAGTTGTAAGTTTTTATTGCTAGGAAGTTAATTATGTTTATCCGAAAGTGTACCACCTATCCCATTTTTTAATATCTAATCTCACTAGTAACTGTATAATGTATGTTTAGTTTTGAAGAAAATTTCAGCAACATTTCCCCTAAGTTCTCCAATACACCGATGTAAATGGCAAATAACCACTCACATATGTACCCAGAGAAAAATGAGGAAATCCTACTAAAATTTTCTTCAAAATGAAACATACAAATACACTTACACCCTAAGTGAGATTAAATATCCAAAAATAGTCCCAGACCGGGGACTATCCAAAATGTACTCCTAATGAGTAAATTTTGAATGAGTTTCTAAGTTAATATATATAAATGTATTATTTTCATATTTATATCTTAAGTTAAACATCATGCATCGATGATCTCATATATAAACCCTAAAGTGTGAATCTAGGAACTTAGACCGAGAAGCTTTAGATACTCTTAGAATACATCTGAACTAATCTTGTCCCATCAACGTCTCGATGCACCTTGGGTAAAACATATATATTCATCAAAGACAACACATAATTTACAAAATTAAAAATAGGAAAATTTTGTTTTGTGAACACTAGTTGTTGCATGGTAGGCAACACATTTTTAAATAGAATCAATCATACAAATAAAAGTTACAAAATATATTTTTAGTGGTATCACATCACTAGCAATTCTATATGTAAATTTTTTCTGTATTTGGAAATTTGTTTTAGGTGTACCACATTTTACTTGTTTTGTATGAACATTTAGGATATATGGACAACAAAAAAAAACAAACACAACACTTACAACAAATAAAAGTATATTGGAAATAACTGATGCGTCATTTGGGGAACATATTGGTCAAGATCTTAAATATGATAATGCCAATGGAGATGCATGCTTCAGAATGTTATTAATGTGTGAAGAAGATGATACATGTTGGAAAGCCATGCTAATGATTAACTGGTGAGGTTAGTTGAGAAAGGCAGGAGGCAAAGCAAGATGTAGTAATAGTTACATAAAGAGCATAGCTCAAGAGATGTATTCACACAAAACATCGAATACCTTGGGTGTGGTTAGAACACACACACAGACGACAGTAGCTCAACCTCTGTTCGATTGCCTCTGTTCAGTTGTTGCTATTTTGATTGTGGTGCCGATGAACGTTGGAGTACACACAACCACACCCTGCACGCACACACGTAGATGGAGTATGCACACATCCCACAGCCACGCCTATTAGGTAAAACTAAAATGGCAACAGAGCACCTTACCTCAGTGTTCGGGTGCCGATGACGATGGTTTCTTCAATTTCACAGGTCCAACGGTGGAGGCGGCGAGGGACTTTCTTCCCCTTAGGCACGGTAGTGGCGCTCTCATAAGTCAGACCGATGCGGTGCAGCGACAACAACCCAAGAGCGGCAGTAGAATCAGCAACGATAGGTTCTCGATCGAGAAGATGACGACCCATTCTGATGCTTGGAACTAGCCGCACAAGGTGAATGATGGTGGCTATTGTTCTTGGCACCACTGTGAGAGAAGGAAAGGGGGACAAAAGAAGGAGGCAAAGAGGAAGATGACGAACGTTCGTCAGGTGCAGACTATTTTCATTTTCTAGTAAGGTTAGTAACCCGCCCAACTTCTAAGGCCGGTTTTGAGTCAAAAACCGACCCAAGAGGGCCACCAGTGCCCGAACTGCATGACCTACAAGGTCGGTTATACATATAAAACCGACCCAAGAAGTTAACTCGGATTGAACCCTGTAAGGTTACTTATCCTTAAAAACCGACCCAATAGGTCTTCTTCCAAGGTTGTTTTTTTCCAAAAAACTGACTCAATAGTGTAAAGCGGTGTCCGAAATTTTTTGTAAATAGCTAGGTCGATTATTTTGTAAAAACTGACTCCATAGATCGAGGCGTGAAGGCAAATTTGTGCCAATTTTCACCGAGGGAAACTTGTTGGGTCAGTTTTATAATAAAACCAATGCAATAGAGTACTTAGGTCAGTTTTTCTTATAAAAATGACGCTCTCAACAGCGATGTTATGTGTTAAAAATGTAGTAGTGATAGGAAATGTTAAATTCTTCCAACATTTTCTTAATCCATAGCACTTGGGCACAAAAACTACCAACGAATATACATTAAACTTTGATGGTTGATAGAGTTGCAATGATTTGTAACCAAGAAACCAAAACAAGGTCCTAGAAGGAAGCAAGTGCCACTTGTGCACTGTCTATCAACCAAGCACCCAACATAATCAACATCATTATAGGTTATAGAAATAAAGTCCCTTGATTTAGGATAGGATAGTCAAAATTTGCGATTCCAACTAGATATATACCTCAAAATCCACTTAATAGCTATAAGATGAGATTTTAAGGGGCTTTATTGGAATCTAGCACATAAGACAACACTAAACGTGATATCCAGTCTAGAGGCAGTCAAATATAATAAGCTACCAATCATGCCTCTATAGAGATTTTCATCTGGCTTTTCACCTTCTTCATCCTTATCTGGCTTGGTGGTGTTAGACATGGGAGTGTCCATTAGATTTTCATTATCATCCCAAAGAACTCCAAGAGTTCACTTGTGTACTTGCTTTGGTTGATAAGTTCATATTTTGTGTTAACTTGATTTGGAAACCAAGGAAGAAACTAAGATCACCAACATTTCCAATTCACTCTTCATGAGGGAACTAAACACCTTACAAAGATCAAGACTAGTACCACCAAATATAATATCATCAACATAAATTTGAATGATTAAGACATGGTTAGACGTGTGTTTAAAAAGGAGAGTAGAGTCATCCTTTCCCATGACATAGCCAGTATCAGTTAAATAGTTCCTTAATTTATCATACCAATCTCTAGGGTCTTGTTTGAGTCCATAAAGGGTCTTTTTTATTAGATAAACATGATTTGTAAGCTTGTCATGTTCACAGCTAGGAGGTTGAGATACATAGACGTCCTCCTCCATATCTCCATTTTGAAACACACTTTTAGGATCCATTTGATAAAGCAAGAAGTTTTTATGAGTAACAAAGTCATGTATAATCCCAGCAGATTCAAGTCTAGGAATAGGAGCATAAGTTTCATCAAAACCAATATGTTCCTATTGATTGTAACCTTGAGCTAAACATTGTCTTATTTCTTACCACTTTACCAGTTTTATCAAGATTGTTCCTATAGACCCACTTCTTGGCAGTGATCTTTCTATCCTTGGTCTTGGCACTAGATTCCACACCTTGTTCATTTTGAACTACTCAAGTTATTCTTCCATTTTTAGGATCTACTCATCATCTCAAGACATTCTTTGACACTCTTTGGCTCATGTTGTGAAATGAAGGCATTGTTGAATTGTTCTTTGTTGAAAGCAGCTCATGCCTACACTCTTTCAAAAGTATTAGCTATGAATGAGATCCTTTGGATAATCTTTTACAATGTGGGGAGTGGGTCCTTATTTTCCTATTCATGTGAGCAGTCAACTTCAACCACCTCTTTACCTTTGTTATTAATGTATATTACCTTTAATATGAGAATCATCTCATCTACAACATCATCATGGATAACATTATTAGAAATATAGGGGTTAGTTTCAATAAATTTAGCATTGATAGATTCTTATATTTTGTATATGTCAATGTTAAGGATTGTAACACTTTACTAGTAGTGTTATAGACAAGAAGGAAAGTGTGACACCCTTTGTCCCACAAAGCCAGATTTCTCAAAACTTAATCTGTGATTAAGCATAAAGATGGATTACCGAAAGACACTAGAAATTAAAAGCATTTCACAACAAGAACCATAAGGTGAGGATTATTACACAAGATCCAACATTTGCATTTCATAGCATTTTTTTCAAGGTGCTATCTCAGTAATTCCAATTAATCTGTTATATAAGAAAATAGTTCTACTAGTATATACATACTGTCAGAGGTACACAAGCTAGGAATCACATATCGATCATCATGTCTACAAAAAACATAGAGAACACCCCCAAGGACCTGAGTGTACAAGGACGACACATAGGACTCTATTACTAGACACTTCCATATATCATGTTTCACCAAATGTAGTTTTCTTCTCGTATTATCTTCAATCGCATGATCTTTAACTCGGCATGCACATCCACCTATAAAGTTATTCAACCAACAGGGTGAGACGCACAATCCCAATTAGAGATATAACTCTCCAGCAAATTTATCATTATCAAAAATAACTAAATAGATGAATTATCATAATGAGCAGATTTAATCAATAATTAGTCGAAAAACATATATTTGATGGATGAAGTAACTAGAGCAGTAACATGCACTTGGAAATGGACAATGGAATAATTATTAATTTGAAAGGAATATGAAGAACATGCATGACTGTTGTAAACTAAAAAATACAAGCTCAAGACAAGGCTTCATCCAATGTTTCCATATTTGATCCTATACATGCACACTACACAGCTATTTACATATTCATTATGCCTTGGGGATTTGAGTTGTACCACCCAAATCCAACTGATCACTGCTAAGTCGAAATAGGTGCCATACAAGGTAAATGTAAGAGATAGAATCCACAACCTTCCCACACATCATGGTCAGTACACGAGAACACTACAGAGACATATGAGTCAACTGCTAAAGTGACATATTGTCACATCAAAGGGGTTGGCTCACACATGGCCAGCCATATAATATCTAACCCACCTTGGTACACGTAACGAAACTAGGAGAACATGCTCACACATGGCCATTCTAACAAAAGGGAGTGGCTCAGACATGCCCATCCATATCACAATGAGATTGACTCATGCATTGTCATCTCACACATTTGTACTTAAGGATACAAGGAATTACTCAACTTGTACCCCACATATTCAAAAATATGTGGGCCGACATAAAATCTTTTCACCATCCATCAATAAAATTGACACTGGAATGGATCTATGGAATAGGAAAAGCTACTAGATTAGGTTCCATTTGATTAGTTAGGCCATTTAAGTATCTTTTTAGTATCAATAAAATCACAACATACTAATCACAAACAAATCATTCACTAGAAAATGGCTATAGTATTATAACAATAGATCTCACTGTTTAAACTATAAATTGATTCCCCATCATCTCATAACATGGTATCACTACCTGACACAAGGCTACTGTATCACTATCAGCCATAAGGCTATCATCATCAACATTTTATCATGGGATATCAACCCCTCATTTCAGTGCCCGAGTGTATCATGTTAATCAGGAACTAAGCCCTTACCAAGTCCTAAGACCCATCACATCATACTTGATGATTCAAGATTATCTCATCATGCCTCATTGGTATATAGACATTACTCATGCCACATCACTTATGCCACATCGCTTATGCCACATCACTTATGCCACATCACTTATGCCGGATCATTTCTTCCACATAATTTATGCCACATCACTTGTACTTGTCATAGCAACAATTATCCATTATATTCAGAGAGAAAATATGCTAACATATTAAACACCTTTAGTAAAAATAGGAAAAGCATCATAAGATGTCTAATCTAAGAAGACCTCATGATGAGCTCATATAAGGTCCCCAAGCATCATTCTACCTCACATCTCTACCATGCACTATCTCCCATAAATTTGAGTGTATAAGACTAAGAATTAATTAGTGTAACCAAGTATACACATTCACATATTCATACTTCCTGAGTTCCTTTATCAAGGTTTGTAACCAAAGCTTGATATTATGTAATCATATTCTTAGTTTTTCACAAGTTATATCACCCAATTAATCTATTAGGTTATAGTTATGCATTCTAAAGGGGAGAACATTAACATGTTTTCCATATATACTTGTCCAATAATATGACCTACCCTTCGAGTTGGGGTCAATGTGCTTCACATAAAGATGATTAGGGTTACACTTTATGGTTACACCACCAAACTCTAATAATCACACCAAAACCCATATTTCTACTTCAATTAGGTTTGAACAACATTATTTAGATATGAATCACTTACCATACCATCAGAATCAATTATCACTTATTTAATAAATGTATGTGTCTATCATCTTCATTAAGTTATGTGTTTTACAAAATGCATTATAAAAACATATTGACCATTGTACTAGTGAGATGTTTCAGCATTTGATGACCCACATATTATCACTTTTTACAAATCATTAATCACCTATATCAAGGAGAGTTGAACCATAAGTTACCTAAATAGAGGGTATCACTTCAAGCTATCCACAAGGAACCTATAAAGGCATTAGACTTGTTATATAATTTCTACACCAAGGTTGTCACTATGTATTTCAACAAGACTTATCACAACCCTCATGTGTATACACATTGTAGTATCATTAATCTTACTCCACAAGTTAACATTACATGAAAAGGGAATATAGAAGGAGATTGCCATGGATTATAACCTTTCCTTAAGATGAGCACATGAGTCCTAAGGTTATTATATGGATATGCCACCATTATACCCTACATCCATTGCTCCTCACATAGTTGGAGAGTTAAGGCTAGGTTCTTGAATTGAGGATGGACCACTCATAGAAACATCATTCCATGGTGTACTAACTTAGGGGAAGAAATTATCATTACTATTACATTATCCAAACAACACCCTTCTATATCATATCTTGATCATGTGTGTGCATCATTGAGTAACCAAGCATAGCCTTCAATCCTTATTATGTGATCTTGGTCTCACCTTATCAACCCAAGGTATCAGTTTAGACTCTCTTTTGGTATATCAGTTATGACCACCATGAGGTATATCAGTTTAAAGCATCTGATCCAATCATGTTGGGTTCACCACTCATAAAGGGTGAAGTTTTAACTACACTTGAGGTGTCAAATTATCCACACAAGGGTTGTATCGATTTAGCTCCTGGTAATGGGCAACCCTTCTTGGAGGTGTATCGGGAAACCACACATGATGTATCAGTTACCACCTATGGAGAGTGTGATGATCAACACCAGGGTGTATTGGGCACAACAACACTTGTGTTGTGACGGGCATCACCAAGATGTATCAGGTAACATCGAGGTTTTAGGGTTTGGCAAGGCTTCATGGTTCAAGAGGTATCGGGAAACACCATCCTAGAGGTGTATTGGCCTCTATCCAGATAGGGAATCACAGTTAGCCTCCAACTCCTCAAGATGCCTCCATAGCTATGACGGGCTATCACAACAACAACACATGTCGGGCAGCAACACCTAACAAAAGCACCTGTTAGTATTGCATATCAGCCTGCAACACGTCTCAGTTTAGGGCACTTCTAGGTCATGTTGGGTTACCCTAATCAATGCATGAAGACTAGCACCTTTCAGAACATATCAATGTAGCAACCACATAACGTGTTAACTTAGGTCTCTCCAAGCTCTGACAACTACCCACTCTAACATGTTGACCTAGGCCTTGCCAAGGTCATGATGACATGTCACAAGGGTAACGACCATGGGTGTCACAGGTCATGACGATACCCAAAGCCTGACAGTCTAACCTATGTGTCAGCCTCCACACATATATATCGGCATGTACAAGCATATCAGCCATAAAGGCATATCAACCACATCATCTTCAAACTCAAGATGGTGTTACTAGCAAGGAAAAAGGAAGTGCAGTGCAAAACAATAACTAAGCAAAGTTTGTTTTCCAAAACAGGACATTAACCTACCCAAAAGGGTTACTAACATGCAAGAAATAATGAGCCGTGGTTGAAGAACAAGATAGAAAGTAAAAAGTGATAATAACAAGAGGGTTTATAGTTATGTAACCCACCTCAAGGATCAACATCAAGATCCAAGCTTCACAAGCTCAAGGTAGAAGAAGATCCTCCAAGCTTTCCTCCAAGCTTGATCTCCACAACACCTCCAAGAAGAAGATAGGACCAAGGTTAAGAGAGCATGAGAGGGAAAGATAAGCAACCAAGGTCCATGGCCAAGAAGAATAAAGAAAGAGAGCAAGGAAGCTACATATCATGTATTACCATGGTAGAGGATGAAGAGAGCACTACAAGCAAGGAACTCATCCTCCAAGCTCTAAGGGAGAGCACTTGTCAAGCTTAAGATCGGCCACCAAGGAGAGAATACAAGGGTAACCAAAAAGGTTCTCTTACATGGGGAGAAAGAGATATATATACAAGAGGGGTGAAAGAGAGATCAAGGGGAAGGTTTCACCACCTTAGAACCCTAGGTGGCACTTGTCCATGAGAAAGAGCCACATGCAACACCATGCAACATGGTGATAAGAACCATGTCTTGCCCACTAGGTCACGCTCCTAGGTCAAGGCTGATACACATCTTCTCCTCTTCTTCACAGATAGATAGGGGTTAACCCCAGGTACCACAAACTGATAGGATGTCCTTTAAGGCGCCCACAAACTGATAGAAGGCCTACCCAAGGCTCTCAATCCTGAGAAAACACTTCTAAGAGCAAGGCACACCTCAAACATGCGTCTAAAAACATCATCAAGTATGTCACCACTAATCTAGGGCTCAAACAAGATGGCCATCTCTTTCTCTTTTGTATGGATGATGCCAAGAGAGAGAAGGAACACACTAGAGGTGGAATATTTGCACATCAATCCCTATCCTAGGTAATTTGCAATTTGCATCAAAACCTCTCCACAAAATGCAAGGATCAAACAAACAAGGAACTCAAGCCTCCAACCTACCCTAATTACATCTCGAATGATTAGAGCAAGGATCTAAGCAACATACTTAAGAAAAGCAAATAGGGTTATCCCAAAACATGGGTCAGGGTCCTTACAGAAAGCCTTGTATGAGTTTGCATCAAACTTGTTGAGAGAATCTTTGGTGTTCAAAATAATGCATGGACAATCAAAAACATGACAGAAGTCAATTGACAACTTTCTACCACACCATTACTCATATGGGTTTTTATCAAGAAAAGGATGTGGGAAAACCCAATTTTTCACAAAAAAAGTAGTGACTTCGGCCAAAATCTTCTTGGGAGTGACATACTCAAAGAGCATCATCTTAGCCATTTTTTGAAAGAACTTATTATCCGTCTCCACAACCCCATTTTGTTGAGATTTAGTGGGGGGGCGTTGTGCATGTAACTGGGTTCTTCATAAAATACTTCAAATAAATCATTTTCAAATTCTCCATCATGGTCACTACAGATAAACAATTCAAAAAGAAGTTTCATTTTCAATCCTTTCACAAAAAGTAGAGAAAATAGGAAGACTATCCCTCTTTGCAACCAAATTAAAGTCCAAGTAAAATGAGAGATATCATCTACAATCACTAAGAAATACTTCCTACTGCGAATCATCTCAGTTTTCATGGGTACAAATAGATCAATATTAAGAAGCTTAAGAACTCTCTTAGTGCTAAGGACTCCTTTGGATTTAAAGAAGGATTTGGTTTTCTTACCTGGCAAGCAAGGTTGTCATTTGTCATCCTTCTCAAAGTCCAATTTAGGAAGTCCTTTGAGAAATTCCTTTTTTCTCAACTTCTTAAATTCATTAATAGTCACATGACCAAGCTTACAGTTCCACACACATATATAATTGATATCTACAACATGGTATTTACTAAGAATAAGCTTAAGAGAGTTACAAACAATAGAATAAAGATTTCCGTATCTAGTTCCCTTGTATGTGACATTGTAAGTGACGGAATCCAGAAGCAAGCATTCTGATGATGTAAAGAGAACAAGATAACCATTGTCACAAAGTTGACCAACACTTATTAAATTGTGATGTAGGCCATCCACAAGAAGTACATCTTTTATGCATAGAGAATCACCTACATTACTGCCACATATCACTTTACCTTTCTTGTTGTCCTTAAAAGACATTGAAACTCCTTTCCTCCTTATAAAGGTGTTGAATTGGCTCTTCTCACTGGTCATCTTCTCAGAGCATCAAATGTCAACAATACATTTTTTCCTACAAGGAAAGAAGAAGATGATGCCCAATTCAAACTTTGGGATCCCATGTTAGCTTAATGTAACGAACCAGAACCTAGAATCCTACCCCATTCCATGTTAGGAGGTTGGTAGGCTTGGTTCCTTATATTTGGCCAAACAAGGATAAATTAATACACATTTACATAAAATCTTAATTGTTCACCAACTTGTAAATTATTTCATAAAATACGTTATATTCACATGATGTTTAAATAAGAGGAATAATATGCTTAATACATGTATAAGTTTGACAATTGGGATATTCATGTAAAACCACCTAAGTTAAAGTGAAATTAATGGCCTAGATATGCTAACAAGTAAAGTATCAATTTTTTTTCATAATAATAATATATAACTCTTTTTGGAACAATGTGAAATTAATAGGACTCAATTCAGTGAATGTTGATGATAAATATATATTACATTAATAAATATATTGATAATAAGACAAAATTCGTAATGGTTCCATAACTTGTAAAATAATATCTTAAAACCAAAATCTGATGTGAAACTCATGTTTTCTGAGTCCCAATTAGCTTGGGTGCCAAGTTTCACATTATTTGAACAATAATAACTATCCTAATTTCATTTAAAAAAGTAAATAGGAGAAAAGGCCAAAAGTGTTAAATAAATTATTATGTGTCTTCAAAGGTGGAAATAAACTCCAAATTTGAATCCTACACAGCAAAATTAGTCTATGTTTCTATTTTCACATTAATTGGACAATCTTGTTATTCCAAGTTATATTTAGGAGAGAGAAACTAATTAAAAGTAAAAAATATTAAATAAAATAGCAAATTGTCCCAAAAGGGGAATTATAGCCAAAATCACAACGTACATGTATTAATCAGTCTAGTTGCAAAAATTTGGTATTACTTTCACTTTGTTTGATACCCTAAACTATCAAGGAAATAACATAAACAAATGATTGATTTTAGATAACAATCATTGAAACCAGATTTTGATTTTTCTAATGTACCACAAAATTCAATCGTGTCCAGCTTTGTCCCCCAACTTGCTAAAAATAGACCCGCTCTGGGTTGTTAGATTTTGATCGTACGACCCCAACTTTTCCATGTACCTCTGTCTTTTTCTCTTTCTCGTGGACAGGGATCCTGGTTTTCCTCAATTTTGCTTTCTCAGATATCTCTCTCAAATCTACATGAAGCAACCATATTTTAGGGTTCATCTTGTGTCCTTTTGCACTTTTATCCCATCTAAACATTGTTAGAATGCAAATTATTCCCCTAATATATGATTTCAAGTCAAATGCACTTATGGACATTCTTTGTATATTTTTCAGGTACTTGGACCACGCCTTGGGTGGATGCGAGAGAGAAAAAAAGGTGTTCTAGAATTCCTCCACCCACAGAGGGATCTAAAGTAGGCTCGAAAGCTCCCTCAACCTACCCCTAGTGGACAAGAGTAAACTCAAGCAAAGAAATCCATGGATCTCAAAGACTAAAATACAAAGTGTTGTTGAAGACCCCAACACAGTCGTGGTGCCAAGGAACGGTCGTGTTGACAAATGCCAAAAATCACAGGTTGATGCAAGAATTGACAAATTACAACAACCTTAGCTAGAAAGGACGTGCTAGCCAAACCAACCATTCAAAAGAGCCCCAGAGTGACCATGTCATCTTGCATTGTCATGTTGTCAAAGATAAGAATGGGCATTCAAAGTAGAACGACCTCTATACCAACTTGCCCACCACGACTGTGCTACCCATCACGATCTTTCTACCAAGCCCCCACCACGGTCGTGCTTCTTAGCATGATTGTGGTACCAACCTTCATTTCCCCACATTCAAACTGTAACTTTACATCCACCCAACATGACCATTCCATAATAGCATGGCCGTTCTATACCTCACCCTCACGGCAGTGTTGCCACTCAAAATATTACTGTTTCTACACCTTTCTACCCAAAAATACCCCCACTTAACATATTGTTTCCCACCAACAATATATACCGGGGTGACGACATTAGAAAAATAGTTAGACATTATTATAGCCTCCTAGAATTCATTTCTACCTCCCTTATCTCTCACCTACTCCAATCCATCACCCACTCCATTTCCACCTTCCACTACCACAAAACCCTATTTTTCTTGGGTTTCCACCACAAAACCTCACCTTTCCATGCCACCTACCTACCTTGGAGGGAGTTTCTCAGGCTACAACATCTAGGACGTCAAGAAAGGAGGAGCTTCCACAAGATTCCATGGCTATCTTCTTCTTTCTCTTTTCTATTTTGCTATTTTGTTTGACCATGTGTAGCTAAGCCCGCTTGGTGGGTTGTTTGGGGGATTAAATGCCACTTTGATGTCATGTTGAGGGAATATGATTTGTAATGAACATAATTTCATTATATAGTGATTGTCTCTTGATTATGTCTTGTTTCTGATTATGCTACTTGTGATTTATGCTTCTAAACATGGATTGCTTGATGCTTAAAAACACTTAGATTCTAGGGGAATGAAACATATGTGTCTATCTTAGGAATTTATCCTAGGTCCAACTAGTGGATCCCTAGCTAGCATCATATCTTCCTACATACAAATCTTTTTCCCTAAAACTAGATGTGGGTTCTAAGTAGCTAGTATAGGAGGGATTAGTGTATTTGCCTAGAGTTTTCTAAAGGCTACATAATGAGTAACATAAGGTGAAACACCCTCATCTCTACTCCCCCTTCCTACCCTTGGCTCTTAATTATCCTAATAACACTTACCATAGAAACCTAGACTTGCCTAGTCCTATTAGAATTACACGTAAGACCTAGTTCAATTGAGCCTTGTGAGGTTGGATGGGATGTCTAAGGGTGTAGTTCCCTTACACACACTTCATACCACCCATGGCCAACTAGTAATTTAGGGTAATTCAAATAGTAGTTATATTGTTGTTTGGTTTGGCAATCTAGAATGAAAAGATAGGATTTGTGTGTTATATCACCCCTCAGCTTGGATTCATGTGACTCACAAAAATGTCCCACTCTTCTCATAACTTGTTTAAAACCCATCTTGCTCTCTTAGCTTGCTCATGCTAGTTTAGTTGTTGCTTTATTTATTCTTTAGTCATTTTCCTTATTCTTGGTAATTAATCCTTGATAGGGTAGTTAGTGCATCTTTTTGCTTGCTTAATCTAGTTAGTAGTAATTTAAGTATCTAATTTCTTTAGTGTCCTAATTGCTATTCTAGTGTAGTCTTGAGCACTTGCTTCTGTAGTTGCTTTCTTGGTTAGTTAGGCTTGCTTGTTTAGGGTTAAAGTAGGGTTTTCTTGTCTTACTTCCTTTCTTGTTCAATTTCTTGTATCTTAGTGTAATCAACCCCAAATCAAGTTTAAACCCTAAAATCCCTAATCTCTGCTTTAGGAACGTAGCTCAAGCTAACTTAGCTCAATTCCCCCCTCCCAATGGATCAACCCTTATCTTGCCTCTTGCCTATACAATAACATGACCCTGTGTGCTTGTAGGTGAAGTGTGATTGGTCTAAGTGAGTGTGTTAGACTAGGCCCTTCTAAATTTTGAAAGATCCAAAGTGTGTTTGAGCCCTAGGGTCACATCTAATCAAACCCAATTGGTTAGGTGTAACCCAAAGGAAGGAGAAACATGCCAAGATTTTTAGCGCCATTTATAGGGAGTGAGGCACTCGACCTACCTTGTTAGTGTATCTTATCTTTTACTACTTCCCTCACCATTTCTATTCTTCATTATTTGTTTAACTTTGCATATTATCTTCTAACTAGTTCTTGTTTTTTGTTTGTTCCTTATGTAGATGATAGATGTACATGCTTGGAAGATGCTTGACTTCTACTAATTTGGTTCCATTTGATCTCGAGATAGGTAGAAGGGGACGTCCACACCGACGTAGACAACACAAAAAAAACTAAAATGGGAGACATGGATTGTCAACACTATGAGGGAGTGAATAAGATGCTCAACCACCACCCAACTGCCTTCTCCTTGAGTACTTGATGTGTGTTGTTGTACACAACAATCACTAGGACAAGTCCTAGAGTTTAACCTTGTAACCAGCTTGTCAACTTGGTTAGGGAACCAAGTCAACAGAGTATAGGTAGGTATTGATCCCTAGAGACAACGACGAAGATAGTTGGTTTTCAAATCCGATTGTGAGAACAAGAATGTAAAATCCATTTTTAGAGTTTGTTAAAACTAAAACAAAAAAACTAAAGATGTTGAATTAATGATCAACTAATCAAAAGAAAGAAATACTGAAGGTAAGGGATTTCACCCCCCTAGCCAATGTGAAATGAGATCGAAGAAACTACATAATAAGAAAGATAAAGGAAGGTATGTGAAACATTCGAATATGATTCACAAAAATGAACTCCCTATAAACCCATTGGTATTGGCATTCACGGATCCTAGTTCAATCATCCTAATGGGGACTTTTTTGAGGTCTCATCTAAATCCCCATGTAATCAGTTTGGTTGTTCTAAATATTGCATTCCACAATCACATCCGCCAAGACTAACAAACAATGAAAATGAGAGACCACTTCATTAAAATTGTCAATTTCCATATCCAAAACTATTTACCTAAAAGGTCATTTAAAACTTCAATCCAATCATCACATGGCTAAGGGGCTATTCCCCTTGACTCAATAAAGAAACTACTCACTAGTCATAATGAGGAATGGAGAAATAAAGAGAAGATAAAAAGATAAGAAGCTATAGACCACAAATCCAAAATCTCCAAAGAGACCACAATGGTGACAACTAAATGGTTTTCTTTCTTAATCCCCCACTCCAAGAGAAAGAACAAGAAGAAAGAACAAGAACAAGAGAAATCTAGTTCTAAAACAAGAATCTAATTTTATTACTTGAATGTAAAGATTAAACTAAGAATGAAAGCAACAGAGCTTCAAAGTAAAATGCTAGTATGAAACTGAGGACTACAAACTAAGACTCTATTATAACTAAGACTCAATTTACAACAAAGACTCGATGATTTATCTTGTGAAGCCCCCCTCATTTTGTAGGGGAAGGAGGGTGGAAATCATGAAAAGGGAGGAGAAGGAAGTGGAAGAGGTGGATGTTCTTGGTTGAGAGAATAATTTCCTTCCTCAATAGGCAATTGAGAAAATCATTGATTACCTTCTTTTGACCCTCAAATTCTGACTCTCTCTTTGCAGATCCCATTCTCGAAGTTTCATGAGAGTTTGGGATAGAACAAGATTTAAAGTGTGATAGAAAATATGTTTTTTTAGGACTTTGAATTTCCTTTCCAACACATGTTTGCACATAAAATTCTGCCTTGGGATGTGAGAGTTATGTCCATTTTGGTACAACGTACGTATTTAAATTAGGCACTATGTGAAAATGAATAGGTACATTAACTGGTTTATTGTATAGTCAAATGATTACCAAAGTCACTGGTAAGTATACTTTTCCTTCATAAATTGAAATTATCTTTTCAGAACATATCTAAATTCTAAATTTGGAATGTGTATGTTGGAGTTATGACTGTTTTGGTGTGAGGTATATCAAACTCTACGGGAAATATGAAAAGTCTCCTATCTTCATCTTTTCTTGTCATGAGTTGAATGTTTCAATAACTCCTACAAATTGACAAAATCGCATAAAAATTTAGCAGTACAATATCAAGAGAATGAAAGTGCAATTTATTTCTAAATTAAAGTAAAATTACCAAAAAGTCTTAATTCATTATCCTAAATAATGCAAAAATAAATGATGAATATGCATTCATTAAAATACCCCAGACTTCTAGTCCTCAAGAAAATTAAATTACAAATAAAGTCTAATTTGTACTCCCAATATGTCATTCCTCACTCTTGTAACATCACTATAACCCTTACCTCCAATTTTTGGCCAAGTGACCAAATCGCACATAACCATGTAGCATAAAGTTCTATATTTTCTATCAAAAAATCATCACATCTTGCTTCTAAAATGAGATTTTGTAGAAAAATAGGCTTCATCTTACTTTCTCTTTAACACTCCCAATTTTTTTTAAGTTCTTGCACTAGAACAGGACAAAATTGAGAGGTGTGAAAATAAATAAGTGATGAAAAAATATTTATCTCTCTTACATTCGACTCGGGATATGAATTTGTGGAGTTGGGGATACATTGGTCTCAATTTTTTTCATGTGCAGTTCTGGCAACTTTTGATTCTACGTCCCTTTGTAGGGTATAAAATTTTTATTTAGAAAGCATGCCACCCCAGACTTGGTTTTTTTCCAATGGTGATTCATTGCTTCTCTTTTTTTAGAAAAACAAAATATAGGGGGAACAAAAGGTGTCCTTGTGCTTATAAGTTCACATTTATATACTTTTTTCATAGAGTGTCATTACTCTAGTTAGAATATTCCTATAAATCACTTCATACAAGTTTTATAACAAGATAAAACTTTGTTTAAATATAGATAAAAATCATGCTTGGTTGTAATTGATTCCATATGACTTGCCAACTATTCCAAGGAGTGATTTTTTCAGGGGTCCTAGGTGACAAAGTGGTTTCATACATGGCAATTTGTAAAAAAATATTGCAAAGGATTTACTAATTCAATAGGGTTAAAATAATAGATGTCTATTCAACTTGGCCTACTAGATAAGGGTAAAAAACTAAAAATAAATTTGAAAAATTAAAACTAAACTATTAACATGATGAAAATTTTCAAAACCTAAGATTTGTGGGTGGAAAGAGTATGTACCACCCACCTCCACCCCACACTTCAAATTTTTCTCATCCTGAGAAAATTTAAATCCAAGATGGAGGGAAGAATGGGTCATCCAGGTGGCCCTGGTAGCTAAAAAATTCCACCTGAAGGGGTTGTGTATGAGGAGTGGGACCTTTATCAGAGGAGCTTCATAGTGTACCCTATGATAGGTTAATTGTAGAAGCTCAGTGGGGTGTTCATATTTTATTTCATCTCATATTCCCTCCAATAAGATCCATATATCTTCCTTTGATAGAAACGGAAGTGTTGAAGATGGATGTGGATTGGGGGAGGTTGGCGGGTACCCGGTCAGTATTGTCGGTAGAGCAGGATGTACATAGTCAGGTGGAGGATCTGGCTCTAGTCTTCCACCATCATAATGACCTGTATATGGGAGAAATGATGCTAATACAAAATATTAATACAAAAGTGTTTTTCTTCTCCTCAAAAATAGTGTTTTCAACATTGTGTTTGGTATGTTTCATTGTTGATATAGCATGTCTCTAATTCTTTTATATAAGGGGTCCCCAAGGATTTAGAAGGGATGAGGATGTCTTCCTTGTAAAAAACATAAGGGGGTGTATGGGATTCTTCCAAGGGTAGCATCTCACTTTTTACATTAGTCTTATGTTGAATGTGAACTGGTTGTGTCAAAAAGGGGGTTAGATGCTCATTATCCAAAACAGACTCAAAAATGGGTATTTGTCTATGGTATCATTCAGATTTATGTTAAGGATGGGAGGGCTTGTTGGATCTTCAAAATGACTCTCCTTCTTTTATTTATTATATTCAAGTAGAGTCTCTAAAGGAAAGGTAGGGATATCAACGTCATCATCACACTTAAAATATGGCTCCATGGTTTGCACTATTTCTTCAAGATCTGAAATATATGACAATAAAATAGGATCATCATCATCATCGAACTATCTTGGGTTTCTCAATCTCTATAAGAGTAGTCTATGATTGAGCCTCTAGTAAGGTAGCTAACAAATCTTGACCGAATTCAAGTTTTTCTTGTCCTTCTCCTGCCATCTTCTCTAGGGCCTTAAGTCTCTCTTCTAGTTTAGGATTAAATTGAATTTCACCATAGGATTTGTACACCCCAAAATTTTGTCCATCCTCACCATACCCCTCATGGTATTGTTGTTCCTTGTGCTCCTTATATTGATTGTTGCATTACTCCTCATAATAATCTTCATAAGATGGTGGATTGCAAATTTTGTTGCATCCATCTTGGTGGGAAGATTCAGTACCACAAGGTGTCACCGAATCATGGGGGAACATATTTGAAACATCTGGGTTTCGGGATTAGTCTTCCAATAGAGAGTCTAATAAGGCTTGGTTGGTTACCAATTTTTCTACCATCTTCTCTAAGGCCCTAAATTTCTCTTCTTGCTGAGGATTATAATGGGTATCATAAATAAGTTCTTTTTCCCCAAAGTTTTGTTGGTCATACCCTTCAAAATTTTGTTGATCATACCACCCACTGAATATGGATCACAAGGTTCCACATAATGATTCTCACAAAAATGCGGATTCACATTGTACCCACCAGGAAGAAAGGCTTGTAATTATAAGGGGTGCTACCATAAGTATGGGTTAAAGTCAGATAGGCAAGAGATGCATGGTGGTAAAGACAATATAATAACATTGTGGGGGATATTGTGATGCCCACTCCATTTAAAAAGTATTCCTAAAAGATATGTCAATTAACACATGAGAGGAGAAAAATACCAAGAAAACATAAGAAAAGGGAGTTAGTTAAAAATTACAAAGAGAACTAAAAATTATAAAGCTAAGAAATTATGGAATAAACTAAAATCACAAAAAAATAACTAGAAAGTAGTACTGGTGGAATGGAAATTACAAAAATCTAAGAAGGAAATTATAGAACAAGGCTAAAAATTATGGAACATGCTAAAATTTTATAAAACAAAAATAAATTATGGAACAAGATTAAAAATTATAAAAAGAATAAACTAGAAAGTAGTACTGTCGGAATGGAAACTCAATAGAAGGAGGAGATACACTACTAGAATGTTACTTGGTAGGTTAAAAAATTACAAAATCTACAAAAACGAAATAATAAAATAGAAGATATAGAACAAGATTAAAGTTATACAAGTTAGTGAAATATGAACAAAATTATTCAAGATATAAAAGCAACTAAATATGAAAAATAACCTTGCCGTCCCCGACAATGGTGCCAAATTGATGCAAGTGTTTGTACACACAACAATCACTAGGACAAGTCCTAGAGTATTAACCTTCTAACCAGGTTGTCAACTTGGCACAAGAACCAAGTCAACAGAGTATAGATAGGCATCGATCCCTAGAGACAACAATGAAGATGGTTGAGTTTCAAATCCAATTGTGAGAACAAGAATGTAAAATCCGATTTGAGAGTTTGTTAAAACTAAAACAAAAAAATAAAGATGTTGAATTAAAGCTCAATAATAAAATGAAATAAATACTGAAGCAAAGGGATTTCACCACCCTGACCATGTGAAAGGAGACCAAAGAAATTACACGATAAGAAAGATAAAGGAAGGTATGTGAAACATTCGTAAATGATTCATAAAAAATGAACCCCCAAGAACCCATTGGTCCTGGCGTTCATGGATCCTAGTTCAATCATTCTAATGGGGACTTTTTCAAGGTCTCATACAAATCTCCATGTAATCGATTTAGTTATTCTAAATCTTGGATTCCACAGTCGCATCTGCCAAGATTAACCAATAATGAAAATGAGATATCACTTTGTTAAAATTGTCGGTTTCCAAAACCATTTATCTAAAGGTCATTTAAAACTTCGATCCAATCATCATATGGCTAAGGGGATATTCCCCTTGCCTCGATAAAGAAACTACTTACTAATCATAACAAGGAATGGAGAAAAAAGGAGAAAAAGATAGGAAGCCATAGACCACAAATCCAGAATCTCTGAAGAGACCAAGACGGTGACAATTAAATGACTTGCTTTTTTAATCCCCCAATCCAAAAGAAAGAACGAGAAGAAAGAACAAGAACAAGAGAAATCCAGATCTAGAACAAGAATCTAATTTTATTACATGAATGTAAAGATTATAGTATGAATGAAAGTAACATAGCTTCATATTGAAATGCTAGTATGAAACTAAGGACTACAAACTAAAACTCTATTACAAGTAAGACTTGATTTACAACTAAGACTCGATGATTTTTCTTGTGAAGTCCCCCCTCATTTTATAAGGGAAGGAGGGATGGAAACCCTAGAAGAGGAGTAGAAGGGAGTAAAAGAGGCGGTTGTTGCATGTCTTAGTTAAGAGAATAATTTTTTTCCTCAAGAGACAATAGATAAAATCATTGATTGCCTTCTTTTGTAGATTCCCGTTCTAGAAGTACAAATTTGGGCTAGTAACAAGATTTGAAGTGCTAGAAAATAAGTTTTTCTTGTAAGTCTTTGAATTTACTTTTCAACGCATATTTGAACGTTAAATTCCATCTTAGGATGTGAGAGTTATGTCAATTTTGGTGAAATGTATGTATTTAAATCAGGCACTGTGAGAAAATGAATAGGCACGCTCACCAATTTATTGGACAGTCAAATAACTTCCAAAGACACTGGTAAATATGGTTTTCCTATAGAAATTGAAATTATATTTCCAAAATATATCTAAATTTCAAATTTGGAATTTGTATGTGGGATTTATGACTGTTTTGGTGTGAGGTATATCAAACTCTGTGGGAAATCTGAAAAGCATCATATCTTCATCTTTTCTTGTCTTGTGTTAAATGATTCAATAATTTCTAAAAATTTAGAGAAATTTCATAAAAATTCAGAAGTAGAATATCAAGAGGTTGAAAGTACAATTTATTTTCAAATTAAACTAAAATTACAAAAAAGTCTTAATTTATTAACCTAAATGATGCAAAAATAAATGATTAATATGTATTCATCAGTACTTCACCCCAGGGAACTACCCTTCATGCATTGATACCGTAGATGACCAAATGTTGGGTCAACAATTTTCCATTCCACCAGACCTCCTTGGACTCCTACCCATCTTTTATGGTTTGGAGAATGAGAACCCATACCACCACGTTGATGCATTTCTAGAGGCCTTCTCCACCTTTCACAGCCCTACGAAAACTGATGATTCCTTTAGAAAAACCCTCTTTCCATTTTCATTGAATGAGAAAGCCAAGTAATGGTACATCTCAAATCTATAATTGGTTACCTAGATGGCAACAAATATTTAGTTTTTAAGGAAATTCTACCCCATCTCAAAGCTAACACAAATAAAGAGGCACATCACCTCATTCTCTCAAGAAGAGAACGAGACATTCCATGAAACTTGGGAAAGGTCTAGAAGATTCTGAGAGATTGCCCTCACCATGAGGTTCCTATCTGGCAACTTGTGCAATCCTTCTACATCGGGATCTCTGAATTGAATCAAATGGTTGTTGACTCCTCTTGTGGTGGAACCTTCATGGCCAAGCCCCCAGAAGAGTCTTGGTCACTCTTTGAGCACCTAGTTAAAAATTCACACCACTGGGCTTCAAGCATGGGAGTGCATTGTAATAGAAATTGGACACCTCCTCCTCCTCCTCCACCTCCAGTTAGAGATAAGGCAAATCCACAAATGATCAAGATTTTCACAGATATTATGAAATTGATGAAGAGACAAGTGGGAGGTTCTTCTAGTCACTCTACCAACTCGGTGGAAGCTATTTGTGAAGAAATGCAAGCCTTGAAATCTTTTGGGAATAGGAACAACCAAGGTCCCATGTCAAACTCCTATACTATGGAATAGAGGAATCACTAAAACTTCTTTTGGATGTAAGGGGATGAAGAGCAAGGACAGCAAAGACAAACCAAGGGTCCAAATACATCTTCAAATTTGAGGAAAAAGTTCTTGGAAGGGTAAGGAGCCTTGATGATGTAAATAAGGATGTGTCTTCTCAAGGGAAAAACATTAGCAATTTAGAGAAAAGAATCGAACATATTTCATTGTGTCTTTCTAGACGTGAAGAAGGGAGGCTTCCCTCTCAAACCTTCGTGAACTCTAATAGTGTTGGTGGAGATGTGGTTTCCCCTCAAGGCACCTATGACCCTCAACAAGGGAAAGTTCTCATTTTGCAACAGTACAACCTCAAAATCCTATGATCCTCCACCTCCACAACCCCCATTTAACTACCAATACCCTCCACCTCCACCACAATCCTATTAATGGCCCCTTCCTGAATATCAACAACCTCCACAACAACCAGCTTCACAAAAACCACCATCCCAACCGCATTTCATTCTTCAAAACTAAAATCCCCCACATAAAAGACCACATCTCAAGGATCACAACCACCACCACAAGTTCCCTCCTCTTCCATTTATGAGCAAGTGAAGTTAGTGACTGTGTTGAGAAGTGGGAAGACTTTGGAGCAGCTAAAGGGAAAAGAAGTTGATGGCTCAATCAGTGAAGATAGAGGGGATACCATGATTCATGGCAGTGATACTATGATTCAGGGTGATGATACTATGATAGATAGTTGAGTTGTTACTTTGATTTAGGATGATGATATTGTGATTTTTGTGATATCGGTTGGTGATTCTATTGACGTGAGCCAATCAGAAGTGCAAATATCCCCTTTTCCTGATAAAAATGAAGAATCATACTCAACCAAAATAAAGAGGAAGCACGTTGAGTACATCATGGAGAAATTTAAGCAAGTGAGGGTCAACTTTCTATTTTTGGATGCCATCAAGAAAATTCCTTCCTATGAAATTCTCTTGAAAGACATGTGCACCTTCAAGAGGAAGACAACCGGAAGAAAACCAAAGTGAGTCAAGCTCACAGAATAGTTGAGCTCTATTCTACTACATACCACTCCAAAGAAGAGGAAATATCCTGACGCACCCATCATTTCTTGTCACATTGGAGAACACAGAATAGACCAAGCTCTTGTTGACTTGGGTTCTAGCATGAATCTAATGTCGTATGTTGTGTATGTTTGCTTGAAAATGGGACAACTGGGTCCGACAAACTGCACCTTGTAATTGGCTGATCATTCTGTGAAGATCCCTAGAGGTTGAATTGATAATGTCTTGGTGAGACTTGATGATGAAACTTCCACATTCTATCCTCGTGATTTTATAGTGCTTGACATGGAAAAGGACATGAGGAAGGTGTAACATCCCTAACCTGGGTTATGTACTAACCCTAGGTGTTTTACTTAATTAAGTTGACTAGATACTTGCCCTTATCTTTCGGAATGTAATTAATGCTTTTGAGGAACTTATATTTCAATTTCAGTCCTTTTTGAATAATGTTGAAACATTGTTTTGTTAACTTTGGACTAAAGTGCAAATTACCCAAGTAGAGGGGTTAACTTGCAAATTTTACATTTTAAGATGTTCCTATGATGTTGAGACATCATAAGAGTGTATATGATGTGGTGGTATGGTTTCCACAAGCTTGGACACCAAGATATAGCTTGTAGAGCAATCTTTGTGCATTAAAACCTAGTTTTGGTGTAATGTGCAATTTACCCAAGACCTAGGGTTCAACATGCAAAATAACACTCTAGAGGGTCTCTCATGTTTCTTGGCATCAATTAGAGAAAATAAAATGAGAGGGGCGCCTCATTTGAATTATCTTGGAGGAGAAAGAATCTTGACATTAAAGTAATTAAGATTTAAGTATAAATGGCTCTTTAATATAACTTAATGCAAAAGGGGAATATATTAATTATGGATCCCTTCAACCAAAAGTTGGAGGATGTGTTTGCAATAGTTTTGACAGAATGTTCCATGCTTGGGCACCAAAAATATCTTTGTTGAGTGGAAGCTACTCACACTAATAATATATAAAGCAATATTCACTAAAAGATGGATATTAACACATAACTCTTTAAGGTGCTTAGTTCTTTTCCATTATTCTTGGATAATGGAGAAAGTTTTGACAAAAACGTAGAGGGTAGACATGTATCCAAGAAATGGAGGAGGACTTGGTGGACATAATTGGGAGATAAAAGGAAATAATCCTCTTTTTTCATTTTCCTTGAAAACCCATAAAAATATATATGTATCCTTTTTCCAAAACACCAAAGGATCGTTTCCTTAGCTTATTTTCTTCCCAAACGTGCCTTGGCTGACCAAGGGAGAGCTATTTACCATAGGAAGGATGACCAAACTATCTTGGTAAGTTTTGTTCATCATCTACCTCGAATTCATGGTGGAAACCATAAAACAAGGTTAGATTCATGGTTTTCTTCACTTGGTTTCCTTTTCTAGCCATCTTGTTCATCCAAAGATTGAAGAACGAACCTTGGATAACTGCTCGAGATCAAACCACCATTAAATATACGGAGCTTGGATCTCTGGATCAGATCTAGAGGCGGGTTTTATAACTGTAACCCTTAAGCATTGCTAATGTATCCATCTCTCTAATAATCGTTGGCTATTTTCTCCTTTGGTATTCTTTTGGTTAATTGCTATAACTTCCGTGAAGAACAACAACAGTTCTTGGTTGCTGGTAGGAAGAAGATGATGACATTAACTTTGATTATTATCCAAAGAAAAACACTTTACCAAACAGTTTGGTTTTGTGCTCAAACGGTTTCCCAAACTGTTTGGGAGCAAACGGTTTCAAACCATTTGATTGCAAACGGTTTCATCCCAACCGCATAGAAGAAAACGGTCCAAGACCATTTGGTGGTGTTGACCGAGTGTTTACCATTTGGAGGTCTGTTGAGAATCATGTAGGCTAATCACCTATCAATAATTATCAATTAACTCCAAGTGGTTCACCAATTAAAAGTCCAACAATCATCAAAACACTAAATCGGGTTAATTGTTGATTTGATAATTGACTAAGGTTGAAGTTTGGGTTGAGTGACCCAAATGGTTTCAAAACCGTTTGGGGATCACCCAAATAGTCTCAAGACCATTTTTTGATCACCCAAGATCATTTGGAGGTCTAGGGCTAAGTATAGATGACCAATTAAAGATCTAAAGGTATTAGGTTGAAGTACATTCAATTGTTGACCTAGTGATCAATCTAATGAGTCAAACCCTAATTGGTTGACTTAGGTTTTTGATGTTGACTTGGGAAAACGGTCTCAAGACAGTTTGGAGGTCATCCAAATGATCCCATGACCGTTTGGGGTCAGGTCATGACCAAATTGTATGATGGTTCAATGGGTTCAAATCAATTAGACTCACATTGAATTATGTTGAAGGATCATCAATTCCAAACCCTAATCCAATTGATTCAAGCCCTAATTGATGATCAATTGAGGGTCAATTGAGGGTCAAATCAGTTGAAGGTTGATCTAATTAACTCAATTGAATGATGGTGATAGGTCTGATTGATGATTGAATACATATATACAACTGTTGAAGGAATCAACAATGGAAACCCTAAATCAATTCGACTTGTTGAGACCATAGTTGGTCCATGCAGTTTTGAGGGGGTTTTGGACCAAACGGTCTCAAGACCGTTTGGGACCAAATGATCCCAAACCGTTTAGGGTTCATGCGGTTTCAAAACTGATTGTGTTCATGCGGTTTCAAAACCGATTGTGTCCATGCGGTTTCAAAAGTCAAACTTGGCAAATGGTCTTCACCTCTTACTTTAGCAAACAATCTCAAGGGTAGACCAAGACCGCATGAAGGTCCAAATGGTCTTAGACCATTTGAGGTCTGAGTTAGTCAAGATTGTTTGGGGCCTTAGTGGCCAAGATTGTTTGGTGGATGTTTAACCTAAACCTCATGGGTACTTAATGTGGTTAAAGGACAAGTGATTAGTTAATTAATACATGATGTAATCAAAGGTGATTCATGATACTTGTACCTTAATGGGATAGTGTATTTGAAACCCATGAAGTAATTAAGCTCTAATGATTACAATGGTAATGATATAAACCATAAAGTCAATTCTCTTTCATGATTGAGTTACTTAACCTAATCAAGGATGAAGTAAACATCATCCTATAGAGGATGAGAGAGAGAAGACTCCTTTTATGAATGTTAATTAAGTAATGGACTTCTATTATGAATGAATATCTAATTAGGGTATGATCCTTCATAGTGAGATCATGAAAACCCTAATTATGATGATTAATGAATCTTAACCCCAAATTGAGGGTAACAATTGAAGTATTCCTAATGCATTCCTAATGCATGATGATGATGTAATCATAATTCATAATGATGACATGATAAACCCTAATTCAGAGTATGTTGAATATAACCCCTAATCAAGGGTGATGCAATGTGAATAGTAAACCCTAATTCCCAATAAGGTAAATTAAAGTGTGAAACCCTAATTGTGGGTTATCTCTTATAAGCATGAAGCTCTAAGATTAGATAATGATATGATGAGTCATTAATCCTAATTGAATTAAGAAGGGAAACCCTAACCCTTGTATGGCCATAGTGGTGCAACCTATGAATAGTGAAGTTATCATTGTTTTGCATTGTACTGCTATGAAATTAATGTACCTGTTATCGTCTGTACTAATCATGCAGGTTTTATGAAATATTGATCATATCCAGGTATGAGCTATGATGTTTTGTTATTGAAAATACTTTATGAGTTTTGAAAGCAATGATATGCTATGTTTCCTAGTGAAAGGTAACAAAAGAGATTGATAGGCTTTAAGAGCCATGTGAAATACATGTATTGCAACTATTACGGTTACACTGACAAATGATTTAATGGCTTCATGTTACCTGTTAGAGTGGTAACAAGTATATTGATGATCTAAGGGTTTAAAACACCCATGTTCTTGAATCATGATGATAAGATGATAAGGGATTGAGTTCCCAATGCTATTAAAGTTGTGAAATGAACTTGAAAAAATAATACTCTTTCCTAATGGCATCTGTTATAATGGGATATGCTTGAAAACATGCCTGATGCTAAAAGAATGTTGTAATGCACTTAAATAATCAAGTGAAATGATATCATGTAGAGCCCTGACCATAGATCCATCATCGTCAAAAATTGGATGATGGTGAAACAGGTTTTCCTAAGGGAACTTCTAGAGAGCATACTTTTGAGTATGTGGGGGTTATGGACGCGAATATCCTTACGTCCTAATGAAGGAATTGATGTGAGATAAATATTAAATCCCTCAATCCTTCATTATATGTATATGTCGAGATGATGTATCACTAATCTCCCAATGATGATGTTAATGCCGCATTGATGTGAGATAAACAAGAAATCCCTCGATGGCAAAGAGAATACATCATGCCACTGTAACTCTAATAGCGAAGTTGCTAGAATACCCTAGAAAGCTATTTTAGTAGAGACACAAGATGTCCTGCATATTGTTCCTCACACTAATTGAGGATGATGAGTTCATAGAAATTCGGCTCTTCTGATGACCTATGTATGGTGCCGATTTCTATTTCACAATGGTCAGTTGGAGTATGAGCGGTATACCTCATCTCCTCAGGGCATAAGTATGTTTGAAAACTGTAATCAGCCGTGTAGCATATTTTCTTAGGTTGAACTACGAGAAACAATGTTTGATGATACATTGTTTATCAAGTCCTAGTTAGAAAAATAATATACATGTTCTTCATATTCTTTATTGATTAAATGACTTGCTATTCAATCTAGTTATAATTGAAATGATTGCATAAAGAATACTTCTTTACTTAGTTATTCAATGAATCACCTGTTGTTGAATAGTTATAATCCTACTGCCTAGTATCATTCTATTATTTGCAATAACAATGTTTCTGGCGAAGAGTTATAACTCTCACTGGGACAATTTTCAATTGTCTCACCCCCTTGGGTTTCAACTTTTTAGGTAGACGAAGAGGAAGAATAAACCCATCAGTGGGTGAGCAGCAACAGCAACAAAAACAACAACATCAAGGACAATAGTGATTTTCAGGTGGAGACACTATCTGTCAAGTTTTGTATATAGAGAGTCCTATGTGTGGTCTCTGTACTCTCAGGTCCTAGGAGTCAGTAGATGGTTTGATATAGATCTGAGATTTTTTGGCTTAATGCCTCAAGATTTTTGTATAATTCCCATGTACAGTTTAACATGACAGTCAATGATATAACTCTCGAGATGTGATAATACAGAGATGTACTGATGAATCAGCATGTAATTAACTTACCTTATTTCTTTATGAAAGAGTTTTACAGTTTGTGGATCTCTTTACAAAAAGTTTTAATTTTTAGTAATTTTCAGTAATTCCGCTGCTAATGATTCGCTTCCACATTGATTGATCTCGTTTTCGCAAGATGGTCACCACAATTTAGTGGTATCAGAGCTCTAGGTTCGCTGAGTCTACAAATACATAGGACTAGGGTTGTAGAGTCTGTTCTATTGTCTTCCAGTATATCTGATAGTGTCTTCTGCTCATACAGGAGGAGAAGACAAAACTAAAGATGTTTGGATCACATGAGGAACATGTTGCAGAAAGTAGTGTTGTTGCACCTAGAGAAGATGCAAGAAACCAAGAAAGGGAAGAACCTATACCTGAACCACCCTAGTTCAATCCCGCTGATATAGGGAATCCAACCTTCCAAGCCATGTTTGGGCAGTTCATGACTTCCATGACACACATGACTGATAGGATGCCTATACTTGTACCTAGGGCACCTACCCATACAGAAGGACAAGGAGTCGGCAAGACGTTTGAACGACTTCACCGAGTTGGGGCCACAGAATATGCTGGAACAGTTGATCCAACAGATGCTGACTTGTGGCTAACTGAACTAGAGAAGGCCTTTAGAATCCTAAACATCCCAAAAGTTGAGAAGGTTAGACATGTTGTGTATCTTCTCAAGGGGAGTGCTGGTCACTGGTGGACCATGGAGGAAGGGAAAAGTCCAGGTGTGGAGATCAAATGGGAAGTTTTCCGATAGGAATTTATCAACAGATACTTCCCTAAGATGTTCCTAGCTGAGAAAATCTCTCAGTTTGAGAGGTTAAGGAAGGGACTAATGAACATTAGCAAGTACGAGGCTAAGTTCATGGAGCTGTTGCAGTTCTGTCCGCATATGACAGCTACAGATGAAGAAAGGATTAGACATTTTGAGAAGGGGTTAAACGCTGAGTTGACCACCCCTGTGTCTGCTCTAGAGAACAAGGAAAGATTTGTTACCTTTGTGGAGTCAGTCAGGAGGATAGAGAGGTCTGTGTCGGAGAAGAGACAGACCAAGAACAAGAAGATATATCCCCAGTTCCAATTATCCTCATCCAAAGGTTTCAAGAGACCAAGGTTTTCCGTGCCTACACCACCACCTAGATTCAGTACCCAGACACAGTGGATGTCAAATAGGGGTAGAGGATGAAGTTTACCACCAGAAGGAGCTCGTAGCTCAACATCTATTTCAGTTACAGGACTATCCAGACCATAACAATGGATCAAAAGCTGTTATATATGTGGAAAGGTGGGACTTCTGATGAAGGATTGCAGAGCCAGAGAGGCAAGTGTGAATCAACCTCAAAGGCAGAGTCAGCAAGGTTCTCGAAGGAGACAGTTTTCTGGAGGCGCTAGAGGATGTGGAAAAGTGTCCCAAGCTAGATCATCGGCACCTAGTCATCGAGCACCGAATCAACCACAGGCGACGACAAGGTTTTACATGATGAATCCACCTGATGCAGTGATCAACCCTCGGGTTGTGACAGGTCAAATGGAGTTGTTTTATTCTGATATGTCTACATCTTGTGTTGTATCTATTTTGATTGATCTGGGTGCTACACACTCTTCTCGAAGGGTGATTCTTGACTGCAATATGACGGTTAGTCACAGGGAGAAAGTTTGAAGTTGGAGACTCCTTTGATGGGATCTGTTATTTTACGGGGGGGTGTTCTCCCTGCATTCTTTCTTTTTCTGAACATCACATTCAAATGGATCTTATACCACTTGAAATGCACGTATTCGATGTAATCCTTGGGATGGATACCTTAGAAAGGTATAAGGATGTCTTGGATTGTGAGTCTAAGCAAGATGTGTTCACTAATGATAGTGACACATGTATCTTTCAAGGAGATAGAAAGATTCTACCAACATGTCTTGTGTCAGCTATGGTTGTTGAGAAGTTGATGAGGCAAGGATGTTATGCGTTCTTGGCCCATGTGGTAGATACCACCATGGAGAGTTCTAATCCTGCTGAAGTTCCTGTAGTCAGGGAATTTGAAGATGTATTTCCTGAAGAACTTCCAGGTGTACCTCTGCCCCGAGAAATTGATTTTGAGATTAATCTAATTCTGGGCACACAACCTATAGCACAAACACTGTATAGGATGGCGCCTGCTGAGATGGAAGAACTCAAGAAACAACTAAAAGTGTTGCTTGAGAAGGTTTTCATCCAACCGAGTACTTCACCTTGGGGTGCTCCGGTCCTCTTTGTTAAAAAGAAGGATGGATCAATGCGGCTGTGCATTGATTACAGACAATTAAATAAAGTAACAATAAAGAAAAAGTATCCTTTTCTGAGGATTGATGATCTCTTTGATCAGTTGTGTGGTGCAACAATCTTCTCAAAGATAGATCTGAGGTCGAGATATCATCAGCTGCGTATTAAGTATGGTGACATACCTAAGTCTACTTTTAGGACAAGGTACGGTCACTATGAGTTCACAGTTATGTCGTTTGGACTAACTAATGCACCGACTGCATTTATGGAACTCATGAATAGGATCTTTCGACCTTTTCTGGATCAGTGTGAGTTAGTCAAGATCGTTTGGGGCCTTAGTGGCCAAGATCGTTTGGTGGATGTTTAACCTAAACCTCATGGGTACCTAATGTGGTTAAAGGACAAGTGATTAGTTAATTAATACATTATGTAATCAAAGGTGATTCATGATACTTGTACCTTAATGGGATAGTGTGTTTGAAACCCGTGAAGTAATTAAGCTCTAATGATTACAATGGCAATGATATAAACCATAAAGTCAAATCTCTTTCATGATTGAGTTACTTAACCTAATCAAGGCTGAAGTAAACATCATCCTATAGAGGATGAGAGAGAGAAGACTCCTTTTATGAATGTTAATTAAGTAATGGACTTCTAATATGAATGCATATTTAATTTGGGTATGATCCTTCATAGTGAGATCATGAAAATCCTAATTATGATGATTAATGAATCTTAACCCCGAATTGAGGGTAATAATGGAAGTATTCCTAATGCATTCCTAATGCATGATGATGTAATCTTAATTCATAATGATGACATGATAAACCCTAATTCAGTGTATGTTGAATATAACCCCTAATCAAGGGTGATGCAATGTGAATAGTAAACCCTAATTCCCAATAAGGTAAATTAAAGTGTGAAACCCTAATTCTGGGTTATCTCTTATAAGCATGAAGCTCTAAGATTGGATAATGAAATGATGAGTCATTAATTCTAATTGAATTAAGAAGGGAAACCCTAACCCTAGTATGGGCATAGTGGTGCAACCTATGAATAGTTGAAGTTATCATTGTTGTGCATTATACTGCTATAAAATTAATGTACATGTTATCGTCTGTACTAATCATGCAAGTTTTATGATATATTGATCATAGCCAGGTATGAGCTATGATGTTTTGTTATTGAAAGTACTTTATGAGTTTTGAAAGCAATGATATGCTATGCTGTCTAGTGAAAGGTAACAAAAGAGATTGATAGGCTTTAAGAGCCATGTGAAATACTTGTATTGCAACTATTATGGTTGCATTGACAAATGACTTAATGGCTTCATGTTACCTGTTAGAGTGGTAACAAGTATATTGATGATCTAAGGGTTTGAACACCCATGTTCTTAAATCATGATGATAAGATTATAAGGGATTGAGTTCCCAATGCTATTAAAGCTGTGAAATGAACTTGATAAAATAGTATTCTTTCCTTATGGCATATGTTATAATGGTTTATGCTTGAAAACACGCCTGATGCTAAAAGAATGTTGTAATGCACTTAAATAATCAAGTGAAATGATATCATGTAGAGCCCTGACCATAGATCCATCATTGTCAGAAATTGGATGATGATGAAACAACTTTTCCTAAGGGAACTCCTGGAGAGCATATTTTTGAGTATGTGGGGGTTATGGACGTGAATATCCTTACGTCCTAATGAAGGAATTGATGTGAGATAAACATTAAATCCCTCAATCCTTCATTATATGTATCTGCCGGGATGATGTATCGCTAATCTCCCGATGATGATGTTAATGCCGCATCGATGTGAGATAAACAAGAAATCCCTCGATGGCGAAGAGAGTACAACATGCCATTGTAACTCTAATAGATAAGTTTCCAGAATACCCTGGAAAGCTATTTTAGCAGAGACACAAGATGTCATGCATATTGTTCCTCACACTAACTGAGGATGATGAGGTCATAGAAATCTGGCTCTTCTGATGACCTATGTATGGTACCGATTTCGATTTTGCAATGGTCGGTTGGAGTATGAGCGGTATACCTCATCTCCTCATGGCTTGAGTATGTTTGAAAAATGTAATCAGCCATGTAGCATATTTGCTTAGGTTGAACTACGAGAAACAATGTTTGATGATACATTGTTTATCAAGTCCTAGTTAGACAAATAATATACATGTTCTTCATATTCCTTATTGATTAAATGACTTGCTATTCAATCCAGTTATAATTGAAATGATTGCATAAAGAATACTATTTTACTTAGTTATTCAATGAATTACCTGTTGTTGAATAGTTATAATCCTACTTCCCAGTATCATTCTATTATTTGCAATAACAATGTTTCTGGAAAAGAGTTATAACTCTCACTAGGACAATTTTCAATTGTCTCACCCCCATGGGATTCAACTTTTTAGGTAGACGACGAGGAAGAATAAACCCATCAGTGGGTGAGCAACAGCAACAGCAACAACAACAACATCAAGGACAACAGTGATCTTCAGGTGGAGACATTGTCTATCAAGTCTTGTATATAGAGAGTCCTATGTGTCGTCTCTGTACTCTCAGGTCCTAGGAGTCAGTAGATGGTTTGATATAGATCTGAGATTTTTTGGCTTAATGCCTCGAGATTTTTGTACACTGCCCATGTACAGTTTAATAGGGCAGTCAGTGATATAACTCTCGAGATGAGATAATACAGAGATGTACTGATGAATCAGCATGTAATTAACTTATCTTGTTTCTTTATGAAAGAGTTTTACAGTTTGTGGATCTCTTTACAAAAAGTTTTAATTTTTAGTAATTTTCAGTAATTCTGTTGCTAATGATTCGCTTCAGCATTCGTTGATCTCATTTTCACGAGACAGTCACCACAGATGGTACCTATTATCTTCGTGAGACTGCCACTATGTATGTGACATTCGTTCTCATTAAGATCTAGTTTAACATCTTCAAAGCCTCTACTAATGTCGAGGGTATAGGTGATACATAAGAAGATATCTACCGTATTGATTTCCTTGAGGAAATTGTAGAAGAATGCCTACGTACATGGTTTCAAACTTCCATCAAGGGTAGAGTTATAGATACTATTGTTGAGTTTTCCAATAATCCTGATGACAATGAAGATGAGCTCACATAAGTGGCTGTAAGTGAGGATTTTCCTTCCATTTTTGAGAAACCTTTAAAGAATTCATTGAAGAATCTCCTATCCTTGAGATCAAATCTCTTCCTAAAGGCCTAAAGTATGTTTTTCTGGTTCAAATGACACCCTTTCAATGACCATTTCTTCTATTATTTCTCTTGAATAAGAAGATGCTCTTATTTCTGCATTAAAGAGAAACATTCAAGCCATAGAGTGGTCTATTGCTGATTTGAGGGGTGTTGACCCCTACATTTGTGTTCATAGAATCTATTTTGAGTATGATGCAAGGACAACCCGCTAAATGCAAAGGAGGTTGAATCTAAAGCTAAAAGAAGTTTTAACTTAAGAGGTTGTGATGTTGGGATGATCTATCCCATTTTTTATAGTCCTTGGGTGAGTCCCATTCAAGTTGTGCCCAAGAAGGGTGGGATCACCGTTGCTTAAAATGAATATTTAGATTTGGTGCCTGTGAGAGATAATCCAAATGGATTATGTGTTTTGATTATAGGAAGTTGCATGAAAAGAAGAAAGAACGACCATTTCCATCTCCCAATCATTAATCAAATCTTGGAAAGGCTTGCAGGACAAAGTTTCTATTACTTCCTTGTTAGTTATTTTAGGTATTTACAAGTGGTTTTCCATCCAATTGATTAAGAGAAAACCACATTTACATTTCCAAGTGGCACCTTTGCCTATAGGAGAATGCCTTTTGGGCTATGCAATGCCCCTTCTACATTTCAAATATATGTCACGTCCATCTTTGCTGATATGCTTGATTCTTATCTTAAAGATTTCATGGATAATTTTTTAGTCTTTGGAAAGACTTTTGATGAATGTTTGTCCCATCTCACAACTATTCTTGAAAGATATGTCAAGGTCTGTTTGGTTTTTTCTTGGGATAAAAGTCATTTGATGGTTCTTGAAGGCATTATTTTGGGTCATAGAGTTTCCAAATCCGGAATTTAAGTGGACAAGGCCAAGGTGGGCCTCATCTCTACTCTTACCATTCCTTTAACCATAATACATGTCCATTCTTTCTTGGGGCATGCATGTTTCCATCACCGTTTCATCAAAAACTTTAGCAAGATTTCTAGACCATTGTGCCATTTGCTCAAAAAAGATGTTGAATTCAGTTTTGATGACAAATGCATTGAAGCCTTCAACCACTTGAAGTAAAAGTTGGTTTCCGCTCCTATCATGAAACCACCAGATTTCTCTTTGCCATTTGAGATCATGATTGATTCTTTGTATATGGTAGTGAGGGTTGTTCTGGGCCAAATGATTGGCTAAATCCCACATGTTATCTACTATACAAGTAAAACTCTCGATGAAGCTCAAAGAAACTAGACAACCATGGAGAAGGAGTTGCATGTCGTGGATTTGGCACATGATAATTTTTGTTATTATGCTAAGGAAAAAAAAGCCATTATCTACATCGACCATTCAGATTTGAAGTACTAGATGGCAAAGAAATATTCAAAGCCCCAATTAATTTGTTGGATCCTCTTGCTCCAAGAATTTGACTTGGAGATTTTTGACAAAAAGGGTGTTGAAAATTCTATAGTTGGCCATCTCTCCCATATTGAGGTACCATATGATGATGATCACCGCATTAAGGAGACAATACCACATGAACATGTCTTCTTACTTTCCTCCAACCAAATAATATGGTACAAGCACTTAGCCAACTTATTGGCTAGTGGGAGGATACCAAGAACTTGGATAAGGGATGAGATCAAGAGATTGTTTGCTGTGGTGAAAAACTATGTGTGGGATGATGAACATCTTTTCAAATATTGCTCCGATCATCTCATAAGAAGGTGTGCCCCCAATAGTGAGAAGTAGGAGATTCTCTCCATGTGCCATTTTGGAATATGTGAAAGACATTTTGGTAGAAAATGTACAGCCGCTAAATTTCTCCAAAGTGGTTTCTATTGGCCAACATTGTTTAAAGATTCTAATGAATATTGCAAAGCTTGCTTGAAGTGCCAAAAAGTAGGCACAATTTCAAAGAGGGGCATTATGCCTCTATCAACTATTCTAGTGGTTTAGGTGCTTGATGTTTGGGGTATTGACTTCATTGGTCCGTTTCCCCCTTCTTTTGGGTATGTGTACATCTTAGTGGTAGTAGACTATGTCTCCAATTGGGCTTAAGCAATTTATACAAGGACAAATAATCATAAGGTAGTATGCAACTTTGTCAAGTCTAAAATCTTTAGTTAGTTTGGTGTGTCAAGGGCAACAATTAGTGATGGAGGAAGCCACTTCATTCATATAAATTTTAAAGGATTGTTGAAAAGACATGTTGTGAACCATCGTCTGGCTACTCCTTACCACACTCAAACTAGTGGTCAAGTTGAGTGAGCCATTCGGGAGATAGATCTCATTATTGAGAAGAAGGTGAGACCGAACTGCAAGGATTAGTTTCTACATCTCAATGAAGTTTTATGGGCATATATAACATCATTCAAGGCCTTTTGTGGCACCATACCATTCAAGATTGGGTATGGTCAGATCTGACATCTACCTGTTGAGATACAATACAAGGCATTTTGGGCTTTGAAGTCTATGGACATGGATGTGGACACCACCAAAGTAAGAAGGAAATTGTAGATCCATGCTTCGGAGGAAATGAGACATGAGGCTTATGAATTGCCTAAAAGCTTCAATGATAGAACAAAGTTCTCACTTGTATTGTAAGACCCCTGATGTATGTTTTGGGATAACCCTATTTTATTTGTCTTGTTTAAGTGCCTATAACCTTTCTCTAATCCTTTGAGATGATTTTAGATCTTGTGTTGTGCTTAAGTCTCTAGTTTGATCTAGTTTAAATATTGTTTGTGCTTTTTGTGCTTGTTTTGTGCCAAATTGAAATTTACCCAATTGAGATGGTTATATTGCAATTTGCCACACCTAGAGTGTACCTTATCTTTCCTAGATCCATGAGAGAGAGTGAAGCATTGGGGTTCCTTGGTTGGGCCTTGGATGAGCGGTGGCATCACTAGAGGTGATTAAAGTTTCTAGAGTTTTGAGTGTCTCGACCATGTGTGCCTGGTTGGAGTGTCTCGACCTATGTCTTAACCATGTGCTATTTTTTGGGTGTGTCTCAATCGATACACCTCCCTTGGGGTGTTTTATCTTGATTGTGATGATCTTAGACTAGTTTTGGTTGAGACGGTTGCTCTTTGTGTTGTGTTTCGACCTTGGTGTCTTAGTGACCCTTTTTGTCTCGACCAGGATGTTATGTTGCTTTTGTTTCAACCTCCTTGAGGTGTTGTGACTGAAGCCAACATGTTGGGGACCTAAATGGTCAAGATCTAAAATAGGTTGTATCACCATCTCATTCATGTAAGGTTTAAGTGGTTGTATGGTGGTTTATTAGATGGACATGTGTCCCTTTGGTGCCTTTAGGGTTTGACACACCACCCATAACCCTACCTCTCTCCTCCTTTGGTATATGACACATTTTCTCTCCATGAAAGTGAAGCTTTTGGCCTTATTCATTCCTCACCCTCTCTTGATCGTCCTTGGAGCCTTGAGGATCTAGGATGAATAATCTTGGAGCACTTGGTAGTCGAGATCCCTTGCATGTGGTGACTCCTACTCATCTTCAATCTTGGTAAGTGTATGCCTTTTTTATGACATTTTCGTTTGATCTTCTACCCCACATTATTATATTTTCTTGGACCTATATCATGGATCATTCATGGTGGTCGTATTGGTGGGTAACTCCTCATCATAAGGGTCATAGGACATGTTTTGACAAGGGGGTACCCAAGTGAGATGAAGTTTCTTCTCTCTTTCTCCCTTCTTTCCTTGGTTAGGCCTAGGCTTCTCTTACCCTCTTTTTTTAGAAACCTTTGACCTTGCTACCTTCTTCTTTTTGAGGTGATCTTGTGGAAAAAAGTGGGACCTTGGTAGAGCATCATCATCCTTGGATATTGTGTGCTTGGAGCTTGTGATCCTTGGAGTTGATCTTCCTTAAGGCGGGTTATATAACACTCTACCCTCTTTATTATTGCACTTTTCTTTGCATGCATGTTGCTATTTCTCTCTTTAAAATGTTCCCTTTACATGATAATAGATAATACTATGCTTTAGAACTTGCATGATGGTGGTTGTAATGCATGTAAGGTACCCAATTTTGTAGATGGATGTGTAATGGTGGTTTTCTTCCTATTCTTCGACCTTGGTTTTGGTCACATGCATGATGCTCATGTACCTTGATGTGTCTTGGAGTTTAGGTCATGTTTATGAGGTGTTGAACGTGGTTTTATGTATCTTTCATGAGATTCTTTCATGGTGGTTTCATGACCCATGTTTTAGGGTTTTTGGTGACCAATTTTGTGTGAGGTATCTCTCTTTGCAGAAGGTGGTTTTCCATGATGTTATCTTTTATTTTAGCTGTGGGATTCTTCTATTTTTATCTTGGTTAATCTATGTTTTGATGATGGTCCTTTTCCTTGGTAGTAGCATGACTTTGGTGGTTGATACACCATGTTTACCTTTGGGTCGAGACACTCTGGTTCTTGGTCTTTTGGTTGGTATGTTGCTACTATTTTGGGTCAAGACATGTGCCCCAGTTTTGATCAAGACACAACCGTTGTTTTGGATGTGACCTTGTTTTAGTTTTGGTCGATACAACTCTATTTTTTGAGGTCGAGACATGGTTTTCTTTGGGGACAAAACCCTAATCCATGAGGGGTCGAGACATGTTTTGTGTGTGGTGGTTGATACATATTGTTCTTGCGGTCAAGACACATAGTGGTTGTGGTCAAGACACCTTGGATGAAGGTGGTTGAGACACTTGCTTCTGGGGTGATCGAGACACCTATGTGTATGATTATCGAGTCACATACTTAGCCATATAATCAATACATGTGTATGATTAAGCAAGTGATGAACCTTGCATAGTGTTGTTTGAAGAATTGGTTGGTTAACCCTAACCATAATCCTTAACCCTAATATGCTCCAAGAAAGTGGGATTTGGTATACCTAGGGTTTGGTGATTGAATAAAGTTCAATAACCCTAATCGACTATGTATGGAGCCCTAACCCAAATGTTGGGTCATGTGATGTGTTTGCTTCTCTCTCTTGAAGTGGTTATCATATTATCATGTTTTCTCTCTCCTATTTATAGACTCCTAACCTTATAGGTGATGTGTAATTGAATGACATATCTATGTGAATGCCATGTAAATTCTATATTATACAAGATGGTGACTATGCACAATGTTGATACACGATATTATGGTGTACATTCAGGGATTATGTGATTGGGTCCTATAACATGGTTAAGGCTTGATGCCTAATGACAGGTGGTATCCTCTAGTGATATGATTGAGGGATTGATATCCCACAATGATGTGACATTGGTGATGGCCTTGTGAATTGTAGTGCTACAAGTATCTTGTGGTTGTGATGTGACTAGTTCACACCTTATACATTTTATACCTTCTGGAGTTGTACTATGACATTACTTTTGTAGGATTTGTCTGTGGTTTGTACATTGTAACTTGATTGATGCTAAAGGACACCTAATTGGCATAACTAATCAAGTGGAACCCAATCATGTAGTTTTCTATGTGCCATAGATCCATCTTCAGCGTCAATACATACTGGATGGTGAAATGGGTTCCCCCTTAATGGAAGCTCATAGTCATATATTGTTGATTATACACATTCATCATATTGGTTGCAGGCCATACCCTAGAAAGAGAAAATTCGAGGCCATATCTCAATGACATGACTCAATGTATACTTATGATGTTTCATAGGATTGGTTGTGTGCCACACCTGGGCAGGAGTGTGATCGTGAGTTGTAACTTAGTTTTACTAGTGGTGTGCCTATATACCAAGGCAGGCTAGGCTATTTATGTAGTTAGACTTTATATGTCATTGTGCCAGACTCAGACTGACGAGGTGTGTGGGGATATCATTGGATTCCATCTCTTCCAATGATCTTGTGTGGCACTAATTCTGACTTAGTAGTGGTCAATTAGAGCATGAATGGTATACCTCATCTTCTCAGGGCATAATAAAAGATGTAACATAGTCATGTAGCGTATTTATGTAGGGCCAAATGTGAATATCATTTTTTGAAGCATTGTCTTTCTTTGTATAGATTTATTGATAAAGAATGTACATGTTCTTCATATTCCTTCTTAAATTGAAAGCTGTTATACTACTCATTGATAGCTACCTGAACTGTTTAGATGATAATAACTATCTTGCACATATCATTTAGCTAAATCTACTTATCACGTTGTAGCTATTGTTTCTACTCTTCTTTATCATATATCTGTGTTGTAATAGCATTGGTGGAGAGTTATATCTCGTGATGTGATTTGGATCTTACCCCATGGGTTACCACATATTTTAGGTGGTCGTTCATGAGGAGATAGAGATCGTTCAGCTGAGGAAGATCAGTAGTAGAGCAGTAGCTGATAAGGTTGGATGTACTTCTAGTTTTTGGTAGTAGAGTCCTAGAGTCATCCACGTACACTTAGGTCCTTGGGGTTGTTCTCACTATGTTTTGTAGATATGATATCGATTTGAGGTTTTGGCTTGCGAGCTCTATATGTATAGTTATGGAAGTTGTACATGTATATATGTGAAACAGGTTCCTCAAGAAATAGGTTGATGATAGGGATGTTTGAGAATAGTAATGATGTAAGCACCATGGCATATGTTGTGTGATACATGTGTTCCATTGAGGACATATATGTGAGGGTTTTTAGTTTGTGGTGCTTTGTGCAATCGGTTTTAATTTCTTGTGTTTTCTGGTAATCCACATGTTAATGTTGTTTCTGTGCTTTTGTTTTGAGTTAGCTCATCTTGTATTGCGCATGGAATTGCAATTTGGTTGGTACCAAAGCTTTAGGTTTGCTGAGTCTAGAGGGACCTAGGACTAGGGTTTGTGTCTATTCTAGTATCCTCCAGTCTATCTTATAACAAATGTTGCTTATGTGAAAGAAGAAGATTAGTAGAAAAGTTGTCTAGAGAACACAAAGAACTCACTGTAGAGAGCAATGTTGTTGCACCTAGAGGTGGTACAAGGGAGTGGGCACAAGAAGATCAGGAGCCTGAGCACCCCATTTTGAATCGGCCATGGTAGAAAACCCTACCTTTGAGTTTCTATTTGGTCAGTTCATGGTTATGATGACACACATGGAAGATAAAATGCCCACACCTCGGCCTAGGGTAGATGTTCCCAATGTTGAATCTCTGGGATCTGGGAAGACCTTTGAGAGGCTGATACGTATTGGAACTGCAGAGTATGCTTGCACGGATGATCCAACGGATGAAGATCTCTGGTTGATGGAGTTGGAGAAGGCCTTGAAGATCCTCAAGAACCCCAAGGAAGACAAAGTGAAGCATGTTGCATACCTTTTGAAGGAGAGTGCTTGCCATTGGTGGGACATAGAAGAGGAGAAGAGGCCTAGAGTTTTTGTTGGTTGGGAGGAGTTTCAACGTGAGTTCATTAGTCAATACTTTCCTCAGACATATTTGGATGAGAAGATATCTCAGTTTGAGGGGATCTGGAAGGGATCCATGATGATCAACGAGTATGAGGAGAGGTTTATGGAGCTTTTAAGGTTTTGTCTTCATGTTGATGCTACGAATTAGGGAAGGATCCAACATTTTGAGAAAGGGTTGAATGTTGAGTTGTCTACCCTGGTGGCTACTTTAGAGAATCATTTGCGGTTTGACATGATTGTGGAGTTAGTTTGTAGGATAGAGAGATCCTTTGTTGAGAAATGAAAGAAAAGTGCCAAGAAGAGACCTGAGCAGTACTAGTGTGAGTCATAAAGAGGCATTAAGAAGCCTAGGTTTTCTACACTTCCAGCTCCGTAGAGGTATAGTGTGCAGACACAATGGTCACCAAGTAGAGGAAGGGGCTACAACTTTCCTCCTACTGGAGCTCACATGATAGCGTCATTGTTAGTGGCAGGGTTGTCTAGGCCACAATACGAGACCAGAACTTTCCATAAGTGTGGTTAAGTGGGACATCTGAGGTGGGATTCTCTAGTAAGAAATGATGAGGTGTCCCAACATCTGAGGCAGAGCTAGTAGGACTCACAGAGACAGTTGTACAACAATGGTGGAAGAGGACATGGATAAGCATCGTAAGCTGGTTTGTCAGCTCAAGCCAGTAGGGGATGGGGTGACAACGGGAAACAACTGGATTCTACGCTATGAGTCATCTGGAAGGAGTGGTCAACCCACGAGTAGTGATAGGAAAGAAGGAGTTATTTGATTCTAATTTGTCTTCTTCTTACTTTATATCTCTTTTGGTTGACCCAGTGCGACACACTCATTTGTCACTCGAGAAGTAATTGATAGCTATTGTTTACATGCTAGTCTTAGACAAGATAGTCTTCACTTAAGAAACCCCATTAATTAGTTCTGTAGTGTTGTGGGAGGTGTGTCCGTCTATGTCCTTTTTTTGGGGGGAACAACATTCAAGTGGATCTCATACCACTTGATATGCATGGATTCGATGTGATCCTTAGAATGGACATTTTGGAAAAGTATCAGGTGGTCTTGGACTATAGTTCCAAGGTGGCAATGATTGTAGATGGTGATGTGATGTGGATTTTCCAAGGAGATAGGAACATTCTCACAGACTGTCTGGTGTCGACAATGGTGGTGGAGAAGATGATGATACAAGGTTGTGACGTGTTGGTTGCACATTTGGTGGATACTAATGTGAGGAGTCCTAGCATACATGATCTACTAGTGTTCCCCGATGAGTCCCCCAGTTTTCCCCACCCTGAGAGATTGGCTCGAAGATCAACCTAGTGCCAAGTACGTAGCCGATAGCTTAGACACCTTACAAGATGGATCCAACTGAGATGGTCGTGTTGAAGAGACATTTGCAAGAGTTGTTTGAGAAAGGTTTCATTAGACCAAGTACGTCTCCATGGGGTTCTCTTGTGTTGTTTATAAAGAAGAGAGATGGATCCATGAGGTTGAGTATAGACTACATACAGTTGAACAAGGTGACAATAAAGAACAACTATCCCTTATCGAGGATAGACGACAAATTTGACCTATTGTGAGGTGCTATAGTCTTTTCCAAGATAATTCTGAGATTGGGATATCACCGGTTGCAGATCAAGGAAGATGACATACCTAAGTCAACTTTTAGGACTCTGTATGGTCATTATGAGTTCGTGATTATGTCATTTGGACTAGACAATGCACTGACATCATTCATGGACTTGATGAGCATAGTATTCTAGTCATTCCTTGAACAATTTGTGGTGGTCTTAGTAGATGATATCTTGATATACACCAAGTAAAATGAGCAGTGTGAACAACATCTTCTTTAAGCATTGACTATGTTCAGACAACATCAGTTGTAAGCCAAGTTCAGTAAAAACAAGTTTTTGTTGAAGGAGATATCTTTCCTAGGACATATAATATCTACTCAGGGTGTTCGTGTGGATCCTAAGAAGGTTGAATCAATGCTGGAGTGGGAACAACCAAAGACTCCGACGGAAGTTCATAGTTTTTTGGGTTTCACAAGATGCTAAAGGAGGTTCATTCAGAACTTTATCTCAGTGGCATTACCCCTAATGAATTTGATGAGGAAGGATGTGACATTTGTCTGGGATGACAGATGTCAGCATGCTTTCAGTTATTGAAGGGTTACATGGTTTTGCCTGAGTAAGTAAAGGGTTACATAGTTTTTTGTAATCCATTGAGGAATGAGTTGGGTTGTGTGTTGTTGCAGGACAAGAATATGGTTTCTTTTGCTTCACGACGGCTTAAGAAATAGAAGGAGTACTACCCAACCCATGATTTGGAGTTAGGTGCATTGGTTCATGACCTGAAGATTTGGAGACATTACCTCTATGGCAGGAAGTGTCAGATCTTCATGGACAACAATAACTTGAATTACATCTTTTCATAATAGGAGATGAATATGAGACAATGATGCTGGATGGAGATAATCAATGATTATGAATGCACAATTGATTACAATCCAAGGAAGGTGAATGTTGTGGTAGATGCACTGAGTAGGAAGTTTTCTTCATCGTCATCTGAGGAGAAGGAACAATTGTGTACCTTAGTGTGCTATAAGTGAGACATGTTGGTTTCCTTATGTCACATGAATATGAAGCTGGAGGTTTTCTTGTTAGTAGGGATGTTGGACCAATTATAGGTGAAACCTATGTTGAGGCAATAGATCAAAGAGGAACAATAGGATGATACTATGATACAATAGATGCGAGCATAGTTTGGCAGTGAGAATCGTGATGAATTCCATGAGGCAGATGATGGGATAGTGTGTTACCACAATAGAGTCATGGTTCCTAATGTTGGTAATCTGAGGAAGATGGTTTTGAAAGAGGATCACTCGTCTATGTACACTATGCATCCAGGTAGCACCAAGATGTACCATAACCTAAAGGACTTACATTGGTGTCCTGTCTTGAAGCGTGATGTGCGACAAGGATGTGAGGCATTCTTAGCTCACGTTGTGGATACCGTTGTGGATACCAAGGCAAAAGGCCTTAACCTTGAAGAAGTGTCAGTGGTCCGAGAGTTTGCAGATGTGTTTCCCGAGGAGTTTCCTGGTGTTCCTCCACCCCGAGAGATCGATTTTGAGATCAATCTGGTTCCGGGAACGCAGCCGATTGCACAGACACCTTATAGTATGGCTCCAGCAGAGATGGTAGAGTTGAAGAAGTAGTTATAAGAGTTGTTGGAGAAAGGTTTCATCAGACCGAGCACGTCACCTTGGGGTGCTCCCGTGTTGTTCGTTAAGAAGAAGGATGGTTCGATGCGGTTGTGTATAGACTACCGACAATTGAACAAGGTCACGATCAAGAATAAGTACCCGTTGCCGAGGATAGATGACATGTTCGATCAATTGCGTGGTGCTACAGTGTTTTCGAAGATCGATCTACGGTCTGGATATCATCAGTTGAGGATAAATGCAGATGACATACCAAAGTCAGCCTTTAGGACGAGGTATGGTCATTTTGAGTTTGTGGTTATGCCGTTTGGATTAACCAATGCACCTGCTGCTTTCATGGACCTGATGAACAGAGTGTTTCGTCCGTTCTTAGATCAGTTTTTTGTAGTTTTTATAGACGACATCTTGATCTATAGTCGGAACCGGCTAGAGCATGAGCAACATCTTCGTCAAGCGTTGACTCTCCTTCGTCAACATCAGTTGTATGCTAAGTTTAGTAAGTGTGAGTTCTGGTTGGATGAAGTGACTTTCTTAGGTCATGTGATATCTGCTGAAGGAGTCAAAGTAGATCCAAAGAAAGTGGAATCCGTTGCGGATTGGGAACAGCCGAAGACGCCGACGGAAGTTTGTAGTTTCCTTGGTCTAGCAGGATACTACCGGAGGTTTATCAAGGACTTCAGTTCGATAGCTCTACCGATGATGAAGTTGACCAGGAAGGATGTACCTTTTGTTTGGAGTGATCGATGTCAGCAAGCTTTCCAAAGTTTGAAGGAAAAGCTAACCAGTGCTCCAGTGTTGATCTTGCCAGAATCTGGAAAAGGCAATGTTGTTTTTTGTAATGCGTCCAAGAAAGGTTTGGGTTGTGTGCTGATGCAGGAAGATCATGTGGTTTCTTTTGCCTTGCGACAGCTCAAGAAGCATGAGGAGAACTATCCGACCCATGACTTGGAGCTGGCAGCAGTGGTTCATGCCTTAAAGATTTGGAGACACTATCTTTATGGGGAAGTGTGCCAGATCTTTACGGATCACAAGAATCTGAAGTACATCTTCTCACAGCAAGAGTTGAACATGCGACAACGTCGGTGGATGTAGTTGATCAATGATTATGATTGCACTATCGAGTATCATCCTGGTAAGGCGAATGTGGTAGCGGATGCGCTTAGCAGAAAGTCTTCTTCTCCCAAGAAGGCACAGATGAGTTCTTTGGTATGCCACAGGCGGGACATGTTAGTCTCCTTGTGGCAAATGAACGTACAGATGGAGGTTTCCTAGTTAGCTGGACGTTTAGCACAGATGCAAATCAAGCCCACGTTGAGACAGAAGATCAAGGATGCACAGCAAACGGATGATACAGTACAGCTAATCAGATCATAGTTTGGCAGCGAAAAGCGTGATGGGTTCCATGAGTCCGAGGATGGAGTGGTTTGCTATCATAATAGGATGGTGGTTCCAGATGCTGATAATCTGAGGGAGTTGGTGCTTGAGGAAGCACACACGTCGATGTATGCTATGCATCCAGGTGTCACCAAGATGTACCATAGTCTGAAGGACTTGTATTGGTGGCCCGGCCTGAAGAAAGATGTAGCTGAGTTTGTGGCAAGGTGTGCGGTATGTCAGCAAGTAAAGGTTGAGCATCAAAAGCCGGCAGGTACGTTGCAACCTTTGCCTATACCGCAGTGGAAATGGGATCATATAACCATGGATTTCGTAGTTGGTCTACCCAGGACAACTAGGAATCATGATTCCATTTGGGTGATAGTGGACAGATTAACGAAGTGTGCCCATTTCATACCTGTGAAGACCACGTATACAGCTGAAAGGCTCGCTCGAGTATATGTGGATGAGATAGTTCGTTTGCATGGTGTGCTAGCAACGATAGTTTCTGATAGAGGTCCTCAATTTGCAAGTCGTTTTTGGGAACAGTTGCACAGGGTGATGGGAACGCAGTTGAAGTTCAGTACCACTTTCCACCCGCAGACAGATGGACAGTCTGAGAGGACTATTCAGACTTTGGAGGATCTTCTTCGTGCTTGTGTTTTGCAGTTCCTAGGCAGTTGGGACGTACATATCAGTTTGATAGAGTTTGCCTACAACAATAGCTATCAGTGGAGCATTGACATGGCTCCCTATGAGGCTTTGTATGGAAGGAAGTGCAGATCCCCTTTGTGTTGGTATGAATCAGGTGAATATCAGCTTTTGGGTCCTGAGTTAGTACAGCAAACGACAGAAAAGATCAAGGTGATACAACAACAGTTGAAAGCGGCACAAGACAGGCAGAAGTCTTATGCAGACGATCGCCGACGACCTTTGGAGTTCCAGGTGGGAGACAAGGTGTACCTTAAAGTCTCTCCATGGAAAGGTGTGCTGAGGTTTGGACGGAAAGGTAAGTTAGCTCCCAGATATATGGGGCCTTACTCAATCAAAGCACATGTTGGCAAGGTGGCTTATGAGTTAGAGTTGCCTCCAGAGTTGCATAGGTTACATCCAGTGTTCCATGTCAGTATGCTGAAGAAAAGTCATCCGGATACAGGAACAGTGATACAACCAGTTGAAGTTGAGCTTGACAAAGATGTGACTTATGAAGAGGGTCCTATGATGATCCTTGACAGAAGAGTCAAGAAGCTGAAAAGAAAGGATCTGGTTCTTGTGAAGGTCCTTTGGCATCACCGTGGCGTTGAGGAAGCCACGTGGGAGCTTGAGGAAGAGATGAGGAGGAAGTATCCCTCACTTTTCTCTTCGGATTTTGGGGACAAAATCCTTTTGTAGAGGTTTATGGCTGTAAGGACCCTGACCTGCGTTTAGGGTTTACCCTATTTGTTTTGCTTGATCTTGGTGCTTTGGTGCTTGCTAATCACCTTTAGTGGTGATTAGGGTTTGGTTGTGCTTTGTTGAGAGTTCGAGGGGCTACTTGCAAATAACCCAAGTTTAGGGTTTTGTGGGCAAGTTTGCCATCTTGTGAGATGTTTTCCCTCTCTGCTTCCTCTAGGGTTGAGAGGAAGGCTTGGACTTGTTGTTTGAGTCCTTTGGGCCTGAGTTGAGCTTGTTTGGGCCTTGGAGTTCCTTGTTTGGGCTTTCTTGAGCCTTGTGTCGCCCAAGGAGTAGAGTGTGTCGCCCTAGGTTGGTTTGTGTCAACCTAGGGGTGGTGTGTCGCCCAGTGGCTTGGTGTGTCGCCCAGTAGAGTTGCTAGTGGTGTCACCCATGTTGCTTGGTCTAGCTTTGACCATGTTTGGTGGACACTTGGTTTCCATCTTGGACAAGTGTCCCTTGGGTGGACGACACATAGCATGGTTGTACCTTGGTTTCTCCTCCCCTTCTTCCTATATAGGTAGCTCTTCTCCTTGCCTTAGTCTCCTTTGCTCTTTTGGTCTCCCCTCCACCCTTGGTGCACGATATCCCTCTCCATCTTGCTTGTGTTGGCCTATACACTCCCTTGGAGCTGAAGTGGTGGACGATACACCCTCCTGGAGCAGCTTGGTGGACGATAGCTTTGGACTTTGGAGTGCTTTGGAGCTTTGGTGGCCGACAACCTTGGAGCTCAAAGTGCATCTTCTTCCTTGGAGCTTAAGGCGGGTTGCATAGCTTCTAACCCTAACTCTTTTACCTCTTGCTTGATCTTATGCATGTAGTAGTTTAGCTTAGCTCCTTGCTTTTGTACCTTGATAGTGTACCTTGGCGGCCGACATCTCCCTTAGGGTTTAGGGTTCCTTTGTTTACCTTGCTTTCTAGGGTTTGGGGCTCCCTTGAGTTGGAGGTTGAAGGTGACCTAGGGTTGGGCGATATCCCTTCCTTGTGGGTGTGTTGGGTGACACACTTGCCCTTAAGTTGAACGATATGATGCTTTAGGGTTGGAGTTCCTTGAAGTTGGAGGTCGATAGGTTGACCTAGCTTGCATGTTGGGTGACATGGTGCTCTCTTTGGTGGCCGACATGGCACCTTGATGGGCGATGGAGTGAGCTATGGTCTGGTTGGCCGATATGATGGGAGACTTAGTGATGTCCCTTGTGTTTTGGTTAATGCTCTTGGTGTTGGGAAACACCCTTGCTCTCATGTTGCACGACATAGTAGGATTCTTTGTTGGACGATATGCTGATGTGCCTTATGGCCGATAGGGTTAGTACCTTGGTGGACGATACCTCTCCCTTGTGTTGGCCGATATCCATGTAGGCCGATAGGGTTTAGTAGCATGTTGGACGATACCCTTGCCCATGATGGTCGATAGAGTGAGCTTAGTGTGTTGGCCGATAAGCTTGGTGGGCGTCATGCCTTGTGCCCATGTTGGCCGATATGGTTGATGGCATGTTAGACGATAGGTTTTGAGCCCTGATGGCCGATACCATGGTGGCCGATACCATGTTGGGCGACATGCCTTGGGCCATGATGGCCGATAGGGTTAGTGTAGTGGCCGATACCCATGTTGGGTGATAGGCTATAGATGAGGGTTGAGAGGCTATAGTGAGGGTATGAGTTTCTTTGGTGACGGTCCCTTATGTGATAGAAGTGGATGTTTATCCATTAGCTAATAAAACGATGGTGGTGTTTGTGATACCATCAATATGTAATATGTTGCCTTGCAAATAAACAAGGATGCTAATGATAGTAATGTATATGATGATAGCCCTCATGTAATAGATGCATGATGTGACCTGTTATGCTTAATTGTTAATGATAATGAAGATGATGATAACTACTCTAGTAGTTTGTTTAATGATAATAACGTTGGTAATAATGATGCTAAGTGACAGTTATGTTAAATGTTGCTTCATGATAAAGATGACAATAAGTTGATAACATAGTAATAACCTTGTTAATAATAGTGTTGGTTTTGTAAACACAACATGATCTCTATATACCCTGATTGTTTGTACAATCTCGATATAAGGGTAAGTATCAGTATGGTTGTTTGATGATGTACTTAACATACTTGATTACCAAATAACTGTCATATTGATAAGTAGATTATCTTGAATGATATTTCATGGTAGTGAGCATATTCCTTATGTTGAATCTACAATTATTGCATACCTTAACCTTGCAGGTGATGACTTACCCATGAAAGGGCTATGTAACATATGTAATGATAACATTACTTTGATAATTTCTCTATAAGTGTATGCATGTGATATGTCTGTCCCTTGATGATGATGTGAGCCTTAAGAGACAAAGGCAGTGCATGATGAAGGATTGAGACCCTGTAATATGTGATGATCCTTGAGATGTATCTGGATGGTTGGCAAGAGGCCAAGTGGTAACATGTGATGTTGGATCCTTAAGATGGATCAGGTTGATATGGATAGATCATAATATAATGTTCTTTACTTTCTGTTATATCTTTGCATGTTATACAACTTGGTTGAATCTTGCAATCCATCTAAAAGATACTAATTAATCATAGTGAAATATATCATGTAGTTTGCCCTGGCCATAGATCCATCATCGTCAGGACTTGGTGATGGTGAAACAGGTTTTTCTACGGGTTAACCTGGAAGCGCATATTGTTGAATATGTGTAGGTTGCTCCTAGCCTGAAAATGAGGAGGTAAGAGTGCAACTTCGGTTGCAGACTCAGATATGTGTGTAGAGCATGGTGAACAGGCCCATGGCTCAGGATATGTGATGTATGGAGCATGAATGCATTCATGGCTCAGAGCACGGTGATCAGGCCCGTGGCTCAGTTTTACTAGCGTCGTGACCTGTACCAAGGCGGGCTAGAGAATGGGTAGCCTATGGAGCTAACCCTGTGGCTTAGACCACTTCAGCATGTGACTGCGGTCCTGCTTGTGTTGTACTCATGTACTAACCATGAGGTGGGAGGTCGTGGAGTCCGGCTCTTCCATGGACCTCGTATGGCACCGGTTTGGGTTTTGTAACCGAAGGTTGGATTTGAACGGTACGGTTCAAATCCTCAGGGCATAATAAAATGTAATACAGCCGTTTAGTATTTACTAGTCATATCAAATACGAAACATTGGTTGAGGCCTTGTTTGTGTAATATTCCGTTATACCTTGCAGGTCATGTGGTAATCGACCTTATCTTGATAACCAGGTTATATGGCATTATACCCTGTTTTAATAATCCTGTTACATGTTGATATATCTCATCTTGATAGTCATGTTCCTTTGAAAGATATCTGGTTTTACGCTTTAGTACAGCTGGTATGCTTGCCGGTAAGAATGATCTTACTATATATATAACTGCTTCTGATATATCTGCTCATGTTATAATTGTTGTTATAGTTTATCTTGCTGAGGTTATATAGTTGCGGTAGGGAGCTATGTTTCCCGTTGGGACAATTGTTCAATTGTCTCACCCCGTTGGTTTTCACCCTTTTTAGGTGGTCGAGATAGACGTGGTCGTGGTTGTGGTGTTGCGGACGAGCAGCTTGAGGAGCAGTAGAAGGCAAGCGTTGGACATGCTGCTGTTTTGGATGTTTTGTAGTAGAGTCTAGAGTCATCCCTGTACTCTCAGGTCCTTGGCAGTGTTTTGACGATGTTTCACGAAGATCGTTCGATGATATCTGTATATCCTGCTGTTGGCCGGATGTGGGCCTTTATGTATATATGAACAGGTGGTGAACTCATGTGATGGATGGAAAATTGTTCCTGAGCTGTGAACACGTGTCAGATCTTGTGTATGTACATATTTATATGACATGTTTCTGTGCAGGATGAGGACTGGAAAGTAATAGTTTCACAGTTTATCAGTTTTCCGCAATCGGTTTTAATTAAACCGTGTTTTTGATAATCTGTGGTTATGGTGTTTTCCGCACGTTTTCGCGTAACACCTCGTTATCTGTGTGATAATGGGATGTGTTGCCACAAGTTTTGGTATCAGAGCTTTAGGTTCGCTGAGTCTACAGGGATCTAGGACTAGGTTGAGTCTGTTCTTATGAGTCTTCCAGGTTATCTTACAAAAATCTTCTGCCCTCAGCGGAAGAAAAGCCAAGATGTCTGGAAACCACGAAGTACATGCTCCTGAGCATAGTGATGTTGCATCGGTTGATGGAGCAGATGGACGGGCACATGAAGATCGGGTGCCTGAGGTCCCCCAACCTGACCCAGCCATACTTGAACATCCTGCCTACCAACAGATTATGGGGCAGTTAAAGGCTACGATGAATCTCATGGTTGAGCGATTACCAGTGCCTCCTCTGCGAGCACAGGTTCCCCATGGAGAAGCATCGGGTATTGGGAAGACCTTTGAGCGGCTTCGCTGAGTCGGAGCTTCGGATTATGCTGGAACGGCTGATCCAGCTGATGCAGATCTGTGGCTGACGAGTCTTGAAAAGGCTTTTCGGATCCTCGACATCCCCGAAGCAGACAAAGTAAAGCATGTTGTCTACCTTTTGAAGGGTAGTGCTAGTCACGGGTGGACCATCGAGGAAGAGAAGCGGCCTGGTGAGGTGATCTGTTGGGAAGTGTTTCGGCGCGAGTTCGTCACCAGATACTTTCCGAAGACGTACCTGGATGAGAAGATCAGTCAGTTTGAGAAGTTGCGGCAAGGAACGATGAACATCACCGAGTATGAAGCTAAGTTTATGGATCTGTTGAGGTTCTGTCCTCACATGGCGGCGACAGATGATGAACGGATCAGACGTTTCGAGAAGGGTTTGAGTGCTGAGTTGACAACCCCTGTGTCTGCACTGGAAAACCGAGAGCGGTTTGCTACGTTTGTGGAATCAGTTCAACGGATCGAGAGGACAGTGAGGGAGAAAACAGAGTCAGTGTCTCTTAAAAGACCTGCTCAGTTTCAAGGACGAGGGTTTGGTGGCTTCAAGAAACCCAGGTTTTCAGCATTGTCAGTGATGAGAAGTGTTGGTGTACCATCTCAGTGGTCTCCGAGTAAGGGAAAAGGTTATGTTTCTTCACCATCTAAGGTGCACAGTTCAGCTTCGGTGGCAGTGATAGGGCCATCTAGGCCACGAGTTGACAATAGAGCATGTCATCTCTGTGGACAAGTCGGGCATTGGAAGTTCAATTGCCCGAATAGAGATGTTGAAGTGACGCAGCAATCGAGGCAGAGCTTCCAGAAGTCTGAGAGACCACAGCCCAGTGGTAGCAGAGGACGAGGACGCGGTCAAGCGTCTCAAGCTGGATCATCTGCTCAAGGGAACAGAGGTCGTGGACAGCAAGCAACGGCTCGATTCTATGCCATGAATCAGTCGGAGGCGATAGTCAACCCGCAAGTGGTGACAGGTCAGATGGAGTTACTTCATTCTGATATGTCTTCTTCTTGCTTTATATCTGTTCTGGTTGACCCGGGTGCTACACACTCTTTTATCGCCTATAGTATGCTTGAAAACTGTCATCTACCTGTTAGTTGTAAGAAGGATAGCTTGTTGTTAGAAACCCCTCTTGATGGTTCCTCTTTGCTTCGAGAAGAGTGTCCATCTTGTGTTTTGTCTTTTTCAGGACACAACATTCAGGTGGATCTCATACCACTTGATATGCATGGTTTCGATGTTATCCTTGGGATGGATACCTTAGAGAAGTATAAGGTTGTCTTGGACTGTGGTTCCAAGCAGGCGGTGTTTGATGTTGCTGGAGAGAAGTGGATCTTCCAAGGAGATAGGAAGATTCTTCCGACGTGTCTGGTGTCAGCTATGGTGGCAGATAGGTTGTTGTGACAAGGATGTGAGGCGTTCTTAGCTCACGTTGTGGATACCAAGGCAAAAGGCCTTAACCTTGAAGAAGTGTCAGTGGTCCGAGAGTTTTTAGATGTGTTTCCCGAGGAGTTTCCTGGTGTTCCTCCACCCCGAGAGATCGATTTTGAGATCAATCTAGTTCCGGGACCGTAGCCGATTGCACAGACACCTTATAGGATGGCTCCAGCAGAGATGGTAGAGTTGAAGAAACAGTTACAAGAGTTGTTGGAGAAAGGTTTCATCAGACCGAGCACGTCACCTTGGGGTGCTCCCGTGTTGTTCGTTAAGAAGAAGGATGGTTCGATGCGGTTGTGTATAGACTACCGACAGTTGAACAAGGTCACGATCAAGAATAAGTACCCGTTGCCGAGGATAGATGACCTGTTCGATCAATTGTGTGGTGCTACAGTGTTTTCGAAGATCGATCTACGGTCTGGATATCATCAGTTGAGGATAAATGCGGATGACATACCAAAGTCAGCCTTTAGGACGAGGTATGGTCATTTTGAGTTTGTGGTTATGTCGTTTGGATTAACCAATGCACCTGCTGCTTTCATGGACCTGATGAACAGAGTGTTTTGTCCGTTCTTAGATCAGTTTGTTGTAGTTTTTATAGACGGCATCTTGATCTATAGTCAGAACCGGCTAGAGCATGAGCAACATCTTCGTCAAGCGTTGACTCTCCTTTGTCAACATCAGTTGTATGCTAACTTTAGTAAGTGTGAGTTCTGGTTGGATGAAGTGACTTTCTTAGGTCATGTGATATCTGCTGAAGGAGTCAAAGTAGATCCGAAGAAAGTGGAATCCGTTGCGGATTGGGAACAGCCGAAGACGCCGACGGAAGTTCGTAGTTTCCTTGGTCTAGCAGGATACTACCGGAGGTTTATCAAGGACTTCAGTTCGATAGCTCTACTGATGACGAAGTTGACCAGGAAGGATGTACCTTTTGTTTGGAGTGATCGATGTCAGCAAGCTTTCCAAAGTTTGAAGGAAAAGCTAACCAGTGCTCCAGTGTTGATCTTGCCAAAATCTGGAAAAGGCTATGTTGTTTTCTGTGATGCGTCCAAGAAAGGTTTGGGTTGTGTGCTGATGCAGGAAGATCATGTGGTTTCTTTTGCCTCGCGACAGCTCAAGAAGCATGAGGAGAACTATCCGACCCATGACTTGGAGCTGGCAGCAGTGGTTCATGCCTTAAAGATTTGGAGACACTATCTTTATGGGGAAGTGTGCCAGATCTTTACGGATCACAAGAATCTGAAGTACATCTTCTCACAGCAAGAGTTGAACATGCGACAGCGTCGGTGGATGGAGTTGATCAATGATTATGATTGCACTATCGAGTATCATCCTGGTAAGGCGAATGTGGTAGCGGATGCGCTTAGCAGAAAGTCTTCTTCTCCCAAGAAGGCACAGATGAGTTCTTTGGTATGCCACAGGCGGGACATGTTAGTCTCCTTGCGGTAGATGAACGTACAGATGGAGGTTTCCTCGTTAGCTGGACTTTTAGCACAGATGCAAATCAAGCCCACGTTGAGACAGCAGATCAAGGATGCACAACAAACGGATGATACAGTACAGCTAATCAGATCAGAGTTTGGCAGCGAAAAGCTTGATGGGTTCCATGAGTCCGAGGATGGAGTGGTTTGCTATCATAATAGGATGGTGGTTCCAGATGCTGATAATCTGAGGGAGTTGGTGCTTGAGGAAGCACACACGTCGATGTATGCTATGCATCCAGGTGTCACCAAGATGTACCATAGTCTGAAGGACTTGTATTGGTGGCCCGGCCTGAAGAAAGATGTAGCTGAGTTTGTGGCAAGGTGTGCGGTATGTCAGCAAGTAAAGGCTGAGCATCAAAAGCCGGCAGGTACGTTGCAACCTTTGCCTATACCGCAGTGGAAATGGGATCATATAACCATGGATTTCGTAGTTGGTCTACCCAGGACAACTAGGAATCATGATTCCATTTGGGTGATAGTGGACAGATTAACGAAGTCTGCCCATTTCATACCTGTGAAGACCACGTATACAGCTGAAAGGCTCGCTCGAGTATATGTGGATGAGATAGTTCGTTTGCATGGTGTGCCAGCAAGGATAGTTTCTGATAGAGGTCCTCAGTTTACAAGTCGTTTTTGGGAACAATTGCACAGGGAGATGGGAACGCAGTTGAAGTTCAGTACCGCTTTCCACCCGCAGACAGATGGACAGTCTGAGAGGACTATTCAAACTTTGGAGGATCTTCTTCGTGCTTGTGTTTTGCAGTTCCTAGGCAGTTGGGACATACATCTCAGTTTGATAGAGTTTGCCTACAACAACAGCTATCAGCGGAGCATTGACATGGCTCCCTATGAGGCTTTGTATGGAAGGAAGTGCAGATCCCCTTTGTGTTGGTATGAATCAGGTGAATATCAGCTTTTGGGTCCTGAGTTAGTACAGCAAACGACAGAAAAGATCAAGGTGATACAACAACAGTTGAAAGCGGCACAAGACAGGCAGAAGTCTTATGCAGATGATCGCCGACGACCTTTGGAGTTCCAGGTGGGAGACAAGGTGTAACTTAAAGTCTCTCCGTGGAAAGGTGTGCTGAGGTTTGGACGAAAAGGTAAGTTAGCTCCCAGATATATGGGGCCTTACTCAGTCATAACACGTGTTGGCAAGGTGGCTTATGAGTTAGAGTTGCCTCCAGAGTTGCACAGGTTACATCCAGTGTTCCATGTCGTTATGCTGAAGAAAAGTCATCCGAATACAGGAATAGTGATACAACCAGTTGAAGTTGAGCTTGACAAAGATGTGACTTATGAAGAGGGTCCTATGATGATCCTTGACAGAAGAGTCAAGAAGCTGAAGAGAAAGGATCTGGTTCTTGTGAAGGTCCTTTGGCATCACCTTGGCATTGAGGAAGCCACGTGGGAGCTTGAGGAAGAGATGAGGAGGAAGTATCCCTCGCTTTTCTCTTCAGATTTCGGGGACGAAATCCTTTTGTAGAGGTTTATGGCTATAAGGACCCTGACCTGCGTTTAGGGTTTACCCTGTTTGTTTTGCTTGATCTTGGTGCTTTGGTGCTTGCTAATCACCTTTAGTGGTGATTAGGGTTTGGTTGTGCTTTGTTGAGAGTTCGAGGGGCTACTTGCAAATAACCCAAGTTTAGGGTTTTGTGGGCAAGTTTGCCATCTTGTGAGATGTTTTCCCTCTCTGCTTCCTCTAGGGTTGAGAGGAAGGCTTGGACTTGTTGTTTGAGTCCTTTGGGCCTGAGTTGAGCTTGTTTGGGCCTTGGAGTTCCTTGTTTGGGCTTTCTTGAGCCTTGTGTCGCCCAAGGAGTAGAGTGTGTCGCCCTAGGTTGGTTTGTGTCAACCTAGGGGTGGTGTGTCGCCCAGTGGCTTGGTGTGTCGCCCAGTAGAGTTGCTAGTGGTGTCGCCCATGTTGCTTGGTCTAGCTTTGGCCATGTTTGGTGGACACTTGGTTTGCATCTTGGACAAGTGTCCCTTGGGTGGACGACACATAGCATGGTTGTACCTTGGTTTCTCCTCCCCTTCTTCCTATATAGGTAGCTCTTCTCCTTGCCTTAGTCTCCTTTGCTCTTTTGGTCTCCCCTCCACCCTTGGTGCACGATATCCCTCTCCATCTTGCTTGTGTTGGCCGATACACTCCCTTGGAGATGAAGTGGTGGCCGATACACCCTCCTGGAGCAGCTTGGTGGACGATAGCTTTGGACTTTGGAGTGCTTTGGAGCTTTGGTGGCCGACAACCTTGGAGCTCAAAGTGCATCTTCTTCCTTGGAGCTTAAGGCGGGTTGCATAGCTTCTAACCCTAACTCTTTTACCTCTTGCTTGATCTTATGCATGTAGTAGTTTAGCTTAGCTCCTTTCTTTTGTACCTTGCTAGTGTACCTTGGCGGCCGACATCTCCCTTAGGGTTTAGGGTTCCTTTGTGTACCTTGCTTTCTAGGGTTTGGGGCTCCCTTGAGTTGGAGGTTGAAGGTGACCTAGGGTTGGGCGATATCCCTTCCTTGTGGGTGTGTTGGGCGACACACTTGCCCTTAAGTTGAACGATATGATGCTTTAGGGTTGGAGTTCCTTGAAGTTGGAGGTCGATAGGTTGACCTAGCTTGCATGTTGGGCGACATGGTGCTCTCTTTGGTGGCCGACATGGCACCTTGATGGGCAATGGAGTGAGCTAAGGTCTGGTTGGCCGATATGATGGGAGACTTAGTGATGTCCCTTGTGTTTTGGTTAATGCTCTTGGTGTTGGGCAACACCCTTGCTCTCATGTTGCACGACATAGTAGGATTCTTTGTTGGACGATAGGCTGATGTGCCTTATGGCCGATAGGGTTAGTACCTTGGTGGACGATACCTCTCCCTTGTGTTGGCCGATATCCATGTAGGCCGATAGGGTTTAGTAGCATGTTGGACGATACCCTTGCCCATGATGGGCGATAGAGTGAGCTTAGTGTGTTGGCCGATAAGCTTGGTGGGCGTCATGCCTTGTGCCCATGTTGGCCGATATGGTTGATGGCATGTTAGACGATAGGTTTTGAGCCCTGATGGCCGATACCATGGTGGCCGATACCATGTTGGGCGACATGCCTTGGGCCATGATGGCCGATAGGGTTAGTGTAGTGGCCGATACCCATGTTGGGTGATAGGCTATAGATGAGGGTTGAGAGGCTATAGTGAGGGTATGAGTTTCTTTGGTGACGGTCCCTTATGTGATAGAAGTGGATGTTTATCCATTAGCTAATAAAACGATGGTGGTGTTTGTGATACCATCAATATGTAATATGTTTCCTTGCAAATAAATAAGGATGCTAATGATAGTAATGTATATGATGATAGCCCTCATGTAATAGATGCATGATGTGACCTGTTATGCTTAATTGTTAATGATAATGAAGATGATGATAACTACTCTAGTAGTTTGTTTAATAATAATAACGTTGGTAATAATGATGCTAAGTGACAGTTATGTTAAAGGTTGCTTCATGATAAAGATGACAATAAGTTGATAACATAGTAATAACCTTGTTAATAATAGTGTTGGTTCTATAAACACAACATGATCTCTATATACCCTGATTGTTTGTACAATCTCGATATAAGGGTAAGTATCAGTATGGTTGTTTAATGATGTACATAACATACTTGATTACCAAATAACTGTCATATTGATAAGTAGATTATCTTGAATGATATTTCATGATAGTGAGCATATTACTTATGTTGAATCTACAATTATTTCATACCTTAACCTTGCAGGTGATGACTTAGCCATGAAAGGGCTATGTAACATATGTAATGATAACATTACTTTGATAATTGCTCTATAAGTGTATGCATGCGATATGTCTGTCCCTTGATGATGATGTGAGCCTTAAGAGACAAAGGCAGTGCATGATGAAGGATTGAGACCCTGTGATATGTGATGATCCTTGAGATGTATCTGGATGGTTGGCAAGAGGCCAAGTGGTAACATGTGATGTTGGATCCTTAAGATGGATCAGGTTGATATGGATAGTTCATAATATAATGTTCTTTACTTTCTGTTATATCTTTGCATGTTATACAACTTGGTTGAATCTTGCAATCCATCTAAAAGATACTAATTAATCACAGTGAAATATATCATGTAGTTTGCCCTGGCCATAGATCCATCATCGTCAGGACTTGGTGATGGTGAAACAGGTTTTTCTACGGGTTAACCTGGAAGCGCATATTGTTGAATATGTGTAGGTTGCTCCTAGCCTAAAAATGAGGAGGTAAGAGTGCAACTTCGGTTGCAGACTCAGATATGTGTGTAGAGCATGGTGAACAGGCCCATGGCTCAAGATATGTGATGTATGGAGCATGAATGCGTTCATGGCTCAGAGCACGGTGATCAGGCTCGTGGCTCAGTTTTACTAGCGCCGTGACCTGTACCAAGGCGGGCTAGAGAATGGGTAGCCTATGGAGCTAACCCTGTGGCTTAGACCACTTCAGCATGTGACTGCGGTCCTGCTTGTGTTGTACTCATGTACTGACCATGAGGTGGGAGTTTGTGGAGTCCGGCTCTTCCATTGACCTCGTATGGCACCGGTTTGGGTTTCGTAACCGAAGGTTGGATTTGAACGGTACGGTTCAAATCCTCAGGGCATAATAAAATGTAATACAGTCGTTTAGTATTTACTAGTCATATCAAATACGAAACATTGGTTGAGGCCTTGTTTGTGTAATATTCCATTATACCTTGCAGGTCATGTGGTAATCTACCTTATCTTGATAACCAGGTTATATGGCATTATACTCTGTTTTAATAATCCTGTTACATGTTGATATATCTCATCTTGATAGTCATGTTCCTTTGAAAGATATCTGGTTTTACGCTTTAGTACAGCTGGTATGCTTGCCGGTAAGAATGATCTTACTATATATATAACTGCTTCTGATATATCTGCTCATGTTATAATTGCTGTTATAGTTTATCTTGGTGAGGTTCTATAGTTGCGGTAGGGAGCTATGTTTCCCGCTGGGACAATTGTTCAATTGTCTCACCCCGCTGGTTTTCACCCTTTTTAGGTGGTCGAGGTAGACGTGGTCGTGGTTGTGGTGTTGCGGACGAGCAGCTTGAGGAGCAGTAGAAGGCAAGCGTTGGACATGCTGCTGTTTTGGATGTTTTGTAGTAGAGTCTAGAGTCATCCCTGTACTCTCAGGTCCTTGGCAGTGTTTTGACGATGTTTCAATAAGATCGTTCGATGATATCTGTATATCCTGCTGTTGGTCAGATGTGGGCCTTTATGTATATATGAACAGGTGGTGAACTCATGTGATGGATGGACAACTGTTCCTTAGTTGTGAACACGTGTCAGATCTTGTGTATGTACATATTTATATGACATGTTTCTGTGCAGGATGAGGACTGGAAAGTAATAGTTTCACAGTTTATCAGTTTTCCGCAATCGGTTTTAATTAAACCGTGTTTTTGATAATCTGTGGTTATGGTGTTTTCCGCACGTTTTTGCGTAACACTTCGTTATCTGTGTGATAATGGGATGTGTTGCCACAGTATGGGAGATGTTTCAGGTCTCTATTGTGTTGGTATGAGACTGGAGAATATCAAATTCTAGGTCCTAAGCTTGTGCAGCAGATCATAGAGAAGATTAAAGTAATTCAACAATAGTTGAAGGCAGTATAGGACATACATAAGTCATATGTAGATAACCACCATAGACCCTTAGAGTTCTCAGTGGGAGATTGGGTGTATCTCAAGGTTTCTCCTTTGAAGGATGACTTGAGGTTTGGGAAGAAGGGTGAGTTGGCTCCCAGGTTTATGAGACCTTACCCTATGGTGGTACATGTTGGAAAGGTGGCCTATAAGTTGGAGTTGGCACCTGAGTTTTGTAGGTTGCATCCAGTGTTCCATGTGTCTATGTTGAGGAAGTGCTACTCTGACATCAGAGTCAGTGCTTTAGCCTATGGAGGTTGAGTTGTTGGAGGATATGTCTTATGTTGAAGGACCTGTGTTGATGCTTGATAAAAGTGTAAAGAAGTTGAAGAAGAAGGAAATTGTGTTGGTGAAGGTTCTGTGGCATCACTTTGGCATTGAGGAATCCATGTGGGAGCTTGAGGAAGAGATTCCTAGAAAGTACCCATCTCTATTCGCTTAGGATTTTGGGGGAAAAATAATTGTTAGGGGTTTATGGATTGTAAGACCCCTAACCTATGTTTTGTGATAGACTTGTTTTCTTTGCCTTGATTAAGTGCTTAGAACTTTACTCTAATTCTTTGAGATGGTTTTAGAGCTTGTGGATAGCTTAAGTCTCCATTTTGAGCTTGTTCGGATGATGTTTGTGCTTTGTGTGCTTATTTTGGGACAAATTGCAATTTACCCACTTAAGAGGGTTATCGTGCAATTTGCCACACCTAAAGTGTACCTTCTCTTTCCTATCTTCATGAGAGAGAGAGAGAGAGAGATTGATGATTTGGGTCACCTTGGTTGGGCCTTGTATGAGCAGTGGCATCAGTAAAGGTGATTAGGGTTTTGAGTGTCTCGACCATGTGTGCTTGGTTGGTGTGTCTCGACCTATATTGCAACCATGTGTTGTGTTTTGGGTGTGTCTCAACTAAGACACCTCCCTTGGATTTTTTGTCCCAGCCATGATGATCTTGTAGTGGTGTGGGTTGAGACAGTTTCTCTTTGTGTTGTGGGTCGACCTTGGTGTCTTGGTGACCCTTTTTGTCTCGACCAGGATGTTGTGTTTCTTTTGTTTCAGCCTCCTTGAGGTGTTGCGACTAAAACCAACATGATGGGGACCTAAGCTGTCGAGACCCAACATTGTTTGTATCACCATCTCATGCATGTAAGGTTTAAGTGGTTGCATGTTGGTTTCTTGGGTGGACATGTGTCCCTTTTGTGCCTTTAGATGTTGACAGATCACCCCTCACCCTACCTCCCACCTCCTTTGGTATATAACCCATTTTCTCTCCATGAAAGTGAACCTTCCAGCCTTCTTCCTTCCTCACCCTATCTCTCTCATCCTTTGAGCCTTGAGGAGCTAGGAGAACTGATCTTGGATCTCTTGGTAGTTGAGATCCCTTGCATGTGGTGACTCTTGCTCATCTTCAACCTTGGTAAGTGTATGCCTTTGTTTTGTGATGTTTTCCTTGGATCTTCTACCCCATCTTCTTCTCTTTTCTCAGCCCTAGACCATGGATCATTCATGGTGGTCATTTTGGAGGGAAACTCCTCGTCAGAAGGGTCATAGGCCATGTTTTGACAAGGTGGTACCCAAGTGAGAGGAAGTTATTTCTCTCTTTCTCCCCTTTCCTTTGTTTAGCCTAGGGTTCTCTTACCCGCTTTTTTATGAAACCTTTGACATTGGTACCTTCTTCTTTTTGAGGTGATATTGTGGCCAAAAGTGGAACCTTTGGTGGAGCTTCGTCATCCTTGGTGATCATTTGCTTAAATCATGTGATCCTTGGAATTGATCTTCCTTAAGGAAGGTTCTATAACACTCTACCCTCTCTATTATTGAATTTTTATTTGCATTCATGTTGTTATTTCTCTCTCTAAAACGTGCCCTTGACATGATAGTAGATAATACTATGCTTTAGAACTTTCATGGTGGTGGTTGTTATGATTGTTTGGCTTAGGATCTGAAACCCTAATGTAAGGTATCTGATTTTGGAGATGGATGTGTATTGGTGGTTTTGTTCTTATTCTTTAACCTTGGTTTCGGTCACATACATGATTATCATGTACCTTGGTGTGTCTTGGAGTTTAGGTTCTATTTTGAAGGTGTTGAACATGGTTTTATCTCTCTTGCATGAGGTTCTTTCGTGGTTGTTTCATGACCCATGTTTTGGTTTTTGGTGACTGGTTTTGTGTGAGGTTTCTCTCCTTAAGGAAGATAGTTTTCATTGTTGTTATCTTTTGTTTTAGTAGTGGGATTCTTCTATTTTGATCTTGTTTAATTACTATTTTGATGATGGTCCTTTGCATTGGTGGTATCATAACCTTAGTGGTTGATAAACCATGTTTTCCCTTTGGGTCGAGACACTTTGGCACTTGGTGTTTTGGTCGGGATGTTGTTGTTGTTTAGGGTTGAGACATATGCCCTAGTTTTGGTTGAGACACATGCCTTGTGTTGTCTTTGGCCTTGTTTTAGTTTTGTTCAAGACAACTCTCTTTTTTGAGTTTGAGACATTCTTTTCTTTGGGGACAAAACCCTAATCCACGAGGGGTCGAGACATGTTTTGTGTGTGGTGGTCAAGAAATGTTGTTGTTGTAGTCAAGACACATAGTGGTTGCGGTCGAGACACCTTGGGTGAAGGTAGTCAATACACTTGCTTCATGGGTGATCGAGACACCTATGTGTAGGATGGTCGAGACACATACTTAACCATATAATCAATACATGTGTATGAGTAAGTAAGTGATAAACCATGCATAGTGTTTGTTTGAAGGATTGGTTGGTTACCCCTAATCATGATCCTTAACCCTAATATGCTCCAAGAAAGTGGGATGTATTATACCTAGGGTTTGCTGATCGAATAAAGTTGTATAACCCTAATCGGATATGTATGAAGCCCTAACCCTAATGTTGGGCCATGTGATGTGTTTTCTTCTCTCTCTTGAAGTGATTATCATATTATGATGTTTTTATCTCTCCAATTTATAAACCCCTAATCTTGCAGGTGATGTGTACTTGAAGGACATAACAATGTGAATGCTATTGTGAATTCCATATTATACAAGATGGTGACTATGCATAATGTTGAGACATTATATGATGGTGTACATTTAGGGATTATGCGATTGGGTCCTATGACCTAGTGAAGGCTTGATGCCTAATGTGAAGTGGTATCCTCTAGTGATATGATCGAGGAATTGACATCCCATAGTGATGTGACATTGGTGATGTCCTTGTGAACGGAAGTGCCATAAGTATCTTCTGGTGATGACGTGACTAGTTCATACCTTATATGTGTTATATATTCTGGAGTTGTACTATGCCCATACTTTTGTAGGATTTGTCTTTGGGTTGTACATTGTAACTTGATAGATACTAAAGGACACCTAATTGGCATAACTACTTAAGTGGAACCTAATCATCTAGTTTTCCCGATGCGGTATATGCATCTTCAACATCGGTACTTGCTGGATGGTGAAATGGGTTCTCCCTTAGTGGAAGTTTGGAGTCATATACTATTGAGTATACATATTTTACAGGATTGGTTGTGGGCCATACCCTGGTAGGAGAACAATTGAGGCTGTATCTCAATGATGTGACTCAGCGTATACTTATGATATTTCATAGAATTGGTTGCATGCCACACCCTAGTAGGAGTGTGACTACAGGTCAAGACTCAGTTTCACTAGTGATGTGCCTATATACCAAGGTGGGATACACTACTTTTGTAGTTAGAATTTATATGTCACTATGGAGGACTCAGACTAATGAGATGTGTGGGGAGATCATTGGATCTTACTCTTCCAATGATCTTGTATGGCACTGATTCTGACTTAGTAGTGATCAGGATCTAGATAGAGGGAAGTCTAGACTACTACAATCTTGTCTCCAAGCAACATCTCCATCAACCGAGTCCAAGCCAAAATCTAAGATCTTCCTTGTCTTATCCATCACATTGCTCAACACCTGGGTGGTTGGGAAGACACCCAACAAAAAGGGAAAGGGAAGAAAAGTATGTGTCACAAAACTAATCTGGGATATCAAGATAAGTACAACAAATAAAAATAGGGTAGGGTTCATCATATAATGAAGATAACAGGAGTATGAGGCTATATTCAAAAGAAACTTGCCATTAACAATTATATCAAAAAGTATTTGCATGTAAGATAAGTATGCCTACCTAACTAAGTAGGGTTGAGGCACATACCGGACCTCTAACCTTAGGTGAGGGGAGAATAAGACATTCCCAGTCACCTACAATATTATGGGGAGAATAAGACATTCCCCAGGGCGATTATTTACATGCCCTCTGTGGGTGGTTGTACATAAGTACCACTACTTCAAATTAAATAGAACATAAATCCACATTCTAGAAAAGTAGTCATGGCAAGAGTAGTCATAATATTCAATAAGCATGGAAGTGGGGTATAAGACCCAAACAAGAAGAAATTATAATCTAATTTGAGGCATGAACAACATTAGGATTCAAGAATAGAATATTTAGGGTTCATTTAAGCCTCATTAGGGAAATATAAGATTTGGCTGCAATTATCCCAACATAGGGTGTAAGTAATTCACATACATATAACATAGCTTTCATTATGATTCATATTACTAACTTTCACCACTTTAATTGAGTCCAAGTTCCACTTTGCCTATTTTCAATGTATTAACATGTATTAGAGTACATAGTGCACATTAATATATAAAAACCCAATTTTTAGAGATTTTTAGCAAAATTCGGATTTAGACTCTTACAAAATCACCAATAAACTTATTAGGTTTTCTTGATCAAGAAAACATATATTTATATTAATTTTGGAGTTATGATGATTAAGATGTAATTTTTATGGATTGTATGCATTAAATTCGTTTTACAAAAGTCACCCTTCGTCAAACCATGAAATCATACCTTGAAAATATTTTTATTAGATATATATTAATTTTCCAATTCCAAAACATATTTATTTGTCAAATTTGGATAAGCGGTTTAGAAGATATGAATTTTGTAAAACTGACCAATAGGAAATTGCCACATCATCAAACCGATCGAGATAATTAAAGAGAGAGGGAGAGGGAGAAAACACCATTAGACCAAGAGCATATTTTACGTTGCATAGGTAACCAAACTAGAACTTCTAGAGAAGGTAAAACAGCAAGAAATCAAAACCTTAGAAGAGCATGGTAAAAAGAGATGGAAATCGTCGTTTTTCAACATAAAAGCATGAGTTTTAAGCATGTACTAAGCAATATATGAGAAGGGTGTTAACCAAACTTGCCTCTAGGAAGGTAATAAGGTTCAAACAGAAAGTATTCTGAGATTATAAGGTCTTGTTGCTCCAAGCCAAGCTCCTTTCTTGAGCAAAGATCACCTTCTCCACTTTCGAGGTGCAAACCCTAGCAAAAGAGCAAGGAGATGACATATTTTAGGGTTTTAGGTGGAGTTTTACCATGTATGGTCATGGTTCCGACCTAGAAGAAGGTGTAAGGAAGACTATCAGTATAAAAATAGGAAATTAAGGGAGGAAACTTACTAGTTTTGTTCGAAATTACCAAGGAGGAGCTTTAGAAACCCTAATAGAGTAATTTGGAAGCCCTAGGAGCCTTCTTCACCAAGGTAGGCTCCCTCTATTTCCTTGGGGAAGCAACTTCGTGGCCAAATACAGAAGGAACTATTATCTAAGCTAGAGTAAATAAAAGGAGAGAAAGAGTTTTCGAATTTTGAGTTGGGAAGGGGTATACATGGCTATATATAGAAAGAGGTGAAGCATGAGGAGTCTTAAGGGACTTTCCATGTGTCTTTAGCCTAGGGATTGATGGCCATGCAAGAGGATAGCTTATAGAGGCTTCATGCATATCAAAAGTCGGTTCTAAGAGCCCATAGATTATTCTAGGCCATCCCCACCGTTTTTCAAGAAAGAAATAACCTCATTGGTTGATAGCTTTTAAGGATAAGCATCTTAATAAAGAGGGTAATCCCTACAATGCCCTTGGAAAGAAATACCATCGAACAAAGGTGAAACTAGGTTCTCCAATGGTTTAAAATCTCTTTAATGGTAAGGGAATATCTAAGTATTAAAATTCAGTTGATAATTTGCAAAGAAAACCTCCCAATTGGGTAAATTGCATAAAAGTCCAAAATGTACCTAAAATTGCATAACTTGCACAAACAACATCCAAATTGGACTAAAATTCATCCACAAGTTATATTTTATGTGTAGAATATGAATTTGCCATCATTTCCATGTTTTTAATTTATAAAATCACATTATTAATTACTTATGCCTTTTATTGATTTTCTCTCTCCTAAACTTATCCTAATATTTCAAGGTTGTCTAAATTAGATGAAATTTGACATGTAGGCTAATTTTGATATGTAGATTTAGAATTTGAAGTTTGTTTTCTCTTTTGAGACTTATTTTTAAGCGATATGTCATATGTCCCATTAACAGCCCATTCTCTAAATTGTTCATCCAATTAAGTTACTTATCTTCATATTACCACTAAAATGAGTTATGTGGCATATTTTATGTTTTCAAATCACATCAAAAAGTTAGATTAAGGTTTAGAGAACTTAATTATGGTAATTAAGCTTTCACTAAGGTATTTGCGCATAAACACTTCCATTGGTATAATTAGTGAATAAATGTTCACTAGGCTACTATAAATTCCATTAATTAAATAGAAAGGCCAATAATGATAGAAATGAAAGGAAAAGATGGGAAAGAGGGTCAAAAGACAGAATTTCAGAATTCGGTATGTTACAATGGCCGTGGTGGACATGCCCCAATCACAAAAAATCAATGTAACTTCCAAAATTTAATAAATATGGCCAAAACGGTTGTGGTGAGTATTATGCCCTGTGGTAAAAGGTCCTTACCACGACCGTGGTGACCCCCCACGGTCGTGGCCATCCATGTACATCTCCATGTAATCTCCACCATTTTAATTGACATGACCATTGTACACCACCACAACCATGCTCACCCTATCACCACGGCCATGCTACTCACAAAACCTACCTATTTTTTGCACTACTTTATCCATATTGCCCCTACTTAACCTAGTGCTTCCCCCACACCTATATATACCTAGGTGGCAGTTGGGGCACGAGGTTGGCCACCCTTAGCTACCTTCCACCACCTCCTAGCTCCCCATTTTTGCCCCTTAGCAATTCCACTCCATTTCCACCTCCATTCCACTCCATTTCACCATTTCCACCACCAAAACACTAGTTTATACTAGTTCCTATCCATAATCCCCTTCATTCCACACCCTTGCACATTGGAGGAGAGAGGAGGTTGTCTTGCAGAAGATGGTGAGAAGGATTCCTTCATCTACACCAAGCTCCATGGCTTCTTCTACCTCTTTCTCCTTTCTTTTTGTGTTTTTCATTTCTATGAGTAGCTAGGCCCCCTTGGGTGGGCTGTTTGGGGGAAATTATGTTACTTTGATACCATGTTGGGGGAAAATGACATGTAAACTTTGTAATTCCATTTTTTAATGATTATGTTCTATTTCTATCTCATTATCCACAAATTGATTGTTGGTTTGTGTGTGAAATCACCTAGGAATCAAGGCAAATTGCTTATATGTGTGGATTTTGGGATTTGCCCCTAGGTCCAATTCTTGGATCCCTAGGTTGCCCCCATCTTCCCACATCTTAACCAATCTCCTAAACCTAAGTGAGAGATCTAAGTATCTAGATTAGATAATTCTAGTGCAATTAGCATGGAGCCTTCTCAAGGCTAGAATGTGGGGGAATCGGGGTTCAAAGCCGTAATTTCACCTCCCCATTACTACCCTCGGCCCCTAATTGCCCTAGAATTGCCTAATATAGAAATCTAGACTTCATTAGACTCTTATTGAATTGAACCTAATCCCTAATCCAATTGAACCTCATAAGGGTAGTAGGGGGTGTTAGGGACTAGTTCCCCTATACACACCCTAGCATATCCATGTCCAGTTAGTAGTTTAGGTTAATTCATTAGACTCTAACTTGTTGTTTAGTTTGGATAATCTAAATGGAATCATAATGTTCATATGTCACCCCTCAACTTAAGTGATAAGTTCATACCCCTAAACATCCCATACCTCTCTCACTACTTAAAAACCTAGTTTTGTTCTTGCTTAGCTTCTTAGTTAGCTTCTTGCTTTGTTATTGCCTTGTTCATGTTAGTTTACCTCTTTAATTGCTCTTTTGCTTCTCTCTTTCTTGCCTTAGTGTAATTTTCCTTTTCATACCTAGCTTAGTCTTTTCTAGCATACTTAGTCTTAATCTTGTCTAGGGTTAACTTAGATTTCATTCTTACCTTTAATTGCTTGTTTGTCCATAATAGTTTAACAATCAGACAAACCTTCAAACCCTTAACCCTAGTCTCTGCAGTAGGAACCTAGCCAAACTAAACCTATCTCTAGTGCGCCCTCTTCTCCCTATGGATTGACCCTATACTTGCCACCTTTCTATACTATGACACGACCCTGTGCTCTTGCGGTTGTAGTTGTTTTATTGTGAGTAGGTGTTAAGTTAGGTTTTAAAAATATCAAAAGTGAATCCACGGTGTGCTTCTGCCTGCGGGGTTACATCTATTAAAAAATTATAATTATATAGTGTGTAACACCATTGGCGGGAGAGCACCAGTGCCCTTGTACATCTAAGTCGATACGTGTATTGGTGAGACTGGTGTGCATTGTAGGATGTTATCCCTTTATGGTGATAAGCATACCTAGAGGAGTTGATATGTTCAAAGGCTAACCATAACACTCTTCTTAGGTAGAGGCTGATACATGATCTTGGATGGTGTTTCCCGATACACCTCAAACCTAGATGCCTGTTTTGTTTTAGGATGGTGTTTCCCATCATACTAAGTTTGATGACACCCTCTCCTTAGGTGTGGTGGTCCAATACCCTAATCTCAGATGTTAAGATGATAAACCCCCTAAGAAGGTAGGCCAACACCTTGTAGTGTTCAACTGATACCTCAAGCTCATCTATTAGATGTACCCCTTTGTATGTTGCCCGACATGGTTTGGTTTCCCGTCACACCCTAAATGGTGGTGACCATCACACTTCTAGAGGTGACAAACCAATATGCATCGTGATGTCTAAACCAATACACACCTTTGTATGGTGGCTCGATACCCTATATTAGTGTGGTTGCCCGATACACCTAGGGTTATCTGATACCATAGGTGTATACCCTAATCGGTACCTTGTGGTGGTGGTTGAGACACACCATGTTGATGTTAGGGCCACATGGTAAAGTGTGCTACTCTATGGAGTAGTTGTAAGTATGATGTAAGGGTTATGTTCCTATAACCTTTATCTTATAACTTGTATCATGATGATAAGGAAAGTGGTAACCTAAGGTTGGTTGTTGAGCCAACCTTATAAACCGTAATCACGTAAAGTGAAACCCTATTTGTCATGATGTAAAATGTATGATGTAAATGTATAGCATGAGTCCTATGAGATGATAATGCTTTGCCTTCTTGTTATCAGTTTCTAACCATGTGGGTGATACCAACTAATGTACATAGTCAGGTATGAGCTATGATGGTTATGATATGTTGGACATTGGTCCTTGTGATGGACATTGGCCCTTGTGATGGACATATGTCGAGAATCAGGCATAAAGAGACATGATGTGATGATATCCCACATAATATGTTTTAGTTTGTTCTGTTGATGAGTTATGCCTTATTTATGTAGATTTTGTTTAGAGGTTATACATTGTAAATTGATTGATCTTAAATATGTTTAAATTTATCTAATTAATCAAGTGGAGTCTAATAGTGTATTTTGCATGGTGCCATAGATCCATCAGTGTCAGCACTTGCTGAATGATGAAATGAGTTTAACTCGGAGTGCATATTGTTGAATATGTGGGGTGCAAGTTGAGGTATCTCCTTGTGTCTTGAATGTATATGTATGGGATTGGCTACTGTCATACCCCAATGAAGAGTACAACTGTAGTTGTAGCTCAATTTGAGATACAGTAATGGCTACGGTCATATCCTAATAAAGAGTACAATTGTGGTCGTAACTCACTTGCGTCGTGACCTATACCAAGGTGGGCTAGATGTGTACAACTGTACTATAAGTCCTTGATAGTAGTCTGACTAATGATGTCACTGCCAATGTTCTCGTATTATCTGAGGGGATGAGATCATGGATTCTGGCTCTTCTACTAGACCTTATATGGCATCGATTTTGACTTATCAAGTGGTTGCTTGGATTTGGATGGTACGACTCAAATCATTAGGGCATAATGAAATATGTAATCAGCCATGTAGTATAATTGTATAGGATCCAATACAAAAACATTGGTTGAGCCTTGCTTGATCTTTATACAATGTTTACATGTTCTTCATATTTCTTTTAAATTAGTAAGATGTTTCATAATTCAGCAGTAATTTCTCTTCCTGTTAATAATATTTACCTACTTCTTTTTTGGTTGTAATTATGTTGTTGCTCAGCTTATCTTATCTGTTATTATAATAGAGTTGGTGGTGAGTTATATCTCCCACTGAGATTTAGAATCTCACCTCGTAGGTTTCCCACACCCTTTTTAGGTGGACGAGCATAGTGAAGTAAAGATCGTGCAATAGAGGTTGAGGAGCAGCCAGAGGAGTAGTAACTGATAAGGTTAGAAGTGTTGTTAGAAGTCTTTTGTTGATAGAGTCCTAGAGTCATCCCTGTACACTCGGGTCTTTGGGAAGGCTCTGTAATTGTTTCCCAAACATGCTTGTTTTTGTGGTTGGCTTATATACCTGTTATGAATAGTTACGGTGGAATCATGTATATATATATATATATATATATATATATGTTTTGGAACAGTCCTTTGGTTACAGGTTGACAATATGCCTTGTGTGGCATGAAAGTACATATATCTGAAGGTTCTTGCTGTTTGGTAGTTTTATGAAAAAGGTTTTAATTTACAATTTTTTTGATAATGCACTTGTAAATCTTTCTTCTGCGATTATGTTTTGAGTAATCTCTCTTTGTGTGGCATGGGGCATCACATAATCCATCATTCCCCTTCTTCTTATTCAAAATGCAAGTCTAAAAACAAGAGATTAGTATAAATCATTCATGACTTGTATGCTAGAATAAAAGTTCTTGAACAAAATGAGAGAACTTACAATGATAGCATAGAATCTATGCCAGAGTAATTTCTTGATCTTGAAATCCAATATAATGGCCTAGAATTTGAGAAAGATGTTTATCTATAAAAAATTGATGGTTTAAAGGTGAAAAAAAAACTTATCTTGATGAGATCATATTAACTAGAACTAAAAATGGTAGACTTCTTACTAAAGATAATGATCTAGAATCTCAAACTATTTTGCTTAATAAAGAAGTAGCTACTATTACTGTTGTCTCACTAAATCTCTCTGTTTAGAGGATGAATGTTTTTCATTTTCAAGATGATCCTCTCATATGTCTTATAATATATATGACACTTAATGTTGACAAACATACGCTTATAGATCCCTTGTAAAAAAATTTCAAAGGGAAGCTGTCTCCAAATTAAGTTCTAGAACACTCTACTCGGCAAGTGGGTACTCACTCTCCCTTCTCACTAGAATCTCCCCTGGCAATTGCCGCTAGGGGGAGGGAGTGTTACTCTTTACGTCTTCCTCCCCCTGGCACTAACAGATCACGGAGTGATTTTGGTTGTGCAAGTTGCAACGAGTTGATGGAGATAAGGGAGCAGTCGTCAAACCCGACTGTTAGTGACGTCAGCTCCATCCGCAGGGTCCTCGTCAATGACTCTATGATCAACCAGGTGTGTCTGTCACCCCTTTGTCAGATCGTGATCCTTCATTGGAGCCGACCTATGGCCGTGGAGGATGGTCTCCTTGCAAGGCCAAGGGCTTCTAGTCAATCGATGCTTCTTCGGCCTCGGATTCGAGGTTCGGTGGATGGTTTCTTTGTAGGGTAGATTGTGGCTCCCCTTCCTGCCCACTGGGGTGCTGCTTTGACTCCGAGGTTACTCAGCAACACTGGATGTTCCCATTTAGTGGTTGATGGTTAGCATCTAGGTTTCTTTTCCAATTCTAGGCGGTGACTCCCTACGACTCTCGAAACAACAAAGCTTTGTTGTGTGTTGGATGCCTTCTAGGTGCTTGCTGAAATGTCCCAATGCAAATAGGGACTCTGTGCCCTTGTGGGGGTGTCTTTTGGTCTCGTATAGGATTCCCAGGACTCTGCGAGGAGTCTTGCTACTCGTGCAACATGGAACCAGACCTTTGAAGGTTTACAAGGGGAACGAAAGCCTGAGACAGAAGAAGAAACCTAAGGCAAAGGGTTGAGAGGTGGGAGGCTCTTCCTAGTTGGATGGATCTGGATGATTCCATTCTATCGTGCTACATTCCTAAGCTTCCTTTGCAGCTTAAACCCAAGAGATTTGGGATGAAGGAAGGTGTTGTATTTAGATCTTAGTCACAATTTGTGGGTGTTCGTTGATGTAGTGAAGGGGATTTGAATAGATATCCTTATGAATTATCTTTGATCTTGTTCAAAGTTGGAGTGGTTTGTTTCAGTTATGCTCTGTTGTGGGTTTCTTAGGTGTTTCTTTGCTAGGATTGTTAACAATTCTGGAGTGAGTATCTCAACCTTGGACTCTTGTAGGGGGTTCTAGTCTTATGCTCCAGTTACTTCTTGAGGCTTGATGATGGTGGAGTCCGTGTCTTCATACTTTGTGGGTGTGCTCAATGTCATTGAGGACATGACTTCTCTAAAGTCATGTCTTATTGGTTAGTGGTGCTTTGGGTGTAGTCTTTGTTGTTTGGTGTCCATGTGTGACGATTATATTTTGTAACCTTGATACCCGTCTATTTGGTGTATCAAGGATTAGTTTTTTTCTTTTAGGGGTGCAAAGGTACCTAAAGTTTTTGGTTATAGTAACACACTTTTTAGACCGACCAAAAAAAGTGGGTAGAAGTGATTTGAGATATGAGGGTGGTACAAAGAGATATAACTAGGGTAAGAAAAGGATCCAGGGATCTCTAATATACCATGTAGAGTCTTCCGTCTCTAAGGCACTAATGGTTTGGGCTCATTGTAAATGTGTTGATCATTATTCTACTTTTTGTCCTTATAATAAGAAAGGGACAAACCCAAACATGAAATAGGTCCCCAAGTGTAAGGAGTGAGAACCCGAGAGGGGATCCACACCCTTCTTAATTTGAGGAATAAAACATCTATTCTAGACACACTAGGAAGGTGTGCTACAATAGGTGTATAGTTTTATTTCTCAAATTATGGTAAATAAAAGACCAAAGTATAGCTATCATGACTATATTCAATTTATGAAAAATTACATAATATTCTCGAATAAAGGGCTTACATGAAGCCAACATCATGATCTAAGTAGAGGGATATCCATCTATCTCAAGTGTATCTCCTAAGAGCTCCACCTAGCAGTCCATGTTACCTAGTCTTCTAAGTCCTAAACCTGGGGTTGGAATCATACCCCAGCAAGAGGGGAAAATGTAGAAGATATTAACATAAAGGTTGGTATGTGCATATTAATTGGGAACTAAGAAACACATTGAAATAAAAGACATCAAATAAATAAGTCTTCCCATAGAAAAGTAAGGTACCACCCAATTGTGTATCAAAAGAATATAAATTTCAAAAGATGTTAAACAGGAAGAATACATGCCATTAAAAAAACACAAAAATCATGTCACACAGACACGTATAAGCTTTTGGTCTCAAAACCCATCACAATCATATCAACCAGCATTCATGTGAGATAAGCATGACACAAGTGAAAATGTAAAACCTAACAGAGAATGGCACACAATCGAACTCCCTTGGCATACAAGTTGGGGTATGGGGCATACGATCCTCCATCCCAAATGTATATAAGCATTGTAGGACTAAAACCTCAATGCATGGTAGGGGAATAAAACACAATGCCTAATAATATCACATAGGGGAATAAAACTGAAATAACCAAAGTATTACATTACTCTAGGGCTATATAATCACAAAGCATGCATAAATGTAGAGGCAAGTGAAAGTATGGTCATATAAAACAATAAGATGAGAATATCCAACATTTTGTTGTGGGGTTAGAGGCCCCATAACGAAATATCCAAACATGTCAAAAAAGGAGGTGTAAAATAATATTATGAAGTCTACCACATGAAGGTTAGAGCATCAAATACTCAAGTTAAAGTTTCCACATGGTATAAAATGAATAAGGTAAAAATAAAATTCCAATAAAATTATCCAACAAATTAGGTAAATAAGATCAATAAAATCATATAATTAATCAAATGAGGCAACCTCTCGGGATAGAGAGAATAGTGTGTAGGGCATATGTCCAAAGGACTAAGAGACAGATATAAAAATTGGGTGATTCTCAATACAGAATAATAGTGATGCAACATACCTCATATCGAGTCCACATATATCCAAAGTTAAAACCCTAATTCCATCTCAATCCCAGCAAATATTAAAGCTATATATGATATTAGGGTTAGGTTTACATTAATTCTATAAACCCAAAAGTTTTCTTTGCATCATTGTTAAATTCGGTTTTCAAAATCATGTGATCTTATAGATTATATTTTTTTGTTTGTAAAATATTTTATATTATTATTTTTTCAATTTCTAAATTATTAGTTATGAATCTTGGAATTATTACCAATTAAGAATATTCATTGAAGTCACATGTTTATTTGATTGGAAATGTGTGATGAGATTGATAACTTTGTGTAGAGAATAATCTCAAGGTTCTAGAACTTATCTTATTTCATTTTTCAGTGATACCAATATTTAGTTATAAGTTTTATAAGGTAAATGATTTTATTGATTTCTTTAAAAAATTGAGTGCACAATTACAAATATGCCATGCGATAAGATCATTATGTATGGGACCGGATATGGGCAAAAAGGTAAACTTGTTATTCAAAGACTTACATGGTTAGAACTAGGATGAACAATGAAATAATTTCTAAAATCTTGATAGAACAAATCTGATGCAAGAGTATTTTTGGATTTATGACCCTCCTATAGTTCTAACCCATCCTTGTGAAAAATCAAACAACACAGCTAGATCATTAAATGTAACCTTGCCATATGATTACTATCTCCACAAAATACCATCAAACTCAAGTTCTTACAGTCCTTCTTGACTTAAAGAGCTATAACTAGAGTGAAAAAGTTGTGGAAACCACCCCAGGGCTCATCACCAATAAGGAAAAGATATATCTTCTAAACAAGCATACTCAAGATGAGATCGATGGAAACACAACTATTTGGTGGTTACCGTTAAAGGAAAACACATGCGATAACAAAAATAGCCAAGGGGTCAAGTGGAGACCAGATGAAGCCAGATCAATGAAAATCGAATATACCTCAATCTAGGGGAACCTTTCTCCTCGTATGCCTTATCTACATTGCAAGGTAGATTTTCAGACCTTATGTGGGCTCTGAGAAGATTGTAAATCTTGCCCCAAACTCAAAGTCTCTGCCCAAACAAAGGGCTTCTGGAGAAAGATAGGAGGGGTTGTTTAGAGTCGGGGTTGAATGAGTTTCTAGGAGTCGATTGGTGATTGGGGAAGGTTATATAGGGGGTGTTAAGTCCCATTATTTCTAGGAGAGGGAAAGGATACAAAAACATGGGACTAAAAGGGCAAAGAGAATTGATATAGGGAAGTTTCTAAGTTAGGGCAAAAATGATGGGAAGGTTGGGTTCATTGTGGTTGGAATCCTCTCATGTAATCAATGCTAGAAAACGTTGGGAGAAAGGTGGAGATTTGAGGGAGATATCTGAGAAAGCAAAACTGGGAAAAACCACAATCCATGTCCACGAGAAGGAGAAAAAGATAGAGGTAGAAGGAAAGGTTGGGTCATGCGATTAAAATCTAACAGCCTAGAGTGGGTCCTTGTTTAGCAAGCAGAGGAAAAGTGTGTCATTATTAAATTATGTGGTACATTAAAAATCAAAATCTGATTTTAATAATTGTTATAAAAAATTAATCATTCATTTATTTTCTTTCATAGTTAATTTAGGGTATCAAACAAAGTGAAAGTAATACCAAATTTTGCAACTATACTAATTAGGATATGTAAATTTTGATTTTGGCATGGATTTTCCCTTTTAGGATAGTTTGCTATTTTATTTAATATTTTGTACGTTTAATTATATTCTCTCTCTCCAAAATAAAACTATGAATAACAAGATTGTCATTTTACTGTGAAAATTGACACGTAGACTAATTTTGGTATGTAGAATTTGAATTTGAAAGTTTATTTTCATCATTGTAGACATTTTATAATTTATTTTATATGTTTGGCCTTTTCTCCTATTTTCTTCTTTAAATGAAATTATGATAGTTATTATTGTTCAATTAATTTGAAACTTGGAACCCAATCTAATTGGGAATAAAGGAAACCAAATTTCACATTAGATTTAGGATTTGAGATATTCTTTTATGAGTTAGGATACCATTAGGAATTTTGGCTTATTAGCATTATATTTATTAAAGTAATATATATTTTTCAAAAACACTCACTTAGTTGAGTCTTATTAATTTCACATTGTTATAAACAATTATATACTAGTATTATACACAAAATTTACATATTACTTGTTAACATATTTAGGCAATCAATTTCGCTTTAACTTAGGTGGTTGTACATGAATACTCCAATTGTCAAACTAATACATGTATTAAGCATATTATTCCTCTTATTTAACCATCATGTGAATATAACACATTTTGTGAATTAATTAACATGTTGGCACATAATTAAGCTTTTATTTAAATGTCCTTTTAATTGTATCCTTGTTGGGTCAAATCTAAGGAACTAAGCCTACCAACCTCCTAACCATGGAATATGATAGGATTCTAGGTTCTGGTTTGTTATAACACTCCACCCTTTAAAAGGATTTCTTCCTAGAAATCTAATCATCCATGTATTATCAATCACCTATACTCCAAACCTTAAAAAAATTTACCTAACAATCTAAGCTAACCAACATCAAGTTACTAGGGTTACTTATGAATCTTTAAGTTATCAATAATTTACGAGTTTATGTTGTTCATAGATCATGTATCCAACTAACATGTCATACTCACCTAGGGTAGAGTTTTAGATCCTCGTGTTACTAAACTAACTACCCTAAGACTTACATGAGAAACCAAAAAGTCAGGGGATATGAGGGTAGGTAAAATAAATCTTTAACGCAAGCCTTACCATCCTAGTCATGACTTCCACTCACAACTAGGGTTTAATATTTCTATTACAAATGTTTCTAGGGTTTCCCTATCAAGACTTCTCACATATCTTTATTGTGACTTAGTTCAAGAAAACATCGATAAAACCCATATTTTTTTTACATATAGTAGTACATGATATATAATTTGTGGAAACACTTTCAAATGTAAAACTGAACTAGGTTCCAAGATCGATGTGAAACCAAGTCACAACTTCCATTTAAAATTTTCTTATCCTACTACCTCAACATCTTCATAACCTAACTTTATCATCAAGTCAAACCTCATCATTATCAAAGTCACATGTCATAACTAGCCTACATGATAGTGTTTGAGAAACTAGAGAGTCATCACATTAGGGTTTACTAATCATGATTGTTATGTGTACCTCATATAATTCTAGATCAACCTTTCATCATCTCATTGATAACATAGGTAAACATTTCATTTAGAGGGTGACTATGCAAGATAAGGGTTCTAATTTGGAAGACAAAATTGAGATAGTCAGAATCTAACCACTATGGCTATGACACCATCTTGTAAGAGTGGGACCCTACAGGGGATCCACTCCCTACTTAGTTTGAGGAATAAAACATCTATTCCAAACACACTAGGAATGTATGGTGAAATAGATGTAAATTTTTTATATTTCTCAAATGATGGTAACCGAAAGAGCAAATAATAGTAGAGGAAATATAAATCATGACTTTATGCAAAGTTACATATTATTATCCCTTAAAGGGTTTACATGAAAGTATAACATCAATATCTGAGTAGAGGGATATCTAACTATCTCAAGCCTATCTCCTAAGAGATCTATCTAGCAGGTCCATATCACTGAATCCAATCTTTCAATTCCTATACCTGGGATTGGAAGCATACCCTAGAAAGAGGAGAAAAAGTAGAAGATACTAAAATCTTGATAGAATAAATTCAATGCAAGAGTATTCATGGATTTCTGATCCTCCTATAGTTCTAATCCATCTTTGTGAGAAAGCAAACAACATAGCTAGATCTTTGAAGGCAACCTTGCTATATGATTACTGGAAACACAAAACACCATCTGACTCAAGTTCCTATAGTCCTTCCATACTTAGAGAGATATAACTAGGGTAAAAAAGTTGTGGAAACCACCCCAGGGCTCATCACCAATAAGGAAAAGATATAGTTCTTCAACAAGCATATCCAAGATGAGATCGATGGAAACAAAAATATTTGGTGGTTCATTACCACCTATTAAATGCAAACACAGTGACCTCCCAAGGAATAGAGGTGAGAACACAAAACAACCAAGGGGTCGAGTAGAGACCATAAAAAGCTAGATCAAAGAATAGTGAATATACCTCGATCTAGGGGAACCTTTCTCCTTGTATGCCTTCCCGGGGTCCCCAAGAAGATTTCCATGCCTTCTGTGGTCTTCGAAAAGGTTGAAACCTTGCCCCAAACTCAAGGTCTCTACCCAGACAAAGTGTTTTAGGGAAAGATAGGTGCGGCTGTTTGAAGTGATAAAAAAATTTTGGGAGTCGATCAACAATAAAGGAAGGTTATATAGGGGGATTGATGTCCCATTATTTCCTATAGTTCTGACCCATCCTAGTGAAAAAGCAAACGACATAGGTAGATCTTTGAAGGAAACCTTGATATACAATTCCTTCCAATAGACAATAGCATCAGACTCAACTTCCTATATTCCTCCTAGAGTTAGAGAGCTATAACTAGGGTGAAAAGGTTGTGGAAACCACCCCAGGGTTCATCACCAATAAGGAAACAATATAGCTTCTCAACAAGAACACCCGAGCTGAGATCGATGGAAACACATATATTTGGTAGTCCACTACCACCTGTTAAATGCAAACACACTGACCTCTCAAGGTATAGAGGGGAGAACACAAAATAGCCAAGGGGTCAAGTAGATACCAAAAAAACCAGATCAAAGAAAATTGAGTATACCTTGATCTAGGGGAACCTTTCTCTTTGTATGCCTTTTCTAGGTCGCCAGGAAGAGTTCCATATCTTTTTTGGTCTTTGAAAAGGTTGCTGACCTTGCCCCAAACCCAAGGTCTTTTCTCAAAAAAAGGGTTTTAGGGAAAGATAGGTGGGGTTGTTTGAAGTGATAACAAGTTTTTTGGAGTCTACCGACAATCAAGGAAGGTTATATAGGGGGCCTGAAGTCCCATTATTTCCATAAGAGAGAAAGGATTTAAAAGTTTCTTAGTTAGGGCATACAAATGGAAAGGTTGGGTTCATTCTGTGTGGAATCCTCACACATTGCTAATGTTGGAAAAATCTCAGAGAATGGTGGAGTCATGTGTTTCTCCTTACCTTGGGTTACACCTGAACAATGATTACATGTGACCCTCAGGCTCAAACACACTTTGGATCTTTCAAAATTTTTAAGGACCTAGTCTAACATACTCACTTAGACTAATGCCATTTCACCAGCAAGTGCATGGAGTCGTGTTATAGGAAAGGAAAGAAGAAAGATAAGGGTCGATCCACAGGGAGAGGGGGCACTAGAGAAAAGTTAGCATGAGCTATGTTCCAAAAGTGGAGATTAGGGGTTTTAGGGTTTAAATTTGATTTGGGGTTGATTACACTAAGATGCAAGAAATTGAACAAGAAAGGAAGTAAGATAAGAAAGACCACCAAACCTTACTTTAACCCTAAACAAGAAAGTCTAACAAACAAAGAAAGAAGCCACTTAATAAAGAGTTCAATACTACACTAGACTAGCAATTAAGACACTAAATAAAATAGAAATTGAAATTACTACAAACTAGATTAAGTAAGAAAAAAGATGCACTAAGTACCCTAGCCAGGATTAACTAACCTGAATAAGGAAATTGACTAAGGAACAAATAAAGAAACCAACTATACTAGCATGAGAAAGCTACGAGAGTAGTATGGGTGTGAAACAAGTTATGGGAAGAGTGGGTCATTTGGGTGAATGTCACATGAATCCAAGTCGAAGGGAGATATAACATGCAAATCCTATATTTTCATTCTAGATTGCCAAAACAAACAACAATATAAGTGATATTTGAATTACCCTAAGATACTAGTTGTCCAAGGGTGGTTATAGGGGAACTACACCCTTATACATGCCCATACAACCTTATGAGGCTCATTTGAACTAGAGCTTACGTGTAATTCTAATAGGACTAGTCAAGTCTAGGTTTCTAGGGTAAGTGTTATTAGGGTAATTGAGAGTCAAGGGTAGGAGATGGAGTAGAGATGAGGGTGTTTCACCTCATGTTACTCACCATCTAGACTTTAGAAAACTCTAGGCAAGATACACTAATCCCTCTTACATTGGATACTTAGATCTCACACCTAGTTGTAGGAGAATAGATTTGTATGTAGAAATATAGGGTTCTAGGTAGGGATCTACTAGTTTGACATAGGGGAAAATCATAAGATAGATAATACATTTCATTTTCCCAAGAATCTAGGTGTTTTCAAGCATCAAACAATAAGCAATCCATGTTTAGAAGCATCAATGACAAGTTGAATAATCAGAAATAAAATAGAAGAAAGAGACAATCATCATAGAATGAAATTATGTTCATTACAAGTGATATTCCCCAACATGGCATCAAAGTGACATTTATTCCCCCAAACTACCCACCAAGGGGGCTTAGATACACATGGTCAAACAAAATACCAAAAGAGAAAGGTGAAAGAGGAAGATATCCATGGAATCTCATGGACGCTCCTCCTTTCTTCACCTCCTAGTTGATGTAGCTCTAGAAACTTCCTCCAAGGTAGGTATATGTCATGGAAAGGTGAGGTTTTGTGGTGGAAACCCTAGAAAACTAACGTTATGACGTAGTGGAAGGTGTACATAGAGTTGGTGATGGATTGGAGTAGGTGAGGGCTAAGGGAGGTAGGAATGGATGCTAGGGGCTGTAATAATGGATAACCTTTGTTCTATGTCTGCCACCCTAGTATATATAGGTGGTGGGGAGCAATAGGTTAAGAAGGGGTAGTTTGGGTAGAACAATGCAGAAAAAGTAAGGTTTTGGGTGGCAGAACAGCCGTGCTAGTATGGAACCACAGTCATGCTAGGGTCTTCAGTAGCACTTTGTAATTCATTCTTTGAGCTCCATGGATTTCTTTTCTTGAGTTGACTCTTGGCCACTAGGTATAGGTTGAGGGAGCTTTGTGTCCTTCTTCAAACCCCTCCATGGGTGGAGGAATCCTAGAACACCTTACTTGTCTCTCGTCCATCCAAGGCGTGGTCCAAGTACCTAAAAACATGCAAAGCATGTCAATAAGTGCATTTGACATGAAATCACACATTAGGGGAATAATTTGCATTCTATCGGTGTTTAAATGTGATAGAAGCGCAAAAGGACACAAGATGAAGCCCTAAAATAGGGTTTCATCGCCACCCCAAACTTAAGACATTCTTGTCCTCAAGTATTCTCCAACCTAATCTCTCTTTAGTTTCTTTCAAGAAACAAGAATGATAAATGCATTGCAATAGATGACTATTCATTCAATTGGCTTAAAGATGACTAAGTACATGTATTCCACCTCTCTCCTCTCCACTTTCACAAACCAATCATGAAAAGAGAACTGGGTATACAAACTTCAAATATAGGGCATATAACACACAATCAATACATATGTCTTTCATGTAGCTCTGAGTAGACTTTTTCATGGTGGTATTAATCAATCATGAGTAGGAGACTTGTTTCACTTTCTTGCATTCAATTTCATACTTCGAACCACACTATGTGACCCACATGACTGCAAAAAAGAGTGAAGTGAGCTAGGTTTGATGTATCCTAGCTCAATGGGTATGAAAATATAATAAAAGGTTGTTGTAAGAGATTGGAGTTCTATTACATAGGAGCACTCATTTTCATTTTCATTTTCTTTTTGCATTTTTTCTTTATTTTTCTTTTTCCTTGGTGTAGCAAGGGCATATGGTGGTGATAGTGAAGTTGGGAGATATAGATATGGCCACCCCAAACTTTTAGAGTGGCCAAGGTTGAATATGTGCACTTTGGTATCCTATCATGAGGCGGAGAATTAAGAACATGATGAAAGAAAATTCGGGTCAAAAAGGGGGTCACTAGTGTGGTTCTCAACATAAAATCTCATGCATGAAAATTATTCTAACGCTTGATCAAGTAATGTCACACCACATGAGTGAACATAATGAAATTCATACTTTTTCCATGTGATTGCATAAGTCCTAAGCGTCCATAGCTTTCTCAAGTCACAATTCAACAAAAACATTCACAAACATGAGAGAAGTGATTCACATTTAGAAAGTCAACACTTAAGACCATTTAGGAATAGAACATAGGGATGTAGCATTTTTCATGCATCAAGATTATCAGTTCAACAAGTGGAGATTAAGTGAAAACAAGCTTTTAGGCAAGATGTTCCAAATTAGGGAAAAGTTGGCCAAAATGGTGCCATTTTGCACTTAATCACATCTAAACCTACATTTAGGGTGTAGAAGGCATAAAATAGAAAATCCTAGCTAAAACACAAAAAATTACGAAACATCTATATGAAATGCAATGCATGGTATGAAAAGAAAAAATTTAGAAAAATAATGCAAAAATGCATGAAATTGAACTACATGAAGTGCATGTATGAAAACAAAAATAAATCGATGCTTGATAGGGTATTGTCATCACAAAATGAGTAAGACAAGGTGAAACATGTGTAATAAATATAGGCTCAGAGGAAAGGGCATGCCACCCTACCACCCCCAAACTTTTGAATCATGTTGTCCTCAACGTGAAATGAAAGCTTAGGAATGATAGAATAGATGTCGCTGCTCTGGCAGTGGTGGATCCTGAGGAGATCCCCCATATGGTGGAGGGTTCTGGTAGTAACTACCCTAATATTCCACCAATGGAGAATGATATGCCTCCTTATATACGGATAGGGCTCCCCAGAAGTCCTCCTCCCCAAATTGGGGGTTTCTCTAAACCTACGCATGCTGGTAGTGGTACATGTGGATAATTTGGTGATGCATTTTTTGTTGGTCCAACCACATGGACTATTGTATCTGGTTAATCACCTCCAACTATGCATGAATGGATGACATGTAATAAGCTTTCATTGGAGGTAGTTGCACATCAAAGTCATCCTCTCTCTGATGGGTGTGGCAAGACTGCTTTGGAACACACTCCTTCTCTAGAATGTTCAACTTTCCTACTCCCTCTTAAAATCCACTAGTAAAGCTCTGTATTCTTCTCTAGTATGCTTGCTTACCCAATTGTCTGGTCTTGCTTGAAAATTTTCCATTGGTTCTTTTTCATGAAGTAGGACAACAGAATGATATAGTAACTCTAGAGTGTGCTAAGGCATTTGGGATGGACATTGAGATATACTCTTTGTCTCTAAGTGAAATCATTTAGGACCTTGCAAGATATCTCATGTCAATCAAATTGGTTTCATCCTCTTTCGTGAGGCCTTCAATCCCTCCCATTATGATGGTCACAATCCCTCCCATTATGAAAGGAGTTTTTGTCTATGAAGGTATTGCTTTTAAGTGATCAATCATCATTTCTCCTAAGTTTACATGACCCTAACTAACAAGAATATACATCAGGAACAAGTTCTTCTATGAGAAGCAGCCTTGGTTGTCATAACAGCCAAAAATAGTTTTAGCTAGGACCTTCTGTATGTATCTCATAATGGGGTTGTAAAATTTTACTTATTTTTGTCCTGCTAAAAAGTTATCTTTCCTAGTGAAAGGTTTACACATTTTGGAATAATTTCATTTTACACTCCTATCAAACCTGCCATCATAAACGTTATGTGCCATTTCTGATGTTGGTGCAATAATTTTGTCAATTTTAGAACCTATTAACACATGGGTGGAATCATTAAGTCTAAAATGAATGACATCCTCACCTTAATATTGTACCTTCACCAAGGATCTGAAGAACTCATGGGTTGCTCCAATGTAGGTCTCTTGGACATTAGTCCATAGCTTTTACAACCCACTAAGATTCAAGCCTATTTGCAATAGCTGAAAATTCCTAGAGCTTGCATGGTTGGCACACTTGAATACCTTGTAGGCATCACCCGCCTTGTAGTGCACTCAGGGTAGAGAGATTTCATGTACACTCTACCTGATGTCCCTCTTCTACATTTGACTTCTTTAGGCTATTTTCCTACCCATTTCCTTCTATCCTCTTCCAATCTTCTCAAGAAATAAAATGGTTCCTCTTCTACCTCTTTTCTCTCAGTGTAATCTACTTTTTCCGATTGATAGGTGTGTGACCCTAAACTTGTACAAAAGCTCAAAGGAACCATCTTGATTGGTGCATCATCATATTTTTCCTCTCCAACTAATAGCCTCCATCTTGCGGGTTGTTGTGCAGCATGTGATTGGGCCGAGGATGGGAAGTGCCGCACTGGAGTAGGCTATGGAGGCAAGCATGAGGATGATGCAGAAACAACTTTCTTAGCCCTTCTCTCTCAGGATGGTGCATGAACATCAATTGAATCCACTAAATTTTGCATCTCTTCTTCGTCCTCTTCATCTGAGTTGTTGTAGCTTAGATCTAAGGTGTGGTAGGTTGAGGTGGACTGAAGACAAGAGACGTTCGTCGATGCCAAACTTTGGGAAGAACTGAAAATGGAATTTGATGGTGACGACATCAGGTTGTGCGATAGTGGGGTGAAGTTAGATCTTTGTATGACTTTTTCCAACCGAGACAATCTTCATGGTGTTCTTGACACCCTTCTTGATTTCTTTCCCATTCTTCTTCATCTTAACAACAAATTCGCTAGAAAATGGAAGAACAACAGCTAGTTTCGCACTTCCGGAGGGAAGAATCTCCTTGGAAGTGAAGAAAAAGAGGATGGGGGAGGATAGAAAAGGGATTTGAATGTAGGGGAAGGTGATTGGGGATCAATGGGGGATTGAATACATAGTTTGAGGGCTTGAGGAGGTGATTTGGGGGAGAATGGGGCTCACCCTAGTCGGCAGAGGTCACACAATGGTCGTTCTACGCGGGGGGAAATGAGGGGGGTCATGCTAGAGGAAGAGAAGACATAAGTGGTGGGTCTGGGCCAGCATGGCTATTTTGGCCAATATGGGCATTCTGGCTAGCACAGTTGTGCTGTCATAGCACCAGAATGACCATGTTGGTAATAACAATCGTGCTGACTAGACCATATACTTAAGTTTTTACTATAAAAATGACCCTTCCTGAATGGATTTTCCATGCCAACACAGTTGTGCTGGTTCCTCCAACTTCAAAAATTTTCTGAAGTTCTAATCTCTCAATCATTCATATTCCAATAAAGAACTTCGATCCACTTGATATTTTATCAACAATTTCCATTGAATTTGACCCTTCTTCTCAAGATTCAACTTGTTTCTCCTGTCGCAGTCAAGACCTCTACCAAAACTATCAAACACAATTGTGTGTGTTAGTATTTTTTATTGGAACATGTTAAAACAAATGATAAGTATCAAAAATTGAAGGTTGGGTGCAAAAGTTCTCAAACCTAGGTGGGTTGCCTCCCGCATATGCTAAATTTTATGCCTTCAGTCGAGCTTATTGATCCTTATTTCATTCATCCTCTTGGGACTTTCCAAGCATCTTTTCAGTATATGTCTTTCTCAAGTGCATTCAAGATCACCTCCTCATCAACTGGGAACTCTTCAACTACATGACTACATAAAACCTTTGGTTTGCCTTGTTTGGGCTGACTTTAGAAAAAACCTTCAATCTTTGTCCTATGACAATGGATACTTTAGCACCTTCCATGTCACAAATCACAATGGAACCAGAGGGATATACATGCTTGACTTGATAAGGTCCTTTCCATCTAGACCTATGTTTTTAGGGAAAAAAATTTTATCCTTGAGTTGTACATCCATGCCTCTGACGCCTCATGCCACACAAGATGAGCTAATTCAAAATTGAAGTGAGGAAACGACATTAATATGTGGATTACCAGAAAATGCAGGAAATTAAAACTAATTGCATAAAGCACCACAAACTAAAAACATTCACATATACATCCTGAAAATGACACTTGTATCATGTATCATATACCACAGTGCTTACATCATCACTATTCTCAAACATCCCTATCATCAACTTGTTTCATGAGGAACTTGTTTCACATAAATACATGTACAACTACCATAACTATACATACATAGCTCGCAAGCCAAAACCACGAACTGATATCATATCTATGAAACACGTCGGGAATGACCCCAAGGAACTAAGTGTACAAGGGTGAATATATGACTCTACCACCAAAAACTAGCATCACATCCAACTGTATCAGCTACTTCTCTTGTTTTTTCTCTTTCTCAGTTGCACAATCTCTACCTCCTCATGCACGAACACCTAAAAGATGTAGGAACCCATGGGATGAGACCCAAATCTTAGTGTGAGATATAACTCTCGACCAATGCTATTATAACACAAATATATGATAAAGAAGAGCAAATACTAAAGATACAACATGATAAGGACATTTAGCTGATTGATATGTGCAAGACAGTTATTATCATCTAAACAGTTCAATTAGCTATAAATGAGCAGAAGAACATCTTTTCACTTAATAAGGAATATGAAGAACATGCATATTCTTTATCAACAAAGCTATACAGAGCAAGGCAAGGCTTCAACCAATGTTATTCATATTTGTCCCTATACAAATACGCTACATGACTATGTTACATCTTTTATTATTCCCTAAGGCCATTAGAAAGCAGCGAAATAAAAAAACAACTAACTATATTCAATTTCATAAAAGGTTTTACAAAATACATGAAATGCTTCCATTAGGGTTTACATCAAGACACACACAAGTGAAAACCTAATTTTAGGTAATGCTATGTGTAACCCTGATGTAGAAGGATAATAGGTGAAACTCTAATGTAGAGTGATATTATGTGAAACCCATAAACATGGGAGATGCTATGTGAACCTTAATTTATAAACATGGAAAACCCTATTCCTAATAATGGAATAGTGATTAATATATTGACAAGTGTAACACCTAAAGAGGTTGATAATGGATATCCTTATATCAGTAGTTCCTAACTCAAAGATGAGTTTATATCATTAGCAAATGTTGTATTTTTCTAAATAAGTGACTTACGACCAATACATTACAAAGTGATGAACTGTGTATAAAGTATTAGGAGGGGAAATACCCTAATACAAGCTAAGTGGATGAATTCAAGTAAGATAAAGGTGATGAGGGAAGTGATACATCAAAATATGATAGATATCACATCCTGCACCTCAAGGTTGATATACCTTGATGTATTTTAAATCCAATATATTTGGATGAGTGACACATGAAATGTGTCATGTCATTTGTTACATTGCACTTTGATAAGTGTAGGCTAACGTGCCTTATGAGAAGGTTAATCCAAATCAATAAACTTTGATGCAATCATATTCTAGTAAAGATGAGAGAGAAACTCATACTTTGTGTTGATAATTCATTTAATGATGAATGATGAGAATAAATAAGTATGATTGAATACTTATGTTATCAATGTTGGCTCCTAGCTGTGTAGAGAAATGAATTAAGGTGTGATCATTAATAACATGATCTTAAGAACTTAAATGGTTATTTGTGGAAAAACCCTAAAGTATGGTGATGATATGTAAGAGGAATCCTAACCCTAAAAAGGGAATAGTGGTATTACTTTGTGTTGCATGGTGATGATATAAAAGCATTATAATTGTTATCATGAGTACTAATCATGCAGGTATGATGAGATGATAAGCATGGCCAGGTATGAGCTATGATGCTCTTTTATTGAAAAAAAAATTATAGGCCTTATAAGCCTTCATATGCTTTGTTGCTTAGTGAGAGGTAATCTAAAATTAATTAGCCCTGTGTGCCATATGATGTTTTAATTACTGAAATTATTTATGGGATTCATAATCCATAATATCCTTGTTGCCTATTAAGAGGTAACAAGAGGTGAATTAAGCTTTGTGTGATATGTGGAATTCTTATGTAGTAAGAATCATGCTTACCTTGGTCAAATGACCTGAAGGTATTGAGTTACTTGTTATGTGGTAACAAGTATTCTATGATGAACTAAGGGTTTGAATACCCATATTCTATAATCATGATGATGAACTTGTTAAGAAATGAAAGGTACTTGATGAGATGAGGGATTAAGATCCCAATACCCTGTTAGAAAGAGAATGGATACAGGCCATGACTCCACAAAACAATGCTAGGCATTAGCTATGTGATCTAAGCCTGAAGAGAGTATATGCTGCGGCTATAACTCTATAGTGAAGATGTCAATATACCATGGCAAGCTAAGTGCAGTTTGACACATGAAGAGTAAAATATAATCAGCCGTGTAGTGTATCAGCATAAATTTTAAATATGAGAAATATTGGCTGATATTATCCTTCTTAACATAGTGGATAAAGGTTATCCATGTTCTCCATTTTCATTATTGGATAAATGACATGCTGCTCTATCAGGTTATAGCTGAAAGGCTTTAGATAAAATTAATGTTTTAATCTGTTAAACAATAAATTAACTGTTGTTAAGCAATCATGATTCTTCTGTTTAGATTTATCTTATTAATCTACAATAATAATGTTTCTGGCGGAGAGTTATATCTCTCACTGGGGCAATTTACAATTGTATCACGCCCATGGGAACCACATTTTTAGGTGGACACAGACAAAGAGGCATGAATCCTTCAGTAGGTGAAGGACAACAATAGCAGCAGCAGGGACAGTAGTGAATTCTTAGGTGGATACACTGGCTGATATGCCTTGTATAGATGTACATAGAGTCCTATGTGTTGTCTCTGTACTCTCAGGTCCTCAGAGTAGTAGTTAGTGCTTTTGAGATTTTGGCTCAGTGCCTTGAGATTTTATATTTCCTGTGTTTAGTTTAACAGTGTAGTTGATGCTTGTAATTCTCTGGAAAAGATGATATAGGACATGTACTTGTGAATCAGTATGTAATTAAGTTACTCCGGTTCTTTATGAAAGAATTTTCCTATGTGTGGACCTCTTTGCAAAATGGTTTTAATTTTTAGTGATTTTTGGTAATCCACTACTTAGTGATGTCTTCCACTAAGTTAATAACATTTTATTCGAACGATGTGCCACACTCACTCTAAAACTTGTTCCAACTTCTTCTTGTCTTACAAAAACTTCACAAACAGATACCACATAACCACATAAAGCTACCTCTGGAATAGATCGAGATGTCACCCATCTTGATCCATTACTGGCACTGACTCGACTCCAAGTCTATCTTAGAGAAGGTTGTGGCACCTCAAATTTGGTCAAACATATAGTCTATATAGGGCAAAGGGCACTGTTCTTAATTTTTACCTTGTCCAGATGTTAGTAATCAAGGCATAACTTCCTTGATCCATCGTTCATCTTCACAAACAAAATTAAAGCATCCCAAGGAGATGTGTTGGGTCTGACGAAACTCTTTCTCAAGCAGGTCTTGGAACTATCTCTTCAATTCTTGCATCTCAACTGGCATCATCTCATATAGTGTTTGTACTATAGATTGGGTACCAATGATCAAATTGATGTAAAAAAGTCAAACTCTCTAGGAGGCGGAATACTTGGTACTTATCAGGTAACACATCCTTGAACTTCCATACAACTAGCACCTCCTGGATACTAGGACTCCCCCCCCTTAGTATCCACCCCATGTGCCAAAACGTTTCACATTCTTTCCTCATCATTTTCCCTGCCACCATCGTTGATACCAAACTCGTCAAGAGGATCTTTCTTGGAGAAGGAGCCAGCTTGGTCGAGAGGATTGCTTATGCTAGGGTTTCATTCTCTTTTGCTCAAGCTACCTTGTTGTATGGAGCTTCTTCTTCTTCCTAGAGGCGAGTTATATAATTTTCTCCATGTTTATTGCTTACTTATAGCTTGCATATGCTAGATCTTACTTAAAAACAAAGTTCTAAGTATACATGTAACATCTTTGCCTAGGGTTAATGCTTAGATGGTAGTTCTTGGGTGATTTATCTTCCTAGATGTACCCTAAACCTTGTGTACAAACCAGACTTGGTATAGGAAGCTCTATACCTTGCTTTCATGTCACAAATGATGGTTTTTGCTCTAAAATGATGGTCATGTCTTAGGGTTTTTGGATCTGATTTCCTTCTTATTTTGCAAACCGATGGTTTTACTCTTGGTTCTATTTTGCTTGTCTTTCTTATGCTAAATGATGGACATGAATTAGATTCTATTTTGAACTCTTTTGTTCTCAATAAATGATGGTTTTGGTTCTTCTTCAAGTGGTAAGTTGAAGGATTTCCTCCCCTCCCACATCTGATGGTTTTACTTGATGTTTGAAGCTTGTTTCACCACATGTTGACAACAACAGATGGATTCACTAGGTCGATGGTGTTAAACTATGGCTTCACTGGGTATATGGTGTCAACCAATGGCTTCACTGAGTTGATGGTGTCAACCAATGGCTTCACTAACTCGATGGTTCATCAACTAATGGTTTCCCTGGATTGATGGTTCATCAACCAATGGTTTACCTGAGTCGGTGGTTCATCAGCCAATGTGTTTCCCTGACTCAGTGGTTCATCAACTGATGGTTTCTCTAACTTGATGGTTCATCAACCAATGGTTGGACTGGGTCAATGGTTCATCAACCAATGGTTGTACTTAGCCAATGGTTCATCAACCACTGGTTAGATTGTTTTCAAAGTCGACGGTCTTTCTGGATTTACAACCAACAATTTCTTTTATCCAACATTCGATGGTCTTGGTGAAGCTCTTATTTTGATGGTTTTGTTTTACTAATGAAAAATTGATGGTTCAATACCCATAACTTTGTAGTCTTACCTTTGCCCTTGTATGTATATAAACTAATAGTCACCATCATGAGTGATTTGTAACACTAATAAAGTACAACTTATTAAACCCAACCATAATGCAAATAAATGATGGTGGTTAATCATTCCTAGCTTCTGGTATGATTAGTATAATGATGGAATACTCCCTTAATTGTTGATGAAACCCTTATATGTTGCTATATGAACAACATAGTTCCTTGTTATGCTAAACTTACATGTCACATGCATGGTGATAGTTTGTTGCGCCTTGTTGTAAGGCATGGAAAGATGATGATGATACTGTAGGAAATGATGTGATGGTCTTTATGACCTTTGGGCATGGTTGAGCCCTATTGGAGGTGTGATCCTCTTCATAATGTGACAAGGGTTGGAACCCTATAATGCTGTAGTAATGCTTTATTTCTTGTGGTGATATTTTGATAAGTACGGTCTCATGGATGGTAACGAAATAGTACCATATGGTGATTGTGATTAAGAATTATACCTCATATGTTTTATATCTTCTAGTGTTGTTATACTTATATGCTTGATCAGAAATTAATAAGGGTTTGTATGTCCACTTGTTTGACTCAGCCTTAATTCACCCAATTGGCAATGACTAATCAAAGTGAAACCCTAATCATGTAGTGCCTTGTGCCATAGAACCATATTCAGTGTCAGAACTTATTGGATGGTAAAACAAGTATTCCTAAGGGAAACTCAAAGCACATATTCTTGAGTATGCAGGATGCAAGAGACTGTGTGTCCTTGACATCCTTAATTCCAGGTTATGGAGGATGGGTGCGGTAATGCCTCATATTAAAAATGGTTGTAGTCTTATCTTGGATATTTGTATATGTGATGTGATTGAGGATAGTTGTGGTTGTACATCGAATGATAGGGTTTGTATACCCTGGTTTATAGTGTCGTGACCTACATCAAGGATGGAATAGGTGTTACCAGCTTGACTATATGTCGTTGTACACAACTTGACTGATATGTCACTGTAGATTTCACTCATACTAACCGAGGGGAAGAGATCTTAGGATGTCTTCACTCCTAGATCTTATACAGAACTGAATAACACTTCACAGTGGTCAGTTGAACTTTGGGTGGTATGACTCAAACTCCCCAGGGCTTAATAAATATGTGATATAACCATGTAGTATATTTTTTAAGGTTAAATGCATTTCACATTGGTTGCTAACTCTTTTCCTTGTCTCTTATACTGCACACGTGTTATATAATGCAATCAGAGTAATTAACTATAAGAAGAGATAGATTTATCTGTTTCCTTTATGTACTCTATTAATCATTCTTGTTACTATGCCTACCTATATAACTTGTTTAACCTACTTAGACTACTTAATCTATTCAAGCTACTCAACTTATTTTATCTGTTTGATATAATAACTTGTTATAATCAATAAGCATTGTAGAGAGTTGTATCTCTCACTGGGACATTGGACTCACCTCATGGTCACCATATCTTTATAGATAGATGTCGACGACGTGGTCATGAGCATGCCATTGAGGAGGAGAATCTTGGATATCAATATACATTGAAGGTTGGATAGTATTTGTTGTAGTAAAGTCCTAGAGTTATCCCTATACTCTAAGGTCTGGCAAGGGATATTTAGTAGATGATATACATGTGTCGAGATGTGGTTTTGGAAGTATGCCTATGGTTGCATAAATGGTATGTATATGAGGAACAATATATCTTTTGGATACAGGTTGTGGCTGATGCCAATGGACATGCATGTAAATACTTGATATAGTATATGATCTCATGGAAAAGTTGGACCTTTATGTAAATATTTTAGAACATATTTATGATGTTTTATCAATTTTAATTTATCTGTTGTTTTGGCTATGTGGTTAATTAGTAGTTGATCACACTTTTGGTTTTGAGTAGTATTGTTTGGTGTGACGGCGTGTCACAATAAAGTTGGTATAAAATCTTTAGGTTTGTTGAGTCTATAGGGACATAGGGCTTAGGCTTGTGTATGTTATTATGTTGTCTAAAATAGTTGATCATAGATTATGCTTATGCAAATATGTCTGAAGAACATAAAGAAAATGCTAATAGTAGTTTTCACACCAGGAGGTGGTTCTAGGAGACATACACACAACGATAGGGTGCCAGAGACGGGGCCATAGCAACCCCTGATGCCTCAGTTCTACTCAGAAACCATGGCCAATCTCGCATTTTAGTCCACGTTTAGACAGTCGATGGCCACAATTATGCATCTAGCAAACTGAGTGTTTGTACCTCAAGCGAGGTATGCCATACCTAATGTGGAATCCCATGGTTTTCGGAATATGTTCGAGAGGCTCAGACGTGTCAAAGCTATCGAATATGCGGGTGTCTATGATCCAACAAACATTGACATGTGGCTAATGGAGATCGAGAAAACATTTAAGATCCTCAACATCCTTGAAGAGGACAAGGTGAAGCACATTGTGTACCTACTAAAGGGTAGTGTTGGCCATTGGTGGCCATAGAAAAGGAGATGAGACCCAAAGTGGTGATAGGTTCAGAAGAATTTCAATGGGAGTTTGTGAGTCGATACTTTCGGTAGACGTATCTGGATGAGAAGATCTCATAGTTTGAGAAGATCAGGTAGGGATCAATGACGATCAATGTACAAGGTGAATTTCATGGAGCTCTTGAGATTCTGTCCTCACATGGTGACGACGTATAAAGAGAGGATCCACATGTTTGATAAAGGTCTGAGCATGAAATTGACTACGACAGTGTCAACCTCACATAATAGAGAGAGGTTTTCCACCTTTGTGGAATCAATGAGGCAGATTAAGAGGTATACTATAGAGAATCATAATCCAAATGCTAATAAGAGGCCAATTCAGTTCCAGGGGAAGTTATCTGGTGGCTTTATGAAGTCGAGGTTTTCTTCACCGCAATCGCACCAAAGGTCAACTTTTACTAAGCAGAGGTCACATGTACCATCACAATGGTCCCCAAGTAAGGAAGAGGTCATAGTTTTATACCATTCAGAGCATGTAGTACACCATCAGTATCAATGACAAGGCTGTCTAGGCCACACTAAGACACCAGAATATGTTATAAGTGTAGACATGTCGAGCATACAAGGCCATATTTCCCTATGAAAGATGAGGCTCGGCAGTCGAGGCAGAGTCAGTGTGGGTGGAAAAAACAACAATTAAAGAGTGTTGGTAATAGAGGACGCAGTCAGGCATCACAGGAAGGATATTCTAGACAAACTAGTAGATGACATGGATGACAACATGTGACAGCTAGGTTCTATGCCATGAGCCAACCAGAGGAGTGGTCAATCCACAGACTATGATAGGTCAGATGGAGTTATTTCATTTTGACTTATCTGCTTCTTCTTTTGTATCTATTTTAGTTGACCTAGGTGTAATGCACTCTTTTATCACGTACCTTCCTTGGTAGATGAAGCTCTTGATCTTTCTTTCATGACACAAACTATGGTTTTGCTCTAAAATGATGGTCACTGCATAGGGTTTTTGGATCTAATTTCCTACTTGTTATGCAAACAGATAGTTTTACTCTTGGTGTTGTTTTTCTTGTCCTTTCTTATAGAAAACAATGGACATGACTTAGATTCTATTTTGAACTATTTTGTTCTCATGAAATGATGGTTTTGGTGCTCCTTCAAGTGGTAAAGTCAATGGATTTCCTCCCCTCCCACATCCAATGGTTTTACTTGATGTTTGAAGCTTGTTTCAACACATGTTGACAACAACTGATGGCTTCACTGGGTCAATGGTGTCAACCAATGGTTTTGCTAGATTAACAGTGTCAACCAATGGCTTCCCTAACTAGATGCAACCAATGGTTTCCCTAAGTTGATGGTTCATCCACCAATGGTTTCCCTCACTCGATGGTTCATCAACCAATGGTTTCCTTGACTGGATGTTTCATCAACCAATGGTTTCCCTGACTCGATTTTTCATCAACCAATGGTTTCCCTAACTCGATGGTTCATCAACCAATGGTTTCCCTAACTTGATGGTTCATCAACTAATGGTTGGACATGGTCAATGATTCATCAACCAATAGTTGGACATGGGTCAATGGTTCATCAACCAATGGTTGGAGTGCTTTCAAAGTTGATAGTCTTTCTGGATTTACAACCAATGATTTTTTATCCAACATCCTATGGTCTTGGTGAAGCTCTTGTTTTAATGGATGGGTTTTATTAATGAAGAATTGATGGTTCAATACCCATAACTTTGTAGTCTTGCCTTTTATCTCGTACGTATATAAACTAATAGTCACCATCATGAGTGATGTGTTACACTAATGTAGTATAACTTGTTACACCCAACCCTAATGCAAATAGGTGATGGTAACGAATCATCCCTAGCTTCTGGTATGATTAGTATAATGATGGAATGCTCCCTTAATTGTTGTTGAAACCCTAATATGTTGCTAGATGAATAGCATAGTTCCTTATTATGCTAAACTTACATGTCACATGTATGGTGATGGTTTGTTGATCCTTTTTGTAAGGCATGGAAAGATAATTATGATCTTACATGGAATGATTTGATGGTCTTAATGACCTTTGGGCATGGTTGATCCCTATTGGAGGTGTGACCCTCTCCATGACATGATAAAACTTGGAACTCTAAAATGATGTAATATTTCTTAATATCCTATCGTGCCATGATTATAAGTATGGTCTCATGGATGGTAATGAAATTGTACCATATGGTGATTGTGATTAAGAATTATACCTCGTATGCTTTATATCTTCTGGATTTGTTATAGTTATATAATTGATTAGAAATGAATTAGGGTTTATATGTCCACTTGTTTGATGCAGACGTAATTCACCTGATTGGAAATAAGTAATCAAAGTGAAACCTAATCATGAAGTGCCCTAGGTTGGAGAACCATCTTTAGTGTCAGAACTTGATGGAATGGAAATGAGTTTTCCTAAGGAAAACTCAGAGCGCATAATATTGAGTATGTGGGGTGCAAGAGATTGTGTGTCCTTGACATCCTTATTTCTAGGTTATGGAGGATGGATGCGGTCATGCCTCAAATGGAGAACGGCTACGGTTGTGTTTGAGATATTTGTATATGTGATGTGAGTGAGGATAGCTTTAGTTGTACCTCAAATGATAGGGTTTGCATATCCTGGTTTCTAGTGTTGTGACATGTACCAAGGATGGACTAGGTGTTAGCAGCTTGACTATATGTCGTTCCATGTAGCTCGACTGATATTTCACTGTAGAGTTCACTCATACTACCCAAGGGGAAGAGATCTTACGATACTTGCACTCCTAGATCTTATACAGAACTGAATAACATTTCACAGTGGTCAGTTGGACTTTGGGTGGTACTACTCAAACTCCTCATGGCTTGATGAAAGATGTAGTATAGCCGTGTAGTATATATGCTAGGGTTAAATGTGCTTCACAATGGTTGTTAACCCTTTTCCGTGTCTCTTATACTACACAAATGTTATATAACGAAATTAGATTAATGAACTTTTATAAGAGATAGATTTATCTGTTTCCTTTATATACTTTGTTAACCATTCTTGTTACTATGCCTACATGTATAATTTGCTTAACCTGCTTAGAATACTTAATCCATTCAAGTTTCTCAAGTTGTTTTATCTACTTAGTATAATCAATAAGCAATGTAGATAATTATATCTCTTATTGGTACGTTGGAATCACCTCGTGGGTCACCACATATTTTTAGGTGGACGTCGGCAACGTGGTCAGGATCATGCTGTTGGATACGAGCAACTTGGAGATTACTAGATGTTCAAGTTTGGATATTAGTTGTTGTAGTAGAGTCCTAGAGTCATCCCTATCCTCTCAGGTTCGAGCAGGGAATGTTTTGTAAATGATAATGTATCGACATGTGGTTTTGGCAGTATTCCTATGGTTGGATATATGGAATGTATATGAGGAACAATATATCTTTTGTATACAGGTTGTGGTTGATGCCACCGTACATGCAGTAAATACCTGATATGGTATATGTTATCATGGAAAAGTTGGACCTTTATGTAAATGTTTTAGAACATATTTATGTTGCATAGTCGGTTTTAGTTTATCCACTTTTCTGGCTATGTGGTTAATTAATAGTTGATCACATTTTTGGTTTTGATTAAAGTTTAGTGTGATGGTGTGTCACAGTAGTACTCCATGAGGAGGTCAATGCACTGATTCAAGGAAGATACCATAGAATGGAAGGACTCGGGGTTGCTTCAAATTTCCATATTTTATTGGAAGCATCAACTTTGGGAAAGTATTAATTTTATGTCTCTTTTTACAAGTTGCTTTTAGGTTGTGAAAAGAAGGATCAATATTCAAGCTTACAGAATTTTGATGTATTAATTGCATTTCTCTTTTTATAGGACATATTCAAGCCTTTTATGCCATAATATTCTTAGTAAGATATAATATTTCTTTCATTACTACTTCCTAGCATGTGAATTTGTTAGGCATCAATTCTTACCTATTTTCATCAAATATGTGATTTTACTATTATTCACTCATATTTACGTTATTATTCCTCTTTTTTAAGAAAAAAAAATTATTCATTTTGATCAAATTGGTGCCATAGAGATACTTGTTGGTGGTACCTACATCAAGTGTCCAACATCATATTATACATAGCTAAATTGGTTTTACTAGGATCTAACTCAATGCTACCAATATCAGACTCGATGCTACCAAGATTAGACTTGATGCTACAAAAAGGCCACTCGCTTACATCAAGATTGACACTCAGTGGTATTGGAATGAGGCTTAGAGAGAATCTAAGATGGAAAAGCTATTAACATCTCTATTGGTTCCATTGACATTATCATCCATACCTTCACAAGAGACAACTTGATGCTACCAATGGGATTGTTAGTAGTACCAACACAAGATGATCAAGTAAATAGAACCGTAGACTTGATTCTATCAGAACCTGTCACTAGTATTGAGCTTGTTGGTAGTACCGAGCCGACATGATTAATGCATGTTTGAAATTTCTATTATCTAATGGTTGGGAGTTAAGTGGGATTTTTGGCCTCACTTATGACTTAGGGAGTGCATTCTAAGGCATATCATCAACTACGTTGGGAAGATAACACAGAGCAAGCGGAGGCGGGATGGATTGACATCAATCAGGAAACCCAAGCATTTCTAGAGGGAGGATTTTTAGTTGAAATGTTGCTAGTCATGATGTAGGGCTATTCGAGTTCAACTTCTCCAGGGGTTTTCTATCAATTTTCTATTTTCTTCTCTTTCTTTTTCTTTTTATTATGATTAGGTATTGAACATGTGAGGCTAAACCCCCATTTTGATAGGACCAAAGATTAGCCCAACGTGTTGTTGTAATTGGATTCATTGAACTTATAATATGATTTCATTATTGTGAAGTTGGAATTATGATCTAAATGTTGATTTTATTATGATCGATCACCATAATCCAAGTGTTAGACTTCTAATTGGTTACGGAAAATGTTTAGAAGATAGAAAAATCATAATTTCACATATTTAATAACATGCTCCTAAAGAGGATTAAAAAATATGAGAAAATAATATACATATATTTAATACTCACCTAAACTGTGTTCATAAACTGTTATAGAAGTGGGGCTTGGTTTTAATTTAGCCAGTGCATTAAACTGCATAAGTGGGTATTGTTAGCTATGGATTTCTATTTTAGGTACAATGACATAATTTTGAATGGATATAATCCAGTTGCTATGTGAGATGTGGAAAAATTGTAAGTTCTAGAAGATCTTTTGAACATTATTTACAATTTATTTTATCTTGTTTTCATTAATTCTTTTTTTACCTTTATAATTAAAATTCAATGTTATGCATTTGGTATAGCCTATTTGTTTTCAGTTAGTAGTATTTTATGGTTTACGATTCCCTAATTTTGATGACTCAAGCCTCTTTTGGCCTTATATTGCATGACATGTGCACTTGCATCTTACACACATGTTTCACACGTATCACGGCTTGGTGGTAATACCATGCACAGCTTAAACAATAATAAATTCTCCTTGTATGGGGATGACTTAAGCACAACCTCCACTATGCATATTTCGGGTTTGAGGAGTAGATTGAAGCTTGAACAAACCACTTTGGAGAAATTCTTATCCCCATTGTAAAGAATGTGACATAGAAAATGGTGAAGTTAAACTTTCAAAGTGTCATGCTTATTTACATTCTAATGTTGCCTCTTACTAAAAATCTATTTTTGACATGATTAAAGGGATCTCTATGGAAAAAGAAAAGAATGAAAGTTCATCTTGCATGGTCAAAGGGATGAACTAACAGTTTCTTTTAGAACTCAAGAGCATCCTACTAGTGTAATAGGAGTAGAATTTGGTCTGGCACTGAAATCTTGTTTTGGCTTCTCCCTGTGGAAAAACAAATCTTGTCAAGGAATCGGACTATCATGGGAGCTAATAGAAGATTTAATGCAATAGAAAGTATTGTAAGGAAATATACATCAGGAAAGGTAGAAGAAACAAAAAAAATTACTAGCCATATTCTCTAAATACAATAGATTGCATCTTCAACTATGAGATGAAAAGGATGGTTGTGAGGTTATACATGGTCCTCGATCAAGTCCAATGAAAATCCCCTTGCAGGTACATGTCTCTTTCTTCAAGTTGCATGTGGACGTTTGTTGTTGTCGGCCTTCTGGTTCGGCACCACAAACGACGGCTGATGTCATCCTCCTAGCGGCAGGAAACAAACTCCTCACCTCTATGGTAGTCCACACAAACCAATAGTAACTCCTATCATTCTCATGGAACAGATAGGAAGGAGTTGTCCCATCTAGTCAACGTACTATGGTCGACTTTCTCTCACAAATTTCTCTCCCTTGTTGTTCCTCCCTTTGATGGATATAACTTGCTCGGGCTCTCTTGGTTACCCCAACCAGAGAGGACAACAATTGTGAGAGCTTATTTTGTCTGGGAAGCCCCCAATACCCCTCTATTTATAGGAGGGCTAGGGTCAGAGTTTCTAGTCAGTCTAGGAGTCGAAAGGATAGAATTCATAGATTTTCTAGAAACTACACATGGTGAACCTGTCGGTTCGCATGCCCAACCGGTCGATTCGTGTAGTTTCCTATTCTAGATCACATTGGTATTCAATGTACGATTAATGCACAATATGATGTCAGTGCCAATTCTTGATCCAACCAAATTGACCATTGAACTAAGTGGTTTATCCCATGAACTGGTCCCCTTGTTTAGCCATTGATCAACCAATGTTGATTCCAATTGATTTGCCATGAACTGGTCCCTTGGTTTAGCCATTGGTCAACCAATTTTGATTCCAATTGACTTGACACTCCAACCAATCAGTTCAACACATGAATTGGTCAGTTCAGAGTCATGTCTATCAACTTTGAATCCCAGTTGTTTAATTGAATACCTAAACACATTTAGCAATAAATATCATTCATGAATAAACTCCTATTCCAAGTGCATCATATGCATGTGACCCTATAGGTTCCAATCTAAGTTGGCAGTGAATGTTCATAACCAACATATGACATCACAAGCAATGATTAGTATCTAGAAAAACATCATTTTTGCCCAAGCAATTCAGAAAGTTGGACAACAACTTCAACCTACAATCCATGATTGGCATTATAGATATTGTATAGTTCCTTTGTCTCTGATATCCAGATTGAACTCTAGGCATTGAATCGTCATCCTCTTCAATGCTCAATCCATGTTCTCTGAACCAGAGCATATTGTTTGAGATATATGTGAACTCAACATCATATATTGATACACACGTGCATGGACATGCTTTTCTCAATTGTGCTTTTCAAGTGGGCAAGATTTCAAACTCTTATAGGAGGGACAAATCTCATCTACATCACTCACAGTCATCCTCATGTTTCATAGTGTACACGAGAACCATCTTTAAGGCAACCCTTATTCAGTATCATGGTAGATGATGTCAAAGCACACAAAATGACACGTGATGAGTGTAGTGATTTCAGGTGTAAGGACCATAATCACCACCATCACTATGAAAGATGATTCTAACTACCATTGAAAGTTTCCATGCATCATTCTCAAGGTTGTCTGTTTGATACGCTATTATCGAACAAGTATCTATGTGTTTGGTTTGATATTATATATCATGATTAATGAGATTCTACCATCAACCAACACACACTCTAGTCTTGTGTGTTGTTGTAGTCTATTAGCCTTCCACAATAACATTTGACTAGGGACATTACAAGAATGTATATATTCTTGACATCTGTATGATCTCATTGTTTAGGTCCTCAACTCGAGGACATACGTCATTATCTCATAACTGAAAAAAAATATAAATTGGAAGATTTCTTTTATTATTAATCAAATTGTTTACATGTTATGCCATTACAATCATCATAAGATTGGCTCTCTTGGCATATACACCAATAGAGTCCCACTTGCACTTAGAGACGATCACTCTTAATCCCAAGTGATCTAACATGACCCTCATACTTCTATTGTGAAAGTTCTTTTGTTAATGGGTCAGCCACATTGCTTTCAGTTGGTACTCTGCAAATCTTCACATCATACAATTTCTCATACGACATGGAACTGCCTTTTCATGTGCTTGGAACGTTGATGCAGTCTAGGTTTCTTAGCTTTTGCAATATCTCCATTGTTGTCACAATATAGTTCAATTGCATCAATGATGCTTGGAACCACCCCAAGTTCAGAGATGGACTTCTTGATCCAAACAACCTCCTTTGTTTCATTGGATGCAAAAATATACTCGGCAAACGTTATAAATATGCAACTGTCTCTTGCTTGTAACTCTTCCATATCATAGCTCCATTGTTGAGGCATAACACAAAACCTAATTGTGATCTATAGTCATCTTTGTCAGTTTGGAAGCTTGGATCAGTGTAACCCTTTACAACCAAGTCTTCCTCTCCGTCTTAGACAATGAATCATTCCTTAGTTCTTCTCAAGTTCTTAAGGTGTTCTTCATGATTGTACATTGAGCTTCATTGTGATCATACTGATATCTGCTTGTCATGCTCAAGACATATGAGACATCTGGGTGAGTGCATAACATTGTGTACAAGGCGGATCCAATTGCAGAAACATATGGAATCACAGTCATGTATTCCATGTCTTCACAAGAATTGGGAGTATTGAGCTCTAGAGATAGTAACACCATGACACATGGACAGGTCGCATGTAACGTGCCACCATGCTAAATGAGATTACTCAAAAAATAAAAAACAATCAACTAATAACTAATCACTTAGTCAGAAAAAGTGGAATAATTAAAACTGATTTCAACATCATAAACAAGTTCTGAAACATTTACATCAAGATCCATATTTTCATAAACTCATATACCATAACAAGTATTTACATCTATATTCACTGGCTGAGGTCACAATCTTATATACAAGAGAGATATTCCACATGTACATGCCATTCATTACAAACATTAGCACACTACCCAAAAACTCATGTCGATACATGTATATCATCCACAAAACACATCCCATACCTAGACCTGAGAGTACAGGGACGACATTAAGACTATACTACTAAGAACTACAGTCGTCCAACCTTCTGTGTCTATTGATCACCAGGCTGATCCTCTTCAATAGCATGGTCCTGACTACTCCGTTGCCGACCACCTAAAAATATTTGGTGACCCACAAGGTGAGACCCATGTCCCAGTGAGAGATATAACTCTCTACACCGGTTATTTATTACAATAGATTATTTAACAGTAAAAAAAGTGAGCAGGTAGAGTATTTAATAAACAATTGATTTGATTGAATAGTTATAGCATACTGAGTAAGTTAAGAAGATATGCATAGCAATAGGTATGATTATCAAAGTATACAATGGAAATAGATAGATCTTTTTCTTTTATCGGATGATTACTCAGATTTCATAAGATTGCATCATATTATAACTGTGTAGTATAAAAGACATGGCAAGGGCTAACATTCAATATGAATTATATTTAACCCTATAAAACATACTACACAGATTGTATTACATCTTTTATTATTATGCCCTGGGGAGTTTGAGTTGTACCACTCAAAGTCCAATTGACCACTACAAAGTTGAAATCAGTTCCACACAAGATCTAGGAAAGTCAGAATCCTAAGACCTCAACTATGCCCGGCCAGTATGAGCTGAAGTACAATGACATAATAGTCAATCTTCCTAGAATGACATATAGTCAAGCTGATAACAACTAGTCCACCCTTGGTAGAGGTAATGACACTAGACACCCAGGTGTGCAAAGCAATTCCCTACCACCTGAGATACAACCACAGTGTACTCAGTCACATCATATATACAAATATTTGAGGCATGACCACAACCATCCTCCATAACCTATAATTGTGGATGAAAAGGATATCCACCTAACTTGCCACCCCCACATACTCAATAGTATGCGATCTGAGTTTCCTTTAGGAATACTCGTTTCACATCTAGCAAATTTTGACACTGAAGATAGCTCTACGCCATAGGGCACTACATGATTAGTTATTCCAATTGGATGGATTAAGGCTTTAACATACAAATGGACATACAACCCTAATTCATTTCTAGAAAAGGTATAAGTCAAGAAACTTCAGAAGATATAAGAAGTTTGAGTGTAAATCTGAATCACATTACCACAAAACACTTGTATACTGAATTTCATGAGACTATACTAATCAACATACCACCACAGGGTACAATTCCACACTACAGTAATCCGGGGCTCCAACCCTTATCATGTTTATAAAGAGTATAATGCCTCCAATAGGGCTCAACCATGCCCAAAGGTCATTAAGACCATCACATAAATCCCTACAAGTTCATGATTTTCTTTCTATGTTTTAGAATAAAGCTCAACAAGTCATCAACGCACAAGTGACATACAAGTTTAACATAGCAAGGAACTGTGATGTTTAGATATCACCATATGACAGTCCAAATTAATAAGTAAGAGAGAATTTGATTATCTTATAATCATTCAAGAGTTCTGATTATAATCAATCACCATCACTTAGTTACGTTAGGGTTAGGTGTAACAAGATACATCTCATTAGAGTTACACATCCACTTATTATGGTGATTTATCAAATATATCTATACGAGGGAAAATGTAACACTACAAGTTAAGGGCACTGGACCATCAAATTGTCATCATTAGAATCATAATGTTACCCTATAGGCTTCATCTCAAACCATTGGATATTGAAGCATTAGATCCTCATCATTGGATCAGGTTCTTCATTCAAAACCATTGGTTTATGTGTAGGTCTAACCCTTGAATCATTTAACCCAAGAAACCATTGGTTTAGGGCTTAAAAGGATCAATTCATGAGATATAGTATCACCATCGGTTGTGGTCTCCTAGACCACCATCGGTTGTGTCACTTTGTGTCACCATCGGTTGGTGTAGTTTGAACTACCATAGTTAAGACCATTGGATGTTGAGATACTCCTACCATCAGTTGATGTCATCTTTAGGGAACCAAACCATCGAGTGTTGGTCATTAAAAAGAGTTCAAAACTAACCTAAGGTGTGACCATCGGTGGTCACCATTGTCTGTCACCATCGGTTGTTATAAAGGCAACTCCATTGACTCTAGTATAAGGGCATCCATCGTTTGTGACATATGGAAGAAAACAACCTAAAAACCTAAGTATAAGCCATCAGTTTAGAGGTATTAAGCACCATCAATTATCATGTAAGAAATTACCAAGTCTTCCTCTACCTCAGGAAGGTCATGAACATGGTTCCAGACCCATCTAGTGTTGGAAACTACTTAAGGAACAACATAAAAACCAAAACTCTAGGCAAGAATAGCTTTTAAGTGCTTAGATCTTCATTTTAGAGCAAGAACATGAGTAAGAAAGCTTGTAGTAAGAAAGAGACGAGAAGAGGATTATAAAATTCACCTCTAAGAAGAATATCAAACTCCAAGAAGCAAGAAAAATAGAGAAAAGAAGGTAGGAAACCCTAGTATAAGCTCTGAACCTGGCCAAGTAGCTTCTTCTTCATAAGGGAAGCAAATTTGAGGCATAAGGAACAAGAAAGATGAGTTCTTTGAGTACTAAAACAATATTTACCATGGAAAACCATGGAAACATCTAATAAGAAGGTTGGAGGAAGAAGAACAGTAATATAAATGAAGGAGAGAAGGAGAAACTTACTAGTTAAGGTCAACAACACCTAAAGGAAGCTTTACAAACCCTAGATGGGGGCATATCTGAACCCTAGATGCTCTGACAAGAAGGTCGGCTGTCTTCTTCGACCTTGGGCACTCTATATGCCACCAATCAAGGGAAGACAAAGTTTTGGACAGGGAAGGAGTGATACAGAACCAAAGGTTTCATTTGTGATCTAAAGGATAGGTATATAAAGCTTTTGGATAAGGAAAAAGAGAAGCTTGAGGCTTCCTAGTATCTCTCCATGTGTCCCTAGCCTAGAGATTTCACGGCCATGCAAACAGAAGATCCATCCATCATGGAGATTTTATTAGACATTGACTTGCTGGATCTCCAAGCCAACCATTGATTTCCAAGCATGGTAATCATTGATTCTTTGGAACCCTAGTCACTTAAGTGATGAACCATCAGTTAGTCACATCTTTCAAGTGAATTGTTGGTCTAAGTGAACCCAAACAAGAAAACCATCAATACCTACTACTTCTAAGGATGACCATAAGCTTTCACCACCTGTTGCTGACATCGTTTGTCCACCAAACAAGGGCACCATCTGTTCTAAGCCTCTAAAGGTAGCTCATCCATGAAGGGGTAAAACCCTAAGTCACCCTAGAAGAGAACACCACCTAACCAAGGTACAACTAGGCGTACCATGGCTCAAAAAAGCTCAAGAATGATAAAAAAAACATCTAAGATGCATAAATAATGTGAAACATTGTAGGTAAAACCTCATATGTGGGTACATTGTATAAAAGTCCAAAATATGCACACAATTGCATAACTTGCTCAAACAGTGTCCAAATTGGACCAAACCTAAAACTTAAGCTTGTCACATGATACCAAAACGTATCACAAGGTTAGATTAAGGTTTAAAGAAATAAATTATGGAAATTAAGCATGTTCAAAACTTTAAGCATGGTCAGGGGTCTTACAGCTATAAAGCCCTAACAAGGATTTCACCCTGAAATCCTACATAAAGAGAGATGGGTACTTCTATGCATCTCTTACTCTAACTCCCATGTGGATTCTCATACACCACGGTGATGCCACTTAACCTTCACTAACACTATGTCCTTCTTATTTGGCTTCTTTACCCTTCTATCCAGGATCAACACAGGACCCTCAACATATGAAATATCCTCATCTTACTCAACCTCCATTGGTTGGATTGTCTGCTCTGTGTTTGGATGAAATTTCCTCAACATGGAAATATGGAAAAGATTATGCAAATTGTGCAGGTCTGGAGGTAGCTCTAACTTGTATCCTACCTTTCCAACATGAGCCAAGATAGGGTATGGTCCCATAAAACTAGGAGCCAACTTACCATTATTCTCAAACCTCAGCACATCCTTCTGAGGAAAAACCTTGAGATACACTCTATCTCCCACTTGGAACTCCAATGGTCTATTACGATTATCTGCATAAGACTTTTTTCTATCTTGGGCTGCCTTCAACTACTATTGTATCACCTTAATCTTTTATGTAGTCTATTTTACAAGCTTAGAACCCAAGAGTTGATACTCACCTGTCTCATATCAACAGATTGCAGACTAACAACATATCCCATATAGAGCCTCATTATGTGACATATTTATGCTTCTCTGATAGATTTTATTGTACGCAAACCCTATCAGACTCAGGTGTACATTCCAACTACAAAGAAACTGAAACACACATGCCCTTAAGAAATCTTTGTAGTGTCTGAATAGTCATTTCAAACTGACCATCAATCAATGGCTGGAAAGTTGTGTTGAACCTCAGTTGTGTTCCCATCACTGAATGCAGACGTTCCCAAAACTAAATTGTGAACTCTGGACCTCTGTCAAAAACTATAGTTACTGGAATGCCATGTAAATGGACTATCTCATCAACATATACATGTGCCAACTTTTCTGCTATAAACATCATCTTGACTAGAAGGAAGTGAGTTGACTTAGTCAATCTGTCTACTATCACCCATATAGAATCATGGCCTTTGGCTATCCTAGGAAGACCAACCACAAAGTCCATATTGATATGATCCCATTTCCATTGTGTTACCGGAAACACCTGTAATGTCCTTACATGCTTCTAATGTTTAGCCTTGACTTGTTGACAGACTGGACATTTGACCACAAACTCTACAACATCACACTTTAGACTTAGCCACCAATACATGTCCTTTAGATTATGGTACATCTTGGTACTTCCAAGATGCATCACATACATTGAGGAGTGAGCCTCCTCAAGTACCATTTTCCTCAACCCATCTACATCAGAAACTACTCTCCTATTATGAAAACAAACTATACCATCATCTACCTCATGGAAGCCATCATGCTTCTACTACCCAATTCAGATTGAATATTTAGTATCACAATATTGTTTTGATGTGCATCACAGATCTATTATCTTAAAGTAGGTTTAACATGTAATTTTTCCAACAACCCTTCCAACAAGGGAACCTCCAGTTGTACATTCATATGGTGAAGAAACACCAACATGTCTTGCTTATAGAACACTAATGAACATAATTGTGCCTGGTCTACAGATAATGACGTGGATGATTTCCTTCTCAAAGCATCAACTACCATCACATTTGCCTTTCCTGGATGGTAGTCGATTGTGCAATCATAATCCTTGATTAGCTCTATCCATCTCCTCTTCCTCATATTCAACTCCTTCTTTGAAAACATATACTACAAATTCTTGTGGGCAACAAAGTTTTGACACTTTTCTCCGTAAAGGTAGTGTCTCCAGATCTTTAAAGCATGGACCACCACTTCAAGCTCCAGATCATGTTTTGGGTAGTTCTTCTTGTGTTTCTTAAGTTGTCAAGAATCAAAAGAAAACACATTCTTTTCCTACATCATCACACATCCCAATCTATTCTTTGAAGCATCACTAAAGATAATGTAGCCTTTCCCTTGTTCTGGCAGCACTAGAACTGGTGCACATGTCAACTTCTCTTTTAACCGCTGGAAATAATGTTGATACTTGTCATCCCAAGAAAAAGGAACATCCTTATTAATTAACCTAGTTAGGGGTAATGCTACAGAACTGGAGTTCTTTATGAACCTCTTGTAGTAGCCTACCAAACCTAGGAAACTATGAATCTCTATAAGTGTCTTGGGTTGTTCCCATTCCCAAACAAACTCAACCTTCTTAGGGTCTACACAAACACTCTTAGCTGATGTAACATGACCTAGAAAGACACCTCAGACAACCAGAACTCGCACTTGCTAAAATTCGCATATAACCAGTGCTTCCTCAACAAAGTCAACACTTGTTGAAGGGATGCTCATGTTGCTAGCTATCCTTAGAGTATATAAAGATTTCATCTATGAACACAACAACACAATGATCTAGATATTGTCTAAACATTGTGTTCGTCAAATTCATGAATGTTGTCGGTGCATTGGTTAGCCCAAACGGCATAACTACAAACTCATAGTGACCATACCTAGTCCTAAAAGCTGACTTGGCTATATCATCCACCTTAATTCCCAACTGGTGATAACTTGATCTGATGTCTATCTATGAATACATAGTGGCACCTCTCAACTGATCAAAAAGGTCATCAATCCTTAGAAACGGATACTTGTTCTTTACCATCACCTTGTTAAACTGTCCATAATCTATAGACAACCTCATTGAACCATACTTGTTTTTTATGAACAACATAGAAGTACCCCAAGGGGAAGAGCTTGGTCTGATAAAGTCCTTCTCTAACAGTTCCTTCAATTGTTTCTTTAACTCCTGCATCTCTGTCGATGTCATCCTGTATGGTGATTGTGCTATTTGTTACATTACAGGAACAAGATTGATCTCAAAATCAATCTCACTAAGAAGGGGAACACCAGGATATTCCTCAAGAAAAACATCCTTGAATTCCCATACCACTGGCACCTCCTGGATACTATGATTCTTTCTCTTTGTATGCACAACATGTGCTAAAAAAGCTTTGCACCCTTGTCTCATTAACCTCTCTGTTGTCATAGCTGACACAAACACATAGGAAAAATCTTCCTATCACCTTGGAAGATCCACGAGACATCACCATCATAGAACGTCTCCACTTTGGAACTATATCCCATCACAACCTTATACTTCTCCAGGGTATCCATTCCTAGGATCACATAGAACCCATGCATATCAAGTGGCATGAGAACCACTTGAGGGACATACTTCTCACAGCTCGACAGAACCAATTAAAGGAGTTTTAGCTAAAGAATATCATATTTATTACGAACAAATAGATTACAACTATCTATCACCTCTCTGGTAATAAAAGAGTTTGTTGCACTCAGGTCAACTAGCACAAATACAAAAGAAGGAGCAAACAAATCAGAATGAAATAACTCCATCTGACATGTCAAAACACGTGGATTAACCACTGCTTCTGGCTGGCTCATGGTGTAGAACCTAGATGTCACTTGTTGTCATTTACATCCTCTACAAGCATGTCTAGAGGATCCTATTTGTGACGCATGTCCACGTCTCTTCCACAACCAATACTAAACTATCACTGTTGTGAATCTTGCTGACTCTGCCTTGGCTACTGAGTCACCTACTCATTTTTAATAATGCAATACGACCTTGTATGCCCAACCTTTCCACACTTAAAATAGGTTTTATCCCCGTACCATGGCCTAGACAGCCCTATCACTGAAACTGATGAGGTATTGCGAGCCCCTGACGGTGGAAAACTATGACCTCTACCCCTACTTGGGGACCACTATGATGGTACATGTGATCTTTTCTCAGTAAAAGTCGACCTTTATTGTGATTTTGGCGAAGAGAACCTCAGATTCTTGAAGCCTCCAGAAGACTGCACTTGGAATTTAGCCAGTCTTTTCTTAGCATTATCTTCACCCTTCTCTACTGCAGACCTCTCAATCCGCTTTATTGACTCCACAAAGGTGGAAAACCTTTCTCTTTTCTCCAAATCTGATGTCGTTGTAGTCAACTTTGTACTTAGATCCTTCTCAAACCTACTGACCCTTTCCTTATCTTTCATTTCCATATGAGGGCAGAACCTAAAAATCTCCATAAACTTTGATTCATACTCATTGATGGTCATCGCTCCTTGACAAATCTTCTCAAACCGGGAGATCTTCTCATATAGATAGTTCTATGGAAAGTATTGATTAACAAACTCTCACCAAAACTCTTCCCAACCTATCACAACTCCTGGCCTCTTTTCCTCTTTTGTGGCCCACCATTGGCTAACACTACCATTCAACAGGTACACAATGTGTATTACTTTGTCCTCTTCAGGGATGTCCAAAATTTTGAATGCTTTCTCCACCTCAGTCAGCCACATATCAACATCTATTGGGTATGATGTACCATCATATTTAATTGCCTTGACATGTCTGAGTTGTTCAAATGTCTTCCCGACACCCTGTGATTCCACATTAAGGGCGGTTGCCATATCTTGAGGTGTTGGCACTCTGTCCGGTAAATTTGTGATCGTGGCCATCATCTGTCCAAACATGGACTGAAATGTAGGGTTGGCTATAGTTTTCGGGTCAAACTGAGGCATCAAGGGCTGCTCTGGACCCACCTTTGGCACTCTATCATTGTGTGCTTTCCTCCTAGAACCACCTCCTAGTGCAACATAGCTACTCTTAGTGTGTTCTTCGTGTCCTCTAGACATATCTGCATAAGCATAATCTATGATCAGATATGTTGGATAATGTAAGAATAGACTCAAGCCTAAGTCTTATGTCCTGTAAACTTAGCAAACCTAGAGCTCTGATACCAAATTAACTATGACTTACCACCATGCTAAACGAGATTACTCAAAACATAAAACACAATAAACTACCAACTAATCACATAGTCCGAAAAGTGTAATAATCAAAACCAATTTCAGCATCATAAACAAATTCTAAAACACTTACATCAAGATCCATCTTTTCATAAACTCATATACCATAACACGTATTTACGTCTGTATTCTCTAGCTGAAGCCACAATCCTATATACAAGAGAGATATTCAACATGTACATACCATTCATTACAAACATTGGCACACTTCCCAAAAACTCATGTTGATATATGTATATATCCCACAAAACACATCCCATAACCAGACCTAAGAGTATAGGGATGACAGTAGGACTCTACTACTAACAATTACAGTTGTCCAACATTCTCTGTTTATTGATCACCAGGTTGATCCTCTTCAACAGCACGGTCCTGACCATGCCTCCGTTAACCACCTAAAAATATGTGGTGACCCACAAGGTGAGACCCATGTCTCAGCGAGAGATGTAACTCTCTACACCAGTTACTGGTTGCAATATATTATTTAAAAATAAAAAAAATTGAGCAGATAGAGTATTTAATAAATAACTAAGTAGATTGAATAGTTATAGCATAATGAGTAAGTTAAGAAGATAGGCTTAGCAATAAGTATGATTATCAAAGTATATAATGGAAACAGATAGAACTTTTTCTTTTATCAGATGATTACTCAGATTTCATAAGATTGTATTATATAACAACTATGTAGTATAAGAGAGATGGCAAGGGCTAAAATTCAATGTGAAGCGTATTTAAACCTGGAAAATATACTACATAGTTTGTATTACATCTTCTATTATTATGCCCTGGGGAGTTTGATTTGTACCACTCAAAGTCCAGCTGACCACTGCAAAGTTGAAATCAATTTTATACAAGATCTAGGAGAGATAGAATCCTAAGATCTCAACTATTCATGGTCATTACAAGTTGAAACACAATGATATAACTATCAAGCTTCCTATAATGACATATATTCAAGCTGATAACAACTAGTCCGCCCTTGGTACATGTAACACCACTAGACATTAGGGTATGCAAAGCAATTCCCTACCACCTGAGATACAACTGCAACATACTTAGTCACATCATATTTACAAATATCTGAGGCATGACTGCAGCCATCCTCCACAACATACAATTGTAGATGACAAGGATATACACTCAACTTGCCACCCCCACATACTCAACAGTATGTGCTCTGAGTTTCCTTTAGGAATACTCATTTTAGCATCTAGCAAATTCTAACACTGAAGATGGTTCTACGACACAAAGAACTACATGATTTGGGTTTCACTTGATTAGTTATGCCAATTGGATGGATTAAGGCTTCATCATACAAATGAACATACTATCGTAATTCATTTCTACCAAAGGTATAAGTATAGCAACTTCAGAAGATATAAAATGTTTGAGTGTAAATCTAAATCAGATTACCACAGAAAACTTGTTTATTGAATTTCATGAGACTATACTAATCAACATACCAGCACAGGTACAATCCCACATTATAGTAATCTAGGATTGCAACCCTTATTATGATTATAAAGAGGATAACACTTCCAATAGGGCTCAACCATGCCCAAAGATCATTAAGACCATCACACCAATCCATGAAACTTCATCATTATCTTTATGTGCTTTGGAATAAAGCTCAATAACATCAACGCACATGTAACATATAAGTTTAACATAGCAAGGAACAGTGATGTTCTGATATCATCATATGAGAGTTCCAATAAACAATAAGAGAGTAGTCCATTATCTTAGTAGTCATCAAAGAGGGTTGATTACAATCAAACACCATCACTTAGTCATGTTAGGGTTAGGTGTAACAAGATCTACATTTCATTAGAGTTACACATCCACTTATTATGGTGATTTATCAAATATATCTATACGAGGGCAAAGGTAAGACTACAAGTTGAGGGCATTAAACAATCAAATTATCATCATTAGAATAAAAAAATACCATGTATTCTTCATCTTAAACCATCAGATATTGAAGCATTAGATCCTCATCATTGGCTCAGGTTCTTCATTCAAAACTTTGGTTGATGTGCTGACTAACCCTTGAATCATTTGACCCAAGAAACCATCAGTTTAGGGCTTAAATGGATCAACACATGAGACCTAGTCTCACTATCGATTGTGGTCTCCTAGACCACCATCTATTGTGACACTTTGTTCCACCATCGATTGGTGTAGTCTGAGGACCATTGGTTAACACCATTGGATGTTGAGCTACTTCTGCCATCGGCTGATGTCATCTTTTAACACCAAAGCATCAAGTTTTGTTCATTTAAAAGAGTTCAAAACTGACCTAAGGTGTGACCATTGGTTGATACCATCAGTGGTCACCATTGGTTGTCATAAAGGCAACTCCATCAACTCTAGTATAAGGACATCCATCGTTTGTGACATAAGGAAGAAAATAGCCTAAAAAGCTAGGTACCATCTATTTAGAGGTACTAAGCACCATCGATTATCATGTATGAAAGTAAAAAGTCTTCCTCTACCTCACAAAGTTCGTGCACATGGTTATAGGTCCATCTAGAGATAGAAACTACTTAAGGAACAACATAAAAACCAAAACTCTAGGAAAGGATAGATTCTAAGTGCTTAGATCTTCATTTTAGAGCAAGAACATGAGTAAGCAAGCTTGTAGTATGCAATAAACGAGAAGAGGATTATAAAACTCATCTATAAGAAGAATATCATCTCCACGAAGCAACAAAACTCAAGCAAAGAAGGTAGGAAACCCTAGTATAAGCTATGAACTCGACCAAGTAGCTTCTTCTCCACAAGGGAAGCAAACCCTAGGCATAAGGAGCAAGAAAGATGAGTTCTTAGCTCCAGAACAAGCTTTACCATGGATAACCATGGTTCCATCCAGAAAGAATAGGAAGAAGAACAGCAAGAAAAATGAAGGAAACAATGAGAAACTTACTAGTTAAGGTCAAGAACACCTAAAGGAAGCTTTACAAACCCGAGATGAGGGCAGACCTGAACCCTAGATGCTCCAACAAGAAGATCAGCTATCTTCTTCCACCTTGGGCACTCTATCAGCCATAAGGTAGGGGTAGAAAAAGTTATGGATAGGGAAGGAGAGATAAGGAACCAAAGGTTTCATTTGTGAGATAAAGGATACGTATATAAAGCATATGGATAAGGAAGAAGGGAAGGCTTAGGTGTCCTAGTAGCTCTCCATGTGTCCATAGCCTAGAGCTTCCACAACCATGCAAACAGTTTCTCCACCAATGAGGGAGACCTTCTTAGCCATCGTTTGATGGATATCTAGGTCAACCATCAGTTTCCAAGCATGGTAACCATCGGTTCTTTGGAACCCTAGTCACTTAAGTGTTGAACCATCGGTTGGTCACATCTTTTAAGTGAACCGTCAGTCCAAGTGAACCCAAATAAGAAAATAATCAACCTAATAATTCTAGGGATGACCATAAGTTGTCACCACATGTTGGTGAGCATAGTTTGTCCACAAAATAGGGGAGCCATCAGTTCTAAGCCTCTAAAGGTAGCTCATCCATGAAGGGGTAAAACCCTAAGTCACCCTAGAAGAGAAACACCACCTAAACAAGGAACAACTAGGTGCCCCATGGCCCAAAAATATCAATAATGATAAAAAAACATCAAAGGAACATAAAACATTTGACAAATTTCAAGTAAAACCTCATATGTGGGTAAATTGCAAAAAAGTCCAAAATGTGCACAAAATTGCATAATGTGTTCAAATAGTGTCCAAATTGGACCAAACATGAAATTTAAGCTTTTGACATGATACCAAAACATGTCATAAGGTTAGATTAAGGTTTAAAACATAGAAATTATGGTAACTAAGTATTTTCAACACTTTAAGCATGGTTAGGGGTCTTACATTGCCTCTCTTTGAGTTCTCCATGGTGAACCTCTTCAACACTTTGTCAATGTATGTGCCCTGAGTTAGACCAAGAAGCCTTCTAGATCTATCTCTATAGATCTTAGAGTCTAATAAGACTTCTGAATATATCTCTATAGATCTTTATTCCGAAGATGTAGGATGCTTCACCTAAGTCCTTCATAGAGAATGTATTTCCAAGACAAGTCTTTACCTTCTATAAAGTAGGTATGTCATTCACCATTAATAGTATGTTCCACATACAATATGAGGAATACAATCATGCTCCCACTAACCTTCTTGTATACACATGGTTCATTTTCATTATGACTAAAGTCAAACTCTTTGGTTGTTTCGTCAAATTGAAGATTCCAGCTCCGAGATGCTTGCTTCAATCCATAGATTGACCTTTGTAGCTTACATACTTTATTTGCATCCTTTGGATGTAAAATTGATTGGAGTTTTAGATAGGAAAAGATTCCAACTCACTAATCACCCGCAAGTATATAAGAGCCAATGTAGTCGAGTGTCAAACACGAGGAGCTAGGCTAGTTAGGCGCAAAGATGTTAACTTTCATTAATCTAAATCAGATTGTAAAAGTTTGATTGATTTTACACTAAAGAAAAGGGAAACAAAAGCAAGGGTTTTAAACAACGATATTGATTTAATGATTAGGAACTTGAGCATAAGATTTCTCTACCATTACCATTATATCACATGAACGTATGAAATAAGATCACTGTTTAATGAGCAAGGAGGTTGTCACATCATGCATTTCCTAATGCCATGAGATAGTTCTCAACTTCACATAATGCTCCCGCATCTATGTTTAGTATCAAACACAACCAAAACTGTCAATAATCTCTATCCACTCCCGTGTTCAAGAGAATACTTCCATAGACCCTACTCCATACTCCCTAATGCATTCTCCCAAAGGACAAGGCAAGCATAAAACATGTATAAGAGGTGGCTAGCTGATGTACTAATATTTAGTCATTTTTGCAGGCTTGTTTTCCCTTAATTTTGTGCACACATTTGTATTTTCTTGAGTTTTTATGCACAAATTACTATGAGTAGCCTATTTTATTGAAATGCATCAAATTATGTATTTTTTATCAAATTTTAATAAGTTTGTATCAATCTGAGAAGCTAAGGCACTTTTGGTTGTGTTTTAGGTTCACAAAATCCACACAGACTCGGTACTATCGAGTCAACACTCGATGGTACCGAGTTATCGTTAGTAAGACAGCCAAAGTAATGCACAGACTCGGTACTATCGACACTCAACTCAGTAGTATCGACTCACCGTCAGTAGCTCTCCCGAAGAATTGTGAAAAACTTGGTACATCGGCACCAAAGTTAGTAGTACTGAGTTGACATCAGATGCGCGAGGAGTCGAGTGCCAAATTTGGAGTCGGTACTGTCGACCCAACTCGATATTACTAAGATTGGGCACATTTCCATAACCCTCAAGACTCGATACTAATGAGTGCCATCTCAGTAGTACTGAGATTGTCCGCATAGATAAGATCTACAGTGGTGATCTAATCTGACGGCGGGTGTTATTTCTTAGGAAAAAGCCATGCTATAACTTGTGAAAGGACGGCCAGACCTAAGAATCACACTGTAGTCGAGTGCTCGGGACCAGAGATACGGAGGAGGAGAAAACGGGCCTGAAGGCCACATCCAGAATTGATTATGGCACTTCCGGTGGATCGTTGTGCAGTTGAGAGACAACAGAACGACCGTGTTTTGAAAGCTGTCATGTATGCCCATAATGCAGCTTCCAACTTAAGTGCCCAATCCTTTTTTGAGCTAGAGACAGTCTTGTCTAGAATAGCCTTTAGTTGCCTATTTGAGATCTCCACTTGGCCTGATATTTGGGGGTGATAGGGTGTGGATATCTTATGTTTTACTCCATATTTGCTAAGCAAGTTGTTGAAGTTTCTCTCATTAAAATGGTTGCCACCTTCTAAAATGATTGCTCTTAGAACTCCAAATATTGGGAAGATGATCTTTTGGAAAAACTTGACGACTAACTTTGCATCTAGAGATTGGGCTGGGGTTACCTCCACCCATTTGGACACATAATCATAGGTCACCAATATGAACTTGTAGCTACATGAAGATAGGAAAGGCCCCATATAGTCTATACCCCACACATCAAAAACTTCTATCTCCATAATTGAGTTTAATGGCATTTCATCTATCCTTGAAATTCCCCCACCTCTTTAGTAGTTGTCACAAGCCTTGACAAATGTGTGCACGTCATGGAATAGACTTTGCCAATAAAGGTCGGTTTGTAGGATCTTTTTTGCTATTTTATTGGCTCCAAAGTATCCTCCATAGGGAGAAGAATGACAATCTAAAATCACATTACCAACTTCCTCATTTGGGATACATCTCCTTATGAGTCTGTCAGCGCCTTTATTAAACAATAATATATCATCCCAGTATTATAATTTCACATCATGAAGAAACTTCTTTTTCTATTAGTACGTCAAGTCTGGAGGCAATTGTCCTGTAGTAAGGAAATTTGCAAAGTCTTCAAACAATGGTGCTTGTGTGGAAGACAAGGCGTATAGTTTCTCAATTGGCAATCGGTCCTCAATAGGCAACAGACTTTCAGCATATGTGGTCAACCTAGATAGGTGATCGGTGACGTTATTCTCTATCCCTTTCCTATCCTAGATTTCAAGATCAAATTCTTGAAGGAGTAATATCCAACATATGAGATGAGGTTTAGCATCTTTCTTGTTAATCAAGTACTTTATTACAACATGATATGTATGCACAATGACTTTGGATCCTACCAAATACTATATGAATTTGTCAAAAGCGTATGCTATGGTGAGCATCTCCTTCTCAGTGGTTGTATAGTTGATTTGTGCTTCATCTAAGGTTTTGCTTGCATAGTGTATGACATGAAGCTTTTTATCCTTCCATCTGTCCAAGAACTTCTCCTACTGTGTAGTCACTCACATCACACATTAATTCAAAAGGAGCACTCCAGTCCCGTGGTTGGATGATTGGGGCTGAGACAAGAGCTTCTTTGAGCTTGTTGAAGGCTGCATGGCAGTCATCATCGAATATGAACTCGACATCTTTTACAAGCAAGGAACATAATGGTTTTGCAATCTTGGAGAAATCTTTGATGAATCTCCTATAGAACCCTACATGTCCAAGGAAATTATGGATGTCTTTGACTGAATAAGGAGTAGACATCTTCTCTATAGCTTCCACTTTAGCCCTGTCAACTTCAATACCCTTATTAGAAACAATATGGCTTAGTACTACACCAGATTGTACCATGAAATGGCACTTTTCCCAGTTTAGTACGAGGTTAACATTTTTTCAACGGGATAAGACTTTAGATAAATTTCACAAGCAATGATCAAAGGAATCTCCATAAATGCTAAAATCATCCATGAATATTTACATTATATTTTCAATGAAATCGGAGAATATAGCCATCATGCAACGTTGAAATGTGGTTGGGGCATTACAAAGATTGAAGGGCATGCGACGGTAAGCATAGGCCCCATAGATGAATATAAATGTGGTTTTCTCTTGGTTGGGAGGGTAGATTGGAATCTAGAAAAACCTAAAATACCCGTCCAAATAGCAAAAGTAATAATGGTCCGCAAGTCGCTCAAGCATCAAATCAATAAAAGGCAAGGGAAAATGATCTTTGCGAGTTGCTTTATTCAAGCATCGGTAATCAATACACATACGATAATATGTGACTCTATGTGTTTGTATTAACTCATCATTATCTCCCTTAATGATAGTAGCACCCCCTTCTTAGGTACCACATGAATGGAACTAACCCAAGGGCTGTCACTTATAGGATAAATGATACCAACATCTTTCAACTTAAAAATTTCCTTTTTAACCACTTCCAGCATGTTTTGATTTAAACATCGAGGTGGTTCCATAGTAGGTTTAGCATCATCTTTCATGTTTATTCTATGCATGCAGATGGAAGGATGGGTGTCTTTTAAATCATCAATAGAGTAACCAATGACATCTTTATATAAATGTAATTCAGCAAGCAATTTATTTTCTTATTCATTAGTTAACTCATCATTGATTATGATGGGAGAAGTAGAATCAGTGTCAAGAAATCCATACCTCAGCCCTTGTGGAAGGGGTTTGAGTTCTACCTTTCTCCCAGCTGAATTTTCTTTGGCTTTATCATCAAGAAATGAAGTATCTTCATTAATAGCATTTGGTTGAGCAATAGAAAATACTCTAGAATTTTTAGAGTTATCATTTGTAGCGTCATCATCATCACAATAGTTAAACAGCAATTCAACATCGTTATGATCTTCCTCCACAATAGAGTCAATAGAGTCGATAAGACAAAGTTCTTCTACTTGTGTAGGTGCCTTCATGGCATTAAACACAGAAAACTCCATGGCTTCTTCACCGACCCGAAGTGTAAGCTTTCCTTCCGGAACATCAACAAGGCATCCGACAGTCCTCAAGAAGGGTCTCTCAAAGAGGATGGGATTGGAAGGGATTTCAAACATGTCTAACACAACCAAATCGTAAGGAATGTAGAATTTACCAATTTGCACCTGTACATCCTCCACAATACCTTTGGGATATTTGATTGAGTGATCGGCTATCTGGATAGACATCTTCGTAGGCTTCAAATATCCTAGGTCTAGATCCTGCCACAAGGTAGATGGAATGAGGCTAATGCTAGCTCCAAGGTCAACAAGACCCTTGTCAAATGTGGTGTTTCTAATCTTGGAAGGTAGAGTGAATGCTCCCAAGTCATCTAGCTTTGCGGGAATTCTATTTTTAATGATTGAACTCATTCTCTCAGAAAGCATGACGGTTTCAATTTAGTCTATCCTCCTTTTCTTGGTGAGGATGTCCTTCAAAAACTTGGCATATGATGTCATCTCAGCTATGACTTCGGCCAATGGAAGATTGATATGAAGTTTGTTTAGGATCTCCATAAATTTCCTAAACTTTGAATCCTCCTTCTTATTTGCAAGTCTTTGTGGGAATGGTGCACTTTCTTTGTAGGAAGGTGGTACTTTAGCTATACCTTTTACTTTGTCATCAACGGGGGTGTCATTCTCATCATCAGCAACCTCAACACCCTTCTCCTTGGGGGAGAAGGTCTTTGAATTTTAGATCCACTCCTTAAGGTGATGGCATTTACTTGCCCTCTTGTATTTACCTCCGGTTGGCTAGGAAGGGAGTCAGACGGTGTGTTCTTTTGCTGCACCAAAGCTTGTTGGGCGATTTGGTTTTCCAACATCCTTGTATGAGTGGAAATGCCATCCACTTTAGCGGAGAGTTGAGAAATTGCATCTTTTAACAGTTTTTCATTGCCCCGAAACTCTTCATTTTGCTGTGCTTGAGTGGAGATGAATTGTTCCACATAGTCTCCAAAGAAGATTTCTGGGGTTGTTGCTGCTATTGGTAGCCCCTGTTGTTATTGAAATCCGACGAATTACCATTTGTTTGTCGGCTGAAGAGTTGTTTTTGTTGTGGTTGTTGTTGTCCTTGTTGAAAGTTTTGGGCATTACTTGTGTTTCAGTAAGAGAAATTAGGATGATCTCTCCATCCCAGATTGTATGTGTTGGAATAGGGATTGTATTGATGTTTGTTCCCATACATCCCAATGGAATTCACTTGCTCTTAGTTCTCTTGATTCATATTAGGAGAAAAACAAGTAGAAGAACTGAGTCCGGCAAATCCACAAGCTTTACAAGTTACTTCAGTTTCTTGGATCTACATTGTAGTCATCTTCTCAAACTTTTGTGTAAGGACATTGATCTTAGCTGCAATTAGATCAACTGCATCAACATTATGCTTTCCTCTTTGATTTTTGGCTGAAGAAGTTAGTGTAGAAGATGATTGTGCTTTTGTATCTGACCCCCATTGGCAGTGGTTGAGTGCTACATCTTCAATGATATCATAAGCCTCCCTATAAGACATATTCATTAAAGCTCCATTAGCTGTGGCATCCAATGTCATACGAGTGTTGTAGAACAATCCATTGTAGAATGTTTGAAGTAGCAACCAATTAGTCAATCCATGGTGAGGGAAAAGGCATTGTAGGTCCTTGAACCACTCCCATGTGTCATACAAAGTTTCTCCATCCGACTGAGAAAAGTTTGTGAGCTGGTTTCTCAGTTGAGCTGTTTTTCCTGGTGGAAAATACTTTGTAAGGAAAGCATTTAATAGTTGATCCCAGCTCTTGATGGACTTCTTAGGAAGAGATAAAAGCCACACCTTGGCTCTATCTCTCAAGGTGAAGGGAAATAGTAGAAGCTTTATTCCATCAATGGATACACCATTGATTTTAAAGGTGTTCATGTTCTCCAAGAATTCATCTATATGAAGGTTTGGATCTTTGGTGGTGGTACCCAAAAAATGGGTTTACTGGATCATTTGCATAATAGAAGGACTAATAGAGAAATTGTTTGCTTCTATCGCAGGTAGATCAATGGCTCCATAAATTTTTGCGGCATCCGACATGGCGAAGTCCTTCAAAGGGTGGGTGTCCTCCATGGTTGGATCTTCTTGAATGACTTCTTAAAAGGATGAAGAAGATGGTGGTGGTGATGATGGTTGTGATCTCTGCAAGCTTGAAGAGTTCTTACTCCTCCTTGGTCATCTATGGCTACTAAAAGTTTATTCTATCTCTGGATCTAAGAAGATGGAGGTTTGTATACCTCTCTTAGAATGGTGCATGCAACTGAAAAATAAGATTTGAGTGATACTCACAAAACTAAGAGATATCACAAAGTAGAATGCAATAATGGTGATTTAGTCTCAATTACTAGTTAACACTTTTACTCTAACTAAAAAGTATCGTAGCTCCCCGGCAAGGGCGCCAAAAACTTGATGACAGTTTTAGAAAGGAAAAGATTTCAACTCACTAATCACCTGCAAGTATACGGGAGTCAATGTAGTCGAGTTTCGAACACGAGGAGCTAGGCTAGTTAGTCGCAAACATGTTAACTTTCATTAATCTAAATTGGATTGCAAAATTTTGATTGATTTTACATTAAAGAAAAGGGAAACCAAAGTAAGGGTTTTAAAAAATGGTATTGATTTAATGATTAGGAACTTGAGCATAAGATTTCACTACCATTACCATTATATCACATGAACATACGAAGAAAAATCACTGTTTAATGAGCAACGAGGTTGTCATCGTCATGCATTTCCTAATACCATGAGATGGTTCTCAACTTCACATAACGCTCCTGCGTCTATGTTTAGTATCAAATACAATCAAAACCCTCAATAATCTCTAGACACTCTCGTGGTTAAGAGAATATTGCCATAGACCCTACTCCATACTCCCTAATGCATTCTCCCAGAGCACAAGGCAAGCATAAAACATGTATAAGAGGTGGCCAGCCAAGCATACAAGTAAGAAAACACCATAGGGATCCATGGAAGGAAGAAAATTAAACAACAATAAGCATACATTTCGAGTTCACATGAATAATGACATGTGAGCTATTCTCCCACTGTTCAAGAAAAGAGCTCTACTCGTCCATAATGAATATATGCAGATATGAGATAATAATTTCAGAGTTTTGCATGCTTAAGAGAAGGAAAAATCTAGAGGAACCACAGATGCAGGCTAAGAGGAGAGAACTCCAGCTTGAGGATGAAGTTCCACCCCTTAGAAATCTCCAACTCGGACCAACTTCCCTCCCGGAAAGCCATAATGAAGGAAGTAGCTTTGTTGCACCTTTGGTGAAGAAAACGGAGAAGAAATGAAGTAGAATGGAGGTTCTCTTGCAAGAACCCACCTTCTTCTACCCCAAAATTGCCATCCTCTGCTCTGGAACTTCTCTTAGGTGTAAAACACTTCAAAATGACCAATCATAACCGCCGATTGGGCTCCAATTTGCTTTTAAAATGAAAGGCGGACATTTTTGTTTTTGTAGAAACTAATAACGACACGACATGTCTTTTAAAGAACATGATGTGTCATGTCGTTTGTTCTTGCTCAGTGTTGTCACTACAATGAAGTACACGACATGTTGGAAATAGACACGCCGTGTTTCTGTCACCAGCAGGTGAATCAAGTGAAGGACATACGGTGTGTTTGAATAAACACACGTCGTGTGCTATGGCAGAAAGGTGTAGACAATATTGATGTACTAGGAACACGCCACACCATGTCGGCACTTCCTCTGATCTGGCTAGAAGTTGCTGGAGAATCACACGCCATGTGTTTAATACCACACGATGTGTTCTTCGTCCCGTGAGGCTGCATGTAAGTGAACACGTCATGTTCACAAAAGAACATGTCGTGTCTTCTATCATTTCTTTAGGAATTTTCTCTGGGTCAGCTGCAAAACTTGGAGAAGTCCCATTGAGGTTGGATTTGAGTTAGTTATCTTCAATTTGACCTATTTAATACATATCTATAGTAAACATCATGTGATAAGCAAAGAAACTAAAAAGTGTGGCAAAATGAATATGAATAGAGGCTAAATTGGGATAGAATAAGCTGAAATTGTGTGTGATAAAGTGCAAAAAGTCGATATAAAACACACACAACAATAATACCCTTATGTTGTGTCATGTACACATCCTCAAGAAGATAAGGAATGTAGTTTTAACATCCAACTGCCAAATTTCATAGTCATAATAAGATGCAATGGCAAGCATGATCCTGATGGACTAAACTATGGCAACTGGAGAAAAGGTTTCATCATAGTAAACACCTTGAACTTGTCTGAAACCCTTTGAAACCAATCAACCTTGTAAGTGTGTACATTACCATCCATGTCGGTCTTCTTCTTGAAGACCCACATGCACCCTATGGGTTTTACCGCTTTAGGTGGATCCACCAAGGTCCATACCGTGTTGGTTACATGGATTCCATCTCAGATCTCATGGCTTCAAGCCACTTCTCAGACTGTGTCCCCTTAATAGCTTCTAGGTAATTTGTTGGCTCATTATCAATGACCAACTAATTACCTTCTTGAGTCACAAGATAACAAAATCTTTCTGGCTTAAGTAGTCTCCTACTAGATCTATGAGGTTCCTGTGTTACTTTAGGAATTTGAGATTATACAATGATTTGTGACTCTCTAAGTTCCTCTTATACCTATTCAGATTCAATGTTTTCTTGTTGTTCTCAAACTTCTTCGAGATCTATATTGCTCGCACTAATTCCTTTAGAAATGAATTCCTTTTCTAGGAATGCAACATCCCTGGTAACAAACACTTTATTATCACTTGGATTGTACAAGTAGTATCCTTTGGTTTCCCTAGGATAACTAACAAAATAACATTTATCTAGGGTCAAGCTTTTCAGGAAACATTTCCTTGACATAAGCTTTGCAACCCCAAATCCTCATAAAAGACATTTTGGGATGCTTCCCAGTCCATATCTCGTATGGTGTCTTTTGAATCGATTTATATGGTACATGGTTTAGTGTAAATGTTGTGGTTTCAAAAGCAAAACCCCATAAGGAAGTTGGAAGATCAGAAAAACTCATCAATGATCACATTGTATCTAGTAATGTGTGATTCCTTCTTTCTGACACACCATTATGTTGTGATGTTCTAGGTAGAGTCCATTGTGATATAACACCACAGTCTCGTAGGCGGCCCTCAAACTCTTGGCTCAAGTATTCTCCACCTCGATCAAAATGAAGTGCCTTAATACTTTTGCCAAGTTGGTTCTGCACTTCATTCATGAAATCCTTGAACTTTTTTAGAGTTTCTGACTTGTGTTTCATCAAGTAAACATAGCCATACCTACTGAAGTCATCAATGAAAGTAATGAAGTACTGATACCCACCTCTAGCATTTGTTCTAGAAGGGCCACATACATTAGTATGTATGAATCCTAATAGAACACTGGACATCTCACTATTACCACTGAAGGGAGTCTTTGTCATCTGGCCCAACAAACAAGACTCACATGTCTCTATTGACTCAAAGTTGAAAGAGTCTAGATATCCATCTTTATGGAGTCTAGAGATGTCATTCTCATTGATGTGCCCAAGGAGACAATGCCAAAGACATATTATATTGATTTGTCAAGTTTTAATCTTTTGATATTTATGTTATAAACATTTGTCTTAAAATATAATAAATAAAAACCATAATACATTAGGGCACTACCATAAAATATCTCATCTTTTGAAATAATATATAAAATTCATATCCATAATTGTCCATACAATATATAGACATAATGTTTCTATTTATGGTAGGTACAAAATAATAGTTCTTTAACTCTATTTCAAGCCATGTGGGAAGGGTAGATTAAAGATTCTAATTGTAGTGGAAGCAACTCTTGCTCCATTTGTAACATGCAATTCAATTTCACCCTTTCGTAAAGGCTTAATTCTGTTCAGATCATGCATATTCCAACATATGTGAGATCTACATCTGATATCTAGTACCCAAGATAAAGAAGAGATAAATTTATCTCAATAACATATATATCTAAAGTGGAGATCTCTATACCCTCCTTCTTCTTCCTCAGTTCCTCCAGATAGAGAGGGCAATTTCTCTTCCAATGTCCAGGCTGGCAACAGTGGTGACAATTGCCTCCCTTAGTAACCCCTCCTTTTGACTTCAGTGCATAAGAGTTGGGCTTCTGGGTAGCTTTAGAACTCTTCTTAGCTTTGCATTTACCCTTAGATTTTCCCTTTCCTCTAATGATCATCATCATAGACTTGGGCTTGTCTTTCTTCATTTGTGCTTCATCCACTTTTAACATGCCAAGCAACTCTGACAACAGTTTGTCAAAATTATTCATGATGTAGTTCATGACAAACTGGCTATATGGATCTAGAAGTGACTGTAGGATCACATCTGTGGCCAACTCTTGACCCAAGGGAAATCTCAGTCTTGTATGGTTCTTTGCATACCCAATAAGTTTAAGTACATGGGGACCTACTGGATCTCCTTCTCCCATGTTGTACTTGAACAATGCCTTGGAGACATCATATCTCTCATGTCTTTCCTGACCTTGGTACATGTTATTAAGATGTGTTACCATCTTAATCACATCCACATTCTCATGATGTTTCTACAAATCGTAGTTCATTAAGCACATCATTAGGCACTTGACACCTACAACATCTTCAGAGTGCTTTTTTTAAGCATGTCATCCTTATGCGCTCTGGGAGGAGGTTTATCTGGCTCTGGTGTTTTTAGGAGTGTTCGCTCTTGTGTGAGAATAATTCTCAACATCCTAAACTAGTCATGGAAATTAATCCCAATGAACTTGTCCTTCTCAAGGACCGATTGCAAGGAAAATGTGTTGTTTGTTGTCATTTGATTCTACAAGAAAAATTGTAACAGGTATAACCTTTTAATTTGATTTGATTTGATAATAAAAACTTGACGATGTTTGATTAGGCCTCTAATTAATTATCACTCCCACTATTTTTTTCCTCACGTATCAATTTGGAAGATTGCAGTGTAAAACCTTCTAGTAAGCTAAGATCCATATTCATGAAACCATGAGTCAACTTTAGCTGATCGCCCACAACTTGACTATTTAAGTAGGCAAATTTTCCAATTGTATCTAAATACAACTCTTGGATAGATGGTATTCCCAACTCTTTGTCACAATCCATCTTTATGCCTCTAGGTACTTAATCTCATTAAGATAACCTAGTTAAGCCTGACCCAAAAGCTAACACGATAGAATATACGCCCTACTTTAGTAAATATGCATATCTATCATTACATTTCTACGAGATGGATAATGCACCACGCTTTGGCATAACCTATGCTATTTGGATCAAAAAATTATGTGTGTTGCTTATGGAAGGCATCTAAGACTTAATATTATATTTGAGGGATTTTATATAAATACATCTACATATCCAATCACCGCATATTCACAGTATGTATCATATACATATATAACCACAACGAAACATGCAATAATATACACAAACAATGATTATGACCATCCTATTATAATCCCTTGGAGACACAAGGGATTACTACCACCTAAGGTACACATCATATGTAGCAACCTGTTGTTGATGACGATATGTGCTGAACCAGTCTGGGACGATCAGTTCAAACCTTGAACCATTCGGCTAGCCTCCTGGTTGGTCATTTGGTTGCTCGAACCGTTCGTCTGGCCTCTAGTCCTCATGACATTTGAACTCCTCTAGACAGTTGGTTGGTTCCTCCTAGTCTTCTTCTCCTCGGTCCTCCTTTCGATCGCTTCGGCTCATAAACTGATTAGTTCACCTATTGATCCGATCGGCTCGCTCAAATGCCTACTTTTCCATAACAAGAATTAGAAGTTATCCTAATATTACATTGTAATTGTGAAACCTCGAGTTACATTCAAGGGGAGAAAATGTAGGAGAGGAACAAATACTTTTACATATGGAAAAGAAGAGAGAGATTCGGTATGCTAATTGAGATATAAAAAGGAAACATCAACTATCCATCATGCACAAAAGGTCTAGGGGTATAGGCCATAACCATGCTACCAATCACCAACAAAATGATTTTAAGGCAACACATATCATTTGCATATATATCATATCATACATATGTATATTGGGATCATTTGTGGTGTTTAATCGGATATGCACATTAGCCAGATTAATTTTTCGCATTGTATGCAATAAAGAAGTGATAAAACCAAAATCCGATCATATCGATTAAATCCCAATATAGTTAATTGATGTGGCTCTGATACCACTATAATAAAATATGTCATCAGGAAAGACAGTAGAATTTTTTTTACTAGCCATGTTCCCTAAAGATAGTAGATCGCATCAAAAACTCTGAGATGGGAAGGATGGTTGTGTAGTTATACATGGTCCCGGAGCAAGTCCACTAACAATCTCCTAATAGTTTTGTGTGCCTTTCTTTAATTTGTACGTGGACGTCCGTCATTGTTGACCTTCTGGTTTGGCACCACGAATGGTGATTGACGTCATCCTCCTAGCAGCAGGCAATGGCCTCCTCACCTCTATGGTAGTCCACACAGACCACCACGAACTCATATCATTCTCATGGAACAGACATTAAGGAGTTGTCCCGTCTAGTCAACATGATAGCGCCGACTTGCTCTCCCAATTATCTCTCCCTTGTCGTTCCTCCCTATGATAGGTAGAACTTTCTTAAGATCTCTTGGTTACCACAACCAAAGAGGACAGCAATTTTCAGAGCTTATTGTTATGTCTAGGAAGCCTCCAGTGCTCGTCTATTTATAAGAGGGCCAGGGTTAGGGTTTCCAATCAGCCTAGGAGTCGAAAGGACAAAATTCATGAATTTACTAAAAACTGTAGAAGGTGAACCAGTCGATTCATGCGCAAATCGGTCGGTTTGTGTTACAAAATGGGCGTTTCGTACAGCTTCCTATTTTGAATCACATTGGTATTCAATGTATGATTAATGCACAACATGACGTCGACACTAATCCTTGATCTAATCAAATTGACAATTGAACCGGTCGGTTCATCCTATGAGCCAGTTGGTTGGGACATTGTGAACCGGTAGGTTCACTATGTGAACCGGTCGTTTCACACCCTAGTTCAGCCATTGATCAACCAATGTTGGTTCCAATTGACCTGACACCCCAACCAATCATTTTAACACTTAAATCGGACAGTTCAGAGTCCAGTCGATCAATTTTGAATCTCAATTGTTTAATTGAATACCTAAACATATTTAGTAATCAAGTAATTCACCATTCATGAATAAACTCCTAAACTAAGAGCCCCCTATGCATGTGACCTTATAGGTTCCAAGCTACGTTGGCAATGAATGTCCATTACCAACTTATGGCATCAGAAGCAATGATTGGTATCTAGCAAGACATCATAGCTACTAAAGTAATTCAGAAAGTTGGAGAAAAACTTCAACCTATAATCTATGATTGGTATTACAGTGATTGTATAGCTCTTTTGTCTCTAATATCCACATTGAACTTGAGGCATAGAATCATCATCCTCTTCAATGCTCAATCCATGTTCCTTGAACTAGAGTAGACTGTCTGAAATATATGTGAGCTCAACATCATATACCGATTCACACATGCATGGCCATGATTTTCTCAATCTCGCTAATCAAGTGGCTAAGATATCAAACTCATGTAGGAGGGACAAACCCTATCTACATCATTCACAATCATCCCCATGTGTCACACTGCACATGAGCACCACCTTTATGGTAACCCTTATTCAGGATCACGGTAGATTATGTCAAAGCACATAGAACGACATGTGATGAGTGTAGTGATTGCAGGTCTAAGAACCACAATCACCACCATCACTATGAGAGATGATTTCGACTACCATTTAATGGTTCCATGCATCATTATCAAGGTGGGTCTATCTAATACACTATTCTCTAACAAGTATCTATGTGTTTGGTTTGATATCGTATACCATAATTAATGAGATTCTATCATCAACCAACACACACTCTAGTCTTATATGTTATTTCTATCTATTAGCCTTCCACAATAACATCTGACCAGTGACATTACAAGAATGTATATACTCTTTCCATATGTATGATCTCATTGTTCAGGTCCTCAACCCGAAGACATACATCATGGAGTAATATCATTCTTTATACATTGATTACGTTACATCATTATCTCATAACTAGATGAAACATAATAGATTAGAAGATTGTCTTTATTATTAATCAAATAGTTTACATGTTATGTCATTACAACCATCATATGATTGGCTCTCTGAGCATACATACCAACAAGCACATCAAGCAATGAACAACCATGCATTTTATCAACCTCTTTAAAGTGAACTCATATTATGTCACTCCTATTACGAGGTACAAGATCATATTCGAGGCACTGAAGGCTGTGGGAGTGTTCCCAGTGACCCGACAAAACAACCTGATATAAATTTGTTAGTGGTATAATAGTATGCCAATTCAATACATATGGGTGTGTTATTGATATAATACAGTTCAAATGCCATATGGAAACAAAATGCTGACTTGTAATTGTAGATCTTGAACTTGAATACATGGAAAAGGGCAAGGTCTTTCACCACCTTGGTGGCACATTGCATTGTATATCGATGTCTGACGACATTCTTTGTGTATGTATCATACTTGTATTTGATGGATCGAGATACATGCTACTATTGGTACCTCATAGTGAATACTACAAAATAACACGAGTAGAAGAATGTATGGTGAGATGGCCCAAAGACTTGATTTTTTAGAAGGCCTGTTGGAATTACTACTACATTCCTATTTGTAAATATCTTCTATCTGACTATGAACTTGACAAGGAAAACATAACAAATCTAGAAACTGGAATCATAGAAGGGACCTAAAGGCCGTCCTCTAAAGCCTAAACCAACTTTTATTCTAGAATCAATGGACTTTTAGAGTAAATGTGAAGAATTATGTCACTTCTTAAATAATCAAAGACTATGCTCAAATACAGTTGTCAGAATGCTCAACGACATCCCAGGCCAAGGGCATGATGTTAGATTCTTCCTTGTAAATATATCAAAGATATTTTAGTATGAATGAATAAATACCTCCATTATAGAAATTTGGATATAGTGATATCTAATCAACGCAACACGTTCATTTGGATATATATTTAATTTTTTTAATATAATAGACAACTACAATTGTTCTTATAGCTATTTATATGTGAAGATTTAGATTATGAAATAAGAAATGTGGCATTGCAAATTTTGTTCTTGTTTAGCATGGTGAAAGTAGACTATGATTATGTAGTAGAATATTTCTCATCAGCATTTTACATTTCTACTAGTATGGGGGAAAACTTTATTCTATCTCCATTTATTGTTGGGTAAGTATTAATTATGTAATCATATTTCTCAACTTCTAACTTAACTAATGATGAATTATCGTTCAATATAAAAACCATGTTGGTTTGCCTTGTTGGTGCTTAGTAGCAAGGAGTGGCAATTGTTGGTGATTGCCCCAGACGTCATGATCGTAAATTATTTTGACCCATTGGATAATGTATCAAAGGAAAACCCACTAAAATTTACAATCATAAAATAAGTATAAATCTTTAGTCATCAAGACATTAATTAATATGTATTCCTCATGATATATCTACTTTATCAACTGATATATATGTATTTAATCAAATAGGGTACAAAAGCATTCTGTTGAGGTAGAGGAGAAATGCAAAAGGTGAAAATCGGTAACTTTGAAGAACATCTAGGTAGATAGATGAATTCAATAATCATCTCAGCTCTGCTTCTTGTTATATATTAAATGTTCATATAACTCCTAGTTTTAGTGTGATGTACAAGAAAATAGTTGGGCATGTGTTACTATGTTATGAATTATATGAAAGTTATTGTTTGGTAAACTTCAAAGGACATCCAAAATATACATGTAATAAAAGAATTATAAATAATTTATGATGTAGTTTGAATAGTAATCATACTTTATTTAACATTTTCATATATTTACACACATTCTTTTTACAAGGCTTTGATACTTAGCATTACTTACCTGAGGCTCTATATATGGTTTGAGAGAATTGGGCATATTGTTTTATAAAAGAAGCTAACATTAAGTGAGATGTATAATCAGAATTCAAAATGTCATTCTTTAAATCTGATTAATGTGTGAGCATAACCTAAATTTTGTTCAATAGAATCTTTTTTGTTTAGTTAATATACATATATGTCAAACATTTGTGACTGATGAGGATATGTGTGAACACATGTATGTTATGCAAATGAGGATTAATTTGAGAATACTTGTAGATTTGATGAGTGCATCATGTGAATGCAAGTGAAAATATGTATGATTTGGTAAATAGATCATGTGAATGTAAGTGAATATGTGTTTGATTTTGGTGGCTTCATGTGAATGCAAGTGAATTGTATGATGGCCTGTTGTAAATGTGAATCAAAGTAAATTGCACATTGTGTGTGTGTTTATTGTGGGTTTTGCATATTTATAGATGGTATATTGAATAACAAGTACTTCTAGTTTGTTGTAAAAATATATATATCAACAATGTGGATATTTGTATAAAATGAGGATGTACAAATGTACAACGTCAATTTTCTTGTACAATATAGATGCTACATATAACTATAAATTGACCCGGTCAACGTTAGCGCAGCTGGTAAGGCTCGGTGTCCCCCTCCGGGGGGAGCCGGGTTCGAGCCACGCTGTGGAGCGCTGGATTTATCACCCGCCAGTTATCCGGGCTATGGCTGAAAAAAGGATGTGGGCTCTGCCTAAGGCAGTGAAAAAATCCTTTATTTTTATAACTATAAATTGAGGGTTATCAAGTGTAACATATAAAAACAATGTATATATATAAATATTTTTTTTTACCATAAACACTCCAATAATAACTGATTTTGATGAAGAAATTTGAACACTTTGGATGCCATTATCTTCATTTTGTAGAAAAATGCTTACACATATCAAACCCGAGCCCGTCCCACAATTCAAGAATATAACATGGGTCAATCTTAGGCCTAAACATTTTGAGACTTGTAAGGTTGTGACCCAACTCAAAATGAATATAATATGTATTAGTAATATTATCTAGAGATGTATAGACTGGGTTGAGCATTGGTTTCGTGTAAGAGACATGTTAGATAGAAAGACAACAAAGAACATTAAATGAGGCTAGGTGCTCTTTTGGTTGGGATGTGTCGTGATTGATATCCTCGAAGTATTAAAAAGGGAGAAAAAATGACTCTCGGAAAGTTTAAACTTTCTCTATTACCAGCTGTGACAATGAAATCTCCAGGCTTGCATACTTTGCATCTGTGTTGTCTTTATTTGGTGCGATTGCTATTGTCATTGTCGTCGTTGACACAATCCAGGTGGTGCTGATTAGGGATTTCTCAAGACATTTTGGCAGAAATTTCAGCCGTCCATTCGAAAAATCCTCCCTAGAGATCCATGCCAATGTGTTTCATTCTGCACACTAGGGGGGTTTTTTGGGGACGGACGGCTAAGATAGATCAGCACGTCTAGACAAGCCTCTCCTCTGATCTTTAAGGTCGTTGGCTTGGCCCTCGCTGCCATCATGGTTGGTGCTCTAAATGGGACATGACTTCGATTTCGTAAACATCACCAAATTTGGATTATATTGGTCTGAAGGTTACATTATATACATACCATACTGGACTAATCTGGATTCCATCCACATTTATATATATTAAATGGAGAGTTCAAATGAGTTGAGCCAAACAACCCCTCATGTTACATAATGGATAGCGAATTGCAAAAAAAAACTACTATGGCACAAAAATAATTACCTCCATAGCACCCTTTTAAAAATATTTCTCAATCTAGGACATTTTGAGTAGACCCGCCACATAAAGTGGCATTTTATGACGGAATCATAATATGCTATCGTTTTAGGCATTTTTAAAATAAATTAAAAAAATAGAAAATGAAAAATGTCACATTATGTGGCTCTTTCAAACTTAACGTTGGATTTTGAATAGATTTGAAAGCGCCACACAAACATTTTTTTATTTTTTTCTCTATTTTTCATTAAAGATATTTTTTACTTTTTTCTTTATGTTCTATGAAACACATACTAAAATGAATGGCGTCTTCTGACCACAGTTCTATAAAACGTCATTTTGAGTGGCATTTTTAGACTAAGGTGTGTTATTTTGGGAAATATGTTACCGATAGTGCCATAAAGGTGACTATTTTAGTTAGAGTGTGCCGAGTTGGGTTTTTTTTCTTGATGAATTTGTTGCACAAGTATTTTATACAGAAACGTTATGGAAATGGGAGGGAACTGAAGTGGGATTGGTGATTAATGGATGATGTTAAAATCCAGCTGGCAATGGTGTGAGTTGAAGATTGTTCGCCCTATATTAAATTGCACTCTCGTCGGCACCTATCACTACTAGATTTATCCTCATAGCAACAGTACTCTAGTGTTGATCCTTCAGAATTAATGTTGGGTGGCGCCACTCTGTTTTCAGAATAGCGAACATGGTTGTAGAATTAATGTACTACTTCCATTCAGAAAAGATTACCACCGTTAGGGCGGGCAATTTTCACAAATCCATCCACAGAGAGAGAATAGAGTATTAATATTATTTATTGCTTATTCCTTCCGGTCAATCACAGCGACATCCACGACCGCCCGAAATAATCCAGCTATGAATACATGCATACGTATTGTCACACTACTTATGAAGTCACTGTGGTCCGCTCCGCATAAGCACACTCATGCAGACGTACTGTAGGTATCCAATTACGTAAGTAATCTCTAATCAGGGAACCATGTCCTCTCTTATGCTCTTGGCTGTTGCTTCCGGGGTCTAAACCTTTCCCCCGCCGCCTACACCGCCGCCGCCGCCGCCGCCGCCACCGCCACCCCCACCGAATCCACCACCGATGCCCCCGCCTTTCCCTCCACCGAACCCTCCTCCAGAACCACCACCGAATCCACCACCAACGCCCCCGCCTTTCCCTCCGCCAAACCCTCCACCGGCACCAATACCACCGCCAGAGCCACCACCAAACCCACCTCCACTGCCCCCACCCACACCGCCGCCACTTCCTCCGCCGAACCCAGCTCCACCGCCGTGGCCGCCTCCTGCACCGCCACCTTGGCCGCTGCCGCCTCCCACGCCACCACCGAAACCAGATCCTCCACCGTGACCACCACCTCCTCCGGCACCGCCGCCAATGCCACCTCCAGCTCCTCCACCTCCTCCGGCACCACCGCCAACGCCACCTCCTGCTCCCCCACCATGGCCGCCACCGAACCCGCCTCCAGCTCCGCCTCCCTTGCCGCCACCGATGCCACCTCCTGCTCCTCCCCCGTGGCCACCTCCAAACCCGCCTCCAGCTCCACCTCCCTGACCGCCGCCAAGACCACCACCTGCTCCTCCACCGTGACCGCCACCAAATCCACCTCCAGCTCCTCCTCCGTGACCGCCGCCAATTCCACCTCCGGCTCCTCCGCCCTGACCACCACCAATGCCGCCTCCTGCTCCTCCTCCATGGCCACCTCCAAAGCCACCTCCAGCTCCTCCGCCATGCCCACCACCAAACCCACCTCCAGCTCCTCCTCCGTGTCCGCCCCCTAACCCACCTCCAGCCCCTCCTCCATGCCCACCGCCGAACCCACCTCCAGCCCCTCCTCCATGCCCACCGCCAAACCCACCTCCAGCTCCTCCTCCATGACCACCACCAAACCCACCCCCAGCTCCTCCTCCATGACCACCGCCGAACCCACCTCCAGCCCCTCCTCCATGACCACCGCCGAACCCGCCCCCAGCACCTCCTCCATGCCCACCACCGAACCCACCTCCAGATCCACCCCCAAAGCCTCCTCCAGCGCCACCCCCACCACCAAACCCACCTCCCTTACCACCGAACAGACTGTCGGTCTGCAGCGCTCGAGCATCAACGACTGTACTAGTAGCCACAAGCACCATCAACGCCGTTCCAAACATGGCCACTGCGGCCAATGCCAGCACCCCCTTTCTCGCCATGGTTGATCAAGGAAGCTAGTAGCTACTCTGGTAGTGGTGGGAAGTGTTGCGATGCTACTGGCTGTCGAGCCTATCTTGGTTATATAGACACCGAATTCAATGCGTCTGGTTGGTCGGATCAGGGAGCAAACCGCGTGGATATCTGCTGTTTGGTTGTATGATGGAGATCTCTGAATCGATCCACACTGATACGTCGACCCGTAGGATTTAAACAAGGAGCAGGCTGCACCCTGTTTAAGATAATGCCATGTGTAACCTGAATATAATCCCCACCCTACAAATTCATGAGCAGAGACACGTACAAGTTGATTAATAAGGGAGTAGCCTGCTCCTCCTGAAACAAAGAACAGCAAAGCCGAACTCATACGTCGAAGGCTTGTAAGTCAGGTACCATTCATACACTTGCACATCACCGACACACGACAGTCGTCATCGAATTTGACTTTCCGGGCGGCTTCCATCCCATCTATGCTGGATCCATTAAATGCTTGCCCGCGGCGCGCTTCTCTAACCTTCAACCACCTGCTCCCTGCCTTCAATGCACTTCACTGTGCCACGCAGCTGGTCGATCACCATGCTCCGCCGTCTTCACCTGTGCTTTAGGCTTCAGCGTACCAGGACAAGTCGTTCATACGCTCCTCTGGCTGGTGCAGTTTCACCCGACAGTCGCACACTCTTGCATCCGGCAGTATGCACTACCAAAAATCATAGTATAGATGACAGTCATGTAAAAAGTTAAATCATAGTATAGATGACAGTCATGTAAAAAGTTACGCACTTTAGGTGACATGTTTGTACATGACTTATAATCTGTGTAGGCCTACATAAAATAGATGACATACATTTTTGTATATTTGAAAGGGTGACATACTTTAGGTGACATGCATGTATGTCACGTGTAGTCTGTGCAACATAGGTGATAGACATTTTATCATACTTGAAAGGGTGACACACTATAGGTGACATACATTTGAATCACCTAAGTTCTAATGGGGGTTTAGACATGTATATGAGTCAAGTGTAATATACAAGGAGACATAACATTTAGGTGACATGTATGTGTGTCACCAAAGTTATAGATGACATAAATTCATGTCACCTAACCTTAGAATTTTTACAGAATTACTATGAGAGGACATTGTCTTGATATGGGCCTTGAATTCTCACAAATGCATTACGGGGGACCTGCTGCTAGAGGAAATTTTCGTGATATGGGACCCAACCCTCACATATGCATTTCTAGAGAATTGTTGTGAGTGGACATTGTCACTATATGGGCCCCAGTTCCTAAGAAATGCATGGAAAGAGACTTTTTATGAGAAGAAATGCGTCATGGCTCCTCCCGAGTCTATTTTTGTTGGAATATATCAACACTTATTTGGTCACTGTGCGCTAGATGATGATGCGATGTGAGGGCGTCGAGCCGCTGCATGTGACATGGGCACCGACGACGATTCTATTTGGCTCCCACCTACCTCTGATTAATTATTGCACCTCCCCAGTGTCGCTGATGGCAGGGGTTCTCTGCTCGTCTTGTTCCCCCACACCATAGTATCCAGTTTCGACTTACCAGAGTGTCTTCTGAATGCAGACGGAAGGTGACCAGAAAGGTTCGGCAATAACTTCAAGTCTGATTCAACTTATCAACTTTTGTTGGACTTGGCCATACCGGTGGTGGCTACCCTTTTTCGGCAACCACGCCCATATCAGTAAGGGATTAGGGCGAGAACGTGCTCGGAGCGTCCCTGGTGCCTAGCCGTCCAGGTCTCAACATGTTGAGGATCGATACAATAGAGTCCAACATCAATCCCCGGAGGAACCAGCCCATACACGGTTCCCTATAGTCGTGTGTTAAGTAGGCTTGGCACTGGTCAACCCAGCAGGAAGGACTGCCCTGCTGGCCGCCATACACGAGAGGGTTCGCTCCATGTCTCAGTTCCGCTCTCTTTAATGGCAAAATTCAGTTTTCCCACATCGACAATGACACATTATGACCGTCTTGCTGCGTCACAAGTGAAAATCTGTGAGGTTATTCCTGTGGTCCTTTACCGCGCGGGGCCTACATCCTGAATAGTTGGACCTGCTGCACAAGTTTCATGTCCTTTTAGGAACCTCCATACATATCGCGGAAAACCATTAGCAGCTAATAGTTTTGGTAATCATCTTTGGGTTGTTCATTTATCTTCATTGAGTCGTGTTGATGGAATCTGTAAGGCATTGGAGTATGCGGATGTTTGGGAGGGCTTGGTGTTTGCTCTTTGTTCTTCCAAGCATTGGATGTGTGGTGTATGCCTTGGCATTGTGCCATGGTCTAAAGCATGTCTTCATCAAGCTTTTGATGGCTCTGATGTTACTACCACTCTACCTCGATAGTCTGGAGAGACATCACTCAATGTGATAGTTGGTTTGCTCGCTCCCATCAATTATGGCTTTCCAGATTCTTTTCCTTGCACCCTATCAACTCGTCAGTGTATTGAGCCACCGCCTCTTCCTGTTGACCGACTATAGCTCGACACAAATCTTCTAGATTCTGTCTTTCGCACGGGTGTCCCTACCGTAAAGAGCATCCCTCTTCTTTGTCATTTGCCCTTTGCCGATACTCTTCGTGCTTGCTTACTCTAGGTGGCTTCTTGCCCACGCTCTATTGATGCATGGATTTGTCTTTTGTTGCTTCCAGCATGTGTTCTGTATCGCTTCTCGCCTAAGTCTTCTCAAGAACAGTCTTCTCAAAAACGCATCTCTCTACAACAACTTATGATCCTTAAGGCTTTGGAGACTTAGAATTCAGGACATGATGGCATTCAACAACTCCTGGCTCAGATTTTGGCTCATTATTGTCCTACCAGGCGAGAACATTCTTCTGAAGCTTGTATTTCATGTGCCAATTCTAAGATCAAAGATAACCAATTTTCTACTGCCATCTGTGTTCTATCCTCTAGTGGTGTTACTCCCACAATACATTTCTAGGGACTTTCTATGAGAGGACACTGTCATGATATGTGACATGTCTCCTCCCAAATGCATTTATAGAGACTTTATGTGAGAGTACAATTCCATGATATGAGCCTTGGATCCTCCATAATCCATTTCTATGGACCTTTTATGAGAGGACATTATCATGATATGGGTCGTGGATCCTCCCAAATGCATTTTTTGGGACTTACTGTGAGACGAAATTTGTAATTATATGGGCTCCAAATACACTCAAATGAATTTTTGGGGACTTGTTGTGAGAGGACACTATCATGATATGATCCCTGGATCCTCACAAATGAATTTCAAGGGACTTGTAGTGATAAAAGACTGTCATGATAGGGGGCTTGGATCCTCCAGATACATTTTTGAGAACAACGTCCATACAAATGGATTATGGGCCATGATTCTATTTATTTGAAGGGTCCTGTTATGAAGGACACTATGATGATATGGGCCATGTATCCTCCATAATGCATTTGAAGGGACATGTTATGAAGGACACTATCATGATATGGGTCATGGAACCTCCCAAATGCATATTTAGGGACTTGATGTGAGATAAAATTTGTTATGATATGGGCCCTGACACCTTCCAAATGCATTTTCATGGACTTGTTGTGATAGGACATTGTCATTATATGGGATCTGACACCTCCCAAATGCATTTTTAAGAACTTACTGTGAGATGACATTATCATCATATGTGTCATGGCACCTCTGAAATGTATTTTCAAGGACTTGACGTGAGAGGACATTGTCATGATATGGGTCATGGCTCCTCCGAAATACATTCTTAGGGACTTGATGTGAGATGACACTTTTCATGATATAGGCCCTGACACCTCCTAGATGCATTTTCAAGGACTTGTTGTGAGAGGACACTTGTCATGATATGGGCCCTTGAACCTCTCAAATGCATTTTTAGGGACTTGTTTTGAGAGGACATTTGTCGTGATATGGGCTCTGACACCTCCTACATGCATTTTTAGGGACTTGTCATGAGAGGACATTATCATGATATGGGTCATGGATCCTCCCAAATGTATTCTTAGGGACTTTTAGTGAGATGGCATTTGTCATAATATGGGCTCTCGGCCCTCCCTAATGTATTTGTTGGGGCTTGTTGTGAGAAGACACTATCATGATATGGGTCATGTCACTCTCCCCCCAAATGCATTTATAGAGACTTGTTGGGATGTGACAGGTGTCATGATATAGGCCCTGACACCTCCTAAATGTATTTTTAGGGACATGTTATGAGAGAAAACTATCATGATATGGGATCTGGAACCTTTGAAATGCATTTTTGGAGACTTGTTGTGAGAGGACACCTATCATGATATGGGCCATGGAACCTCTCAAATACATTTTTAGGGACTTGTTGTGAGAGGACATTTGTTGTGATATGGACCCTAACACCTCCTAGATGCATTTTTAGGGACTTGCTGTGAGAGGACACTTGTCATGATATGGTCCCTGGAACCTCTCAAATGCATTTTTAGGGACATGTTGTGAGAGGACATTTGTTGCGATATGGGCCCTAACACCGCCTAGATGCATTTTTAGGGACTTGTCATGAGATGACATTGTCATGATATGGGTCATCGCTCCTCCCAAATGCATTCTTAGGGACTTGTTGTGAGATAGCATTTATCATAATGTGGGCCCTCACTCCTCCCTAATGTATTTGTCGGGGCTTGTTGTGAGAGGACATTATCATGATATGGGTCATGTCTCCTCCCAAATACATTTATAGGGACTTGTTGGGAGATGACATTTGTCATGATATGGGTCATGACACCTCTGAAATGATTTGTAAGAAACTTGTTGTGAGAGGAAACTTTCATGATATGGGACCTGACACCTCTGAAATGCCTTTTGTGGAACTTGATGTGAGATGACACTATCCTCCTGAATGCATTTGAAGGGGCATGTTGGGAAAGGACACTATCAAGATATGGGTCGTGGAATCTCCCAATTGTATTTTAGGGACTTGATGTGAGATTTCATTTGTCATGATATGGGTCCTGACACCTCCCAAATGCATTTTGATGGACTTGTCGTGAGAGGACATTGCATTGATATGGGCCCAAACTTCACCAAAATGCATTTTTAGTTAATTATTACGAGCGGACCTTGCCAATATATGGGCCATGTATCCTCCTTAATGCATTTGAAGGGACATGTTGTGATACGACAATATCACGATATGAGTCGTGGCACCTCCCAATTGCATTTTTAGGGACTTCATGTGAGATAACATTGTCATGATATGGGATATTTCATGTTGTGAGAGGACATTGTCATGATATGGGATATTGCTCCCCCTAAATGCATTTTGAAGGGCTTGTTGTGAAAGGACATCATCATGATGTGGGCCATGGATCCTCACAAATTTGTTTTGAGGAACATGTTGTGAGAGGACACTATCATGATATGAGTCATGGATCCTCCAAAATATATTTCTATGGACTTGTTATGATAGGACATTGTCATGATATGGAATGTGGATCCTCCTAAATACATTTCTAATGACTTGTTGGGAGAGGACATTGTCATGATATTGGAGGTGGCTCCTCTCAAATGCATTTTCAAAGACTTGATGTGAGAGGATGCCATAATGATATGGGCCTTGGTTCCTCCCAAAAACATATTTAGCGACATTTTGTGAGATGACACCATCATGATATGGGCCTTGGCTCCTCAGAAATTTATTTTCAAGGACTTACTATGAGAGAATGATATGGGCCCAAACTTTACCGAAACATATTTTCAGGGACTTATTATGAGAGGACACTGCCAATATATGGGCCATGTATCCTCCTTAATTCATTTGAAGGGACAGGTTGTGAAAGAACACAATCACGATATGGCACCTCCCAAATGCATTTTTAGGACTTGATGTGAGATAACATTAGTCATGATATGGGCCCTGACACCTCCCAAATTCATTTTTATGGACTTGTTATCAGAGGATGTTGTCATGATATGGGCCCTAGCACCTCCCAAATGCATTTTTATAGACTTATTGTGAGAAGACGTTGTCGTGATATGGGACCTAACACCTCCCTGCATTTTTAAGGACTTACTGTGAGATAACATTGTGATCATATACTCCGTGGAACCTCCCAAATGTATTTTCAAGGACTTGGCGTGAGAGGACGTTGTGATGATATGGACCCAATATAAAAAGTTCATAAACATGGAACAACATGTGAGGCCAATCAACATCATTTTCTACCTTCCGCCTTTGACACCTTTGGGGTGCCTACCGACGATGCAGTTTCTCTTCTTCGACGCCTTCAACATATATAAATAGGAATCTTATGATGCCTTCATCTACATGTAATGATTTTATTTTTGGGTCCTTGGGTTTTGCCATACAACAAGGATTGGCAACCCAGTTTGTTGCTTGCGCTTCTGTGAGAGCTTTTATGTAATCTTTTGAGCAATTATATGAAACATATTAAGTGACATGTTGTGAGACGACACCATCATGACATGGGCCCTGACTCCTCGGAAATTTATTTTCAGGGGCTTACTGTGAGAGCACACTATCATGATAGTGGTCACATATCCTCCCAAATGCAATTACAATGACATGTTGGGAGAGGACATTATCATGATATGTGATGTGTCTCCTCTCAAATGCATTTTCAAAGACCTGATGTGAGAGGATTCCATAATGATATGGGCCCTGGTTCCTCCAAAAAACATATTCAGTGACATGTTGTGAGACGACACCATCATGATATGGGCCCTGGCTCCTCAGGAATTTATTTTTAGGGACTTACCGTGAGAGCACACTATCATGATATTGGTCACATATCCTCCCAAATGCAATTACAATGATATGTTGGGAGAGGACATTGTCATGATATTGGAGGTGGCACCTCTCAAATGCATTTTCAAAGACTTGATGTGAGAGGATGCCATAATGATATGGGCCTTGGTTCCTCCCAAAAACATATTTAGCGACATTTTGTGAGATGACACCATCATGATATGGGCCCTGGCTCCTCAGAAATTTATTTTCAGGGACTTACTATGAGAGAATGATATGGGCCCAAACTTCACCGAAACGTATTTTCAGGGACTTATTATGAGAGGACACTACCAATATATGGGCCATGTATCCTCCTTAATACATTTGAAGGGACAGGTTGTAAAAGAACACAATCACGATATGGCACCTCCCAAATGCATTTTTAGGACTTGATGTGAGATAACATTTGTCATGATATGGGCCCTGACACCTTCCAAATTCATTTTTATGGACTTGTTATCAGAGGATGTTGTTATGATATGGGCCCTTTCACCTCCCAAATGTATTTTTATAGACTTATTGTGAGAGGACGTTGTCGTGATATGGGACCTAACACCTCCCAAATGCATTTTTAAGGACTTACTGTGAGATAACATTGTGATCATATACTCCGTGGAACCTCCCAAATGTATTTTCAAGGACTTGGCGTGAGAGGACGTTGTGATGATATGGGCCCAATATAAAAAGTTCATAAACATGGAACAACATGTGAGGCCAATCAACATCATTTTCTACCTTTCGCCTTTGACACCTTTGGGGTGCCTACCGACGATGCAATTTCTCTTCTTCGACGCCTTCAACATATATAAATAGGAATCTTATGATGCCTTCATCTACATGTAATGATTTTATTTTTGGGTCCTTGGGTTTTGCCATACAACAAGGATTGGCATCCCAGTTTGTTGCTTGCGCTTCTGTGAGAGCTTTTATGTAATCTTTTGAGCAATTATATGAAACATATTAAGTGACATGTTGTGAGACGACACCATCATGACATGGGCCCTGACTCCTCAGAAATTTATTTTTCAGGGGCTTACTGTGAGAGCACACTATCATGATAGTGGTCACATATCCTCCCAAATGCAATTACAATGACATGTTGGGAGAGGACATTATCATGATATGTGATGTGGCTCCTCTCAAATGCATTTTCAAAGACCTGATGTGAGAGGATTCCATAATGATATGGGCCCTGGTTCCTCCAAAAAACATATTCAGTGACATGTTGTGAGACGACACCATCATGATATGGGCCCTGGCTCCTCAGGAATTTATTTTTAGGGACTTACCGTGAGAGCACACTATCATGATATTGGTCACATATCCTCCCAAATGCAATTACAATGACATGTTGGGAGAGGAATTGTCATGATATTGGAGGTGGCTCCTCTCAGATGTATTTTCAAAGACTTGATGTGCGAGGATGCCATAATGATATGGGCCTTGGTTCCTCCCAGAAACATATTCAGTGACATGTTGTGAGACGACACCATCATGATATGGGCCATGGCTCCTCAGAAATTTACTTTTAGGGACTTACCGTGAGAGCACACTATCATGATAGTGGTCACATATCCTACCAAATGCAATTACAATGACATGTTGGGAGAGGACATTATCATGATATGTGATGTGGCTCCTCCAAAATGCATTTTTGGGATCTTCCCTTTAGAGGACACCATCATGATATGGGTCATGGTTCCTCAAAAGTTTATTTTTAGGGACTTTTTGTGAGAGCACACTGACATGATATTGGCCATAGATCCTCCCATATACACCTCCATCCACATGCTACAAGAGGACATTCTCATGATATGGGATAGAGGGTCACCCTAGCGAAGTCCACGTGCATGCTTTGTGCTTTTGGTCCAATCCCCATTTATAGCAAAAGTGTGCTGGACAGATGTGATGCAATCTTTGACTTTACTCCTCCACTTCATCCCAAAACCCATCTTCTCCATCACCACATCAAGGAAACTCCACTCCACCGTGTCGTATGCTTTGGACATGTCCAACTTCATAGCAAGACTTCCTTTTTTCTTCCCCTTTTCTCTCTTCATTGAGTGGAACACTTCATAGGCTATAAGAGCTCAATGTTATGATATAGGTCATAGATCCTCCTAAATGAATTGTTAGAGACTTGATATGCGATGACATTTGTCATGATATGGTCCCAAGTACCTCAAAAATGTATTTTCAGAGACTTGTTGTGAGAGGACACTTTCATGACATGGGCATTGACTCCTCTCAAAAGAATTTTAGGGACTTGTTGTGAGAAGAAAACATCATGATATGAGCCCTGACCCCTCACAAATTCAATTTTAGGGACTTATTGTGAGACATCACTATCATAATATGGGTCTTAGATCATCCCAAATCCATTTTGAGGGACTTGTTGTTAGATGATACTATCATGATATGGGCCATGACACCTCCCAAATGTATTTTTAGGGACTTGTTGTGAGAGGACATTGTGGTGATATGGGCCCCAAATCTAGCCAAATGCATTTGTAAAGATTTGTTGTGAAACGACATTGTCAAGATATGGGCACTAGATCCTCCTTAATGCATTTTTAAGGAGTTGTTGTAAGAGCTCAATGCCATGATATAGGTTGTGGATCCTCCTAAATGAATTGTTAAAGACTTGCTATGAGATGACATTTGTCATGATATGGGCCCAAACACCTCCCAAATTCATTTTCAGAGACTTGTTATGAGAAGACACTTTCATGAGATGAGCCATATTTCTTCCTAAAAGCATTTTTGGAGACATGATGTGAGACGACAACATCATGATATGGGTTGCGACTCCTCACAAATTCATTCTTAGAGACTTGATGTGAGCAGACATTGTCATGATATGGGTCTGGGTCCTCCCTAATACATTTCTATGGACTTTCTATGAGAGGACACTGTCATGATATGTGATATGTCTCCTCCCGAATGCATGTATAGAGACTTTATGTGAGAGGACAATGCCATGATATGGGCCTTGGATCCTCCATAATCCATTTCTATGGATCTTTTATGAGAGGACATTATCATGATATGGGTCGTGGCTCCTCCCAAATGCATTTTTTGAGACTTACTGTGAGATGACATTTGTAGTTATATGGGCCCCAAATACACTCAAATGAATTTTTGGGGACTTGTTGTGAGAGGACACTATCATGATATGATCCATGGATCCTCACAAATGAATTTCAAGGGACTTGTAGTGAGAAAAGACTGTCATGATAGGGGGCTTGGCTCCTCCAGATACATTTTTGAGAATAAGGTCATAGAAATGGATTATGGGCCCTGATTCTATTTATTTGAAGGGACATGTTATGAAGGACACTATCATGATATGGGCCATGTATCCTCCATAATGCATTTGAAGGGACATGTTATGAAGGACACTATCATGGTATGGGTCGTGGAACCTCCCAAATGCGTATTTAGGGACTTGATGTGAGATAACATTTGTTATGATATGAGCCCTGACACCTCCCAAATGTATTTTTATGGAATTGTTGTGATAGGACGTTGTCATGATATGGGACCTGACACCTCCCAATTGTTGTGAAGCCTATGTGTAACGTTGGTCATGATGCCTTTCTTTAAAACTATTCTATCATGGTCAATACGTGCGTCGTGGAGACAGTTATGATGTTTCATTGTGAGATATTGGTCATAGTACCTCCCAAATGCATTTTTAGGGACTTTATGTGAGACAACATATGTTTTTAAATGAGTCCTGACACCTCCCAAATGCATTTGAAGGGACATGTTGTAAAATGACACTATCATGATATGGGTCATGGCACCTCCAACATGCATTTTTAAGAACTTGATGTGAGGTTTTGTCTTGAAATGGGCCATGACACCTCCCAAATACATTTTCATAGACTTGTTGTGAGCGGACGTTGTCATGATATGGAACCTGACACCTCCCAAATATATTTTTAAGGACTTATTGTGAGATGAAATTATCAACATATGTGCCATGACACCTCACAAATTTTTTTTCAAGGACTTGAGATGGTTTTGGTTGTGATGGTTGGCCTTGTTTCAATCATGATGGTTTGGTCTACTTCTGGACGTGACACTTTGCTTTGGTCTGATCGCGACGCTACAATTTTTGTGATCGTGACTTTGTGATGTGAGGCTGGGTCACGACGTTGTATTGGTCGCGAAGCCTACATGTAATGCTGGTTGTGACACCTTACTTTAACACTGTTCTATCATGGTCACGACGTGCGTCATGGAGACAATTGCGATGTTGCGTTGTGAGATATCAGTCGTAGCACCTCCCAAATGCATTTTTAGGGACTTGATGTGAGATAACATATGTCTTTAAATGAGCCCTGACACCTCCCAATTACATTTGAAGGGACATGTTGTAAAAGAACACTATCATGATATGGGTCCTGGCACCTCCCAAATTCATTTTTAGGAACTTGATGTGAGATAACATTTGTCTTAAAATGGGCCCTGACACCTCCCAAATACATTTTCATGGACTTGTTGTGAGAGGACATTGTCATGATATGGGATCTGACACCACAAAAATACATTTTTAAGGACTTAATGTGAGATGATAGTGTCATCATATGTGCCATGGCACCTCTCAAATGCATTTTCAGGGACTTATTATGAGATGACGTTGTCAATATATGAGCCATGGCTCCTCCTTAATGCATTTAAAGGGACATATTGTACAAGGACATTATCATGATCTGGGTCATGGAACCTCCTAATTGCATTTTTAGGGACTTGATGTGAGATGAAATTTGTCATCATATAGACCCTGACACTTCCCAAATGCATTTTTATGGACTTGTTGTGAGAGAACGTTGTCATGATATGGGATCTGACACCTCCCAAGTATATTTTTAAGGACTTATTGTGAGATGACATTGTCATCATATGTGCCATAACACCTGTCAAATGTATTTTCAAGGACTTAGCGTGAGAGGACATTGTCATGATATGGGCCTAAACTTCACCCAAATGCATTTTCAAGGGCTTATCATAAGCCCATGTAGTGAGTATTGCAAGCTAGCAAGCCAATGCCACAATTGTTGCAAGTACCACAAGATAGTGTCACAATTGTAAAATTGGTCTACAATGGATGTTTATCCATGTACCCCAAATCTTTTGGCACCATTATAAGATGGAATTCTTTTAATGCCCTAGACTCCGTGTTCATTCTAAACATTTCCTCTTCACAATCATATGTTTAGAAGAGCTTGTCGATACTAGAGACCTAGAATTTAGATGGCCTCATTTGCAGTTGAAAATCCACCATTATCGTGGAATCCCTAGCTTCAAATCAGAGACTATAACCCCTAGTAGTCATCCTCCTTGTTGAATCCACCATGTTGAAGGATGGTTCACAAGGGTGAATTTATACTTGTGTTACCTCATCACAAGGAATTTATGATAATGACGGGGACGAGTGGGCGATCTATAGTGCTTCCCATTATGTGCTATCTTTTCATCTGGGTACAAACAACCCTCAACCACTTGTAACATTTTTATCTGGGTAAGATTAACTAACATGTACACATAAACTAAATGTTATATGAAAATATAACTCTCAGAGCTCTTGGATGTTGTTTGGATCTTTAGGGATGATTATATAAATTTATAAATTTTTTAGACCTAAGATATTGAAAGAAAACGACTTTATCCCACTCAATTATTGGTAACGAGGGTATTACTAAAATAGAAATTAAAATATAGCCCAGGTTGTGCAATTTTAATGACACTCCTAAATTTAAGCGAGACACCGTGTCCACTCTCACGGTCTCACCACGCACACGCTAATATCCCGGTGCGTAACCCCTGTTCCGACTCCTCACGGACCTCGCCCCGCTGGAAATTCCTCGTCTTCCTCCCTCGGCTTCCGTCGCCTTCGCCTGATCCGCGCCCCTAACCCCAACTCTGGCTCTATGCCCCCCCGCCCTACTATGGCTCTAAGGCTTGTGCACCCCCGTGACTGCGTGCCCTGACCTTCTCTTCGGTCCTCCGCACCCTCCCACTTACGGTTTCGCCTCCTCTGCCCCCTTTCTATTCTTGCTTCGCATCCTCTGAGACCCAAAGAGGGGGCCGCGATCTTACCGAGCGTGATGGCGTCGTCATTCATTACCTCTCTTCCTCAATTCTGCACCTCCCAACTGCGCCCCCACTTTGCGCCTCTGCTCGTGCCCTTCCTTCCCACGCGTGGGTTAGCGCGATCTGCAAAATCCCCCCGAACTCAGTTACTTGATCCGGCAACTGCAAGTGTAGATCGTCAAGGATTCCCATGGGAGGGTCGGCGCACCATTCATCAGTCATTTCCGATACTGGAAACCACCGTCATCCTCGGCACAGGAAACCGTCATTGCTGGCACATCTTAGTGTGAATGGTTCTCTTCGTTCCTTTCCTTTAGATACCTATGATTCTTCCTTCTCCCTCTGACTATATATACTTTAATCTATTTGTTTTTTTGTTACCTTGTGGTGGCGCTAATGAAGACCACATGCTCGAAAAAATGCCTTTTGGCCCTTGAGTCACTGATATGGATGAGTGGCCCAAGCGATAAGCATTTTTGGATCCAAATTAGTCTCGTGCAGCCTAGATGCATATCGCAGGTGGTGACGGCCAACTGATCAGATTGCCAAAAGAACAATCAAGCTTCGATTTATCAGTAGCACATGTTAGATTTTGATAATACTTATGCTGCTGCAAGAAACTAGTGCATAAACCTTAGCTTGATTGAAACTTAGATGGCAAATCCCCCTCTATTATGTAGACAAAAATGAGTTATGTTGATCGATTACATTGAGTGCTTTCATAACGGTGGCACCGTGGCAGTTCTTCTTCTAGACTAAGCATTTATATAATTGATAAATGGCTACTGCTTAGATTTGTCTCTGCCCTGTTATAGTGCATTGATAGTTGCTTTTCCTGTCGGATTTCATATTATCAAATTAAATATGAAATTTATAAGTGGCTTCACATTGTGATTTATAACCTCCTAGAAGCTTGCCAATTCATTGTCGGTTTCTGGCTTTGCGAATGTAGGGAAGCAATAGGAAAGATACTTGCACGAGGCCACAACAGAGTCCCTGTTTACTCTGAAAATCCCAACAATATAGTTGGTCTCTTACTGGTATGTTAATTACCCTGAGAAGCATTTCCTGTTTTATAATTAGACAGCTAATTCTAATGTGTTTCTTACAACACTGACTTTGTCTAATCAGGTTGAAAGTCTCCTCACGGTTCGTGGAGAGACTGAAACTCCAGTTAGTGCATTTTCAATCAGAAAAATGCCAAGGTAATAGAAAACTATTTATCTCTACATAGTACAAGGACTGACAATTTTACTTACTGAAATTACCAGGGTTCCTTATGATATGCCTCTCTATGACATCCTGAATGAATTTCAAAAGGGTAGTAGCCATATGGCTGCCGACTTGAAGTCTAAAAGAAAACCCACTAGCCTTGCTCATGATGGGAAACACAACGCAGAAAACTCTTTGGTGTTGTGCGATGACCAGAACCCAGAAAGTGTAACTATTGAAGTTGGGAAGTTGCAAAGTAAGATGGATGATATCGAAAAGCCAGAATCATTAAGCAACAATAGCCTAACAGATACCGCAGAGGCTCCTTCAGAGGCTAATCAATATGAAGAAGTTATCGGCATTATTACTCTAGAAGACGTTTTTGAAGAACTTCTCCAAGTACGCAGTTCATGATGTCTCTGTTTGACCTTTACCTTTATTAGGGATTTTATTCTATTTATTATGATCCTTTCTGGAACAATCAGTTGAACTTTGTTGGTCAGAGTTTTTGAAGAACTTCTCCAAGTACGCAGTTCGTGATGTCTCTGTTTGACCTTTACATGTATTAGGGATTTTATTCTATTTATTATGATCCTTTCTGGAACAATCAGTTGAACTTTGTTGGTCAGAGTTTGCCGTCATGTTTTTTAATCATTAATTATGATACCGTATTTTTTAGCAAAGTAGGATCATCACTGTTACTTGCTCTTTCATTTAAGAAGAAGATCTATCTATCTTCCCTTAAATATTTATTTGGTTAATCCTGAACTGTTCCTAAATGTTACAGGAAGAAATAGTTGATGAAACTGACGAGTATGTTGATGTCCACAAAAGGTAAATATAATTTTTTCCCTACCTTTTTGAAAAGTAGCAAATGTTAACTATGTTTGCAAGATTTAATTATAATTTTTTGGCATGATCCAATTTCTGATAGGATACGCGTAGCTGCAGCAGCTGCTGTGACTTCCATAGCTCGGTCTCCTTCCATTCGTAGGTTGGCCAGTAATAAGGTAAGAGGAATGAGTTTATACAACATAAATAAAACGGAGGACAAGCACTCTAATAGCAGCTTGTGAATCAGTGAGTGCTCCATTCCAGGAAAATTGCTCCATTCTAGAAATTTGCAGAGGACAGCAGCTACACGAACCCTGATACTCTCCTCCACAGAGTATCAGAGCAGCTGAAAAGACCGTTCCATCTCATGATACATCAGCTTGTAATGTTTCAAGATACACACATTGGTCCCCGTCAGGCCATTTATCAATTTGTTTGGTGGGAGTTCTCCCTAGTCTGATTGTGTGGAGTGTGGACAGAACTGGTATTGTAGTTGTACATTTGAGACATGAAACATGGAACAAACGTTGAATGTGTATTGAGTCATGTATACATTGATTTTTAATAATATATTCATTTAGTCCTTTCTTTTTGGCTCCTTTGGTTCTTTCTACCGTGAGAATATGATATCTATATACGCTATCATGATTAGTAAATGCAACCAATATATGAAAATATTGATACGTTCTAGACATACAACACCATGATCTTCCTAATCATCAAACACCCACTCTGAACCAGAATTTATGTGATGATCAACACACATTATATCGATTAGGTGACAACAAGTGTCATCATCAATTATTACATAGGTGACAACAATAGATATTGCTTTTACTTGCGACGATGATAGTGTTTGATGTCATCTATTTACAGTTTCCAGCAAACCTGTAATTGGCTTTAGATGACATGCTTTAGAAGAGCCTACGTAGCACAAAGCTTACACATAAAAGATGACATGTATTAGGTACATGACAATCAATCACGTCATCTATTAGGATAAAGGTGACACAATTGAACGTAATAGATGAAGTGTTTTCTAGTAGTGATGGTACCGTCTGGCCGACGACGAAAGTCATTGGTGGGTACTGTAGTTTTTGCTAAGGAGACTCTGTTGGGACAGGCTTATTTATTAATCACCTAACCCATTGCAACATCCTAGGACAGTACATGCTCCATGCTGTGCTGTGCTGCGTAGTCATGTAGTAGGGAAAGGATCAAATCGCTGGATTAGAGTAACTAAGATGGTCGAGTTTTCACACTGCAATATATGTGCCCATTTCACTTGCAGGTTCAACATCTACTTCTCAGCCAATGCCGGTGAACAAACATAGCACATCACCTGTGTGAAAACTGGCATGTGAGTCAAAATAGATCCAGTAAGATATATATGTTGACCTAGGAGGTTATATATTGTCCATATTTTGATAATAACTTAACCATTCCATTCATATGTATCTAATATGTGTATTAAAGATTGATTTCAGATGTTATGTTAGGTATAAGAAAATGATCAAAAATCCAAAACCCTAGATTGGGTCAAGTTTTCAGATGTTAGGTACAAGAAAATGATCAAAAATCCAAAACCCTAGATTTGGTCAAGTTCAAGTCAAAAGAGCTACAAGTGTGCATATTTGGAAATCTATATAAAAGACCTTATAACAATTTTGAAATCACTTGTAATGATGAATTGATTTGTAACTTAGTTGAGAAAATTGATTGGGACACTAAACACCAAGTTTTAATCACTTTAGATGCACTTTAGAAAATTGACCACAGGCAGTCAATCGGTCGAGTTGCAAACTCGACCGATCCTCCTGGATCAAGTTTCTAAAGATAGCATCGGTCGAGTTGTGGTTTCACAGAACTCGACCGATCGAGTACCTGACCAAATCGATCTTCATTGGTCGGTCGAGTTTTGTCAGGAAAAATTCGACCGATGATTTGAATATCGGCTTTGTCTTTTACTCTATCGGTCGAGTTACCTTTATTGAAACTCAACCGATTACACTATACAGAATTTGCATAAAAAGTGATTGTGATCGTTGGTGTGTGTTTTGAGCGAAAATAGAGTCGTTCCATTGAGCAAAAAATGGCTGTTTTTGTATCTAAGTGTCCCACAACTTAAAGGGGCACCCTCAACTATAAATAGGACCTCTTGGAGTCCATTCCAATGTTGCTCATTCACTACATGTTTGGTCCTAGCCTAGTTGAGAGTGTTCTAACCCTTTGATCCCCTTTCTCTCTCTACCTTCAAGTCAAATTGTGAATATGAGTGAGATAGGTTCCTTTATAAGAGAGTTGCTCCATGTATTGATATAAAACTCTCCTCCACCATCTTCCTACCCTCTTTCCTATCAAAGAAAAGGTTGAAGATCTTCTCTGAGTGAATGAGAAGAGGTTGTTTTTTTTCCAAAGTTGAAGAAGGCAAGGTGTTCTAGATCTCCGAGTGAAGGGGATAGTCAAGGCAAGCGCTCAAGAAAGATAGGTAATCCCTTGAAGGATGAAGACTTGAAGAAGGAGTGGGTAAGTCCATGTTAATGGTTGAAGACTCCATGGTTCAAGTGGGTAAGCTCCTTCTATAGGTTGAAGATCTTTGCTTGAGGTACTAAGCCCTTGGATGTGTAGTTGTTGTGTCTTGTAATCTTATGATAGAATATAAGAGTACCAAGATTGTAAATCCTAGAGATTAACCACCTCTAGAGAGTGGACTGACATTGCTCCTAGTTAGGACGTGGAACCACTCTAAACCACCCATCCAAGTACTTGATCTTCCTTGTCTCTCATCCTTGTTGTGCTTGCTAGCTAAGACGTCAAATTTGTTGTTTGTTTAAGTTTCTATACTTAATATAATTTGGTGGCCTAATCCTTTTTGTGAGAATTGTGAAGCTCTATTCACCCCCCTATAGAGCCCTTGTTCCAACAAGTGGTATCAGAGCAGGTCTTCTCCAAGCTACTTCAACAAGTAGAGAAGATGGGCAATTTGTCTCTTGGATCCCTCAACCTAGAAGGGAGCTTCTACATGAGACCTCCGGTCTTCGACGGAACCCACTTCCTATATTGGAAGAGAAGAATGTAGTTCTACCTTCAAGGTGTGAGCTATGAGATGTAGAAGGTGGTGCACCTCAAGTATGAAGACCCAAAGGGGGGAATCTCCACTTGGACTGAAGCACAAATGAAGCAAGCTCAACTCAATGCAAAAGCAGTGAGCATCATCTACACAGCCCTCACTCCATCTGAGTTCAATCAGATATCTTCTTGGGACACCACATGTGACGTCCCCGTATTTTCTAAAACTTAATCTAATGTGTGACGTCCAAATTGAAACCCTCACCTCAGCGACAATCCCAATTTAAACATCCCACACTAGGCTAAGAAAGAGAAAATCAAGGGAGTCAAAAGGAAACACAGTATCACATGTACATAAATAATAATAAAACCATACACACATGTTCACCATTCAACATATAATTACAACATTTGATATTACATATTGAATAACAAACTTATACATATACATGTACTACCACAAAACTACATGATCTTAAGACAACAGGTCCACCTGTACATCAACTCGCCACACAACTCTCAACTATCCTGGATCTTCAAGAGCATAACCAAAACCTAAACATAAGATTACATGCGATACACGTCAGCACAATATTCAAGAATATTGTACTGAGTACGCCTACGTGTCTTTTATATACCTCTCATCATATCTTGGCAATAAGATAAAACTAATACTTGGCAGTAACATAAGAAATATAAGAAAATCATATACTTACACAAAGATGTTCATTAACAAAAGAAAACATATTTTAAGCACATTTTCCATTATATCATCCATGCATTTACTACCTGAGAGTTGAATGCATTAAGGCCTTTATGATCTATTACCAAAGAGTTGGGTCATTTCACAATGTGATCTACTACCAAAGAGTTGGATCACTTCCAAGTACTTTACTACCAAAGAGTTGAAGTACTTATTTCCAGTACTTTACTACCAAAGAGTTGAAGTGCTTAGATATAATGGAACAAATATATTATGTTTCATGTGTTCATAGCAATAAGTATGGAAAATCATGTAAGATATCATACAAGAACAATCATTTCATCCAATATCATATGCCAAGTATTTTACTACACATATAACACAAGCATATTGTATAATAAGCCAAGTAAGAGGTAATGGCATACCTTCCAAGGAGATATCCTAATCACATATTCCTCATGTCATCTGTATCTTTGGTCAACCCTGATTAAGACAAGATCATGTACTATCATCAGGTTCACATCATCATTAACCCTAGTTATGTCCATTTTAGGATTTTCTTAGCTCATTAAGATATGTACAACATTCCTTGTCTTATATTCATCCTTGTGTGGGATTTATGTTACTGATGTTATGTTCTAGATTAGGATACACAATCTGAATATCAGGTTCCATATCATTATTTATACATATTAACCCTAAGTTACATGTATTGCTCAAATTAGGGTTTCATCACATGTATTATGAGTCATCTTCGTGTAACATGAACTTTATGCATCTAACAGATATCCAACTTACATCTTATCTTCAAATTAGTGATATGAACCTACTCTGTAAATTTCACCATTTATTGATCATTTATGTATTTTCTACATTTTTTCAGGGTTATTAGCCCTAGATAGCCATATTAATCAAATTACAAGATTTCGTATATCAACATTACCATAACTGGCATCATATGCATTATAAACATGAATTATGATTTACTGGAATTTTCTCATAAATTTTAGGGCATCATTTGATATTTATTATCCAAGATATAAGCATAATACATCTTACATGCTATCACTATTAATAGTGCATAAAAATCCTGATATTATGGTTCTATGTTGTTCTACGCATTTTTCTGAGAATTTTTATACCTTGTTCATAATTTTCTGATAAAAGTACTAATTACTAGGCATTTTTGAAGATATGAGCATTTATTGAGAATTTACCTTTTTGGACCAATCTACTGATGCCACATGTCCATTTTAGGGCGCACTACTTGTTGTTGGGTCGGTCCGGTTTAACACTGATTTCAGTCGATTTGAGATACTTGGACTGGGTCCACCATCTGAACCACCCGCTTCCTTTCCTTTCTCGTTTCCACGTGATCCAGTGATGTGTGAACTGAGAACAGGGCCGCCCGCCGCCGCGACGGCTAGAACTCAGTGAGGAATTGGTGGCATAGGGATGCAACTCGTCATCTTCCAAGGCCACACTTAGATTCGATGTCGTCTCCCGAACCTCCATGACTCCTCAGATCCCTAGCTTGGCCTCTAGGTCTTCATTCCCACAAGCTCGTTGCCACCTGGTTCTAGCTACCATGGTGGAGCAAAGAGGTGATTTGCCTCTGCTCTTCCTTAGACTGATCCAATGCTTTAGACAGCTTCACAACATCTCCGTGAACTCGACCCTTGCCTTTGCTCATGTTGAGCAGCTCTCCCTACAAGTCTTCAATCTTCCAGTTCATGGGCGACTGACCTGAGTCGGTCAGTCATGGAAATGACCACTTGAGGCCAAGCGCTCAAGTACAGATGGTTCCCCAGGCCTTCCCGTTGCTCCTCACTTCTTCCTCTTCCTCCAATCCACCTTCTACCTCTAAATCCTACTCCTAGCTACAACCTGCTCTTCTTGGTGGGGAGGTGGAGAGGAGCGGGAGCTCAAACTCCCTCCTCGGGTGGTTGCTCGTCCCAAATAAGAGGTCGTTGGGGATATCTCGTCAAGGAGCACAACTTCTCTCGCACGAAGTATCTTATGCTCCACGATCTCAACGTGAGATGAGGTTGGGGCTCATTTCGGATGCTACCCCACGATCTCCAGACTGACTGGAGGTAGGGGATGAAGATCCATCCATCCAAGGTACATCCAAAGGCTACAAGGAACCCGCACAACACATGATCTGTGGGGCTCACTTAAAGAAGCCCTCACTACCACTAGATCAAAACTTTTGGGCTAGGATCAGACCATGCAGACCCAACCCAACTAAGGGGTGTGTGACACTGGTTATAAGCCACAACTTAGGTCTATAAACATCAAATGTACATTATTTCATGAAATTCAACCATTAATAACTTCCTCTAGGATACTCCAATTGCCACCAAATTTAACCATAGCTTCCTCACTACTCAAGCTTCCTTCTACACAAATTTGGTGCCTGACGTGTATTTTACTACGCGCTAAAACGCAAGTATACGCGTCGAGTAATATAGGCCTTGTGAGGCCCGAGTCGAACTCAGGGATACGTGAATTATTGGAGACTTTTACTAACTAATCGCAATCAGCTAGACCGATTAACAAAGTAGGGTTTTGTGTTCAAATTAAAAAGAAAATAAAAATCAAACAAAGAAAACAATCGATTAAAGGTTAATTTAATCAATTCAAAGGGATATCTTTAGGATGGCGGTTTCACCGCGGGTCAACATTGTATTAGGTTTTATATAATTCCTCACACATCTCTCTCTATCCGGGTAGTGGCCTGAAAACAGAATTACCCACTGTCGTGGTGTAATTCACTACTTAGATTTAGGTTGATTCCACCATCGTAGTAATCATTCCCCTAAACTAAGTGCATTATAAACGGTCTCTCAGGCCCACCATTAATTTTACAACTCCTTTGTCAAGGGTTTTATTGATTAATGTAGAATTCGTCTCTTTTCAACCGTTAATCCTTCTGTCGAAGTGATTAAGGGTGTTAAATTATTATTATGGTGATCAAGCATAACAATAGAAATGGAGAAAACGAATCTATACCACAGATTTGAGAGAAAAATATGAATTATTGATATAAAAATGTCATACAATGCATTCCCGGGCTACTCCCGGTCCTAAAGATTGAGGGTTTTAGCCTCTCATGTTCATCTCACACGAATACATGGTAGAAATTGGGGAATTCATAAGAAAAACGGGAAATAAATGGGAAAACCCCTGAACGGAGAAGAACCGGTGGATCCTTGGCGTAGAACACGAGCTTCCCCCGCCTGTCGGTGGTGGAAATCGTCTTCGGCAGCGTCCGAATCACCCGAGATGAGCTTCTCGGCCTCCGTTCTCCTTTCTCTCCTCCTCGGCACTCGTGCAATCCAAAATGAGATGATCCTCTCGTCTGGGCGGCCGTCATTAGGTATAAGTACCTAATTAGGTCGTCAAATAACAACAGCCGTCCGATCGAGATCAAAACAAATCCAACGCGTATCTGCCGGCGTCGATACCATCGACGCGGGTCGATGGTATCGACCCGGCGGATTAGCGGCAGCTTTCCTTTCTTTTATTCTGAGCGCCTGTGGTGATCTCGATACCATCGACTTGTGTGTCGATGGTATCGACTCCTTTAGTGTCGGTTGTTTTCGTTTAGCGACGCTGTAGCTCCCCTTGTGTCGATGGCATCGACTTGGGTCGATGGTATCGATAGTTTCCTCACCAGCAACTTGAAGGGATCTCGATACCATCGACTTAAGTGTCGATGGTATCGACTCTGTATTGCTCTTCTCGGCTGACAACCTGTGGCTTGGTCGATGGTATCGACGGAAGCAGATACTTGTTTTTCCTGAAATTTCACAACAAGACCAAGTAAATCCACACAATTTATAATAAGATGATAAATAATGCTCAAAATAGTAAAATAAAGGGGATTTGATATAAAATGATAGCAAAGACCAAATAAAGTGAATTATGCAATAATATCCATAAAAAATGAGTAATTAAGGCACAAAACACATATGAAATAGGTCTCTAAATGCGACTCAAAATCATCGCATCAAACTCCCCTAAGCTTAAACATTGCTCTCCCTCGAGCAACTAATCCTTAGAATAGAATTGCAGATGTCAACTAACAATCAATACATCACCCCACATTCCACATGACTCCCACTGAACGTTCTCAAACCGGCCTTTCCTAATCACAGAACAGTAATTACCCTACAGGCGACAATAATCATCAATAAAAGAATTTATCCTTCAAACCGATGAACACTATCACATAAGGCAGTTAACATAATAAAATTTGCCGATTCAGCATTAGTGCATCTTGTGATCGCCTACACTACGTTGCTCGCCCTAACTACCATCTACATGGAAGCAGTTCTCCTGATAAACATGAGTGAGGAGAAAATCACGGTGGCCTACCAATCCGAGCAACGGGTGGATGGAATGGGTGGTTCATGGAAGAATTTGGAAGTATTACACAATTTCAAAATGCATACAACAAAATGCCCTAAATGATGCAAATGCACATTGAAAATGCCCTAATGCTTAAAATTGGGTGGAATGATGCATGCACTAACCTTCCACCTCAAAAGGAGATAGAAATCTAATTAAGCCACATCATGTACTCAGTTTCCTTGTTATGTAAGTGATATCATGTTCCTTTCTCCCTCTTATTCCATTTCCTTCTAAATTCTCTTTTTTTTTCTTTCTTTCAAATTTCATATTTTTTTTCTTTTCCTCTTAGCCCACATATCCATAATTGCTTAGAGATACATGTGTTAGGCTATTTTCTTCATGATTGGAAATCTTTGTACTATTTCGAGGGTATGGGACAATTTAGATCACTTTTCAAGACAAACTGAGGTACATGGTGTACTTATGCATGAAAATCATGAAAGTTATGAGTGCAACTACATGACATGCACCTAAAGGTAATGTGCATGAATCACTATATTTTTTTCATTTTATGCAAAAATATGAAAATAACAATGCAAATCCTATCTACATGCTATGCACGCAAGGAGGAATTAAAACTGTACTTTACTTCCAATTCTTTGGTGGATTATGGAAAAATGAGGTGGAATGATCACAAGATTAAGTGACTGAACCTTAGAAGAATATTATGTGTCCCTCCTTAGTGACATGTGTAGTAGTTCAAAGGGTTCTTTCTCTTATATCCAATTAAGGTCTCATTACCATTTGATTAGGTTAGGCTCAAACAACCGTTACTATCCACTTTTCATGAGTCAATGGGGGTGTGGGTGTGACATATTGCTTCAAAGTTGACATAATCAATCATTTTCATAGGACAAGTTCCCCAAGTACAACCAAGTTAATCTATCCAAAAGACACAGAAATTTTTAAATTCCCTTAAATTTCCCATGAAAACAGCGAGATGACAATTTTTAAGACATCCACGATTACACTAGATAGATGTGGATCCTAAACAAACTAAAATTGCAAGAACAAATAACAAAGCAAAAACTAAAAACAACTAAAGAAAAGATAAAAGATAGACTATTCCAGCCACCCCCCTAAGCTTGAAATCGACTATGGCCTCATAGTCAAAAACAATCTTAAGAGTGGAACAGAGATACCAGATCAGTCCGATGGTGGTGGAGGTGGGTACTGCCAGGGTCGTGGGGTCCGAATTTGCTCTGGATGATGTGACTTCATTTGACCAATAACCCCATCTTGAATAGCTGACACCGACACTGCTGTGTGCCCGTCGATACCATCGATGGAAGTCGATGGTATCGACTCGCTGATTAGGGCAACTGCCTCGCGAGTCTGGCCGCCGCCTTTATCACTTGAAAATGTCGATACCATCGACACACCCATCGATGGTATCGACTTCACTGAGTCAATTTCTTCTGAAAATCTCCAGAGATCTCGATGGTATCGACTGGCATGTCGATACCATCGACCGTTATTGCACAGCCTGCCTGTAGGTATGTCGATACCATCGACGGGACCGTCGATAGTATCGACTCAGTGCAATTTTTTTTGCAGCTGTCAACCTGAACCCATGTCGATACCATCGACCAGTGTGTCGATGGTATCGACCCTGCCTGTTCCTGCACATTTAACAAACGGATCAAGGTATCTTTTTTAAACTAAAATCTAAACGAAATAAAAGCAATCTACAACTATAACTAAACTATCCTAATGTACCAATGGTTGGGTTGCCTCCCAACAAGCGCCCTTCTTTAGCGTCTTAGGCTAGACGGTGTGACAATCATCATCTTTTCACCTTGGGAACTGGGCTTAGAGGATCATTCGGTAATTTGAATTCGACTCGATCTCCTCCAATACCCAAGGACAAAGTACCTCTCCCTAAAGCAGTCACAACGTCTGCCGTTGCTTGAAACGGTCTTCCTAGGAGAATTTCACAACTTTGGAGTGGTGGCATATCCATGACGACAAAGTCCACAGGAAATATGAATCTATCCACTTTGACGAGAACATCTTCACATACTCCATAGGGTCTCACGGTAGACCCATCTGCCAATTCAATTGTTGTAGCCAACTTCTTTATCTCCTTTAACCCCAGCTTTTGAAATGTCGCCAAAGGCATGAGATTTATGCTAGCGCCAGAATCACATTGCGCTTTAGGGAAACGTTGACCACCTATTGAACACGGAATGTAAAAACCTCCTGGGTCCTTTCTCTTCTTTGGTGAACTCCCGTGAATCATAGAGATCACCGTCTCATTCATCCAATAAATTTCATCGTCTTTTATCCGCCTCTTTTTATTGATGATTTCCTTGATGAACCTCCCATAGGCGGGTACTTTCTCGATAATCTCCACTAATGGAATATTGATGTGGAGTTTTCGGAATATCTCCAGGAATTTTTTAAAGTGACGATGCTCTTTCTTTGACTTAGGATTAACCACATTTGAAACATCTGCTGCCTCAACACGCCTATGAGGTGGCACTTAAGAGCTTTTCAGGGGTACCTCCCCTAAGCTTGCTTCAATCACTCCCTCCGACGTGGTCTTTGGTGAGACATCCTCAATAGTAGCAGCTTGTGGTTCCTCTCTCGCCTTGGTTGTCTCCGCATGTGCACAAACAACCTGCACTTGTTCTTTTTGCCTAGATGGAGATACAATATTCATAACTCTCTCTAATTTTCTGAAGAAATGGTTTCCGCCCGGCAATCTATAGTAAGTGCGTGGATATGGTATTGCTGGTGTTGCATTCACATTGAAAGTCATTTTCCTTTCTTCTGCAGATTCTTGCACCTGAGATTCCTCCTCATTGCTTACCACAAACATGTACTTGACCTGATGGTGTGCTTGGGCCACATTCACACTCTCAGCTGGTTTCTGTTGATTGGTGTGCTTGATGGCCGCCACTTCACTTGAAATCTGAGCCACGGTGGTCTCTAATGCCCGCATTTGCGCTCCATGGCTTTGCAGCGTCTGCCCAAATTTGGTTAGAATGTCACCTTGAGATTGCAATTGTTTTCCAAACATGGCCATCATCTCTTGGTTTTGCTGGACCATTTGAATTAGTAATTCAGTGTTCTTGTCCTCGGCTTTCTGCTGTGGCTTGGCATCCGGATCCTGTAGAAAATTATTCGGATCCTTCCATGAAAACTTCTTATCCTTCCTCCATGCATAATCATTGTTCCTATATCCCTGCTGTTGCATGAATTTAACTTGGGCCTCCCCATCATCAGATGCATCCTCCTTAGTTAGCACCTTCTTGGCTAGAAGATCTAACTTGGCATTCAGCTCCCTCACTATTCTGGATTCACCAGCAGCCTTGACATGTTCCACTGCACCTCTGTCGCCCCATGACTGTTTCCTAGCCATGTTTTTCAGTATCTCCCAACATCTGGTATCTGTATTATTCAGAAAAAATCCGGATCCGGCTGAATCAAGATTACTTCTATCGTGCTCGGAGAGAGCAAAATAGAAGATTTTCACTTGTGTCTCCTTGTCCAATCCATGGTGTGGACATCTCCTCAACATGACTTGGAATCGTTCCCAAGTCTCGGAATAAGTTTCACCCGCCTGTTGGGTGAAATTGTGGATCTTCCGGATCATATCATTGGTCTTCTCAGGAGGGAAGAACCTTTCGAAGAAAACCTCCACCATGTGATCCCATGATTCAACAAACTCGTCGTCGAGGTTATGAAGCCACTCTCTTGCCACTCCAGCCAAGGAACTCGGGAATAACTTGAGGTAGAGCACATCCTGTGGAAATCGATCTATCTTCACCATATCGCAATTTTCAACAAACTGACTAATGTGTGCCACTGGATCTTCATTTTTCAGCCCGTGAAATGCGTTGGATTTGACCAAGTTGATCAGCGCCGGATCGATCTTGTATGTTGGTATGTCGATCCCCTTTTTCTTTATAGGCCCCTTTGAAGCTGATGAAGAAGACGCTTTGATCTTCTCCCATATCGTCTGTGGTTCGGCCATTTCTTCTGCTTGCTCTTGCTCAGATTCAGAATCTATGTCGTTGTGGTGTTCCTCCTCGTAGTAGTCCTCGTCCTCTGGTCCCGCAGATGGAACCTCAGGTGTGCGATTCACGTAGTCTCGACTACGTGTGTGCACCATGCAAAGTACCTGAAATATGGAAATAGGGGTTCAGTACAATGCTTTGAATGAGTCAACACAATTATAGAGAAATAAAGGAATTTTTGAAATTGTTTTAAAATAAATAAAAAATGTGGCCTAGAATGGTCGCTCTTAGCACTCAAAGTGCCAATAATTCGTCGTATCCCCGGCAACGGCGCCAAAAACTTGACGTGTATTTTACTACGCGCTAAAACGCAAGTATACGCGTCGAGTAATATAGGCCTTGTGAGGTCCGAGTCGAACTCAGGGATACGTGAATTATTGGAGACTTCTACTAACTAATCGCAATCAGCTAGACCGATTAACAAAGTAGGGTTTTGTGTTCAAATTAAAAAGAAAATAAAAATCAAACAAAGAAAACAATCGATTAAAGGTTAATTTAATCAATTCAAAGGGATATCTTTAGGATGGCGGTTTCACCGTGGGTCAACATTGTATTAGGTTTTATATAATTCCTCACACATCTCTCTCTATCCGGGTAGTGGCCTGAAAACAGAATTACCCACTGTCGTGGTGTAATTCACTACTTAGATTTAGGTTGATTCCACCGTCGTAGTAATCATTCCCCTAAACTAAGTGCATTATAAACGGTCTCTCAGTTCCCACCATTAATTTTACAACTCCTTTGTCAAGGGTTTTATCTATTAATGTAGAATTCGTCTCTTTTCAACCGTTAATCCTTCTGTCGAAGTGATTAAGGGTGTTAAATTATTATTATGGTGATCAAGCATAACAATAGAAATGGAGAAAATGAATCTATACCATAGATTTGAGAGAAAAATATGAATTATTGATATAAAAATGTCATACAATGCATTCCCAGGCTACTCCCGGTCCTAAAGATTGAGGGTTTTAGCCTCTCATGTTCATCTCACACGAATACATGGTAGAAATTGGGGAATTCATAAGAAAAACGGGAAATAAATGGAAAAACCCCTGAACGGAGAAGAACCGGTGGATCCTTGGCGTAGAACACGAGCTTCCCCCGTCTGTCGGTGGTGGAAATCGTCTTCGGCAGCGTCTGAATCACCCGGGATGAGCTTCTCGGCCTCCGTTCTCCTTTCTCTCCTCCTCGGCACTCGTGCAATCCAAAATGAGATGATCCTCTCGTATGGGCGGCCGTCATTAGGTATAAGTCCCTAATTAGGTCGTCAAATAACAACAGCCGTCCGATCGAGATCAAAACAAATCCAACGCGTATCTGCCGGCGTCGATACCATCGACGCGGGTCGATGGTATCGACCCGGCGGATTAGCGGCAGCTTTCCTTTCTTTTATTCTGAGCGCCTGTGGTGATCTCGATACCATCGACTTATGTGTCGATGGTATCGACTCCTTTAGCGTCGGTTGTTGTCGTTTAGCGACGCTGTAGCTCCCCTTGTGTCGATGGCATCGACTTGGGTCGATGGTATCGACAGTTTCCTCGCCAGCAACTTGAAGGGATCTCGATACCATCGACTTAAGTGTCGATGGTATCGACTCTGTATTGCTCTTCTCGGCTGACAACCTGTGGCTTGGTCGATGGTATCGACTTCCGTCGATGGTATCGACGGAAGCAGATACTTGTTTTTCCTGAAATTTCACAACAAGACCAAGTAAATCCACACAATTTATAATAAGATGATAAATAATGCTCAAAATAGTAAAACAAAGGGGATTTGATATAAAATGATAGCAAAGACCAAATAAAGTGAATTATGCAATAATATCCATAAAAAATGAGTAATTAAGGCACAAAACACATATGAAATAGGTCTCTAAATGCGACTCAAAATCATCGCATCAGTGCCAAAACTCAACGGTTATACCATTCAATTAAATTACTCAAAAAGACATTAAGAGATAGATCTTAATCATGATATCAACCTCACATCAGCAAACCTTCTTTGCCAAGAGCTTGGAACTCTCAATCTAACTCAACCATATTCTTTCACTTAAGTAATTGTACATTTTAGAATTCCAAAAGTCCAATCCATCACATCCTACACACCTTAAAATAAATTTTTTCCTCAGAATTAAGCCCAAAATTCCGGTCTTTCACATCATATACATATTAAAAGAACTTTCATCCTCAAAAGTACACTATACTCATACTTCCAGGGAAAACCTTATCTTACCTTCATCCACATGTGGACACTATTCTACGTGTAACATATTCATGAAACAAAGTTCCATGGTCATATCCAAACCACTCTTAGGAGGTTTCAAAAGCATCTAGCTAGGGTGAAACATGTAACGACCCCGCCTCCCGGTAACCCCCAATTAAGGGAGACCTGAAGGTCAGAGCCGTTATTCAATTAACAGGATCAAAGGTTTGACAAATAATCAGTAATAATTAATAAACTTTACCAACTAAACTGAAAACAGGTATAAAATAAAACTTTTCTTACCTTGGAAAAACTGGGATTTCTAAACGTCTATCCATGAAGATGTTAATCTAACTAATCCTCCTGTGCATGTTATTCCTCATTCAATTCCACATATGTTACTTTACTGTTTGTTCTTTCATTTGTACCTAAAATGCCGACAAACAAAAGGTCGGTCATCTGAAGTTGGTATGTGGGGGAAACAATAATTGTGCAACTATGTTAACAATGTAATCAACCAAATATCAGTTAACAACCAAGTTTACGTTTTAAGAAATACTACTCAATCCTTACCTATCCCCTTTCTCTGTAACGTCCCTGTAGTGGACATGGATACCACCTCTCTCATATGGTAGATCCTTACCCCCATGGCCCTACCACACAGGTAGCCAATACCTAGGGTTATGGAGTTGCATGGTCCTACCCAAAGGTAGACCAATCCCTAACTCATGATGACTTGATGGATCTACCCCATTGGTAGCCATTTACTAAGTCAAGTAATGACCTGATGGACCTACCCTCATTGGTAGCCATTTACTAGGCCAATCTATAAAGCTACAGAGGGGACTAGGATCTGAGCTAGTAGGCATATTTCTTATGTGATAGTCATATTCACATTATACTTTGCATGAATTAAATACATCCAACAGTTTAATTCAAGCCATGATGGAAACATCGATAAAATCCCAGAAAACTAATTCGGGTAGTCATAAGCGTAACCACATACCTGATTTGATGATTTCAGAAGCATTAAGAAAATCCAACCAAGCATGCAGTCCAAGTAATTCAACAATCACATAATTCCTGAAAAGAATATGTACTCTATTTATTACACACTTTATCAAGAACCTACTTTATTAACTTGGATTCACTTTCTAGGATTTCTGTATCCATTTTTGGGTTTCGTTTTGCAATTAGGGTTTCCCTTCATCTTTTGCTATTTCAAACCCTAATTTTATACCATTACTCATAAACCCCTATTATCTTATCTCTTCTTCCACATTAAGGTTATCTTAACAACATATAACTCTATATCCATATTAAAGGCACATTAATCATCAATTAATTTCATTAAGCTTCTTTTTCATTAAAGCTACCATTTTATCCTTTTAATACTTGACAAGATCATTATACGCACCTATCGTCAATTCAAAGTTCATTAGGGTCTAATTAACATATGAACTCGTTTTACCCTCAATCTTCCTTTTATTCATGAGAAAACCCTAATCACTACACATAGGGTATTTATCCAGAATTAAGGACTTTTATGTACAAATAACTTAGAACAATCATATTTTCAAATTAAATATGATTTTATCCTCTTTTACTCTAAATTAGGGTTTCTAACTTATTTAATCATTCTCATATGAGGTAAAACCCTAAATCGTGCAATTCTACATCTAGATCAGGTTCAAATCTAACATTATTATTCAACAGGTTATTAACACTTCAATTAACCCATTAAGCATTCTAGATTCAACCTTTAATCACAAATAGAGTTTTTAACCTAACTTTAATGCACTTTTCATACAATTATAGTACTTTTGCAATTAGGAACAGAATCAATCTTTATTATCATTTTTATTGGATTCTTCTCGTTCTCCTGATCAAAATTCATATATTATATATTTCCATTGGAGCTACCAATAATTAACTACGAATTTTGTAAAATGCATACCTCTTGGCCAATGGAAAAGTGCCACGTGTCTCCGTCCATGCAACACATCTCGGCTGTTTTAAAAACATAATGAAATTCCATTTTTACCCCTGCGTGGCTCCTTGGTCATGTAATGCCCGGAGGGGCAAAACCGTCTAACGGCATCCTTCATCTCCTACCTTGCGCGCCCTAGGCGCTGCCGCCGGCGTAGCCTGTCAGGAAGAGTCTTCCCCACCTCGCACGGCCCGAAGAATGTCGCCCATTTCCGCCCAAGCTCCATCGCGCCCCTGCGCACGCAGAGGAGCCCCCAGGTCGCGGCTGTCACGGGTTAACAACCTAACTCCACTGTACACCTCAGGCGCCAACATAAGGGGTACAATAGAGTTAAAGTTGCCCGTCCCTGAGTGGATCAAACACATGAATATATAAATGCACCGAATAAGAAGCTTCCATACATAAACCAAATAGTTCATTACATAGGGGCCCGAAGGCATAGGAGTTCTACAGAAGAAACTTAATACATGAGAAACTAAGTACAGAAGAAAAAGAAACATAATCTAGGAGTCCCATTTATCTTTAGCATCCCCATGACAGATCTGAGTTGTAAGCCAGCATATAGAGTAGCAACATCATCTTCTTTCATCATAAGCATCATGAGTAGAAGGTACCTATAGAAAAGCATTTGCAATGGGTACACGTCAGCACAATATATAAATATATTGTACTGAGTACGCCTACGTGTCTTCAAAACCACTCATCATATCTTGGCAAAGCAGAAGATTAATAATAAACATGGCAGGAGAAATAAATTAGGACTTTAGCACAGTTTAGTAAGAAAATAGACATATTCCTTAACCATAAAGTTTGCATAGAAATTCAAAGACATGTTTTAGGTTTATTTTTCCATTATATACTTATGCATCCGCCTACCAATGGGATAGATGCTTTATGGCCTCATGATCCACTTACCAAAGAGATAGATCATTTCATATGGTGATCCGCTTACCAAAGAGATAGGTCACCTTTAAGCACTATGCTTACCAAAGAGATATAGTGCTTACAATATAATGGAACAAGCCCTTTATGTTCATGTGTGGTAATATACCATATACAAATAAAATATCATTCCAAAACAATCATACATCAAGATCCAATACAACATCATCATATGCCAAGACTTTACTAAGTATAGTACACCCAATCACTAATATAAGCCAAATGAGGGTAATGGCGTACCTTCTACTCAGAAGTGGGGAGTCCAGAGATGCTCCTCACTGATACCTTTGATTTCCTGAAATCATTGGAGATTTGGTATTTATTAGATATATTATTTGAATTACACATATTCTAAAGAGTATATAAAAAGGCCCTTTATAGATTTGGAGTCATGAGATTAGAGTATGGGTCAGAGAGTATGGGGTTGAGTCCAAGATTATCATTGTCTCATCAGAGTAGGATCATAAAGTCAGAATCAGGGTTTAAAGATCATAATAACTATTTATGCACATTTTGATAGGTCAGAGTAGGGAAAAGAGGAAGTAAATAGGTTTTACTGGTAATTGAGTCATAATAAAAGGATCTGATTGTCCTAAGATGATAAGGGTGCAAAAAGATGATTATCACAGATTTTTTAGTGATTTAAACAGATTCGAGCATTTTCTAATTAATTAAACAAGATATGAACATAATTAAAAATGAGAGTTTACTCGAGTCATAATTAGGGTCAGCTGATGCCATAATCGTGATCCTCGTATTTTTCTGATCAAAAAGGAGTATTTATTCATATTTTTCTGACACTCCTACTAATTTCTACGAATTTCCCAAGATTAGGTCAAAAACTGAAATTCAAGTTAATAAAAGAAAAGAAAGGAAAAACGCGGACCGTTGGATGTTCAGATCCAACGGTCGAGATCGCGCGCGTCTAAAACCAAGCCGGCTGAGGCGGGTCACGGGCGGCTTACTTGGCGGACCGTGGTTCGCCCACTTGGATCCGAGTCAGCCCAACGTGGACTCGCGCGATTGGCCCAGCTAAGCCAAGCGGGTCCCCTTCCTTCTTGCTCCACTCGCGAGCAGCAGGTAGGGGAGAGGAACTCCGGCGAGCTCGGGCGACGGCTGCGTTGCTTCTCGCGAGAGTTCAAGACCAGGAGCACCTTCGCGGGGATGAGCCGAGCTCAGACAGCTTGCTTGGGGACCGTGGCTCCCCGCGAGGTGGCGGGTCGACTAGGAGTCCGGCGAGGTGTAGAGCTCGCGGCGGAGGGTGAAGGAAGAGGGAGGAGCAGGCGATGAATCTTCGCGGTGAGGGGCCGCCAAGGTAGGTGGAGGTGCCTCGGAGCTTCGGGTGTACCCAATTGGGGACGAGCAGGCCGATAGGAGCCTCGTCCAGCAACTCGACGGCGGCGGACAGACTGGAGGGGAAGAGTTTGAGGATGGAGCGATGCCGGATTGCTTTGGGCAAATTGGAGGCAGGGGTGAGCTAAAGAGGCGTCAGAGGAGCTTCGAGGGGGTTTAAGTAGGCGTGAGGTTGGTTGAGGAGTGTATGCCCAATTGGGCTCAGCTGCGGTTGGAGACGGGGACTCACTGGTGAGGTCGTGCGAGGCGATGTTCTCGTTTCTGGAGGTCGTGTGAGGGATCAGCGAGTTCGTGGAGGTGAGGTGGAGGCAGTGCCTCAGTTCGTTTGGCGCGAGGTGGCGCGTAGAGGCGGGGAGTGGGTCGCCCCTTGCTCGAGGTGGCTGCATCCACGATCTCGCGGATTGACCGGAGGTTAGGGATGACCCCATGGCCGTCCGATCTCTGGGCGCGCCATCGGGCGGTCGAGATGGCTCGCGAGGAGAAGTCCGCGGATCGCTGACGTCAGCACCGCGTGACAAAGAAATTCATAGGGTAAATGATCTGAATTGTGACAATTTATTAGGTAAACCTTAATCAAACTTGTAAAAATCATAGAGGGAGCTAGGAATGTCCAAATGACATGAAATTTGGACCATAGCCTCATCATAGCATACCCCACATGTTGGTAAAGTTTGGGGTTGAGATTCTTATCATTGAATGACTAATTAACTTTTAGGAAAATTAGGGTTTTAAGATATACTGAAGATTAAGGAACAAAGTATAAAAGGATTAGAAAATTCACTTTATCACATCCTACTCACCTTAAAAGAAATTTTGTCCTCAAAATTAAACTGGATGAAAGAGGTGAGGAAAACGTTGTTCCATGTCTGCTCGTAGCTCCCAGGTGGCATCTTCTGCACCGTGATGGTTCCACTGTACCTTCACCATCGGAATCTGCTTATTCCTGAGCTCCTTTACCCTAGAGTCGAGAATCTTTGTAGGTTGTTCTGGATAAGATAGGTTCTCCCGTAACTCAAGAGGCTCATGATTCAGCACATGACTATCATCCTTCACATACTGTTTCAAGTTGGATACATGAAAGACATTATGCATCATGCTGTACTGCGGAGGAAGAGCAAGTCGATAAGCACATTCGCCAATGCGCTCCAGAACTTCGAAAGGACCCACGTATCTCGGACTAAGCTTCCCCTTGTTCTTGGCCATGGCACGGATAGGTCTGATTTTCAAGAATACATAGTCACCATCATTGAACTGTCTGTCCGTTCTGTGTGCATCTGCATATGACTTCTGACGATCCTGGGCCCGTTTCAACCTCTGCTTGATCAAAGACACCTTATCAGCATATAGTTGTAACTCCTCGGACTTTAGCATCTTCCTTTCCCCAACTTCATCCCAATGGAGAGGAGATCTACATGGCCTACCATAGAGAGCTTCATAGGGTGGCATATCAATACTAGATTGATAGCTATTATTGTAAGCGAACTCTGCTAATGGAAGGTAGTAATCCCAAGATCCTCCCCAATCTAAGACACATGCTCTGAGAAGATCTTCTAAGATTTGGATAGTACGTTCTGATTGGCCATCAGTTTGGGGATGATATGCTGTGCTGAAGTTCAACTGTGTGCCCAGTTCATTCTGCACCTGCTTCCATAAATGTGATGTGAACTTTGGATCTCGATCTGAAACTATCGAAACTGGTACTCCATGTAGTCGTACAATCTCCTTTATATACAACTCAGCAAGCTCAGGAACCTTGTTTGTAGTCCGCATAGGTAAGAAATGTGCAGACTTGGTCAACCGGTCTACTATGACCCAAACCGCATCATGACCCTTCCTGGTCCTGGGTAGTCCCACCACGAAATCCATGGTGATATTTTCCCATTTCCATTCAGGAATTGGTAAGGGTTGCAATAGACCACCGGGACGTTGGTGCTCGGCCTTAATCTGCTGGCAAGTGAGACACTTAGAGATAAATTCAGCGATATCATTCTTCATACCTCTCCACCAAAAGTGTCTCTGCAGGTCCTTATACATCTTAGTAGATCCAGGATGTATGGAATACTTAGACCCATGTGCTTCTTGCAGGATACGCTTCCTAATCTCTGACTCTTCAGGTACCCACATCCTATGCTTGTATCTTAGTCCACCGTCCATACCAACAGATAGATGTGTCTGGGGCTTTGCTACAAGAGCTGTCATCTCCTCCAAACCAGGGCTGTTCTTTTGAGATATCAGGAGTTCAGAAAGAAGACTAGGAATAATATTGATGTTTGCCAAAATAATAGAGCTCGATTCTGCTTGGATGTTCAGATCCAACGGTCGAGATCGCACGCGTCTAAAACCAAGCCGGCTGAGGCGGGTCACGGGCGGCTTACTTGGCGGACCGTGGTTCGCCCACTTGGATCCGAGTCAGCCCAACGTGGACTCGCACGATTGGCCCAGCTAAGCCAAGCGGGTCCCCTTCCTTCTTGCTCCACTCACGAGCAGCAGGTAGGGGAGAGGAACTCCGGCGAGCTCGGGCGACGGCTGCGTTGCTTCTCGCGAGAGTTCAAGACCAGGAGCACCTTCGCGGGGATGAGCCGAGCTCAGACAGCTTGCTTGGGGACCGTGGCTCCCCGCGAGGTGGCGGGTCGACTAGGAGTCCGGCGAGGTGTAGAGCTCGCGGCGGAGGGTGAAGGAAGAGGGAGGAGCAGGCGATGAATCTTCGCGGTGAGGGGCCGCCAAGGTAGGTGGAGGTGCCTCGGAGCTTCGGGTGTACCCAATTGGGGACGAGCAGGCCGATAGGAGCCTCGTCCAGCAACTCGACGGCGGCGGACAGAATGGAGGGGAAGAGTTTGAGGATGGAGCGATGCCGGATTGCTTTGGGCAAATTGGAGGCAGGGGTGAGCTAAAGAGGCGTCAGAGGAGCTTCGATGGGGTTTAAGTAGGCGTGAGGTTGGTTGAGGAGTGTATGCCCAATTGGGCTCAGCTGCGGTTGGAGACGGGGACTCACTGGTGAGGTCGTGCGAGGCGATGTTCTCGTTTCTGGAGGTCGTGTGAGGGATCAGTGAGTTCGTGGAGGTGAGGTGGAGGCAGTGCCTCAGTTCGTTTGGCGCGAGGTGGCGCGTAGAGGCGGGGAGTGGGTCGCCCCTTGCTCGAGGTGGCTGCATCCACGATCTCGCGGATTGACCGGAGGTTAGGGATGACCCCATGGCCGTCCGATCTCTGGGCGCGCCATCGGGCGGTCGAGATGGCTCGCGAGGAGAAGTCCGCGGATCGCTGACGTCAGCACCGCGTGACAAAGAAATTCATAGGGTAAATGATCTGAATTGTGACAATTTATTAGGTAAACCTTAATCAAACTTGTAAAAATCATAGAGGGAGCTAGGAATGTCCAAATGACATGAAATTTGGACCATAGCCTCATCATAGCATACCCCACATGTTGGTAAAGTTTGGGGTTGAGATTCTTATCATTGAATGACTAATTAACTTTTAGGAAAATTAGGGTTTTAAGATATACTGAAGATTAAGGAACAAAGTATAAAAGGATTAGAAAATTCACTTTATCACATCCTACTCACCTTAAAAGAAATTTTGTCCTCAAAATTAAACTGGATGAAAGAGGTGAGGAAAACGTTGTTCCATGTCTGCTCGTAGCTCCCAGGTGGCATCTTCTGCACCGTGATGGTTCCACTGTACCTTCACCATCGGAATCTGCTTATTCCTGAGCTCCTTTACCCTAGAGTCGAGAATCTTTGTAGGTTGTTCTGGATAAGATAGGTTCTCCCGTAACTCAAGAGGCTCATGATTCAGCACATGACTATCATCCTTCACATACTGTTTCAAGTTGGATACATGAAAGACATTATGCATCATGATGTACTGCGGAGGAAGAGCAAGTCGATAAGCACATTCGCCAATGCGCTCCAGAACTTCGAAAGGACCCACGTATCTCGGACTAAGCTTCCCCTTGTTCTTGGCCATGGCACGGATAGGTCTGATTTTCAAGAATACATAGTCACCATCATTGAACTGTCTGTCCGTTCTGTGTGCATCTGCATATGACTTCTGACGATCCTGGGCCCGTTTCAACCTCTGCTTGATCAAAGACACCTTATCAGCATATAGTTGTAACTCCTCGGACTTTAGCATCTTCCTTTCCCCAACTTCATCCCAATGGAGAGGAGATCTACATGGCCTACCATAGAGAGCTTCATAGGGTGGCATATCAATACTAGATTGATAGCTATTATTGTAAGCGAACTCTGCTAATGGAAGGTAGTAATCCCAAGATCCTCCCCAATCTAAGACACATGCTCTGAGAAGATCTTCTAAGATTTGGATAGTACGTTCTGATTGGCCATCAGTTTGGGGATGATATGCTGTGCTGAAGTTCAACTGTGTGCCCAGTTCATTCTGCACCTGCTTCCATAAATGTGATGTGAACTTTGGATCTCGATCTGAAACTATCGAAACTGGTACTCCATGTAGTCGTACAATCTCCTTTATATACAACTCAGCAAGCTCAGGAACCTTGTTTGTAGTCCGCATAGGTAAGAAATGTGCAGACTTGGTCAACCGGTCTACTATGACCCAAACCGCATCATGACCCTTCCTGGTCCTGGGTAGTCCCACCACGAAATCCATGGTGATATTTTCCCATTTCCATTCAGGAATTGGTAAGGGTTGCAATAGACCACCGGGACGTTGGTGCTCGGCCTTAATCTGCTGGCAAGTGAGACACTTAGAGATAAATTCAGCGATATCATTCTTCATACCTCTCCACCAAAAGTGTCTCTGCAGGTCCTTATACATCTTAGTAGATCCAGGATGTATGGAATACTTAGACCCATGTGCTTCTTGCAGGATACGCTTCCTAATCTCTGACTCTTCAGGTACCCACATCCTATGCTTGTATCTTAGTCCACCGTCCATACCAACAGATAGATGTGTCTGGGGCTTTGCTACAAGAGCTGTCATCTCCTCCAAACCAGGGCTGTTCTTTTGAGATATCAGGAGTTCAGAAAGAAGACTAGGAATAATATTGATGTTTGCCAAAATAATAGAGCTCGATTCTGCTTGAGATGACTCAGAAGATGAAGGTCCCAGATGCATTGATGCACAAATCGACTTCTTACGACTAAGGGCATCAGCTACAACATTGGCTTTTCCTGGATGATATGCAATAGTGAAATCATAATCTTTAAGGTACTCCAACCATCTCCTCTGTCGAAGATTGAGATCCTTCTGAGTCAAGAGGTATTTGAGACTCTTGTGGTCTGTGAATATATCAAAAGTAGCACCATACAGATAATGTCTCCAGATTTTGAGAGCATAGACAATGGCAGCTAATTCCAAATCGTGAGTTGGATAATTGACCTCATTAGGTTTTAACTGTCTAGAGGCATAGGCAACGACTTTACCGCTTTGCATAAGGACACAACCCAGACCCATTTTAGAAGCATCAGAATAGATTACAAAGCCATCATTCCCAGAAGGTAAGGTCAAAACAGGAGCAGAAGTCAAGAGAGATTTCAATTCTTGGAAACTAGCTTCACACTCAGGAGTCCAAATGAATTTTGCATCTTTTCTGGTAAGTTTAGTCATGGGTAGGGCTATTTTACTAAAATTAAGGATGAAGCGACGGTAATAGCCAGCTAGACCAAGAAAGCTACGAATTTCAGAAGCATTGGTAGGGGCCTTCCAATCAAGGACAGCTAGAACTTTGGCAGGGTCAACAGAAATTTTCCCACCCGAAATGACATGGCCAAGAAACATGACTTGGTCAATCCAAAACTCACATTTAGATAATTTAGCATACAATTTCTGGGCTCTCAAAACATCAAGGACTTTCTGGAGATGTTCACGATGTTGATCAACAGAATTTGAATATATAAGAATGTCATCAATGAAGACCACAACAAAACTGTCAAGGAATGGCTGGAAGATAGTGTTCATCATGTTCATAAACACTCCAGGAGCATTAGTCAAGCCAAAAGGCATCACCATGAATTCATAATGTCCATATCTAGTTCTGAAAGCTGTTTTTGGAATATCACAATCTTTTACTCGTAATTGATGATAACCTGATCTAAGGTCAATCTTGGAGAACACAGTGGCAGTGCGAAGCTGGTCAAACAAGTCATCAATTCTTGGAAGGGGATATTTATTTTTAATGGTGGCTTGGTTGATCATGCGATAATCAATACACATTCGCATTGACCCATCTTTCTTTTTGACAAAGAGAACGGGAGCACCCCAAGGAGAAGTACTAGGACGGATGAAGCCTTTATCAAGAAGTTCCTCTACTTGTTTCTTGAGCTCTGCAAGCTCGGCAGGTGCCATCCTATAAGGTGCCTTAGAGACTGGTGCGGTACCCGGTGCTAACTCAATTGAGAACTCAATCTCACGATCTGGAGGCAGCCCTGGAAGCTCCTCAGGAAAAACATCCGGGTAATCTCTCACCACATCCAAGCTCTCTATAGGTCCCACCTTAGGTTCAGGCATGGATACAACAGCAAGATAGGCTCTACATCCCTTGGCTATCAAAGTTTCGGCTTTAAGAGAAGAGATAATCATATTTCGGTGTCTTTCTTTTCTCCCGGAAATAGTCAAAGGTTTTGAATTGGGTGCACAAAAGATTACTTTCTTGCCTCGGCAATCAAGCATAACAAAGTTGGAAAAAAGCCAATCCATCCCCAAAATTAGATCAAAATCTTCCATATCAAGAAGGATAAAAGCAGATTGAAATTTATGACCACCAAAAGAAAAAGGCAGGGTTTTGGTTTTCTGAAGAGAAGTATAAATTTTGCCACTGGGAGTTGTCACATCCAAGATATAACCTAGATCATTGATCTCGAACTTGAGCATGGAAGCAAGATTTCTAGATATGAACGTATGTGTTGATCCTGAATCGAATAGGGCCACAACAGGATGATCTTGGAGACATATCATACCTACATTATGATTTTATATGAGATCATGGTTTTCAAAGATTTATTAAAAAAAAAGAAAAAAATTTTAACATTATTACCTTCAATCAGATGGTTATCATTGACTTTAGCTTCCTCTGCATCAATTGCAAAGACTCGGCCTTGTCGATGTTCTGGCTGAGCCTGAGCTATAGGAACAGCTGGTTGAGCAGGTGAAGCTCCAGGCTGAGGTAATGGGGCAGGACGATTCTGAGGTGCCCCTTGGACCAGATTTGGGCAATTGTACCTCATATGCCCTTCATTCTTGCAGTAGTAACATACAGGCTTCTCAAACTTGCATTTTCCAGCATGTACTCCTCCACAGTTTCTGCAACGGTTGGGGTTTGAAGATGATCCCCTGTATCAGAGCCAATGTTCACACATCATAGTCACATGACTTTCATTCACCCTATTATGAGTCTAGGGTAGTCATTGAGTTAGGGATGTGAAGGGTTGAGGTGTCTAGGATAGCATCTGCCATGGGTCTGACTAAAGTCTCCGAGCCACTTAGCTTGGCAATCACGAGGCTACCTTTATGGCAGTATAAGTCTACCTGGCCGATATCCTAAGTGTCCCCTATTCTTGGGCATACCTTAAATTAGGAATTTTCTCATCTATAGATTTTCCCTCTCACCTCTTCTATAGGAAAAAAAAATTCCTCCCTCTCATCTATGCTTTGAAATAAATTAAATTTTCCCTCTTACCCCTGTAATAAGGTTAGGAAGGAGTCTCTCTATTTAGAAAGTCCTAAGGATCGACTGATAAGGATTTTAGGATATCCTCCCTAAATCATAACATTCAGAATATTAATCATTAAATCATGAGAATAATAAAATAATAACAATTATGACAAGAATAATTGCTGAAGTAATAATCTAATATGTTCAAATTAATTTCAGGATGCCTCCTAAGACTCGCAGTTCAGGGGAATCATCCTCTAAGAAAAGAAAAGAACGTGAAACCTCCGAAGTACCTGATCCCGATATTGAGGCCAAGGAAAGGTGGGAAGAACAGAAGAAAATCCTTTTAGATTTTATGGAAACCCTCGCCACAAAAGGGACCCCAGAACCTAGCCCATCCAAGAAGAAAGATGTGACAGTGATAGATTTTATTAAACTAAACCTTGATTCCTTTTGGGGCGAGGATCAGCCTGAGGTTATGGATAAAGCTGAAGCCTGGATGTTGACCATAGAAAATGGTTTTCATACCCTAGAAGTACCTAATGAGAAGAAGGTTAGGTTTGCCACCCATATGCTTAAGGGAGGGGCAAAAATCTGGTGGGAGAACTATGGCGGGAATAGGGGTGAGGAAGTAGACAACATGGAGTGGGAAGCCTTTAAAAACCTCTTCACAGATCGTTTTATGCCCATAGCTGAGAGGAAGAGGAAGGAGAAGATGTACATGGAGTTAAGGCAGGGAGGTCTATCAGTAGCTGATTACACCCGGAAGTTTAGGCTTCTGGAACGTTATGCACCCATCAGGACTGAAGACCGTCTTACTGAACACTACATTGACTGCCTTTCCGCCCACCTAAAAACCCTAGTCATAGCCTCTCATCCCAGAAGTATAGATGAAGCCCTAGATATGGCCCTCAAGCAGGAGAGAGAGCAGGGCATGCAAAAACCTTCTAGCATGGGATACTTAGGGTTAACCACAACTGAAGAGGATAAGTTTAAGAAGTTCCACCCAGGCCATAATAACAAGGGATCAGGGAAAGGAGGAGGTTCAGGGAAAGGAGGACAGAAGAACAATCGAAATCAACAGAAGATTGTCCACCCGAAGTGCAAGACTTGCGGATGACACCATGGTGGAGTATGCCGCCACACCAAGCCCGTATGCTATAACTGCAAAAAGGAGGGTCATTTTGTTGCCAAGTGCCCCACTCCCTCCATCTTTGGAAATCCTGTAGGTGGTGCTCCGCAGCCTCAGGGACACCGCAACGGCAGGGTGTTTGCAGTAAATGCAGAAGAGGCCAAGGCAAATCCAAACCAGCTCTGTGAAGGTAACCTAATTTCTTTATAATTCGATATCTTGTTCAAGCCTGCAATTATTCATAATTTGATTTCCCTATGTAGGCATTGTATTATTAAATGGTCATCCTGTGAAGGCTTTATTTGACTCTGGATCTACAAATACTTGATGCGGCCAAGGTAGTTGATCCGTCGTGAGCCAAGATCGCGAGCTCTGCTGCGGGTGGCAGACTTTCGGCAGGAGTTGCATGAAGATGGGATCACGAGGGAGAGAGTTGCTCCCTATCCTACCTTCGTCGGACCTCCATGCTCCTTTGAGCATCCTCAAGCCACGGCCACGACGGTTGGTTCAGGATGAATAGGCATGCAGTGTGCCCGCCAAAAGCAGCTGAGCTGCTGCTGCTACGTTCATGCTAAGGTGGAGGAGTATCCATCGAGCCTCCCGTTAGTATCGTGAGAGCAGTATGCATCCGCTGTAACTCCTCCTCGGCCCTTCCCTGCTCTAGGATTCGAACCACCCTTTGCTAGGGTTTCAACATAAGGAAGAGGAAGGAGGAAGAGAGAATTTCATGGGATTACTCTGGAACTCGATCCAGAGGCTCTCCCTCTTTATATAGGGAGGGTATACGTGCCCAAGAACTCTTGCTCACAAAGCAAGCAACGTTTTTCCTAATCGGAAAGGAATTTTCCTTAATTAAGAAGTATTTTCTCTCTCTTTAGCAATTCCTTATTTATCCATGATCCTTAGTCATTAAGAATTTGAAATTCTTTCCTCTTATTCTCTTTATGATTGCTTTTTAATCCATAAGCATGAATTTCTATTTTCATTTAGTAGAAAGAACTTCCTTTTTAATAATACCACCAAAAACATTAATTATGCATCACATTATCCTCTTATTTTGCAATTTTGGTATTTTCTCTATCTTTCTTCTTTATTGGGACTCCTCGGATCCCAAGACACTCTATTATCTCGAAATTCCTCTTCAAGGATACTTATTATCCTTCAAGATGTATCTATATGCATTACTTCCCATTATCATGTGTATTTCTTATTAAAATATCTCTTTTTGAGGATTTCTCTTTATTTCGCTTTTATTTCCTCATTGGTATTCCTTTTATCATTAGGAATCCTTGGGATACGAAATTCCACCTAGAACTCAATTATACATCTTTTCATATATTTTCCACATTTCATCAATGTTTTCAATTTCTTTCTTAATAAAGAAATACATATTTGATCTTTTCTTTTATTATTTCCTTTTCTTTGCAATCTTGGATTCCTTGGCACCCAAGTAACCTAAAGGTACAAAATCCATCCTTGGATTACATTCTTTTGCCTTCTAAAGGTTTCCACACTTTTCTTCCCTCTATTTTCTTATTTACTCAATAATAGAGTTTCTTTTGTTCTTTCTTTGTTATTGGGCCCAATAGCCAATAAAGCCCACAAATAAATCAACAAGGATATTTTAAACGGAATTCATGCATTCAAACAAAAGTCATCATTATTTGTTCATTTATCTTTAATATGAGAAATTACATTTCTCTTCTAATGAACCCAAAAATTGGGGTTGTAACAAAACCTCACTTCATAGAAGGCTCAACCAAGGGTTTAGAAGCTTAGGTTATGTCATTACATATCTCATATATTAGGGTTGCATCCTTATCTTAACTCATGTGTTATTATTCAACATCATATTTGTGGCATCCAACTCACAAAAACAAGATTAACTTAAGCAGAAGCGGATCATTTGCAGCGGATTACCGAAAATCACTAAAAATTTAAAACTTTTTGTAAAGAGATTCACACATAGGAAATCTTTTCCATCAAGAACCATTGTATAACATTTACATTCTGGTTCAAATGAACATAACCTATACCATCTCTTTTCAGAGACTACATCATCAGCTGCCTTAATACATTATATACATACATCATACAAATCTCGAGGCATCAAGCAAAAACCTCAGATTGATTCATTAAAACACTGACTAAAAACTCTGAGGACCTGAGAGTACAGAGACGACACATAGGACTTTCTAACTACATAACTTGATAGACAGTATCTCCACCTGAGATCTTACTTCTGTCCTTGCTATTACTATTACTGTCCATTCCCTGCAATGGGAATTCAGCTTCTTTGTCTGCCTCCACCTAAAAAGTTGGATCCCACGGGGGTGAGACAATTGTAAATTTCCCCAACTGGAGATATAACTCTCCGCCAAAACATTGTTATAACAGTTTATTAAAATAAACTGAGCAGAAGGATTTATATAAATAATCAACAACAGGTAAGTCATTGTATGAACAAAGTGAAGTAATCTCCTTTTTCAAGGATAACATTTCATCTACTCATGGTAGACTCATAGTTCATTCATCTACTTGTAATGAATACAACAGATATGAATAACATCAATGAACTACAAATATATCACAGAAGGGTAACATCAGCCAATGAATTTCCGTATTCAATCCTTAAGCAAGCATGCTAGACGGCTGATTTCATTTTATAAACACACTTATGCCCTGAGGAGATGAGGTATACCACTCATACTCCAACCGACCACTGCGAAGTTAAAATCAGTACCATACATAGGTCTATGGAAGAGCCGGATTTCCATGACCTCTCACATCTCGGTCAGTGCGGGACAATAAGTAGGACTGTGTTAATTGCTCAGAATAGGTTTCCACGGTATACTAGAACTTCACTATAGAGTTACAACATCAACTGCACTCTCATCGGCCATCGAGAGATTTAATGTTTATCTGCTCGACCCGACATGAAATATTATTGGGAGATTAGTGTTACATCTATCCCAACCATCGGGAGATTTATGATACATCCATCCCGACACATGAAGGATTGAGAGGTTTGATGTTTACCTTCTCGCAAATCACTTCACCAGATGTAAGGATATTTTTCGCCCATTTACCCCCACATATTCCAAATATGCATTCCGGGTTTTACCAAGGGCACCCATTTCACCATCACCTATTCCTGACGATGATGGATCTATGGTCAGGGCTCTACATGAAAGGATTTCACTTGATTAATTAATTACATTTTCATATTCTTTTAGCATCAGCCAAATTCTCAAACAAGACTTATTACAACAATGATATAAAGAGACATGTACTACTTTCATCAGACATTTATCAGTCTTTCAAAGACCTTGGGAACCCAGTCCCTCATTTCAAAATTAGGCATTCTCATCCCTTCACATTCTCACCACCATAATCATATGGTTCTGGGTATTCAAACCCTTAACTCGTCATTGAACATCATTACCATCTATTAGGTAACTATCACCTTCAGGTCATCTGACCAAGGCATTCATAATACTTGTTACACAAGCATCACACATGGCTTACAAGGCCACAAGATATCTTGCCACCTCTTTAGGCAACAACTTACTCATGACTCATAAAAATTCATGCACATTGTTACTTTTACTAAGCAACAACAACATTAGGGCACATAAGGCCAATCAACATTTATTATATAAATCATAGCTCAACTCTGGCTATAATCATTATGTCATAATACCTACATGGCTATTAGACATGATAACAGTCATACGAGTCATTCATCACATCATGTGATACAATAGTAACACCATTATTCCTTTACCAGAAATTAGGGTTTACTATCAAATATGGCTTTTCATTCCCTTTACCCAAATTAGGGTTAGGGTTCCCCGTTTCTCATTAATTATGGTTTCATGAATATATTATCTATCCAACCCTCAATTCATTATTCCATACCTCTGGGCATTCAAAGGTATCATAATTGATTATTCCAGATCATTACTCTCATCATATAGCATTAATGATTATCAACTCAAGGTATGAGTTCATTTCTCATCCTCATCATGGTATGACTACATCGTACTCATCATTGGGCTTAACCCCATTTTCAAGGTACATTATATAACACTCATCAAAGTGCAACAACTCATTACATTTCATTGTAGTAGTTGCATAACACACTTCATATGTTTCTTACCCAATTATATTGGATTTAGAATATATCAAGGTATATAAACCCTGAAGCGTTGAATGTGATGACTATCATATCTTGATGTATCACTTTCTCATCATTTCAAACTCTCTTGGGTTAACCAACTTATCTTGTATTAAGGTATTTCCCCTCTTAATACATTACATCACTAAACTCTCACCTTTAGCATGTAATGCATAGGCCACAAATTATAATTGTCCAATTATCTTTAATGATATGGACTTGTCTAATGCTAAAGACATTGCTTACAATAAGGTTGCTTATAATCAACCACTTTAAATGTTTCACCTTTATAAGGTCATTCCTTCTATCTCATCATTAGGGTTTTCTTATACCCTTACTTAAAATTAGGATTATGATTCATTGTCATATTGCCCAGGATTAGGGCTTTATGCATTATGACTTCACATTAGAGTCTCACATACCTTCACACTTCTTAGGGACTCTCATCACAACATAACATTAGAGCATCATGTGGTGTTAATTCTTAGTCAGGGTTTCTTATGGAATCACCCTCAATTAGGGTTTCTCATGGAATCACCCACATTTAGGGTTTCTCATGGAATCACCTTCCAATTTGGGTTTCACATGGAATCACCCTCAACTAGGGTTTCACATGGAATCACCCTCAACTAGGGTTTCTCATGTCATTACATGACATCACCCTATGTTTGATTCTCACATCACATCACCACATCAGTGTTCCATATACATCATTCTAACTTAGGGTTTCTCATGACATAACCCTGGATTAGGATTTCACATGGAGTCATCCTTAATTAGGATTTCCACCACAGTCACCCACAATTTGGGTCTACTATTCATCTCCATTAGGATTTCATTCAATTATCCATAATTAGATATTCACTATTCATCCAAATTAGGGTTTTGTATCTCATTACTCTAAATTAGAGTTATACATATCATTACCCTAGATTAGGGTTACATCCTCACCCTGGATTAGGGTTACATCCTCACCCTAGATTAGGGTTACATTTAGAATTGCCCCCAATTAGGGTTAGAACCCAATAGCCCTGTCGATTAGGGTTTATGTTCATGATTAGGGTTTATGTTCATGATTAGGGTTTCATGATCTCTCTACATAGGGATCATACCCTTAATCACCACATGAATCATATTCATATATGAATTCATGCTATCATCTTCTCAACTTGATTAGGTCATATCAACCCTTCAATCAAGTACATACAACTATGAATAACATAGTGTACCAAGTCATTGATCCCATAAGCAATTAGGGTTCATCCCTTAATTGGCAATAATCACTTAGGTACTATTAGGGTTTCAACCTTTGTACCTTCATTGATTATCATTACTAATAATCATTGGATCAATGGATCATTCATCATCTTAATTCTCAAGAGATTCAATCACATTGGACCTCCATTACATAAGGTATCCAATTGAATTGACCAATTGAATCTTCAATTACAATAGGTGTCCAAGTGGATTAACCAATTGAATCCTCAATTAACTTTGAATACTTGAGCCCCAAACGGTCTTGGTCTTTCAAAGTTCAAATGGTTTGAAACCATTTGGTAAAGGTGGTGCTTCATACTGTTTGCTAAAGCAAGTACTTGAAACCGTTTGCTAAAGCAACTGTGTGAAACTGCATGGGCTCCACCGGTTTGGGATCGTTTGGTCCCAAAAAGTCTTGAGACCGTTTGTCCCCAAACAGTCTTGTGACCGTTTGGTCCAAACCTCCTCAAAACCACATGGACCAAATATGGTCTCAACCAATCAAATTGGATTAGGGTTTCCAATGTTGATTCCTTCAATCATTGAATTCATGGAACCAATCATCAATTGGACCTATCCTCATACTTCAATTGAGTTAAACAGGTCAACCTTCAACTGATTTGACCCTCAATTGACCTTCAATTAGTCATCAATTAGGGTTTGAATCAATTGAATTAGGGTTTGGAATCGATGATCCTTCAACACTAATCAATGTAAGATTAGTTACTTTGAAACCATTGAACCATCATCCAAATTGAACATGACCTGACCCCAAACGTTCTTGAGGTCATTTGGATGACCACCAAACGGTCGTGAGACCATTTTCCATGTCAACATCAAAATCCAAGTCAACCAATTTGGGTTTGGATCATTGGATTGATTACCAAATCAACAATTGATTACACTCCAACTTAGTATCTTTGGGTATTCAATTGCTTAACCATACTCAACCCTAGACCTCCAAACGGTCTTGGGTGACCTCCAAACGGTCTTGAGACCATTTGGGTGATCCCCAAACGGCCTTGAAACCGTTTGGGTCAATCAACCCAAGTTTCCAACTTAATCACTTTGGAAATCAGCACTTAACCCGATTAGGGTTTTGGTGATTGATTGTCCTTCAACTCATGAACCAATTGGAACTAATCAAATATAATTGATGGGTCATTAACCTAGATCATTTTCAACATATCTCCAAATGGTCAACCCTGGTAAACACCACCAAATGGTCTAAAACCATTTGGTCTCATAAGGTTTGGTGAAACTGTTTGCTTCTAAACGGTTTGAAACTGTTTGCTCCCAAACGGTTTGGGAAACTGTTTGAACATTTCAATTGAAACTGTTTGGCCAAGATATTTGGGGAGGTGTGTGCTTAGGATGATGTCATCATCATAAAGATATAAACTCATGAAACCTGTTGTGGTTTCCATGGAAATTGTATCAATCAACCGAATGAATTATTGTAAATGTAGAAATGATCATTATTTGATATGGAATTGAATGCAATAGCAAAGTCAAGGGTTCAAGTTATAAAACCCGCATCCAATTGAGCTCCAAAGCTCCATGTTCACGGAAACAATGGTGTATGCAACTCCTTTCACAAATCTAAGGCTCGTCCTCAAGGTTTGAGTGAAAAGGCATGGTTAGAATTAAAGAGGAGATTGAAATAGGAAGAAATTCATAATTTATTTTTGATTTCCACCATGGAATCAAGGTGAAATAGATCAAGAACCTTACCAACAGGTTGGGGGTCGTCATCCTGATCCTCCCATGCTCCCTTGGTCGTTTCCCAAGCAAGGAAAAGAAGTGGGGTCGAAAAAGCCTTCCATTTGGCTTGTAAAAGGTCTTTTTATAAATATTCAATGAGAGAGAATATGCTTTGTAAAAATCCAATTAATCCCAAAAGTTTGGCCGCCTCTTCCCCCTCAACTTCCTTAGGGACGAGGCTATCTTGTTTGCCTCTTATTCCTGTCAATTATCCATGATTTAAAGAAAATCAAATCAAGCACCTTAAATCATATTATATTAATATCCATATGTGAGTGGATATTTCTTTTTCTTATAAATTTGTGAATGAGTTATCCACTCCCTTGGATATTTTCGTGGTCCTTGCAAGGCTCAAGGATGTCCACACACATATGAATCCAAAAATTTTAATTTTGGTTGAAATCCCTTTAATTACTACATTTATTTTTGCCCTAAATCGAATTAGGGTTTCAATTAGGATTAAATCTTGATTATTTTAATATCAAGATTCTCTCTCCTCCAACTTAAATCAAATGAGGCGCCCCTCTCATTTTCTTTGCTTTATATGATGCCAAGAAACATTAGGGACCTTATTGAAGCAGTAATTTACATATTGCACCCTGGGTTTTGGGTAAATTGCACATCACACCAAAGCTAGGTTTTCATGGACATACATTGCTTTATCATCTCTTTCTTGGTATTCAAGATTCCATAAGCCATACCTCAACATCATTTTCACTCTCATGATGCTTCAACACATGAGGAACATATTATCATGCACAATTTTCACTTAAACCCCTCAACTTGGGTAATTTGCACTTTAGTCCAAAACAAGTAAACATTGCTTCAACATTATTCAAACAGGACTAGAATTGCAACATAAGTTCCTCTTGAGGCCTAATTACTTTTTACAAGAAGATATTAAGCATTTAATCACCTTTCTTAATCAAAACACCTAGGGTTAAAGTATAACCCAGGTCAGGGATGTTACAAATTATAAACCCCAAACAAGGATTTCGTCCCCGAAATCCAGATAAAGGAAGACAGATGTATTTTATTCATCATACTTTCTAGTCTTCACTTAACATCTCCTTATTATGGAGACACCATAAAACTTTGATCAGCACAAAGTGTTTCCATACAAGATTCTCATAGAATCAACACACAAACCACATGCTCCACTGTTCCTTATCATTAATTGTGGAGTCAACTTTGTGTCACATAACACTTTTCTTGTTAAGAGAAACATCATACTTTTTTTATTAGTATCATGTTTATGCAGAGCATAAACCCATAACATATGATGTTCATATTATTTTATATAATCAGACTAATTTCACAGTTGACCACTCTAGGTAGCCAACCTAAACTATATGATATTTCTCAGATACCAGAATCTTTCACCTTGGTATCTATCACATGTGTTGAGAACACATCACATTTTTCTCTTCCTTTCATCTTGGAACATTAATTGTTTCATATGTCCTCATCTTGGGACCAAAGTCCAAGATGACTGATACTTTTCTAAGTAATCATCACATGAACATATTTATCTTTTGCACATCAAGTGTCCTAAAGCCCACTTGATTACCATGTCCCTAAAAAGAAAGAAAACAAGGATTCATATTCCTCTTGTTAATTCATGTATTTTCAACTATTAATGAACCATTTTACTCTTTGTCTCATTGATGAGTGCATACTCATCATGGAATTCAATTACCTTTTTGGAACAATTTCAACTCTATTTCACACCTTTTTATCCTAATATGAATCATGATGTACAAAACTACTTAGTTGATTCAACAATCAAGGTTTTAACTAAATATCATTCATTTAATGCAGGTAAATCAAGCAATTCCACGCATGTGGTCCCAAGACCGTTTGAGCTCTTGTGGTCCCAAGACCGTTTGGGTTCTTGCGGTCCCAAGACCATTTGGGTTCATGCGGTCCTAAGACCGTTTGCTGGAATACACAAACAACGAATGGCAAAGATCGTTTGCCAAAGAAAACCATGCGAGCTGTAAACCGTGGATCCATGCGGTCCCAAGACCATTTGGCACCATGCGGTCCCAAGACCGTTTGGGTCCATGCGGTCCCAATACCGTTTGGGTCCATGCGGTCCCAAGACCGTTTGGGTCCATGCGGTCCCAAGATCATTTGGGTCCATGTGGTCCCAAGACTGTTTGGGTCCATGCGGTCTCAAGATCGTTTGGATCCATGTGGTTTCCAAGACCGTTTGCCGCTAGCGCAAAGATCGATTGAAGAACAGAAGTCACGCGTTCACGTCGAGACCGAGACCGACCTCAATATCGATCATCACAAACCGCTTGACACCAAAATGGTCTCCAAACCATTTGGCGCCAAACGGTCTCAAGACCGTTTGGAGAGGATATTTCCAGCAACTTATCCAAACCATTTGGGATCAGAGCTGAGCCTATAAATAGACCCCCAGGGTTGTTATTTGGGGGGATTGAATCCGAACGCCGATAGGCTGCCAGAGGACAACTCCGGTCAAGTTCCACTCCACCCACTGCTAGTGTTGCATCCAAGGAGGCCGAGAAGAGAAGGAAGATGGAGCAAGGAGTGCATCTTCTTCATCGGGCTGCGACCACTCTCTGCACCGAGCTTGTGGCAGATCTCTCTTTCTCTCTCATCCTTCTTGTATCTTGCATCATGAGCGAGTAGTACCTTTTCGTTGGGATGCGGGGACTAGCCCCGCTACCCATGCAACCCATGTTCTTTTGTTAAACCTTCCATGGCAATGTATATAACTCTTCATTTTTTCATTAATCGTTAAGCTCGTAGGTTGGTTATTTGCTTGTTTTCATCTTTGTGCTCCCTATGTTGCGAGAACTTCAATGCATGGGCTTGAACGTCATTTATCAAGTTAGACTCCTTGACGAGAACTTCTGATAGGATTCCTTGAGGTCGTAAGTGTGTGATCCGCGAGGGGACAAGCCATCTAGCCTTCGGTGACGCTTCTGTGCGCCTGACGCCCGTATGGGGGGTTCACAGCCTTAGTTGGATTTTGTATCTTCTTGTTAATTGTTGATGTTTACTCGTACTTTAATCATCTACGTGCTTATCAGTTAACACGGTTGACTCCTTGACGAGAACTTCTAATGGGATTCCTTGAGCCGTAAGACTCGTGATCCGGATGGTGACGAGACATCTGATGCCTATGGTGATGACTTACGCGGACCCGACACCCGTATGGGGGGTTCTGCAGCAGCTCTACTTGGAGTGTTATATCTTGCCTGGATTGTTTACAATGGAGTATGTTTGTGTGTGTAGCGGTGGTCAAACCCGGTACCATCCCTGCGATTCCATATCATTAATCTCAAACCATCTTTAATTCCACTTTTTCTTTTTTGCAATTAGTTTAAACAACCCCAAATCAACCAATCGTTCTAAATATTAGTTTTTGAGCTAGATCCAGCTGACAAGGATTCTTAAAAACATTGTCCTTTGGGTTCAATCCTAAACTATACTGCGATAAGACTCGTCTGCTTGCGGGTGGTATTATTGCACTTGGTTTTGGTAAAAACTCGGGGATTTCAGCCCCGGGTGAATTTGTTAGTGCATTCAATACACACATCAAATTTTGGCACCGTTGCCGGGGACAACGGAATCAGTCAGTTTTATCTAGTTTTTTCAAGACTAATCTAGGATTTTGCTTTTTCTTTTGAAACAATCGCTTATCTACTTGAATTTGAATCTACCTTGTGGATCTCATTTTCAAAATCTTTCCAATTTTCAGGTGCTACTCAACGCATAGTGCATGCACCGTTCGGACAATCCCAAACTTACCACAAGCTTTGATCCCGAAATAGATAGAACCTTCCATCGTCAGATCAGAGAAAATCAAGCAAGGATGGCACAAGAAGAAGAAGTAGCCCGAAGAGTGGCTCAAGCCATCAACGCACAAAGAGAGAGGCTCATGCAAGAAGCTAGAGTTGAAGTTCAATAAGAGATCTTAGCAGCACAAGCAGCAGCACAAGCAACAGAACTACAGAAAGATCTTAGAGAGTTCTCAATCCCAAAAGCTGCAAATGTGTATCACCCAGTACAGCCTCCTCCCATCGAAGCTGCCAATTTTGAGATTAGAGCACATTGGATCACATTGCTTCAAAACAACCCGTTCTATGGCAAACAAGCGGAGGACAGACAAGGACATCTTCTGAGATTCATTGACTTATGTGCTATGACAAAGCAAAACAGAGTCTCCGATGATGCCATTTGACTCCGTCTCTTCAAGTATTCCCTTGTTGATAGAGCCATCAGTTGGTACAATTCACTGCAAAGTGAAGTACCCATCACCACCTGGGAGCAACTCCAAAATGCATTTCTGGAAAAGTTCTACCCTCCATCTCTTACATATGAAATTAGGGGCCGAATAACCAATTTCACTCAAGTCCCCGGAGAAACTCTCACTGAAGCGTGGGATAGGTACAAAGAGATCCTACACAAATGCCCACACCACGGAATCCCCAAGAGTCAACTTATAGAAATCTTCTATAGGGGTGTGGAGGATGATGTCAAGATGTTTCTAGATTCCTCATCCAGAGGAAACTTCATGCGACAGAGTTATGACAGTGCATGGAGAGTCATCACCCTAGGAGCAGAAAATCAAGCCAATTGGGGCAGATCTGTAGGTAAAGGAGTCTTGAAGGTGGCTATGGCTGAAGCTATTCCAGAATACAAGTCTATCGCTGAAACCTTGAAGGTCTTAGTTTCCAAGCAAGATCATATAGAATCATCTCTAGCTACTATTGGAAGAGGACATTCACCCACTAGGCAACAAGAACAGGTGAAGTCCACTTCTCTGTTCTGTGAAGCATGCAAAAGCACAAATCATTCCACTCTATCATGCAATGTTCTGTACGACGTTGTTCTAAGAAATGCTTGTGGACAAGGGGATAATTACCAGATGGAAAATCTAAATGCTATCAACACCATCCCTGGGCAGAACTATTACAATCTGAATCAAAAATAGGAATCACCCAGGCTTCCAATATGGAAACCCTTCAGGAGCTATGAATTCACATCAATTCGATCCCAATAATCAATCAAGAGGCCCACCAGGATTCCAGTACAACCAACAACAGAACTTTGGGAATCAAGGAAACTTCAAAGGAAACTTTCATAATAGGAACTACAATAACTATCAGAACAACTCTCAGTATCAGAACCTGAATCAACAGCAAGGACAAGCTGGACCCATACCTTCTGATGACAAGCTATCAACCATTGAAAAGATGTTGCAAACACAGCAAATGATGATACCCAACCAACAAGCCCAGCAGAAAGCTATTGAAACTCAACTAGCCCAACTAGCAGCTAGCATCAAGCCACCAGCTGGAGTCTTTGCCGGACAACCTGAAAACAATCCTAAGCACCCTGAACAGTTGAAGGCAGTCACCACAAGGTCAGGAAAAGACTATTCAGATCCTCCAGTAAAGACACATGTGGTTATTACTGACGAAGATGAACCTGTGATGGTTCAAAACTCAATAACACTTGAGTCACAACCAAGGGAAGATAAGACAGACAAGGAAAGTCCTAAGAAATCTACTGATGAAGAAGCTGAAACACCAGAGCCAGATATTCCTGTGTATAAGCCTCGTATACCCTTCCCCTCCCGCTTGAGGAAAACCAAGCTTGATACTAGATTCAATAAGTTCAAAGAGGCTATGAAGAAGCTCCATGTTGATATACCCTTCTTAGATGCTCTTGCTGAGATACTGGCCTGGACTAAGTATCTAAAGTCGCTTCTCACCTGGAAGTACATCACTGAAGAGTATGAAACTATAAAACTGGCTACAACCACATCGGATATCATACTGAGCAAGATGCCAAAGAAACAAAAAGATCCCAGATCCTTTGGAATATCATGTCACATTGGTGACTCCTCATGCAAGAAAGGATTGGCAGATCTGTGCGCAAGCATCTCAATTATTCCATTCAGCTTGTGTAAAAGATTAGGGTTTGCAGAATTGCTTCCTACTGCTATGACTATTCAACTCGCACACAATTCGATAAAAAGACCGCTGGGAATCCTCAAAGATATCTCGGTCAAGGTGGGCAAGGACACATATATTCCATGTGACTTCGTCATTATGGACATAAAAGAAGACACCAGATATCCTCTCATCTTTGGTCGTCCATTCCTCGCCACTGCAAGAGCCCTAATTGATGTTGAAGCTGGTACCTTACTGCTAAGATTAGGCAAGGAGACCCTAGAATTCAAAGTTTTCAAAAGTATGAGAAGACCAAGTATACAGGAAGAAGTCTACCTGATTGACTACATTGAGAAAATGTCACAACTTACCCAAGAGTATGACGAAGCGTACGATCCCTTGGAAACCACTCTATCTGATCTATCGGTCGATGAACCAATCGACAAACGAGCAAAAGATTACATCGAATCCCTCGACTCTGCTGGAGAAGAAGTTGAAGCCACTTGTGAAGAACTCAAGGCTACTAAGACTTCCGAAGAAACAAGCAAAAAACCAGAGGCTCCCGAAATGAAGCCCCTACCTGAAGGACTGAAGTACATGTTTTTAGACGATCTCAAGGTTTGTCCAGTTATTATAAATTCTGATTTAACAACTGAACAAGAAAAGAAACTTCTGGAGGAACTAAGGGTAAGAAAGAAAGCCATCGGATATAGAATGAGTGACCTTACAGGGGTCAGTCAAGCTCTGTGCATGCATAAGATCCCTATGATGGAAGAGCACAAGCCGACTATCGAGCATCAATGGAAGTTGAATCCGAATATGAAGGAAGTGGTCCGTCACGAGATCATCAAACTTCTCACAGCTGGAATAATCTACCTGATATTAGATTCACCATGGGTGAGCCCAGTTCACGTTGTGCCAAAGAAGGGTGGAACAACTTTTTTAAGGAATGAAAACGATGAGCTCATCCCCACTCGAACCGTCACCGGGTGGCGGATGTGTATTGATTATAGAAAATTAAACAAGGCTACTCGAAAAGATCATTTCCCTATGCCTTTCCTCGATCAAGTCTTAGAAAGGTTGGCTCACCAAGAATATTTCTGTTACCTTGACGGTTACTCCAGATTCTATCAGATTCCCATACATCCAGATGATCAAGAGAAAACAACTTTCACCTGTCCCTTCAGAACATACGTGTTTAAAAGAATGCCATTTGGACTCTGTAATGCACCCGTGACTTTTCAACGTTGCATGTCTGCAATTTTCGCGGAGCTTACGGAAACTATTATGGAAGTCTTCATGGATGATTTTTCTGTATATGGAGACTCATTTGATTCATGTCTAAAGCACCTCTCCCTAGTCCTCAAACGTTGTGAAGAAGCACATCTCATGCTAAATTGGGAAAAATGCCACCTCATGGTAAGGGAAGGCATTGTCCTGGGCCATAGGGTTAGCAATAGAGGAATTGAAGTAGATAAAGCCAAGATTGAAGTGATATATAAACTGGTCATTCCCACGAATGTGAAAGAAGTTCGTGCCTTCCTTGGTCATGTTGGGTTCTATAGAAGATTCATAAAGGATTTTTCCAAGATAACTAAGCCAATGACGAACCTGCTACTAAAGGATGCTGATTTCAATTTCAATGAAGAATGCGTCAAAACCTTCGACACGCTGAAGAAGGCACTTACAACAACCCCCATCATCAGAGCTCCCGACTGGGACCATCCTTTTGAAATTATGTGCGATGCCAGTGATTACGCGGTGGGTGTTGTTTTGGGGAAATATATAGAAAAGAAACATTATGTGATCTATTATGCATCAAAAACCCTCGACGAAGCCCAGAGGAATTATGCCACTACTGAGAAAGAACTTCTAGCAGTCATCTATGCCTTTGACAAGTTCAGATCCTACCTTATTGGTTCAAAGGTCATTGTTTACACAGACCATGCTGCTATTCGTTACCTTCTGGCAAAGAAGGATGCAAAACTAAGGTTGATTAGATGGATACTCTTACTACAAGAATTTGATGTGGAGATCAGAGACAAAAAAGGGACAGAAAATGTTGTAGCGGATCACCTCAGTCGTATCCACACTCTGGATGCTGAGAAAATTCCGATCAATGACTCCCTACCAAATGATCATCTAATGAGGGTCTCAGAAGTTATACCATGGTATTCTGATTTCGTCAACTATCTTGCCGCTAGAGTCATCCATCCCCAATGCACCGGGAATGCACTAAAGAAATTTATGCATGATGTGAAGCATTATTACTAGGATGAACCATATCTTTTTAAACTTTGTGCCGATGGTTTGTATAGATGGTGTATTGCTGAAGAAGAAGCTCAATCTATTCTGGAACAATGTCACTCAGGACCTGTGGGTGGGCATATGAGCTCTAAAAAGACTGCTCTAAAAGTTTTGCATTGCGGATTCTTCTGGACAACCATATCCAAAGATTCCTATGATTTTGTCCTGTCTTGTGACAAATGTCAAAGATCTGGAAATATAACAAAGAGAGATGAGATGCCACTGAATCTATGGCAGGAAGTTGAGATATCCGATGTCTGGGGGGTGGACTATATGGGTCCATTCCCATCTTCTAATGGATTTTCATACATCCTAGTGGCGGTGGACTACATCTCAAAATGGGTTGAAGCTATACTGACTGTCACTAGTGATTCAAAACCCATCATCAAATTATTCAAAGATATTATCTTTCCTCGGTTTGGAGTGTCGTGAACTGTGATATCTGACAGAGGTTCCCACTTTATTGAAAGAAGCTTTGAAGCTCCTCTGAAAAAGTACAGAGTCTCACACAAGGTAGCTTCACCTTACCATCCACAAACAAGTGGACAAGTCGAGGTCTCTAACCGACAACTAAAGGCTATTCTTGAGAAAACTGTTGGACGTAATCGAAAAGACTGGTCGACAAAAATAAACGACGCCTTATGGGCCTATCGTACTGCTTATAAAACTCCCCTTGGGACTACACCTTTTCGATTGATATATGGAAAGGCTTGCCACCTGCCAGTCGAACTAGAACACAAGGCATGGTGGGCAATCAAACAATTGAACTTTGATATGAAAGAAGCGGGCCAAGACAGGATTCTACAACTCCACGAGCTGGACGAACTCAGAATGACAGCCTATGAGAATGCACGAATCTACGAAGAATGTACAAAACTGTGGCATGATGGACATATGAAAAGAAAAGACATACAAGTGGGCGATCCGTTTCTGGTATTCAACTCAAGATTAAGGTTATTCCCAGGAAAACTCCGCTCACACTGGTCTGAACCATACATCGTCAAAAGCATCTCTCCTCATGGCGCCTTCTCTTTATGGAGTGAAGAGTCAGTAGAATTCATAACCAATGGGCACCACCTGAAGAGATATTTCACCGCGATAGACATAGGCACCAAAACAGTGCTGGAACTTGCAAATCCAAAAGACCCACCATGAATCTGAAGGACTCAGTCGAGCCATCGACGAAAAACAAAGGCGCTTGTCGGGAGGCAACCCGATCAATAACTATGTTTTACTTTTCCTTTCTAAATTTTGTTTCACCTCCCAGTTAACTTTTCCTTAAATAAAATTTGCCTTTTAAGATAGTTTTTCTTTTCTTTCAGATAAAATATCAGAGTTGCGTTGATCAGAACGCAATCACACTCGGCGGTCATAATTGGTGTAACCTTTCCCCTCCATCTTGGATTTAGGGTTTTCTCGGGACGAGCAAATCTCTAAGTTCGGGGTGGAGGGTGGGTGGTACGTACTTCACTTCCACATACACCCACTTTTCATACTCAAGTTGTCTCTATCATAAAAATTTTCAAAATTTTCAAAATTTTTGAATAGATATTTGATGAATTTTTAACACTTGTTGATAAAATGTAACTAACTAATTTGCTATGCATCTTCAATCATAATATCCTCCTTATTTGAAGTAAATCCTCAACAGGACTGATTTTTGAAACTTGCCTTTTTCCTGAAATTATCCTGTGAAGCTTATGATTCCTAACATCATAATACTTTTCATGAAAATGATAAGTATCTGTCAAAATGATAGGGATCAAACACGTCGTGCTTCCTAACTGACTAGTGGAACAATGGCTCAGAATCCCCACCGGATCCACATCAAGTAATTATTTGAGCAGAGTATGACAAAGAGAATAGCCCGACACATTGAATTGTAAATCAAGTTGCATTCTGATCTGAACTCTCTTCTACACTTCTTCTATCATCTTCGTACCCCTCCGTCCATCAAAAGCACCAAAATAGCCAAATTTGTGCCAAACCCTAAGTTCGGGGTGGCACGCCACTTCCCCTTATCCGCTTCTTCCATACCCCTCGCAATAAAAAGGGGCGTACCACCAAAAATGCAATCTCGAGTCGAATAGAGGAGAGATCTGCAAACAGAAGATGCCAAAGTGCTCACAAAAAGAAATGCAATCTCGAGCCAAATAGAGGAGAGATTTGCACAAAAAATGCAATAAATAAAATTGCAAAACAAATAACAATCTCGAGTCGAATAGACGAGAGATTTACTTCTTCTTTCCATACCACCTTTCACTCCTTTTTCTACCTAAGGGCACAATGCATGCCCCCACCATCTCGAAATACACCAGTGTCAGATCGGATGCACACTTGTTGATTCTGCAGGTATCTATGGACTCTTACAAAACTCTTTGACATGCTTGTTGTTGGAAAAATTGAGGAGGAAGTGATATTGGAAAACGAACTCAGCAACGAAGCTATGGTAAGACGTGTTTAGTGGTCCCCGGAGGTTGAGATACTGATTCATACTGAGCAGAAAGAAAACATTCGTGATGTGAAAATGAAGCAATCACACGGATTGAAAGTATTTCATTGGGCAACAGTTTCAAATTTTATGTTACTCGAGGACGAGCAACATTTAAGTTCGGGGTATTTTGATGAGTGCATACTCATCATGGAATTCAATTACCTTTTTGGAACAATTTCAACTTTATTTCACACCTTTTTATCCTAATATGAATCATAATGTACAAAACTACTTAGTTGATTCAACAATCAAGGTTTTAGCTAAATATCATTCATTTAATGCAGGTAAATTAAACAATTCCACGCATGTGGTCCCAAGACCGTTTGAGCTCTTGCGGTCCCAAGACCGTTTGGGTTCATGCGGTCCTAAGACCATTTGGGCTCATGCGGTCCTAAGACCGTTTGCTGGAATACACGAAGAACGAATGACAAAGATCGTTTGCCAAAGAAAACCATGCGAGCTGTAAACCACGGATCCATGCGGTCCCAAGACCGTTTGGGTCCATGTGGTCCCAAGACCGTTTGGGTCCATGCGGTCTCAAGATTGTTTGGATCCATGCGGTTTCCAAGACCGTTTGCCGCTAGCGCAAAGACCGATTGAAGAACAGAAGCCGCGCGTTCACGCCGAGACCGAGACCGACCTCAAGATCGATCGTCGCAAATCGTTTGACGCTGAAACGGTCTCCAAACCATTTGGCGCCAAACGGTCTCCAAACCGTTTGGCACCAAACGGTCTCCAGACCGTTTGGAGAGGATATTTCCAGCAACTTATCCAAACCGTTTGGGATTAGAGTTGAGCCTATAAATAGACCCCCAGGGTCCTCATTTGGGGGGATCGGATCCGGACGCCGATAGGCTGCCAGAGCACAACTCTGATCAAGTTCCACTCCACCCACCGCTAGTGTTGCATCCAAGGAGGCCGAGAAGAGAAGGAAGATGGAGCAAGGAGCACATCTTCTTCATCGGGCTGCAACCACTCTCTGCATCGAGCTCATGGCAGATCTCTCCTTCTCTCTCATCCTTCTTGCATCTCGCATCATGAGCGAGTAGTACCTTTTCACTGGGGTGCGGGGACTAGCCCCGCTACCCATGCAACCCATGTTCTTTTGTTAAACCTTCCATGGCAATGTATATAACTCTTCATTTTGTTGTTAATTGTTAAGCTCGTAGGTTGGTTATTTGCTTGTTTTCATCTTTGTGCTCCCTATGTTGCGAGAACTTCAATGCATGGGCTTGAACGTCATTTATCAAGTTAGACTCCTTGACGAGAACTTCTGATAGGATTCCTTGAGGTCGTAAGTGTGTGATATGTGAGGGGACGAGCCATCTAGCCTTTGGTGATGCTTCTGTGTGCATGGCGCCCGTATGGGGAGTTCACAGCCTTAGTTGGATTTTGTATCTTCTTGTTAACTGTTGATGTTTACTCGTACTTTAATCGTCTACATGCTTATCGGTTAACGCAGTTGACTCCTTGACGAGAACTTCCGATGGGATTCCTTGAGCCGTAAGACACGTGATCCGGATGGTGACGAGACATATGATGCCTATGGTGATGACTTACGCAGACCTGACACCCGTATGGGGGGTTCTGCAGCAGCTCTACTTGGAGTGTTATATCTTTCCTGGATTGTTTACAATGGAGTATGTTTGTATGTGTAGCAGTGGTCAAACCCGGTACCATCCCTGCGATTCCATATCATTGATCTCAAACCATCTTTAATTCCACTTTTACTTTCTTGCAATTAGTTTAAACAACCCAAAATCAACCAATCGTTCTAAATATTAGTTTTTGAGCTAGATCTAGCTGACAAGGATTCTTAAAAACTTTGTCCTTTGGGTTCGATCCTAAACTATACTGCGATAAGACTCGTCCACTTGCGGGTGGTATTATTGCACTTGGTTTTGGTAAAAACTTGGGGATTTCAGCCCCGAGTGAGTATGGAAACTCTTAGATTGTTGTCTTTTTGATTGCTCTGATCAAGTAATCATTCTGAGACAATCTTATGAATATCATGAAATAAGGAATATGGAATGAATAAATGTGTCATATCCTATGCATAAGAAAGAGAAGTCTGAAATAATCTCAGATGAGCATGTTGTATGAGGAACTAAAAGTGTACTCCTCATAAGATAAGAATAAGAATAAGGGATAATGGCATGTAATCATCCTTACAAATTTCTATGCTAAAGGCAAGGAACCTAGGATGAGTGACGTGTGTATTGAATGCACTAACAAATTCACTCGGGGCTGAAATCCCCTAGTGAATTTCATGATATTCATCAGATTGTCTCAGAATGACTACTTGATCAGAGCAATCAAAAATACAATAATCTAAGAGTTTCCATACTCACTTTTTCATCAATAGTTGTATACTACTTGAATTTGTTAGTGCATTCAATACACACGTCACTCATCCTAGGTTCCTTGCCTTTAGCATAGAAATTTGTAAGGATGATTACATGCCATTATCCCTTATTCTTATTCTTATCTTATGAGGAGTACACTTTTAGTTCCTCATACAACATGCTCATCTGAGATTATTTCAGACTTCTCTTTCTTATGCATAGGATATGACACATTTATTCATTCCATATTCCTTATTTCATGATATTCATAAGATTGTCTCAGAATGACTACTTGATCAGAGCAATCAAAAAGACAACAATCTAAGAGTTCCCATACTCACTTTATCATCAATAGTTGTATACCTGGTGTAACATCCCTAACCTGGGTTAGACTTTAACCCTAGGTGGTTTGATTAAGAAAGATGATTATATGTTTAATCTTATGTTGTGAAAAGTAATTGAGGCTCATTAGAAACTTATGTTTCAATTTTGATCCTGTTTGAACAATGTTGAACCAAAGTTTGCTTATTTTGGACTAAAGTGCAAATTACCCAAGTTGAGGGGTTAAATTGCAAATGTTGCATGATAATATGTTCCTCATGTGTTGAAGCATCGTGAGAATGAATATGATGCAAAGGTATGGCTTGTGGTATCCTGAGTACCAAGGAAGAGCTGATAAAGCAATGTTTATGCATTAAAACCTAGTTTTGGTGTAAAAGTACAATTTACCCAAAACCTAGGGTTTAATATGCAAATTACCACTTCAATAAGGTCCCTAATGTTTCTTGGCACTATGTAGAGCAAATAAAATGAGAGGGGCGCCTCATTTGAATTAAGTTGGAGGAGAGAGAATCTTGATATTAAAATAATCAAGATTTAATCCTAATTGAAACCCTAATTCGATTTAGGGCAAAAATAAAAGTATTATTAAAGGGCCTTCAACCAAAATTAAAATGGTTGGATTCTGATTTGTGTGGACGTCCTTGAGCTTTGCAAGGACCACGAAAATATCCAAGGGAATGGATAACTCACTCACAATTTTATAAGAAAAAGAAATATCCACTCACATATGGATATTATTATTATATAATTTAAGGTGCTTGATTTGATTTTCTTTAAATCATGGATAATTGAGAGGAATAAGAGTAAAAAAATATAGCCTCGTTCCTAAGGAATATGAGGGGGAAGAGGCGGCCATTTTTTTGTGATTAAATGAATTTTTATAAGGCACTTTCTCTCTCCTTGAATTTCTTATAAAAAGACCCTTTACAAGCCAAATGAAAGGCTATTTCGTTTGCACTTCTTCTCCTTGCTTGGAAACTGACCAAGGGAGCTAGGGAGGACCTGTAGGACGACCCCCAACCTGTTGGTAAGGTTCTTGATCCATTTCACCTTGATTCCATGGTGAAAATCGAAAATAAATTATGGATTTCTTCTTATTTCGATCTCCTCTTCAACCCTAGCTAATCTTTTCAACCAAAAGCTTGAGGACGAGCCTTGGGGGAGTTGCAAAAGATTCATCCACCATTTTTTCCGTGATCTTGGAGCTTTGGAGCTCAATTGGAGGTGGGTTTTATAACTTGAAACCCTAACTTTGTTATTGCATTCAATTCCCCATCAAATAATGATCATTTCTCTAGTTACAATTATTGATTTGGTTGATTGATGCAATTTACATGGAAATCACAGCAGGTTTCATGGGTCTAGAGCTTGATGATGATGAAATCATCATAAGCACACACATATCCAAATGTCTAGACCAAATGGTTTCAATCAAATGTCCAAACGGTTTGTGTTTTGGGAGCAAACAGTTTCAAACCATTTAGTAGCAAACTGTTTCACCAAACCGCATGAGACCAAATGGTTTCAGACCGTTTGGTGATGTTAACCAGGGTTGACCATTTGGGGACTTGTTCATAATGATCTAGGTTAATGACCCATAAATTTTTATTTATTAACTCCAATCGGTTCATGAGTTGAAGGTCCATCAATCACCTAAACCCTAATCGGGTTGAGTGTTGATTTCATAAGTGATTGAGTTTGAAATTTCGGTTGATTGACCCAAACAGTTTCAAAACCGTTTCGGAATCACCCAAACGGTCTCAAGACCGTTTGGAGTTCATCCAAATGATCCCAAGACCATTTGGAGGTCATCCAAACGATCCCAAGACCGTTTGGGGGTCACCCAAGACCGTTTGGAGGTCTAGGGTTGACTATGGTTAGGTTTTTGAAGATCTAAAGGTACTAAGTTGAAGTGCAATCAAATGTTGTTTTGGTGATCAATCTAATGATCCAAACTTTGATTGATTGACTTGAATTTTGATGTTGACATGGGCAAGCGGTCTCAAGACCGTTTGGAGGTCATCCAAACGACCTCAAGACCGTTTGGGGTCAGGATATGTTCAATTTGGATGATGGTCCAATAGTTTTATAGCAACTAGACTCACATTGGTTAATGTTGAAGGATCATTGATTCCAAACCCTAATCCAATTGGTTTAAATCCTAATTGATAATCAATTGAGGGTTAATTGAGGTTCAAATCAATTGAAGTATGACCTAATTAACTCAATTGAAGTATGGTGATAGGTCCAATTGAAGATTGGTTACATGAATTCAATGATTGAAGGAATCAACATTAAGAACCCCAAATCGATTTGATAGGTTGAGACCATCTTTGGTCCATGCGGTTTTGAGGAGGTTTGGACCAAACGGTCTCAAGACCTTTTGGGACCAAACGGTCTCAAGACCATTTGGGACCAAACAATCCCAAACCGGTTGAGCCCATGCGGTTTCAAAAGGTGCTTTAGCAAACGGTTTCAAGTAATTGCTTTAGCAAACGGTCTCAAGCACCACCTTTACCAAATAGTTTCAAACCGTTTGAACTTTGAAAGACCAATACCGTTTGGGTCTCAAATAGTCAAAGTCAATTGAGGACTCAATTGGCTAATCCACTTGGACACCTATTGTAATTGAAGATTCTATTGGTCAAATCAATTGGATACCTTATGCAATGGAGGTCCAATGTGATTGAATCTCTTGAGAATTAAGATGATGAATGATCCATTGATCCAATGATGATTAGTAATGATAATCAATGAAGGTACAAATGTTGAAACCCTAATAGTATCTAAGTGATTAGTGTCAATTAAGGGATGAACCCTAATTGCTTATAAGAACCATGACTTGATACATTATGTTAATCATAGTTGTATGTACTTGATTGAAGGGTTGATGTAACCTAATCAAGTTAAGAGGATGATGGAAAGGAATTCATACATGAGTATTGATCATGTAATGAATAGGGTATGATCCTTCATAAAATGGTCATGAAACCCTAATCAAGAAGGTTGTTGAGCCCTAACCTAATTTAGAGCAATATCATATGTAACCCAAACCCAGGGTAATGTTGTGACTCTAAACCAAGATAATAAAATGTGAATCCCTAATTAAGGATGATTCCATGTGAATCCATAATTGAGGTTGATTCCATGAGAAACCCTAATTGAGGGTGATGCCATGAGAAATCCCTAGTTGGGATGAATAGTAAACATTAAGTATAGGCAATGAGATGTGAAAGCCTAATGAAGGGTGATGTTATATGCAATCCTAACTCTAATGAAGTATGATAGCATGTGAAATCCCAAAGCCCTAATAAAGGGTAAAGGTATGTGAAACCCTAATTGAAGTTATAATACATGAAGCCTTAATATTGGACAACATGATGACAACCCAGAACCCTAATAATAAATCAGTGGGTAAAACCTTATAAGGGTGAAATATCATAAATGGTTGATTATAGGCAAGCTTATTGTAAGCAATGCCTTAACCTGAGATGAGTTCATATCATTAAAGATAATTGGACCATTCATATGTGTAACCTATGCACTTCATGGTAAGAGTGATAGGTTAGTGGATGAAAGGATTAAGATGGGAAATACCTTAATCCAAGATAAGCTGATAACTCAAGAAAGTTGGAAGTAATGAGGAGTGATACATCAAGATATGAAAGAATTCACAGTTTGCATCTCAAAGTTGATATACTTCGATAAATATGAAATCCTAATGTGAGATGGGAAACCTTAACCCTAAATTGGGTAATGGAACATGAGAAATCATAATATGATATGAATAGTAAGCCCTAACCCCATTGAGGGAATTGAGGTGTTACTATTGTATTACATGAAGTAATATATTATGTTGCCTAGTGAGAGGTGACAAGATGCTTTATGGGACTTATGAGCTATGAGGATGGTTGTTGCCTAGTGAGAGGTAACAAAATGTTTTAAAGGTTACCCAGGATTGACATAGATCAATACCTGGAAAAATTGTATAGGATTGGCATAGTTCAATGCCTGGAATGATAACACATGATTGGTTAAATCCCAATACCTAGAATAATATCACAGGATTTGTCAAATCCCAATACCTGGAATGTACAGGATTGGTTAACTCCCAATACCTGGAATAATAACATAGGATTGGCTAACTCCCAATACCTAGAATAATAACACAGGATTGGCTAACTCCCAATACCTGGAATGCACAGGATTGGCTAACTCTCAATACCTGGAATAATAACACAGGATTGGCTAACTCCCAATACCTAGAATGCACAGGATTGTCTAACTCCCAATACCTGGATAATAACACAGGATTGGCTAACTCCCAATACCTGGAATGAACAGGATTGCCTAACTCCCAATACCTGGAATAATAACACAGGATTGGCTAACTCCCAATACCTAGAATAATAACACAGGATTGGCTAACTCCCAATACCTAGAATGTACATGATTGGCTAACTCCCAATACTTGTAATAATAACACAGGATTGACATAGATCAATACCTAGAATAGTTGCACAGGATTGACATAGATCAATACCTGGAATAGTTGCACATGGTTGACATAGTTCAATACTTGGAATGGATACACAGGAATAATATAAGTCTAATGATTTTACTAGTTGCATAGGATTGGTGTAATCCAATGCCTGGAATATTTATATTGGATTGGTATAGAGCAATGCCTGAATAAGATATGATGATGCACACTCTCATGTCCAATATAACCAAAATCTATTTAGCAGATTGGCTAAGGCCAATAAGTTGAAACAAGAATGTCTCATGGGTGACATATCCAGATAATGAGTGTCACAAGAGAAGTTTGACATGATGGTATAATATGGAGGATAAATGATATACATGTTCTTCCTATTCCTTATTAAGAGAAAAGTTGATCTATTATTCCATCATAGATAGTTACAATGCTTTAAGATGAGAATGCTTTAAACTGCATATCATCTGTCCAGATTTATGTATATAACTGTAATAATAATGTTTTGGCGGAGAGTTATATCTCCCGTTGGGACAATTTACAATTGTCTCACCCCCTTGGGATCCAATGTTTTTAGGTGGACGCAGACAAAGAGGTAGGAAACCTTTAGCAGAAAAAGAACAACATCAACAGTATGAAGGACAGCAGTAATATCTCAGGTGGAGATACTGCCTGTCTAGTCATATAGTTAGAAAGTCGTATGTGTCGTGTCTGTACTCTCAGGTCCTCGGAGTCAGTAGTCGGTGTTTTTATTGAATCGATCTGAGATTTTGGCTTGATGCCTTGAGGTTTTATGTTGTCTGTATATAATGTTGAATAGGATAGCTGATGTTGTAATCCTTGAGAAGAGATAGTACAGGTTGTGTCCTTATGGAACAGAATGTAAATATTATACTTTGGTTCTTGATGAAAAAGATTTCCTATGTGTGGGTCTCTTTGCAAAAAGTTTTAATTTTTAGTGATTTTTAGTAATCCGTTGCAAATGATTCGCTTCTGCTTAGTTAATCTCGTGTTTTGTAAGTTGGATGCCACACCTGGATAGGGTATATAAATACTGAGATTAAGTGATATGCACTTTGTATGCTATCATATTCCTTCTTTTCATATTATCACAAGCATAAGGCTTAACATCCCTGGATTTTATCCAGGCATCTCTTCTGTACCTCATCTTTTCTTATAGAGGTAAGAACAACATAAAACATTTGTAATGTTTTACTATACATTACATAAGTCCTCATAGGACTTATCAGGGAAAGTTCAATCCATTCCTTTCTCAGATAATCTAGGAATTCATAAGATGACATATTTGAATGACATTATCTTGTCTAACTTGTCATAATTCATGAATTATTCACTGCCTCAGGCTAACTCTGCCTCAAAGATTGATTTAACAGGCTAAGGTTGAGCACAGACTCAAATTAAGTCGAGAAATTCATCATTTCCTTTTGCTTCAACCTGCAGATGCTGATTACAAATCTTGTTGATATCTAAAACATCATCATTGAGGTTGGTAATCTAGGTTACACTGCCAATGCTTGATCCACTATATACATTACTATTTCCCTAAATTCTCCAATAGTAATACTTAAAGAAGGATTTCTTATTATAGTTGGACCAGCTAGGGGATTCTCAGGCAATTGTCTCTCTCTTGCCTATTCCCATGCACCCCTTCTTGGTGCAACATTGCTGCTTTCAGCAGCAACCTCTTCATGTGACCCAATCATCTTTAAGTTCTTCTTCTCTTATACGAGCAGAAGACACTATCAGATACATTGGATGACACCAGAACAGACTCTACTACCTTAATCCTATGTCTCTGTAGACTCAGCGAACGTAGAGCTCTGATACTACTAATTTGTGGCATCCAACTCACAAAAACAAGATTAACTTAAGAGGAAGCGAATCATTTGCAGCGGATTACCGAAAATCACTAAAAATTTAAAAATTTTTGTAAAGAGATCCACACATAGGAAATCTTTTCCATCAAGAACCATTGTATAACATTTATATTCTGGTTCAAACGTACATAACATGTACCATCTCTTTTTAGAGACTACATCATCAGCTGCCTTAATACATTATATATAGACAACATACAAATCTCGAGGCATCAAGCCAAAACCTCAGATTGATTCATTAAAACACTGACTAAAAACTCCGAGGACCTGAGAGTACAGAGACGACACATAGGACTTTCTAACTACATAACTTGACAGACAGTATCTCCACCTGAGATCTTACTACTGTCCTTGTTGTTACTGCTGCTGTCCATTCCCTGCAATGGGAATTCTGCTTCTTTGTCCGCGTCCACCTAAAAAGTAGGATCCCACGGGGGTGAGACAATTGTAAATTGCCCCAGCGGGAGATATAACTCTCCGCCAAAACATTGTTAAGTTTATTAAAATAAACTGAGCAGAAGGATTTATATAAATAATCAACAACAGGTAAGTCATTGTATGAACAAAGTGAAGTAATCTCCTTTTTCAAGGACCTCTACTCATGGTAGACTCATAGTTCATTCATCTACTTGTAATGAATACAACAGATATGAATAACATCAATGAACTACAAATATATAACATAAGAGTAACACCAACCAATGAATTTCCGTATTCAATCCTTAAGCAAACATGCTAGACGGTTGATTTCATTGTATAAACACACTTATGCCCTAAGGAGATGAGGTATACCGCTCATACTCCAACCGACCACTGTGAAGTCAAAATCGGTACCATACATAGGTCTATGGAAGAGCCGGATTCCCATGACCTCTCACATCCCGGTCAGTGTGGGACAACAAGCAGGACTGTGGTAACTGCTCAGAATAGCTTTCTAGGGTATACTGGAACTTCTCTATAGAGTTACAGCGTCAACTGCACTCTCATCAGCCATCGAGAGATTTAATGTTTATCTCCTCGGCCCGACATGTAATATTATTGGGAGATTAGTGTTACATCTATCCCAACCATCGGGAGATTCATGATACATCCATCCCGACACATGAAGGATTGAGAGGTTTGATGTTTAACTTCTCTCAAATCACTTCACCGGACGTAAGGATATTTTTCACCCATTTACCCCCACATATTCCAAATATGCATTCTGGTTTTTTCCGTGGGCACCCGTTTCACCATCACCTGTTCTTGACGATGATGGATCTATGGTCAGGGCTCTACATGAAAGGATTTCACTTGATTAATTAAGTACATTTTCATATTCTTTTAGCATCAACCAAATTCTCAAACAAGACTTATTACAACAATGCTATAAAGAGACATGTACTACTTTCATCAGACATTAATCAGTCTTTCAAAGACCTTGGGAACTCAGCCCCTCATTTCAAAACTGGGCATTCTCATCCCTTCACATTCTCACCACCATAATCATATGGTTCTGGGTATTCAAACCCTTAACTCATCATTGAACATCATTACCATCTATTAGGTAACTATCACCTTCAGGTCATCTGACCAAGGCATTCATAATACTTGTTATACAAGCATCACACATGGCTTACAAGGCCACAAGATATCTTGCCACCTCTTTAGGCAACAGCTTACTCATGACTCATAAAAATTCATGCACATTGTTACTTTTACTAAGCAACAACAACATTAGGGAACATAAGGCCAATCAACATTTATTATATAAATCACAGCTCAACTCTGGCTATAATCATTATGTCATAATACCTACATGGCTATTAGACATGATAACAGTCATACGAGTCATTCATCACATCATGCGATACAATAGTAACACCAATATTCCTTTACCAGGAATTCGGGTTTACTATCAAATAGGGCTTTTCATTCCCTTTACCCAAATTAGGGTTAGGGTTCCCCATTTCTCATTAATTAGGGTTTCATGAATATATTATCTGTCCAACCCTCAATTCATTATTCCATATCTCTGGGGCATTCAAAAGGTATCATAATTGATTATTCCAGATCATTACTCTCATCATATAGCATTAATGATTATCAACTCAAGGTATGAGTTCATTTCTCATCCTCATCATGGTATGACTACATCATACTAATCAATGGGCTTAACCCCATTCTCAAGGTACATTAATTAACACTCATCAAAGTGCAACAACTCATTACATTTCATTGTAATAGTTGCATAACACACTTCATATGTTTCTTACCCAATTATATTGGATTTAGAGTATATCAAGGTATATAAACCCCGAAGCGCTGAATGTGATGACTATCATATCTTGATGTATCACTTTCTCATCATTTCAGACTCTCTTGGGTTAACCAACTTATCTTGTATTAAGTTATTTCCCCTCTTAATACATTACATCACTAAACTTTCACCTTTAGCATGCAATGCATTGGCCACACATTAGAATTGTCCAATTATCTTTAATGATATGGACTTGTCTAACGCTAAAGACATTGCTTACAATAAGGTTGCTTATAATCAACCACTTGAAATGTTTCACCTTTATAAGGTCATTCCTTCTATCTCATCATTAGGGTTTCCTTATACCCTTACTTAAAATTAGGATTATGATTCATTGTCATATTGCCCAGGATTAGGGCTTTCTGCATTATGACTTCACATTAGAGTCTCACATACCTTCACACTTCTTAGGGCCTCTCATCACAACATAACATTAGAGCATCATGTGGTGTTAATTCTTAGTCAGGGTTTCTTATGGAATCACCCTCAATTAGCATTTCTCATGGAATCACCCTCGGTTAGGGTTTCTCAAGGAATCACCTTCCAATTAGGGTTTCACATGGAATCACCCTCAACTAGGGTTTCACATGGAATCACCCTCAACTAGGGTTTCTTATTTCATTACATGACATCACCCTAAGTTTGATCCTCACATCACATCACCACATTAGTGTTCCATATACATCATTCTAACTTAGGGTTTATCATGACATAACCCTGGATTAGGATTTCACATGGAGTCATCCTTAATTAGGATTTCCACAATAGTCACCCACAATTTGTGTCTACTATTCATCTCCATTAGGATTTCATTCAATTATCCATAATTAGAGATTCACTATTCATCCAAGTTAGGGTTTTGTATCTCATTACCCTAAATTAGAGTTATACATATCATTACCCTAGATTAGGGTAACATCCTCACCCTGGATTAGGGTTACATCCTCACCCTGGATTAGGGTTACATCCTCACCCTGGATTGGGGTTACATTTAGAATTGCCCTCAATTAGGGTTAGAACCCAATAGCCCTGTCGATTAGGGTTTATGTTCATGATTAGGGTTTATGTGCATGATTAGGGTTTCATGATCTCTCTACATAAGGATCATACCCTTAATCACCACATGAATCATATTCATATATGAATTCATGCTATCATCTTCTCAACTAGATTAGGTCATATCAACCCTTTAATCAAGTACATACAACTATGATTAACATAGTGTACCAAGTCATTGATCCTATAAGCAATTAGGGTTCATCCCTTAATTGGCAGTAACCACTTAGGTACTATTAGGGTTTCAACCTTTGTACCTTCATTGATTATCATTACTAATCATCATTGGATCAATGGATCATTCATCATCTTAATTCTCAAGAGATTCAATCACATTGGACCTCCATTACATAAGTATCCAATTGAATTGACCAATTCAATCTTCAATTACAATAGGTGTCCAAGTGGATTAACCAATTGAATCCTCAATCAACTTTGACTAATTGAGCCCAAACAGTCTTGGTCTTTCAAAGTTCAAACGGTTTGAAACCGTTTGGTAAAGGTGGTGCTTGAGACCGTCTGCTAAAGCAAGTACTTGAAACCGTTTGCTAAAGCAACTTTTTGAAACCGCATGGGCTCAACCGGTTTGGGATCGTTTGGTCCCGAATGGTCTTGAGACCGTTTGGCCCCAAATGGTCTTGAGACCATTTGGACTCAAATGGTCTTGAGACCATTTGGTCCAAACCTCCTCAACACCGCATGGACCAAATATGGTCTCAACCAATCAAATTGGATTAGGGTTTCCAATGTTGATTCCTTCAATCATTGAATTCATGGAACCAATCATCAATTGGACCTATCCTCATACTTCAATTGAGTTAAATAGGTCAACCTTCAACTGATTTGACCCTAAATTTACCTTCAATTAGTCATCAATTAGGGTTTGAATCAATTGAATTAGGGTTTGGAATCGATGATCCTTCAACACTAATCAATGTAAGATTAGTTACTTTGAAACCATTGAACCATCATCCAAATTGAACATGACATGACCCCAAACGGTCTTGAGGTCGTTTATATGATCACCAAACGGTATTGAGACCATTTTCCCATGTCAACATCAAAATCCAAGTCAACCAATTAGGGTTTGGATCATTGGATTGATCACCAAATCAACAATTGATTACACTCCAACTTAGTATCTTTGGGTATTCAATTGCTTAACCATACTCAACCCTTGACCTCCAAACGGTCTTGGGTGACCTCCAAACGGTCTTGAGACCATTTGGGGAGACCGTTTGGGTGATCCCCAAATGGTCTTGAAACCATTTGGGTCAATCAACCTAAGTTTCCAACTTCATCACTTTGGAAATCAGCACTTAACCCGATTAGGGTTTTGGTGATTGATTGTCCTTCAACTCATGAACCAATTGGAAATAATCAATCATAATTGATGGGTCGTTAACCTAGATCATTTTAAACATATCTCCAAACATTCAACCCTGGTCAACACCACCAAACGGTCTAAAATTGTTTGGTCTCATGCGGTTTGGTGAAACCATTTGCTTCTAAACGGTTTGAAACCGTTTGCTCCCAAACGGTTTGAAACCGTTTGCTCCCAAACGGTTTGGGAAACCGTTTGAACATTTCAATTGAAACCGTTTGGCCAACATATTTGGGTATGTCTGTCCTTAGGATGATGTCATCATAATCAAGCTCTAAACGCACAAAACATGCTGTGGTTTCCATGGAAATTGCATCAATCAACCGAATCAATTATTGTAAATGTAGAAATGATCATTATTTGATATGGAATTGAATGCAATAGCAAAGTCAAGGGTTCAAGTTATAAAACCTTCCTCCAATTGAGCTCCAAAGCTCCATGTTCACGGAAAAAATGGTGGATGCAACTCCTTTCACCATTCGAAGGCTCATCCTCAAGGTTTGAGTGAAAAGGAATGGTTAGAATTAAAGAGGAGATCGAAATAGGAAGAAATCCATAATTTATTTTCGATTTCCACCATGGAATCAAGGTGAAATGGATCAAGAACCTTACCAACAGGTTGGGGGTCGTCCTCCTGATCCTCCCAAGCTCCCTTGGTCGTTTCCCAAGCAAGGAAAAGAAGTGGGATTGAAAAAGCCTTCCATTTGGCTTGTAAAAGGTCTTTTTATAAAAATTCAATGAGAGAGACTATGCTTTGTAAAAATCCAATTAATCCCAAAAGTGTGGCCGCATCTTCCCCCTAAACTTCCTTAGGGACGAGGCTATATTGTTTTACTCTTATTCCTCTCAATTATCCATGATTTAAAGAAAAGCAAATCATGCTCCTTAAATCATATTATATTAATATCCATATGTGAGTGGATATTTCTTTTTCTTATAAATTTGTGAGTGAGTTATCCACTCCCTTGGATATTTTCATGGTCCTTGCAAGGATGAAGGATGTCCACAAACATCTGAATCCAACCATTTTAATTTTGTTTGAAGGCCCTTTAATTAATACATTTATTTTTTCCCTAAATCGAACTAGGGTTTCAATTAGGATTAAATCTTGATTATTTTAATATCAAGATTCTCTCTCCTACAACTTAATTCAAATGAGGTGCCCCTCTCATTTTCTTTGCTCTATATGGTGCCAAGAAACATTAGGACCTTATTGAAGTGGTAATTTACATATTGCACCCTGGGTTTTGGGTAAATTGCACATTACACCAAAACTAGGTTTTCATGCACATACATTGCTTTATCAGCTCTTTCTTGGTATTCAGGCTTCCATAAGCCATACCTCAGCATAATTTTCACTCTCATGATGCTTCAACACATGAGGAACATATTATCATGCACAATTTGCACTTAAACCCCTCAACTTGGGTAATTTGCACTTTAGTCCAAAACAAGCAAACATTGCTTCAACATTATTCAAACAGGACTAGAATTGCAACATAAGTTCCTCTTGAGGCCTAATTACTTTTTACAAGATGAGATTAAGAATTTAATCACCTTTCCTAATCAAAACACCTAGGGTCAAAGTATAACCCAGGTCAGGGATGTTACAAATTATAAACCCCTAACAAGGATTTCGTCCCCAAAATCTAGATAAACGAAGATAGATGTATTTTATTCATCATACTATCTAGTCTTCACTTAACATCTCCTTATTATGGAGACACAATAAAACTTTGAGCAGCACAAAGTGTTTCCATACAAGATTCTCATAGAATCAACACACAAAGCACATGCTCCACTGTTCCTTATCATTAACTGTGGAGTCAACTTTGTGTCACATAACACTTTTCTTGTTAAGAGAAACATCATACATTTTTTTTATTAGTATCATGTTTATGCAGAGCATAAATCCCTAACATATGATGTTCATATTATTTTATATAATCAGACTAATTTCATAGTTGACTACTCCAGGTAGCCAACCTAAACTATCTTATATTTCTCAGATACCAGAATCTTTCACCTTGGTATCTATCACATGTGTTGAGAACACATAATATTTTTCTCTTCCATTCATCTTAGAACATTAATTGTTTCATATGTCCTCATCTTAGGACCAAAGTCCAAGATAACTGATACTTTTCTAAGTATCCATCACATGAACATATTTATATTATGCACATCAAGTGTCCTAAAGCCCACTTGATTTCCATGTCCCTGAAAAGAAAGAAAACAAGGATTCATATTCCTCAAGACCATAGGAACCATGCATAAAGTGACTCAACTCAATCACTCAGGAGTATTCTAGTTTAGGACATATCATATCATATATTTCTTGTATTTCTCATATCATGGAGTCTAGGTTCTCTGACCTTCTCCCTGTGGGTCTCGCTCTCTCTTGAGCTAACCCCAAAACTGGTCCTAACACTAGAGGTCCTCCTTTGTAAAAGAGCTTGAGGCTCATGTTGACTCACAACTTGTCTTAGCTTAATTTTTCTTATCTCATAAAAGCCTAGTTAATTGCATCATCAAAACTTATCTCAAATCCTCAAAACTGAACGTAAATCCTCAAAGACAAACATATATCATTATAAACTATCTTATATCATCTCTATAAGACTTTCATTGTATCATCAAACTCATTTCATATATTCCAACTATCATATATCCTAACAAGGCTCTAGACATCTAATCTAGAACTATTCTCTCTTCTAGACTGATGTCATTCACTTTCACTTAGGTTGCATACTCATACATGTGTGGGAACACATTTTTGTAATACATATACATAATAAAATATTATATAGTTTTTCTCTGATAAAACATGCGTCAGAGAAAACTACCAAGGTTCGATCCGATTGGAATCCAAAACCAAATCCTAAAAATGAGTGTCCCACACATAGTAGAGAGTACGGTGTCATGAAAACTAGTGAAAAGGGTGAGAACATGGTGTAGACTAGTGTAGCTACTCTAGAAAATGAGTGCCATATGTCTAGGGTTTCTCTTCCCTTGATGCCTGTCATTTCCAAATAATGCAACGTCCCATACCGCTGCACTACAAGGAAAGAACGACATCTAAGGACTTGCTACTCAACAAGCACCATTCTAGACCCAGTTCTCAGACATCTAGGTCCTAACCTAGAGGCTAGGTCATATCTAGTCTCTAAAAGACAACTAATCTAACCCTAAAGATTATTAAGGTTCAAGGTTCTTTCATTTTGAGTTGTATAATGAGCAAATGTCAGGCTTTGTTATTGTTCATGCTCTGATACCACCTGTGACGTCCCCGAATTTTCTGAAACTTAATCTAATGTGTGACGTCCAAATTGAAACCCTCACCTCAGCGAGAATCCCAATTTAAACATCCACACTAGGCGAAGAAAGAGAAAATCAAGGGAGTCAGAAGGAAACACAGTAGCACATGCACATGAACAATAATAAAACCATACACACATGTTCACAATTCAACATATAATTACAACATGAATTGTTACAACATTTGATATTACATATTGAACAGCTAACTTATACATATACATGTACTACCACAAAACTATAGGATCTTAAGACAACAGGTCCACCTGTACATCAACTCGCTACACAACTCTCAACTAACCTAGATCTTCAAGAGCAGAACCAAAACCTAACCATAAGATTACATGCGGTACACGTTAGCAAAATATTCAAGAATATTGTACTGAGTACGCCTACGTGTCTTTTACATACCTCTCATCATATCTTGGCAATAATATAAAACTAATACTTGGCAGTAACATAATAAATATAAGAAAATCATATACTTACACAAAGATGTTCATTAATAAAAGAAAACATATTTTAAGCACATTTTCCATTATATCATCCATACATTTACTACCTGAGAGTTGAATGCATTAAGGCCTTTATGATCTACTACCAAAGAGTTGGATCATTTCACAATGTGATCTACAACCAAAGAGTTGGATCACTTCCAAGTACTTTACTACCAAAGAGTTGTACATATTTCCAACACTTTACTACCAAAGAGTTGAAGTGCTTAGATATAATGGAACAGATATATTATGTTTCATGTGTTCATAGCAATAAGTATGGAAAATCATGTAAGATATCATACAAGTACATTCATTTCATCCAATATCATATGCCAAGTATTTTACTACACATATAACACAAGCATATTGTATAATAAGCCAAGTAAGAGGTAATGGCATACCTTCCAAAGAGATATCTTAATCACATATTCCTCATGTCATCTATATCTTTGGTCAACCCTGATTAAGACAAGAACATGTGCTATCATCAGGTTCACATCATCATTAACCCTAGTTATGTCCATTTTAGGATTTGCTTAGCTCATTAAGATATGTGCATCATTCCTTGTCTTATATTCATCCTTATGTGGGATTTATGTTACTGATGTTATGTTCTAGATTAGGATACACAATCTGAATATCATGTTCCATATCATTATTTATACATATTAACCCTAAGTTACATGTATTACTCAAATTAGGGTTTCATCACATGTATTATGAGTCATCTTCGTGTAACATGAACTTTATGCATCTAACAGATATCTGACTTACATCTTATCTTCAGATTAGTGATATGAACCTACTCTGTAAATTTCATCATTTATTGATCGTTTATGTATTTTCTACATTTTTTCAGGGTTATTAGCCCTAGATAGCCATATTAATCAAATTACAAGATTTCGTATATCAACATGACCATAACTGGCATCATATGCATTATAAACATGAATTATGATTTACTAGAATTTTCTCATAAATTTTAAGGCATCATTTGATATTTATTATCCATGATATAAGCATAATACATCTTACATGATATCACTATTAATAGTGCATAAAAAGCCTAATATTATGGTTCTATGTTGTTCTACGCATTTTTCTGAGAATTTTGATACCTTGTTCAAAATTTTCTGATAAAAGTACTAATTACTAAGCATTTTCGAAGATCTGAGCATTTATTGAGAATTTACCTTTTTGGACCAATCTGCTGATGCCACATGTCCATTTTAGGGCTTGCTACTTGTTGTTGGGTCGGTCCGGTTCAACACTGATTTTAGTCGATTTGAGGTACTTGGACCGGGTTCACCATTTGAACCACCTGCTTCCTTTCCTTTTTTGTTTCCACGCAATCCAGTGATGCATGAACTAAGAATAGGGCCACCCGCCGCCGTGACAGCTGGAACTCGATGAGGAATTGGTGGCACAGGGATGCAGCTCGTCGTCTTCTAAGGCCACGCTTAGATTCAATGTTGTCTCCTGAACCTCCATGGCATCTCAGATCCCTAGCTTGGCTTCTAGGTCTTCATTCCCACAAGCTCGATGTCGCCTGGTTCTAGCTGCCATGGTGGAGCAAAGAGGTGATTTGCCTCTGCTCCTCCTTAGACTGATCCAATGCTTTGGACAGCTTCACAGCGTCTCCGTGAACTCTACCCTTACCTTTTCTCACGTTGAGTAGCTCTCCCTACAGGTCTTCGATCTCCCAGTTCATGGGCGACTGACCTGATTCGGTCGGTCATGGAAATGACCACTTGAGGCCAAGCGCTCAAGTACAAATGGTTCCCTGGGCCTTCCCATTGCTCCTCACTTCTTCCTCTTCCTCCAATCCACCTTCTACCTCCATATCCTACACCCAGCTACAACCTGCTCATCTCGGTGGGGAGGTGGAGAGAAGCGGGAGCTCAAACTCCCTCCTCGGGTGGCTTCTCGTCCCAAATAAGAGGTCGTTGGGGATATATCATCAAGGAGCACAGCTTCTCTCACACGAAGTATCATTCTGCTCCACGATCTCAATGTGAGACGAGGTTGGGGCTCATTTTGGCTGCTACACCACGATCTCCAGTCTGATCGGAGGTAGGGGATGAAGATCCATCCATCCAAGGTACATCCAAAGGCTACAAGGAACCCGCACAACACATGATCCATGGCTCACTTAAAGAATCCCCCACTTCCGCTAAATCGAAAATCTAGGGCTAGGATCTGACCATGCAGACCCAGCCCAACTAAGGGGCATGTGACACTGGTTATAAGCCACAACTTAGGTCTATAAACATCAAATGTACATTATTTCATGAAATTCAACCCTTAATAACTTCCTCTAGGATACTCCAATTGCCACCAAATTTTAACCATAGCTTCCTCACTACTCAAGATTCCTTCTACTCAAATTTGGTGCCAAAACACAATGGTTATACCATTCAATTAAATTCCTCAAAAAGACATTAAGAGAGAGATCTTAACCATGATATCAACCTCACATCAGCACACCTTCTTTGCCAAGAGCTTGGAACTCTCAATCTAACTCAACCATATGCTTTCACTTAAGTCATTGTACATTTTAGGATTCCAAAAGTCCACTCCATCACATCCTACACACCTTAAAAGAAATTTTGTCCTCAGAATTAAGCCCAAAATTCCGGTCTTTCACACCACACATGAAATTTGGAACAAGCTATGTGTCACCAATGAAGGTACGGAGCAAGTAAATGAAGCCAAGATAGACATGCTTGGTGGGCTACTTGAGAACTTTAGGATGGGTAAAAATGAGAGAGAGACCGATATGTACACTAGGCTCAATGTGATCATCAATGGATTGGCAACCCTTGGGAGTGTGATGGATAAAGGCACTATCAACTCCAAGATCTTGAGATCTCTTCCTAAGAGATGGGAGCCCAAGGTTACATCCATTTAAGAGGTATACAAGCTAAGTGAGTTGTCAGCCGAGGAGCTGGTTGGTAACCTTAAAGCCCATGAACCTAGGCTTGATAAGCAAGAAGAAGAAGAAAAGAGAGAAGAGAAGGAGTGCAAGAAGATTAAGGACACATCCTTCAAAGCTCAATTGAAGATATGGTTCGACAACAACAACTTGCTCTCAAGTCCCCTACTCCTTAATCAAATGAAGATGAAGGCCCAAATGAGCATGAAGCAAACTACTCCAAGGGCAACCACTACAAGGGGAAGCCTTCTTCATCAATTTCGAGATGCTATGAGTGTGGCCAAAAAGGCCATTTCAAGAGTGACTGCCCAAAGGCCACGAAGAGTCATCACAAGAGCAGCCATAAGAAAGACAAGGAGTACAAAAGAAAAGGCAAGTACAAGAGGAAAGAAAAGAATTAAAGAAGATCCAAAGATGCAGCTCATGCAGCTTGGGAGGAGTCCTCCTCAAGCTCTTCAAGCTCCGAAGATGGAGAATGCCACCTTGCTCTCATGGCCTCTACAAGTGAAGATGTAGGTGAGGTAAGTGAAGTCAATTTGCATGAGTTATCTAAGGAAACTCTTATTGATATGCTTAATGATTGCCAGTCATCTTTTACTAAATGCAAATCTAAAAGGAAAAGATTAGGCAAGATAGTAGATGATCTTTATGCTAAAATTGAGATTCTTGATAAAAATGAAAAAAAAGCTCCTTGATAAAATAGATTCTTTGCAAGGAAAATTTCTTGACCTTGAGCTTCAACATAATGGAGTAGAGGTTGAGAATGGGGTCTATCTTAAGACTACTGCAGATCTTAAGGAAGACAACCAAAAGTGCCAAGATGAGTTAGATGGTCTTGAAACTTAAAATGTAGAACTAATTCTCATTGATGATGCTAGGAAGCAAGAGATTCATGTTTATCAAAAGGAAATTTTGTTTCTTAAATATGAAAATGTCAAGTTACTTGCTCAAGTTAATGATTTATCTTCTAGACCTATTTTGCAAAGTAATGAAGTTGCTAGCATAGCTTTAGAACGAGATTCCTTTCATACTAGATCCCTCTGTTTAGAGGCCGACCTATTGCATGTTAGAGATGATCTTTCTATTCTTTCTACAACTATCATTAACCTTAGCGATGATGATGCCAAGTTAAGTTCTACTTTGCAAAAGTTTCTTATGGGAAAGAAATCCCTCGATGATGTCCTAGAACACTTTACCAAACAAATTGGTACTAGTGGTTTGGGATATGATGGGACTGCTCCCAAAGGTAAGAGCAAGAGCAAGAACAAGGGTAAGAAGAAGAGTGTGGAACCTCCTATCTTCCATGGAGAGACCTCCGGCTCTAAGAACCCTATGGTATGTGTTCATTGTAAATGTGATGATCATTACTCTACTTATTGTCCTTACAAGCCCAAGGGGACCAACCCAAAGATGAAATGGGTCCCCAAGCCAACCCTAGATCCCAAAGTTTGAGTTGGGTACCGACATCCTTCTTTCTTGCAGGTTAAAAAGAGATAGATTATTGATAGTGGATGCTCAAAACATATGACAGGTGAATTTAGCCATTTCAACAAATTCATGAAGAAGAAAGGAGGATCGGTGACCTTCGGGGACAACAAAAGGGGTAAGGTCATAGGTAAGGGTGATGTAGGCAATGAGGTATGTATCAAGAATTTTTTGCTTGTTGATGGCCTACATCACAATTTGATTAGTGTAAGTCAACTATGTGATAATGGATATCTTGTGTTGTTTACATCTTTAGAATGTTTGCTTCTAGATTCCCTCACATACAATGTCATATATAAGGGAACTAGAAATGGTAATCTTTATGCTATTATTCTTGATGCTCTTAAGCTCGTACTTGATAGATGCTTGGTAGTGGATAAAAATGATATTTCTCTTTGGCATCATCGTTTGGGTCATGTGAATATGCATCAAATGAAGAAGTTGAGTAAAAAGGATTTGGTTTGAGGACTTCCCAAATTGGATTCTAAAAAGGATGAGGAATGCCAACCTTGTACACAAGGCAAACAAACCAAATCCTCCTTCAAATCCAAAGGAGTCATGAGTACCAAAAGAGATCTTAAGCTTCTTCATATTGATCTATTTGGACCAATGAGAACGCAAACGCTTCGTGGTTCCAAGTATGGTCTTGTTATTGTGTTTCTCTCGATATACTTGAACCTTCTTCCTTATCTCGAAGAGTGATACTCTTGATGTTTTCTCAAGCTTTTTACAAATGGGTTAAAAATGAAGCTTCTTGTCAGATTGTTTCTATCTGCAGTGACCATGGGGGAGAATTTGAACATGATCATTTTGAACATTTCTGTGGAGAACCTGGTTACTCGCATAATTTCTCTTCTCCTCGTATGCCTCAACAAAATGGGGTAATAGAGAGGAAGAACATGTTGCTTCAAGAGATGGCAAGGACAATGCTTCTTGAATATGACATTTCTAAGAAGTTTTGGGCCAAAATCGTTAGTACCGCCTATTTTGTGCAGAAACGAGTTTTCACACATCCTTCTTTGAAGAAAACCCCCTATGAGCTATGGTGTGGTAGACATCCATCTATTGATTTCTTTCATATTTTCAGATGTCCTTGTTTTGTTTTAAACACAAAGGATTCTCTTGACAAGTTTGATCTGAAATCTTATAAGGCTTTCTTCCTAGGCTATAGCACTACAAGTAGGGCTTATAGAGTCTTCAAAATTGAATTGTTTAAAATTGAAGAATCTATTAATGTTAAGTTTATTGAAACTAACCTTGTTTTTGGCAAGCATGTTGTTGGTAATGATGTTGCAGATGACTTGATTCCTATCTTGAAAGACCTCAACGTCGACAATAAAGGTAAGCAGGTGATAGAAGCTGAAGATGAAGAAAAAAGGATCCCACTCCTCACTTTGCAAAGAATCATCCCAAAGAGCTAATCATTGGCAACCCATTTGAGAGAGTGAAGACACGAGCTGCCTACAACAAAGAACAAGCAGACAACACCTTCATCTCACAATTGGAGCCAAAGAACATCAAAGAAGCTCTTGGTGATGACGAGTGGATCCTAGCCATGCAAGAGGAATTGGAGCAATTCGAGAAGAATCGTGTGTGGACTCTAGTGCTAAGACCAAGTGATAGAAAAATCATTAGCACCAAGTGGGTCTACCACAACAAGCTAGATGAGCAAGGCAAAGTGGTAAGGAATAAGGCAAGGTTAGTAGCACAAGGTTACAATCAACATGAAGGTATTGACTTTAATGAAACTTATGCTCCTGTTGCTAGATTAGAATCTATTAGAATGCCACTTGCTTTTGCTAGTCACACAAATTTCTTGTTATATCAAATGGATGTTAAAAGTGTGTTTTTAAATGGTACAATCGAGGAGGAAGTATTTGTTGCTCAACCTCCGGGCTTTGAAAATGACAAGCTACCTAATCATGTTTATTTGTTGCAAAAAGCTATCTATGGACTCAAGCAAGCACCTTGAGATTGGTATGAGAAATTAAAGAACTTTTTGTTAGACAATGGCTATGTCATGGGCAAAGTAAATTCTACGTTATTTCTAAAACATACTTCTAGCAACTTTCTTATCATTCAAATTTGTGTTGATGATATCATTTTTGGCGGGACTGATCTTGATCTTTGCAAGGAGTTTAGTTCTCTTATGCAGAGTGAGTTTGAGATGAGCATGATGGGTGAGTTGAATTTCTTCCTTGGCTTTCAAATCAAGTAAAGAAAAGAAGGAAACTTTATCAACCAAGGCAAGTACACACATGAACTACTCAAATGCTTTGGGATGGAGAACATGAAGTCGACAAATACTCCCATGTCCAATACCGCCAAACTTGATAGAGATGAAGAAGGGGAGAAGGTAGATGAGAAGCTCTATAGAGGTATGATTGGAAGTTTACTTTATTTAACTACCTCGAAACCTGATATTATGTTTAGTGTTGGCTTGTGTGCTCTCTTTCAATCTAGCCCTAGGAAATCACATCTTATTGTCGTTTAAGAGGATTTTTAGGTACTTAGCCAAAACTCAAAATTTTGGACTATGGTATCCTAAGTCAAGGGAATTTACTCTTGTGTCATATAGTGATGCATATTATGCGGGTTGTTTGGTTGATAGAAAGTGTAAGTGGCACTTGCTTCCTTCTAGGACCATGCTTGGTGTCTTGGTTTTCCAAGAAAAAGAGCATCGTGGCATTATCAACTACCGAGGCTGAATACATTGCAGTCAGGAGTTTTTGTGCCCAGGTCCTATGGATGAAGCAAATGCTCCAAGATTTTAACATACATTTTGATGCTTCTCCTATCTATTGTGATAATACTAGTGCAATCAATTTCTCTTATAATCCTATATTGCATAGTAGAGCTAAATATATAGAGGCTCACCATCACTTTCTTCATGATCACATTGCCAAGAAAGATATTTATATCAGGCATGTGAACACAGAAATTCAGTTGGCAGACATTTTCACTAAACCTCTAGCTAGAGAGCAATTTAACTATATTCGATCTAAACTGCTCATTGTTTCTTTGGATGATATGGATATGTGATCTAGCTAGTTGTTTCCATCCTATATGTTTTGCTCATGTTTTTCCTCATCTTGCTTGCCTATATATGCTTGAAGTGTGCTTAACTTGCTTGTTGACATGCTTAGTTTTTACTTGTTTTTGGGTTTTTCTCTATTTCTTGGTTTTATTGCAAAATAGTACCCAATGATGAGTGATATGTGCCTAAGTATGTTTAATATACATAATAGACTTGAAAAATGAATTTAATCAGCATGTATATGGCTAGAAATTAAGATTGATGGTTTTAGGTCAAGTTGACCATCGGTCGAGTTTCCCCCAGGAAAAACTCGACCGATCAGGAGCCGGTAGTTGTTCTTCAGAGAACCAATTGGTCGAGTTTCTAACTCTCAGAAATCAGACCGATCTGTGGGCTAAAGTCACTCAAAAGTTAGGTTTGGCCGACTATTCTCCCTCTCAACTAGAGAATAGACGACCGATTCCTCTTATTTAGCCCTAAGCTCTCACCCCCAGCCCTAAACCTCCCTCTCCTAGCCCTAGTTCAACATAGATAGCTAACCTAGACCTCCCTGGGCGCTCCCTGGTGGTTTTTAAATAACATTTGAGGTTTGTTTCTTGTTTGCTCATTTTCTTCCTCTATTTCACCTCCATGTCATCCCAAAGGAGAAAACAACATGCTCCAAGCAATGCACCTTCGTTTTCATCCTCTAATTGCTTGATTCCTTTTGATGATACCTTGTTTATCTTGATTGAGGCCGTTAATCGGTATAAGGAACTTCTTCCTAGGAGTCCTTTTCCTTTTTGCACCTTTATTGATCCATCTCCAAGGCATCTAGCGATTATAGATCAAGTCGCTAGGTTGCTTTCCATTCACCACCTCTCTGCATTGGTCATCGAACGTGATTGCTTTAATAATTCCATGTCTAGCACTAAAGCAGTTCACGAGTTCTATGCTAATTTGTGTTGGAACTACAACTCCCTCGTTCCCCTGCCTAATACTCAAGTAATCCTCACGTCGATGATCAGGGGAAAGAGTTTCCAAATATTCGAGGATATATTAAACGTATTCTTTTCCAGAGATGAGGAAAATGACACCTGGCGTGAGGATTATGGCGAGTATTTTGACCTTTTGGACCTGGAAGGTTTCTACAAGCAAAACAAATTGTCTCTCCTTGATATTCATCGTTACTTGAAGAAACCTGATGTTCCCTACAAGAAGAAGAGCACCCTTCCTTCATCCTCCCTTGACCTTAGGAAGTGCATTTTGGCATTAGTGATCAACTACAATATTCATCCGAAGAGAAATCAAAAGAATATTGCAAAAAATACTACAGTCATTATGTATTGCCTTTTAGAGAACATCGGTGTCAAGTGGGCCATATACATTCTACTCCACATCACCTTCTTTGACACTAGTAAGAACACCAAAGGCACCCTCCCTCCCTACCCAGCTTTGATTTGCGGTTTATTCCAGTTCACCACTGAGAAATCCCTCTTTTCTGACTTTCATTACAAAGTAGCCAGAAAGGGTGTTTTTATCAGTGAGACCACAATTCAAAAGGATGTTCCTATGTTTGCCTCCTCTACCCCTAGTGCTTCTCCCTCTGCCTCAGCCTCTGTAGCCCCTGCCTCCTCAGCCCAAGCTCCACCTCCTCAGCCTCCTCCTAGACCTAGTCGTGCTTTGTTCTATGTATCAAATGAAACCCTTATAGGCTACATGATGCACCAACAAGCATACAACCAACTAGTTCAGGACCACCTGCATCATGATTTGTGTTCTATCATTTCGATCATGAACCTATCTTGTGCTTCACCCTACCCCACCTACCATCCATACCCAGGTAGTGATTATACTTCATATGCATACAATCATTACTACCCTTCTCTCGAGCCTTCCGCTACTGCTCCTCCACCTCCACCTTTTGTTGCTGGTAGTTCCACTCCTTCCTACCTCTTGTTTCCTGCTGTCCCCCTGGCCACCTTGCTTGCCAGCCTTGGCAACTCTGCTCCATCATATCCATAGGCCAGTGAGCTTTATGCTCTTGGTATGATGTGGGCTGAGCAGAATGCCCGTTGGCCTGGTCGCGTGTTCGGTCCTCCTGCTGATGCGGAGATGCCTGATCAGGGTGACGATGCCAATGTTGATGATGATGATGATGATGATGGTGATGGATAGGATGCTTCTGATGATGATGATAGTGATGGTGTTGGATCTATTGATGAAGGCATTGTTGATGCACCCTCTGATGGAGACGAGGACTATGAGCCAGGAGTAGATGATGATGATGTCATTGATATAGATAGTTTAGATGTTTAGCTTGTTTCTTAGTTTTTAGTCTAGCATGTTGATCATATACATCTTTCTATGCTATTTTGAATAAGAAACATCTAGGCACATTTATCTGAGTTGTACTATTTTATCCTCTGTTTTCATCGCTTATTGGTTGTTGTTGTTTTCTTGAGAACATGCATCTGAGTTGTAATATATGTGATGTTCACTCTTGCTATTTACTCTGATATATTTATGCGTTGGAGCCATCTTCTACCATATTTTGATTATGACTGAGATTGTATGTTGCTTTCGTCTCTGTTTGCCATATGATATGAGATTGCTTGTATGTATATCTGGTTGATTGTGTTTTGGAGAAGACCTAGTTTTTTTTTCTCTTCTACCCCCTACTTTTTGATAATGTCAAAAGGGGGAGAGATATTTCAATGGTTTGAAACTCAATCATATTGTTATTCGTGGTTATACTATTGCTTATTAGATCCTTTTCTTGTTCATTTACTATTTTATCATGCGACTTGCAAAGGATCACATAGTGCATATATGCTATGATTACTATGTGTAGATAGACTAACCATGCAGGTTAGAGGAAGCATAGATTGAGGGGGAGCAATTCACATTGTTCACATCTTGAATCCCCTTAATTCACAAGGCAAAGGTATAACTTCTATATCATTTTCAATATGTTTGAGGAGTGGTTTGCCATTGTCAAAAAGGGGGAGAATGTTGACCTAGAGGTTATACATTGTCCATATTTTGATAATGACTTAACCATTCCATTCATATGTATCTAATATGTGTATTAAAGATTGATTTTAGATGTTCGGTACAAGAAAAGGATCAAAAATCCAAAACCCTAGATTGGGTCAAGTTTAAGTCAAAAGAGATACAAGTGTGCATTTTTGGAAATCTATGTAAATGATCTTAGAACATTTTTGTAATCACTTGTAATGATGAATTGACTTGTAACTTAGTTGAGAAAATTGATTGGGACACTAAACACCAAGTTTTAATCACTTTAGATGCACTTTAAAAAAATTGACCACAGGCAGTCAATCGGTCGAGTTGCAAACTCGACCGATCCTCCTGGATCAAGTTTTTGAAGATAGCATCGGTCGAGTTGTGGTTTTACAGAACTCGGTCGATCGAGTACCTGACCAAATTGATCTTCATTAGTCGGTCAAGTTTTGCCAGGACAAACTCGACCGATGATTTCAATATTGGCTTTGTCTTTTACTCTATCAGTCGTGTTACCTTTATTGAAACTCGACCGATTTCACTATACGGAATTTTCAAGAAAAGTGATTGTGACCGTTGGTGTGTGTTTTGAGCAAAAATAGAGTCGTTGCTTTGAGCAAAAAATGACTATTTTCGTATCGAAGTGTCCCACAACTTAAAGGGGCACCCTCAACTATAAATAGGACCTCTTGGAGTTCATTCCAAGGTTGCTCATTCACTACATGCTTGGTCCTAGCCTAGTTGAGAGTGTTCTAACCCTTTGAGCCCCTTTCTCTCTCTACCTTCATGTCAAATTCATGAGTATTAGTCAGATGGGTTCCTTTGTAAGGGAGTTGCTCCATATACTGATGTAAAGCTCTCCTCCATCATCTTCCTACCCTCTTTCCTATCAAAGAAAAGGTTGAAGATCTTCTCTGAGTGAAGGAGATGAGGTTGTTGTTCTTCAAGGTTGAAGAAGGCAAGGTGTTCCAGATCTCCGAGTGAAGGAGATCATCAAGGCAAGCACTTAAGAAAGATATGTAATCCCTTGAAGGATGAAGACTTGAAGAAGGAGTGGGTAAGTCCATGTTGATGGATGAAGACTCCATGGTTCAAGTGGGTAAGCTCATTCTATAGGTTGAAGATCTTTGCTTGAGGTACTAAGCCCTTGGATGTGTTGTTGTGTCTTGTAATCTTATGATGGAATATAAGAGTACCAAGATTGCAAATCCTAGAGATTAACCACCTCTAGGTAGTGGACTAACATTGCTGCTAGTTAGGACATGGAACCACTCTAAACCACTTGTCCAAGTGCTTACTCTTCCTTGTCTCTCATCCTTACTGTGTTTGCTAGCTAAGACATCAAATTTGTTGTTTTTTTAAGTTTCTATACTTAATATAATTTGGTGGCCTAATCCTTTTTGTGAGAATTGTGAAGCTCTATTCACCCCCCTCTAGAGCCCTTGATCCAACAATATATACATACATATACATACATACATATATATACATACATACATACATACATGTACATACATACTCCCATTCGTTGTCTGCTAGGGTTCTCCTGGGCGATCACCCATGTGACTTGACGTGCACGACGACCACGCCGCCGATCATCCTGATCGGTGGCATCCACCCCTCCGCACCCTCCACCCACCCATCGCAATGACCACATCTCTGTCTGGTCATGTCCCTCCAGCACCAATGTCGGGAACGACCCTGGGAAACTCAAGCGGAACCACTGTCTCCACTGGGCGGATGATGAAGAAGAGTTGGGACCAGGTGCTGAAGCAGTCGGCGCCACTGACGGAGGAGGCACTGACCTTCTCTAAACCTCGCCTGATTGATGGTGCTATCCATGTGGATTTAGAAGTTGATGAGTTTAATTAGATGAAGAACGTGTGGGAACACACAGTTCTCTTGTATACCCTAGGAAAGAGGTTTTACTACCCTCACCTCCAGTCATGGATTCGCCGCACATGGAGACCCAAGGGGTCATTCGAATTAATCTCCAAAGAGGATGGTATCTTCTTAGTAAAGTTTGCAATGACGGGGGATAAGAAGACCACCTTGGACCTTGGCCCCAGGTTCTTCGACGCCCAACTGGTTGTCGTGAAGGACTACACATACGGTGATGAGATGATGAAAGACCTTTTCTCTTCAGTCCCGACGTGGATCACTCTCCACTCGATTGGCAGATCGTGGATGAGGAAGGCAGCGGGTACTATAGCGGATGGAGTGGGGAAGGTTTTGCACATTGATAGCCGTTCACTTGAGCGCAATGACACCTAAGTGATCATGGAGATCCAAGCTGAAGGAAGAGAGCACGAAGTTGTCTGGCTGAATGTCAGCGGTAAAGAACCGGTCCCTGTGCGGGTGAGCTATGACTTCATTCCCCCATAATGCTCGGGCTGCTGCACTTTTGGCCATGGTGAAGGACAATGCAGGAAGGAACCGCAAGAGGCAGAGAAGAAGAAAGAATGGCAATCCAAATCCAAACATCAAGAGGATGAAAGGGAGGCCACGAACAAAGACAAAGAGACTGAATCACTGGCGGCAGATCAATCCCATACAGCAACATCTGTGAGTGTGCAGGTGGTGGCTGCGGCTGAAGTGTCGGCCACTAGTAGCAGGGTCAGACCCGACCAGTGCACTGACCAGGATGAATAGACTGCTATGGGGAGCGCTGATGGTTCCAACCACAAAGGGGACAAGAGAGTTGATATGACAGAGAAGAACCCTATTGGAGGTACTGAAGATGGATTTACACCCGCATCTAATAGGTCGAGTCAACGTCATGTAGGTAACCCAAAATCCCAAGGAGTGGGAACAATTCTTGACACCACAAATAGCTTTGGGCCTTATCAAATTCAGACAAAGAAGAAGGTGAGATTGTAAAAGACAAAGGAGCAAAGAAGAAGGACAAATAGAAGGAGCCTAATAGGCAAACCCGGTCTACAAAAAACCCTTGATATGTCCATGCTTCTCTGGAATATTAAGGGGGGTGTGACAGGAATAAGAAGAAGGAGGTTCGTGAGTTGATTTCTGCCAGTGGTCACTCATTAGTTGCGATGGTGGAAACAAAAATAAAGAACCAAAATAGCAATAGCATAAAGTAACTCTTTCCGCAGGGATGGAACCACATGTCTAATGTGGAGTGTGGTGATGTTGCCAGAGTTTGTGTGGTGTGGAAGCCCAATGTCGGGCAGGTGTCAGTGATACAGATGTCAGATCAACATGTTACAGTTGAATGCAGAAACAATGGGGGTCTGATGATATGTATGATGGTTGTCTATGGTCATAATGATGGCAGGGCAAGGCTTGATTTATGGAGAGATCTGGTTACTCCTTCTGGACAGATGCAGGCGCCTTGGTTGCTTATTGGTGATTTTGATACAGTCTGACTATAAGGGGAAAAGAGGGGGAAATGACTTGCTACGATAAATGAGGTGGATGCTTTCAATCAGGCTGTTGATAAGGCAGGTTTATACAAGATACCTATGGTGGGAGGTGACATGTTCACTTGGAACAATGAGAGGGAACCAGAACACAGAATAGCAAGCAAACTTGATAGAGCTTTGGTGAATGATGAATGGCTGAAATTTTTTTTCTAATGTACATGTAAAGGAAGGTGGATTTGATATTAGTGATCATGCACCCATCTCAGTTCAGATTACGGAGAAAAAGTAGAAAAGGAAACCGTTCAGATTTCTTAACTACTGGGTTGAATGGAAAGGGTTTGATGATGTCATTAAGCAAGGTTGGAACTCACAGGTGATTAGTAATCCTATGTATGTGTTTGCCAAGAAGCTGATGAACACCAAGATGGTCCTAAAAAAGTGGGCTAAAGAGGAGGTAAATATTCCAAATATGTTGAAAGAGACTAAAAGGGAGTGTAAAGAAGTCAGGGAAAGATTGATGGCTGATCCACTGAATCCTCACTTGATAGAGAAGGATAGGGAGCTAAAGGCGATGCTAGAAGATTTAAAAAAGGCTGAGGAGAAATTCTACTGCCAGAGAAGTAAGGAGAAATGGATGAATGATGGGGACCAGAACGCAAATTTCTATCATACCGCTGTGAGAAGAAGGGAGGTAGGTAACAATATTTCTAAACTCATTAATGTTGAGGGGGAGGTGGTTAACAAGCAGGAGGACATTGAAGAACAGGCTATAGATTTTTACACATCCTTGTACAGCAAAAACTTTCATGATGATATTGATGATGAGGAGGCAGTTGACTGGAAGTATAGGCTTACTAGCACCCATAATAACATTCTTACAAGAAGAGTTAATGAACAGGAGGTGAAAGATGCTCTATGGAGTATTGGCAACAACAAGTCACCCAGGTCCGACGCTTTCAATGCTTTCTTCTATAAAAGGACTTGGGAAATCATCAAAAACGATCGGCTTGCTTATGTGAACTGGTTCATGGAAGGTGGAAATATGGTGAGACAGGTAATCATTCTTTCCTTGTCCTCATACCTAAAAAGAAGGTCACCTCCTCTCTTGCTGATTTTTGGCCTATAGCCTATTGTTTGGTACAATATAAGATGATCACAAAAATCCTGGTTGCTCATCTGGATGGTCCTCCCTTATCTGATTTCTGTAAACCAAGGAGCCTTTGTCACAGGTAGGAGTATTAGTGACTGTGCCAATCTAGCTGGTGAATTTCTTTTGGATTATAATGTCATGCGAGGTAGTAGGAAGGCCTGCCTTAAACTTGATATTTCCAAATCCTATGACTGTGTGAGGTGGGAGAAGCTATGGTGGATCATGCAACAGATGGATTTCAATGAGCAATGGATTAGTTGGATGAAACAATGTGTCGGGACAACTAGCTATTCCATTCTAGTTAATGGCACTTCTGCAGGACTTTTTAGAGGTGGCAATGAATTACGACAAGGGGATCCTTTGTCTCCTCTTCTATTTGTGATTTTCATGGAGTATTTTACAAGAAAGATGTAGCAAGATGAAGAATAGAAGGATATTGAACCTTATACAGTCCACGACACTAAGGTAATGACGCATCTTATTTTTGCGGATGACATTTTGATTTTTGTAGAGGCCAAACAACAACAGTTGGAAAATCTTAAAGGTCTTCTGGTGAAGTTTAGGGAGCAAATGGGGTTGTGTCTTAATTCTAATAAAACACACATCTTCTTGTCCAAAAATTGCTACCAGTCGGAAGATAGACTCATGCAGTCTATGGGAGTGGAAAGGGGTGTTTTCCCAACCAAATATTTGGGATTTCTTCTTGTCGGCGGTAATCTTCAAGTCAAAGATTTCACAGAATGTATTGACAAAGTGGCAGAGATGATTAATAGATGGCCTACACAGAAGACATCCATGGAGGTGCACAAAACTTTGATCAAAGATGCCATAGAAGGACTTCTCATTTTCTGGGTGCAACAAGGTGAAATTCCCATATCTATTCTGGATAGAATTGAAATGAATATTGTTAACTTTATTTGGGGAAGTGAGCATCATCCTATGAAGTATGCCAGGCTGGCGTTTCCTACAGATGAAGGTGGGCTGAACTTGAAGACTCCAAGAGACATAGTGAGATGGGGATCCATGAGAAGACTTGTGGCACTTCAGGAATGCACTTCTACATGGGGAAATGGATGAGAGACAGATATCATAGGGGGTTGGATTTTAGTCCAAAGACAAGAGAAGGATACTCAAGGTCTATCAATGTCATGAGGGAAATGTTGCCACAAATTCAACACTTGTTTCTTGCTAATGATTCTGGAGGATGTCGGCTCAAAGACAAGCAGATATGCTTATGGGAGGTGTCCCAGACTAAAGGTGCAAAGGACCCAGTGGGTGAACAAATATGGACGGATAGGTATGTGCCAAAGTGGATCATATGTGCTTATAAATTTCTACACAATATCCTTGCCACTCTCGATAGAATAAAGAGCTAGAATTACGACATATCTACTAAATGCCTATTATGTGAGGAAAAATAAGAAAATCATAGCCATCTTGTAGGGGAATGCAAATTCACAAAGGAAATCTGGGAGTATTTATGCAGAGAATTCAGACTTCAAATACAACTTATTGCTAAACCAAGAAGGATGCTTGCTAGATGCGGAACAGATGTAAAGAAAAATCTTTTATTTTCTGGTTTATGCTACCATATTTGGTAAGAGAGGAATGCTAGAAAATACCAAGGGAAGTCCACGAATTCTACAAGCATTGCTGTAAAAATATGTAAATGCATTAGAAGTAGACTACGTACTAGCTAGTTGTGTGAGTTGTATTGGTGCTATGGGTGTATGGAGTTGGGCCTACACGTAAACATGTCCCCCCTAATATTTTTTAGGGGGAATGTTAGAATATATTTACCCAATTTTGATATCTATATATATATAGATATATATATATATATATATATATATATATAAAGAGAGAAAGAGAGAGTCAAGCTAGAATACACTCGAGTGTACAGATTACGCTGTACACCTCAATGGTGTTTGCCTACGTAGACCTTGTCTTTCTAAAATCCAATCCATTGATCTTCATGGTTACAATAATATATATGCCACATATAAAATTTGAGCTCATTTGGATGAGTGTAAGTCACTCATCCAAGGACAACAAAATCGACACACAAAACTAATTTGAAATGCATGATTTGCCTCCTTTAGATGCACGACCTATGAGTATCGAAATGAGCTAAAATTTATTATATAGTATGTTCTTAAGATATTTAAGAAGATCAACAGTTTAGAATTTTCAAAAAGTTACTGCATCTTTAAAAATGACTGAGGTGTACCGGAGGCACCGTCGATTTTGTGTGTCAATTTTGTTGTCCTTGAATGAGTGACTTACACTCATCCAAATGAGCTCAAATTTTGCATGTGACCTATTATTATTGTAGTCATGAAGATTAATGGATTAGATTTTGGAAAAACATGGTCTACATAGGCAAACATCATTGGGGGTGTACAGCGTGATCTGTACACTCGAGTGTATTCTAGCCTGACTCTGTATATATAGCCTAACTCTCTCTCTCTCTCTCTCTCTATCTATCTATCTATCTATATATATATATATATATAGAGAGAGAGAGAGAGAGAGAGAGAGAGAGTCAAGCTAGAATACACTTGAGTGTATTCAGAGTAGAATACACTCAAGTAGTTTTTCATGATGCAGTTAATCTGTTGATATTCTTAAACATCTTGTGAATAGCTCATATGCAAAATTTGAGCTCATTTCGACATTTATAAGTCATGTTTTAAAGACCACAAAAATGATACATTTCAAATTAGTTCCGCGCATCAATTTTGTTGCCATTGGATGAGTGACTTACACTCATCCAAATGGGCTCAAAATTTGTATGTATCCTAGTTATAGTATGACGGTGAAGATCAATAGTTTACATTTTGCAAAAAATAGTCTTGATATGCAAATACACTCGAGTGTATTCGTGTGATCTGTACACTTGAGTGTATTCTAGCCTGACTATATATATATATATATATATATATACACATACATACATACATACATACATATACATATACATATATATACACACAATAGGATAAGCCTCACCCGCATCGTCTCTTAGGCTGGCTCTGGGCGATTTCATGATCTTCGGCCGCCTAGGGCATGGCGCCCATGCCCCCGACCACCCAGGTCAGCAACATCCACCCTCAACGCCCCCCACATACCCCAAACCAACCCCAACCGAACCACCATCATCTGGAAACCCTTCTCCCATTGTTGCGGTGCCAAACCCTAGTATGGAGACAATGGGTGGAACGGATACCACCGGGGCTCCGAAGACTACCAGAGCTGAGAAGGAACATGTGCGGTGCGTGATGGCCTGGAACAAAGTCCTGAAGCAGCCGACAAGCAAGTTGAAGGATGAACTACAGTTTCCGCAACCTAGGGTTGACGACGACGAGGTGCACGTGGAACTGGAGATCGAGGAGTTCGATAGGATGAAAAATGTGTGGGAGTTCACCATAATGATCTATACGCTGAGCAAAAGACCTTTTTTTTGTAACATACAAGGATTTAAGGCCTCAGATAATATGATCTTAAAAGGAATGATTGGACTACCCATATCACCAAGGTGCACCTCCTTTTCCGGGAGCCCATTACTAAAGAAATCCATAGCTAAGTGTGCTCATCTTGGAGTAGTACTAGGATGGGTGACCAGTCGGGAAGTTGATCTTGGCTTGCACATGAGTGAGATTAAAGCACAGTGAGATTAAAGCACACAGTTAAGGCTAGTGGTGGTCAGTGGGGCCAGTCGTCATTTCTGAAACTCTACTAGAGCCTTAGGCAGTGGGCAAGAGCATTACAAATGGTATTAGAGTCATAACCCCTCCAGTAGGTGGGGCCCGCATGGGCATGTGGCATGCCAGTCTTGAGTCGTGTGGTTCAGGCATGTAGGAAACGGTTGTCCATGGTTGACATAGCCACCCTTGCGTTGGTATTCTGTGATCAGGAGCTGGGTGTCCATGGGCCATTATGGGTCTGCACTAAAATGGGATCAGATATGAGGCCATATAGTTGACCCTTAACGAGGACATCAAGAGTCTAAGTAGGGGAGATTGTAGCATCCCAAGATTTGAGGCCTCGGATAACATGATCTTAAAAGGAATGATTGGACTACCCATATCACCAAGGTGCACCTCCTTTTCCGGGAGCCCATTACTAAAGAACTCCATAGTTAAGTGTGCTCAGCTTGGAGTAGTACTAGGATGGGTGACTAGTCGGGAAGTTGATCTTGGCTTGCGTGTGAGTGAGATTAAAGCACGCAGTTAAGGCTAGTGGTGGTCAGTGGGACCATTCGTCATTCATGAAACTCTACTAGAGACTTGGGCAGTGGGCTCGGGCATTACAATTTCCCTCATATGCAAGCCTAGGTGAGAAGAACATGGAGGCCGAAGGGTTCATTCGAGATGCTATCGCGGAAAAATGAGATCTTCTTGGTGAGGTTTTCCATGGCAGCGGACAAGCAAGCGGCTCTGGCCATGGGGCTGAGGTGGTTCAACCAACAACTGGTAATAGCAAAGCACTATAATCATGGAAACAAACTGTGAAAGGAGGACTTCACAACCATTCCTACATGGATGACACTAAAGTTGTTTGGGAGGACATAGACAAGATAAGCCGCAGGCACAATAGCGGCTGGAGCAGGTCGTGTTCTCCACATCGATGAGAAGTCCTTGGAGGATGAGGAAGCACGAGTTCAGGTCGAGCTGAAGGTGGACGGCCCAAAACCAAAGACTATCTGGCTAAACATCAAAGATTGTGACCCCATCCCAGTATCCATTGAATACGAGCATATCCCAGTAAGTTGCAGAAACTACCGTGGGTTTGGTCATGCCACTGGACATTGAGATTCAAAGGTCAAGAAGACTGAGAAGAAGGTTTGGAAGAAGACCGGTGAAGCGACAAAGATGAACATGGATTCGGCCTTAACCAGCACCAAGCCTAGCAAGGAGATAGGGAACGAGGAGCCATCCCAAAGCACACATAGTGCGGGCTAGCAAGCAAAGGGAGGAGAAGAAAAGACTGAGATTCCCAACTGGGATCATGATGGGAACAAGGAGCCTGATGCATCAAAGAAGACTTACTCGGGAGGTGCAGAAGGAGATTTCACACCTGCGTATAGTACGTCTGGTCCACGAGGGATAGGTATCCCACAATCTCAAGGAGTGGGGTCAATTCTCGACACCACTAATAATTTTGGGGCACTCTCAGACTCAGATAAAGAAGAGGGGGAGATCGTCAAAGAAAAGGGGTGAAGAAGAAGGAGAAAAAAAAAGGAGCCTAGCAGGCAAACTAGATCTACAAAAAATCCTTAATATGTCCATGCTTCTTTGGAATATTAAGGGAGGGTGTGACAGGAATAAGAAGAAGAAGATTCGTGAGTGGATTGCTACTAGTGGCCACTCGTTAGTTTCTTTGGTAGAAACAAAATTAAAGATTCAGAATAGCAATAGTATTAAATACCTATTACCACAAGGATGGAACCATGTGTCTAACGTGGAGTGCTGAAAGGTTGCTAGAGTCTGTGTGGCGTGGAAGCCCAATGCTTGGCAGGTGTCAGTGATACAGATGTCAAATCAACATGTCACAGTTGATTGTAGAAATAATGGGGGACTACAGATATGGATGACAGGTGTCTATGGTCATAATGATGGCAGATCAAGACTTGATTTATGGAGAGACTTGGTTACACTTTCAAAATAGGTGAAGACCCTGTGGTTGGTTATAGGTGATTTCAATATTGTCCGGTTACAGGCGGAGAAAAGGGGGAAAAGACTTGCTACTACTACAGAAGTGGATGCATTTAACCAGGCCATTAACAAAGTAGGTCTATATGAGTTACCTATGGTGGGTGGTGATTTGTTCATGTGGAACAATGAAAGAGCTCCAGAATACAGAATAGCAAGCAAACTTGATAGATCTTTGGTGAATGATGATTGGCTGAAAATTCTTCCTAATGTCCAGGTAAAGGTCGGAGGGTCTGACATTAGTGACCATGAACCTATCTCAGTTCAGATTACGGAGAAAAGGTAGAAAAAAGGCCTTTTAGAATTCTAAATTATTGGGCAGAATGGAAAGGCTATGATGATATCATAAAGCAAAGCTGGAACATTCAGGTGACTGACAACCCTATGTATGTATTTGCTAAGAAGTTGATGAACACAAAGACGACTCTTAAAAAGTGGGTGAAGGAGGAGGTGAATATCCCAAATCTACTTAAGGAGACAAAAATGGAGTGCAAAGATGTCAGAGAAAGACTACTGGCTGATCCACTGAATCCCAATCTGATAGAGAAAGAAAGGGAGTTGAAAATGATGCTTGAAGATCTAAAAAAGGTAGAGGAAAAATTCTATTGGAAAAGAAGCAAAGAAAAATGGATGGAGGATGGAGACCGGAACACAAAGCTCTATCATATTGCGGTTAGAAGAAGAGAGGCAAGTAATATTATTTCAGAACTTATTAATGCTGAAGGGATGGTGGTCAATAAGCAGGAAGACCTTGAAGAACAAGCCATAAACTTCTACACGTCCTTGTATAACAAAAACTTCTCCAATGACATTGATGAAGAAGAAGAGGTGGAATGGAAGTACAGACTCACAAGCACCCATAACAACATTCTCACAAGAAGAACCAATGAACAGGAGGTCACGGAAGCGGTATGGAGCATTGGCAGTAATAAATCATCGGGGTCTGACGGTTTCAATGCTTTCTTCTATAAGAAAACTTGGGAAATCATTAAAGATAACTTGCTTGCTTATGTAAATTGGTTCCTAGAAGGCGGAAACATGGTGAGATAGGTTAATCATGCTTTCCTTGTTCTTATTTCGAAGAAGAAAGTCACCTCCTCTCTTGTTGATTTTCTTCCTATTGCTTGCTGCTCGGTATAACATAAAATTATTGAAAAAAATTTAGCTTCCTGGTTGAAGTTGGTTCTCCCATATTTAATTTCTGCAAACCAAGGAGCCTTTGTAACAGGTACAAGCATCAGTGACTGTGCTCTTCTGGCTGCAGAATTTCTTCTGTACTATAACTTCATGAGAGGAAGTAGGAAAGCCTGCCTAAAACTTGATGTTTCCAAAGCTTATGACAGTGTGAGATGGGAAAAATTATGGTGGATCATGAATCAGATGGGATTCAATGAACAATGGATTGGCTGAATGAAGCAATGTGTTGGGACTACTAGCTACTCCATCTTGGTTAATGGCACGTCTGTAGGTCTTTTTAGAGGGAGTAACGGGTTGTGCCAAGGCGACCCATTATCTCCTCTTCTTTTAGTGATCGTCATGGAGTATTTCACAAGGAAGATGCAACAAGCTAAAGAACAGAAGGAAATAAAGCCTTACACAGTACATGGAATAAAGGTAATGATGCATTTGATTTTTGTAGATAATGTTCTAGTTTTTGTAGAAGCAAAACAGCAGTATCTGGAAAATCTCAAAAGTCTTCTAGAGAAGTTTGGGTAGTAGGTGGGGTTGTGTGTTAATGCAAGCAAAACTCATATCTTCTTATCTAAGAATTGCTACCAGATGGAGGACATGCTTATTCAGGCTATGGGTGTGGAGAGGGGTGAATTCCCAACAAAATATCTGGGATTCCCCCTCGCCGGTGGAAACCTACACGTCAAGGACTTTACTGAGTGCATCGATAAAGTGGAGGAAATGATTAACAGGTGGCCAACACAAAAGACATCTATGGCAGGGTGCATGACTTTAATAAAAGCTGCCATAGAGGGACTTCTCATCTTCTGGGTACAACAAGGCAAAATTCCAGGATCCGTTTTGGATAGAATTGAAATGAAGATGGCCAATTTTCTATGGGAAAGTGAACATCATCCTATGAAGTATTCAAGATTGGCGTTTCCCATAGATGAAGGAGGGATAAATTTAAAGACCCCTAGAGACATTTCTAGATGGGGAACCATGAGGAGGCTCATTTCTTTTCAAGAAGGCACATCTACTTGGGGAAAATGGATGAGAGATAGATATCCGAGAGGGTTGGATTTTATACTAAATACAAGAGAAGGATATTCAAGGGCCATCAACGTTATGAGGGAAACATGGCCACAAATCAAACACTTGTTTTCCGTTAATGATCCTGGGGGGGTGGCAGCTTAAAGACAAGAAGATAAGCATATGGGAGGTGACCCGGAAAAGGGGCACAAAGGACCTATTGGGCGATCAATTATAGGCTGGTAGGTACGTGCCAAAATGGAGCATGTGTGTTTATAAATTTCTACATAATGTACTTGCTACCCTAGATAGAATAAAGAGTTGGAATTATGATATCTCTACTGTTTGCTTGCTATGCGGGGAAAAATAGGAAAGCCACAACCACCTTGTGGGAGAATGAAACTTCACAAAGGAGATTTGGGAGTATCTTTGCAGAGATTTTAGATTGCAAATCTAACTTTCTGCTGACCCGAAAAGAATGCTTGCTAGGTGCGGCGGTGATGAAAAGAAGAACCTCTTGCTTTTCAGCTTATGCTACCATACTTGGGAAGAGAGGAATGCTAGAAGACACCAAGGAAACTCCATGAATGCTATAAGAATTGTTGTAAAAATATGTAAATGTGTTAGACATAGACTATGTATTGGCTAGCTATGTGAGTTGTAACATTGCTTTGGGTGTATGGCGTTGGACCTACATGTAAACTCACCTCCTATATCTATAGGGGGGATGTCATAATTTACTTACCTGATTCCGATACATATATATACATATATAGATATTCATATATATACATACATATATATACATATATATACATATATACATATACATACATACATATATATGTATGTATGTATATATATTGGAATTAGGTAAATATATTCCGAAGTTCCCCCTAAAAAATATTCGGGGGTCAAGATTATGTAGGCCCAACGCCATACACCCAAATTCATAATACAACTCACACAACTAGATATTACATAGTCTATGTGTAATGCATTTACAAATTTTTACAGCAATGCTAGTGGCATTCGTGGACTTCCCTTGATGTCTTCTAGCATTCATTTCCTCCCAAATATGATAGCATAGACCAGCAAAAAGTAGGTTCTTCTTCACATCTTTTCCGCATCTAGCCAGCATCCTCCTCGTGTCCGAAAGGAGTTGTATCTGAAGGCTAAAATCTTTACATAGGTGCTCGCATAACTCCTTAGTGAACTTGCACTCCCCAACAAGATGGTTGTGGCTCTCATCCTCCTCCCCACATAACAAGCATGTGGTAGATATATCATAATTCCAGCCTTTAATTCTATCAAAGGTAGTAAGGATATGGTGCAGAAATTTATATACGCACATGCTCCATTTTGGCACATGCCTATCTATCCATATTTGATCTCTTATAAGGTCTTTCTCACCTCTAGCTCGGGGCATCTCCCACTCGCTTATCCTCTTGTCTATGATCTGCCATCCTCTAGAATTGTTTGCAACAAACAAGTATTTTATTTGTGGCCATATCTCTCTCATCACGTTGATGGCTCTTGAATATCCTTCTCTTATTTTTGGAATGAAGTCCAGCCCTCTAGGATATTTGTATCTCATCCACTTTCTCCATGTAGATGTTCCTTCTTGAAATGCAATAATCCTTCTAATGGATCCCCATCTAGCAATATCTCTAGAGGTCTTCAAGTTCAACCCTCCTTCATCTGTGGGAAGTGCCAGTCTTGAGTACTTCTTGGGATGATGTTCACTCCCCCAAAGAAAGTTAGCAATCTTCATTTCAATTCTACCTAGAATAGATAAGGGGATTTCACCTTGCTGTACCCAGAAAATGAGAAGACCTTCTAAAGCAGCTTTAATCAGGGTCCTGCGTCCCACCATGGAAGTCTTTTGAGTGGGCCATCTATTAATCATCTCCTCCACTTTATCAATGCAGTCTGTGAAGTCTTTGACATGAAGGTTGCCACCTGTAAGGGGAAATCCTAGATATTTGGTTGGTAAATCACCCCTTTCCACTCCCATATCCTGTGTGAGCTTGTCCTCCCTCTGATGGCAGTTCTTTGACAAGAAAATATGCGTCTTTTTTGCATTAGTACACAACCCTGTTTGCTTCCTGAACTCCTCCAACATGTTTTTGAGATTTTCCAAATATTGTTGTTTGGCTTCAATGAACACCAAGACATCATCCACAAAAATCAAGTGTGTCATGACCTTCATTCCATGGACAGTATAGGGCTTGATATCCTTCCTATCTTTAGCTTGTTGCATCCTCCTTGTGAAATACTCCATGAAAATCACAAAAAGAAGAGAAGAAAGGGGGTCCCCCTGGAACAGCCCATTACCCCCTCTAAAGAGACCTACAGGTATGCCATTCACCAGAACAGAGTAGCTAGTGGTCCCCAAACATTGTTTCATCCAGCTAATTCATTGTTTATTAAACCCCATCTATTGCATGATCCGCCACAGTTTGTCCCACCGTACACTGTCATAAGCTTTAGAGACATCAAGTTTTAGGCAGGCCTTCTAACCATAGAATGGTATAACTTTGTATTTCTGTCTCCATCCTCCATCCACTTTTCCTTGCTTCTCTACCAGTAGAATTTCTCTTCTGCCTTCTTTAGATCTTCAAGCATCCTTTTTAATTCTTTGTCTTTCTCAATCAGTTCTAGATTTAAAGGATCAGCCAACAATCTTTCTCTAATGTCCTTGTGCTCCTGTTTGGTGTCTTTTAGCAGCTTTGGGATGTTCACCTCTTCTTTAACCCGTTTTTTAATTGCCATCTTAGTGTTCTGTAGCTTTTTAGCAAAAACAAACATAGGGTAGCCCGTCACCTAAGTACCCCAGCTTTGCTTTATAAGTTCATCAAATCCTTTCCAATCAGCCCAGTAGTTAAGAAATCTAAACGGTCTCCTCTTCTGCTTTATCTCTATGATCTGTACAGAAATAGGAGCATGGTCACTTATATCAGAACCTTCCGCCTTCACTTGTACATTTGGAAAAAAAATTCAGCCATTCCTCATTCACTAATGCTCTATCCAGCTTGCTAGCTATCCTGTCACCGGGGCCCCTTTCATTATTCCAAATAAAGATATCCTCACCAACCACTGGTAGTTCAAACAAATAGGATTTGTCAATGGCACGATTGAAAGCATCCACCTCAGCATTAATAGCAAGTCTTTTTCCTTTTTTCTCATCCTACAGGTGCACCGTATTAAAATCACCAATAACCATCCAGGGAAGCTTCACTTGTTTAGAGATAGAGACCATATCATACCATAGGTCCATTCTTTCTTTGCCATCATTGTGACCATAGACAGTTATCATCCACATATGCAAGCCTCCATGATTGACGTAGTTCACTGTGACATGCTGATCTGACATATGTATTACTGACACCTACAATGCATTGGGCTTCCACGCCACACATACTTTAGCAACATCGCCATAATAAACAATGGATACATGCTCCCATCCATGCGGAATTAGATATTTAATACTATTTTTATTTTGTACCTTTATCTTTGTCTCCACTAATGCAACCAGGGAATGGCCACTAGCAGCAATCCATTCTCTAATTTCCTTCATCTTGCTCCTGTCACACCCTCCCTTGATATTCCAAAGAAGCATGGACAAATCAAAGGTTTTTGTTGGATCTGGTACGCCTGGGGGGCTCCTTTGCACCATTCTTGCCTTTCCCTTTCTACTATTGTTGTTTAGTTGCATTTCCCTCCGCATCATCTGGTTCGGAAAGTGTCTCAAAACTATTTGTTGTGTCCAGAATAGAGCTAAATCATGGGTTCTTGGGAATACCTGCCTTCCTAACTCCTTTCCTTTGTGAGCTTGACACAAACTCACCTTCCTCCATGTTGCCTATTCTCTCCAATGCAAACTCGGCCTGCTCATCCTTGTCTTCGACTGCATTGCTATTGCTCGCTCCTTTCCCCTTGGGCATTTGCTGCTCATCCTTACTCTCTTCTCCCTTGGACTTCTCATTCTCATCGCTTTAGACGGCTGCAGTTGGCTTGGCAGAAGCAGGCTTCTCCCTCCAAACCTTCCCACTCTCCTTGTTGTTATCTGCAAGTTTCTTGTCACAGTAGGCATCCGCGTGCCCAAACGCCTTGTAGGTTGAACACCTCCTCGGCACATGGTCATACTCGACCCTCACCGAGATGGGTTCCCTTCCCTTCACGTTCAACATTATCTTTTATGGTGTCGGTTTCTCGACCTCAAGCTCCACGATGACCCGAGCTTCATCAGACTCGAGTGATTTGTCGTCGATGTGCAAGACCCTTCCGACCCCATTCGTCGATCGTACCCACCGTCCGCCTGGTCCAAGAACATCCAATAGAATGCACTGTGATCCACGTCAGGACGGTGGACAAGATTTCCCTCTTGAGTTCATCGCCAAACCGATAGTTCTTCATGATCACCAACTGGAAGTCGAACCACCTGGGGACGGCATTCAAAGCTTCCACCGTGTCGGCAGCATTGGCAAACCTCATGAGAAAGATGTCATTTTCTCTGGACAGGAGATTGAACGATCCCTTTGGCCTCCAGTTGCACTGAATCCATGTCTTGAGGTGAGGGTAGAATGGCCTCGGCCCGAGGACATA